>JACGWO010000006.1:4963867-5673114 GCA_034509735.1 Sesamum alatum
TAAAAAAAAAGCAAAACAAAGACAATCTTGGTCCTATTGAAAAATACTAGTGAAAGTGAAGATCCGAATAGAAAAGATAGGGCTAAAAACATTCATAGTTGGAGGGGCCGTGACAATTCTAGTTACAATAATGTCGATCATTTATTTGGCGTCAAAGACATTTGGAATTTCAGCTCTGATGATACTTTTTTTAGTTAGGGATAGTAATGGAGACTATTATTCTATCTATTTTCAACTGCACAGGAGAAGTAGACCAAACGATCACCATGCAAACCGAGCAAAGGAGAAGGAGACTAATCTCTTATTATTGCAGCCAGTCTGTTTAGATAATTGAGTCTGTAAGTATTCGGTTATCAACTTTCAGTCTCCATGGGAAGACTATCTTATATACCACTCAATCGGCTATGCACTCATCAGCTTGTCCATATTTACACAAATTCTGTTGAGATATATCCAATTTAAACTAACTTCCTTGAAATTTAATATTTCTACCTTATGATAAAATTTGACATTAGTATAGTATGTAAGGTACTTCTAATTACTTAAACTAAATCAATAAAACATCTCTACATTTTAACTATCCTATTACCTTATTTTCTATTTTTTAAAATTACAGCATATGAACCAACTACTGATGTTGAAGAGCCCACTTTTAGAAGTTAACTTGAACTTTTAGGTTTAATAGCAGCATCATGTTTAGGAGTGACAGAAGGAAGAGACAATGTCCCGAATTTATGTCTAAATCTAAGTATAATGAAATAGCCTTGGACTTGGATTTGGAGATCAGGTTTTCTCTAAGTGTAAAGTATTTTGAAGTATTTGCAATATCTTATTATTTCATTTGATAAACCGTAGGGGGCCCAACCATAACGAAAAACCTTGGGGAAGGTCCCTCTAATTTGGACAAACCTCAACAAATGTTTACTATAATTTTTCACAAAGGGCAAAAGAACCATTTCTTTAGAAACTTAGGGTTTCTAATGATTCTTAGTTCAAAGGGAGTGGATAACATGGAAATCTGAAAAGGTTATCTGTATTTAAAGCAAACCTCATTAACATTTTGAACAATAGAAAAACAAATGGAGAAAGGGGAATATATAAAACATACCGATGATCAAAGACAAAATTCTTTCCTTTGAAAAAGCCTCCATCTGAAAATTGTTCCATATATCTTTGAATTCCACCATATAACTGAAAAGACAGCAACATTTTGAACAATGTCATTGTCATAACATGAATAAGCAAACCTCTTATCCCCACAGGGCATCTTTTCACTTTAAGCGCCAAGATAAACAGCCTAACAATAGAAAAGCAACAAAAAGAAAACAATATCACATGCTCAAGAGCTGGTAGTCCGCAGAGATGTCATTCTCACAAACATCCCACTCCCAAGGGAAACCGACCAAAAGGTGAATGTCTTTTGATCTTTAACCGACATAGTCAAATTTCTGCTCAAGTAAATATTATTATATAACTACATCAATTTCATAATTCAATAATAAAAAAGTCGAGTATCACCACATTTTTTTTAAGTCGGGCTTATAGGTTAATGTAATAGCAGTTTGTTTCTGGAATGGGTGAGTTTTAATTGATTGAGCATAATCAGTAAGCTTCCAGGCCATCAAACTTAGATATGTGACGCAGCATGCAAAATTGCACACAACAGTTGTTCTTCCTCAAGATGCCAGATAATATAAATATGTGGTCACAAACAGAAAGCTGACTCGGAATCCATCCAGCAGGGGAAATGTGGCAAGGCAAGAGAAGCAAGTAGACCGTTCATAGGTCCAAGTAAACTGTTATCATCTGAATTATGATAACATGTTTAGACTTGTTTGTATGAAGGCTGCTTCTTTGATCTTTTCATGCATTTGCACCATAAACTGAATCAAATGCATTGTGATTTTACACTTAACTATGCTCAGAAGCGTTGAGTTTGGAAAAAGAAATTTATGGTGCTAATGCACGAAAGATCAAAGACTCAGCCTTCATACAAACAAGACTAAACATCTTATCATAATTCAGATGCCAAAAGCTGCTTGCATGTTGCATCTGCATACTTCAATCAATGTCTTTGATCAAAAGCAGCAGATTCATTGTTATTCAAGCTTGTGAATTAATAGGTCTATAAGATTCTACGAAAATAGACACAGTCAAGGTCAATTTACCCAATTCCAAGCTGATTGCTCCGTAAATTTTGGTAACAGTTAACTTTTTTCTAGGCAAGTGCGACAGCATTCAGAGAAGTCAACAGAGAAAAAAGAAAAAGGAATAACCGAAGTATCAGTTACAGCTATTGCTTAATGTTCAGAGGAGCTCACCTGAAAAACATTCTCAAAACCAGCACCTTTAGATCTGATATACGCAGATGCCATCTCACATCTAATTCCTCCAGTGCAGTACCTTTAAATGACAAATAAATCAAACATAAAAATCAGTAAAAATGTGTGGTCTAATGTAAATGGAGGATGGTATATTGCCAGAAAGAGAAATACCATAGCATACAAGACTGCACAGCAGCAGAAGACGGAAAAAACAGTACATAACCACAGAAGTTTAGTAGGATCACCTGAACAGAATATACACAAACAAATCCAACAAGCAAGAGTAACAATAGTGCAAGTGAAGAAAATGCCAATTAAAGAAGAAAAGCAATTTAACAAATATTCACAAGTTATTGCCACTAGAAGGAAGAAAGACCTTTCCATCAACTCAACAAAGAGATTAACAAGGATATATAAATTGTGGTAACTGGTAACCAAAGATCACAAAAGATCTCACCTAAGTGCCACTACCAGGGGGAAGAAAAAGTAGGAACAGAATTCTGAACCAATTCATAACAATGACAAATATCAGTTTGCACATTACTACATGCAAGCTGCACGACAAGCATTTGTTTCACCATTCAATAGGACTGACAGTGTGATGGCCTGTATGAAGGCATACAGAATATTTCACCCCTTCCAAGCAGTTACAAAATAGTGACACATGTTTCATCAATTAAAAGATCTACAAGCTAATGAAAGCAGACAAGAAATATAAAAAAGAAACTTAAAAGCAACCAGCCAAGGCTACAGTTCAGCACAATTGCAGCAAGAGAGCTTGTGTCTAGTAAATTGTTTCAGAAATTGAAGCACATGTTCTGCATTAGCATAAGTACTCACATAAGGATATTGTTCCCTCGCAATTGCTCAGAATTGTTGTCTATCCAGGAGGGCAGGTCACTGTACTGTCTGATTTCTGGATCCAAAGTTTTGACATCTGGAGCATCAAACTTTCCTATTCTTGTCTCATACAAGTTCCTTGCATCTAGCAGTATTAGTTTTTTGTCAGAACCAGCACTTTTCTCCTCACATTTCCCTGAAAAATAACCAAATGTTCCAATGTTAAAAGGGATACCAAGTAGATGTTTGCAGCAAATTTTCAAGATAAAATTAAATGGTTAGCCAAGGTACCCTCATCATTACCCCAAGCATATGACAAGATTATATTTCATTCTCCAGGACCCAAACAAGCAACTTAATTATGTAATAACTAAAAAACGGAAGGGGAAAAGAGAAACAGACTGTGCAGCAAGAGAAGAGGAAATACCAGCATTTTGAAGGACAGAATGAAATTCAGCTGCAGAGAGATGCCTCCCAGCATCTGAAATCTCTGGAGACTTCAATAGGGGATGAGAATTTAAAGTAACCAATTCCTATGGACAGTATGATAACCTGTTTCAGCGTGAATGTGAGGGAAATAAAGCAGACAACTTCTGCAAATCCCAATCACCTCAGATAGAATAAAACATAGCAACAAAGAGAAACTTTTTGTAACATAGAGAATAAAGAGAACAAGGAGGTGACAGTTCGACTTGGAAATATTATGATGGGGATGACAGACACCACGTGAGTCCTGCGCACACATATACTTACAATTCAGCACTACATAATAACTTCAGAGACCCCCTCTTTTCTCTAAAAAAGATGCGTAAATGTGGTTTGTACAGCATCATTTGACCCACGCAGTCCAACCTCCAACCCCCACCTCATCCAGAAAAACAAAGAAAAAAGAAAGGAAAGGAGAAGAAAATGTTGACCTTCTTATAGTCAGATAATTACACACCTAAAAGGGTAATCCATAAATTTCATCTTTGGTGGTAATACCAATTCTGTTTTACGGGGCATGTCGACATTGCAGTTTTCTTCTGCTAGCAACTGGAATATTCTTCTCTTTCTCTTTCTTTTACTTTGTTTTTCTTCAAGCTGAAAATCTTTTGTCAAAGTTCCCTCTACTTCCATCAAAAGCTTCCTCAGTTGCCTTCCCCCCTCTGGCTCTTTCACATAGACACACACATGGACACTGCTACACATTGACACATACAAATACATACGCATGTGATTCTAATACCTGAAGCAGAAAAATATACACTGTACTACTTTGTTTCTAAATAGTGTCAACTCCACCCCGCTCCACGTTATGGATGTCTGTCATGCTAATACAGGTTTCAATTGCCTACTGATTTCTGTGTCCCCATTAGAAATAGAGGTAGCACCACTGTCATTGACTAGTATTAGTCTTGCATTAAATAACTCTCTAAGACTGAGTTCATTCCCGTTATTGATTAGAACGGAATTGAGATTTTTAGATTTTCACTATTTAACTCAAGAGCTTCACTGTTTAACTCAACAACCCAACAAAGAAGAAACCTAACTAGGTTCAGCGAACATGAATCCTATCTTTAGACTTCTCTCTATAGAGGACTATCCAGAAAGTTAAACCACAAAGTTTGAATTCTTAGAACTCATTCCATAGAAGTTCAGATATCATCCATCTCTATGTTTACTTCTTCAGATTGGTTGTTAGCTTTTCCATCATTTCCTGAATAAATGCATCTAATGACTCCGTTGAATATGGTCCCATTCCACCTCAACAATTTTCCCCTTTTCATTGGATGGGTGCTATCATTTTCTCGTATTATCACATCAAAACATTAAAATCATCAAATACTTAACTTACATATATATTATCTCTTACTAACCCAACATTCTATGATTCTATCCATTAAAACACTGTCTCAGGGCAGTTTGCGGCCCTATAAAAATTTAGTTTAATATAACAGTTATTCCATATCCTCAAAAATATATTTTGAATGAAGCTTAGAGAAACTTTTAGATATTTTTATATCTCCATTCGCCATTGTTACTAAGTTGCTGTTTTTATTAACTAATATTAAACCAAGTGGCTTACCTTGCTCCGAATAATTTCCAGTATCTGTTTCGGAATATTCAGCACATACTCATCCACCACGATGACATTATCCCAAAAGAGCACGGCTTGAGATTCATCTAGTGGAACACTTAGTTTACTTTACGATAAGATAAAATCAAGGAAACTGGCTCGTGGTAATTACAATAGATGAAATTAATTAGACTCACCTTCAGTAACTTGTAATCGTCATACCGCATCAGAAACATCCCTAATCAAGTTAATAATGCAAATTTTGAGTACTATTTCGTCTAAAAGCTACAGAGAAATTAACATACCCAACCTTGACTACTTTTTATCCAATATTCACCACAAAAAGCATCTTCAGGAACTTCTTTTTCAGATCAGCTCAAGTCACATAAAGAGCTTTATTGCTTCTCAGTGAAGCTCCATTTCTTCTTAGAAGCAAACCACTTACAGAGTCAACCTCCCAATTGTAACACAACTAATCCTCAGAACCATCATTTCAAGCCTAAGTCAACATTATGTCACTCTCTCCCAAAGCTTCATGGTGAAACACAATGATGCAATACTATTGTCTCCCTGGCAATAACCTTTTAGGTATATAGTCAAACAGTTAATCTTTAGATAAACATTAGTTTTTTAGGTTTATAGTTTAAATAATTTGTTCATTATAACTTCCATAACAATGACACAATTGTGCCAATACTGGACGTTTTGACGTACAAACCACACCATCAACCCACCTTTTTTAACATATGCATTGGTGTGCCTCTGTATTTTGCACCATACCAGTCAATGGACGAGCTTAGTAAGGGAGCTGGATTTTAAAAAACAACTTTAAATTGAACGTGGAGGCAAGTCACTCAATCAAGCTGACATTAAAAACAATTGCAAACGGATAGGAGACATCTTTCCAGCACATCATCTGTAATCAATAATCACTCATCCAAAATGTTATGATCACGAGACTCATTTACATATCTGCATCCAGAATGTTGGTATCGAATTCCAGAACTTTAAAAGTAACAGCACATTTAGTCATCCCTGTTATATCTTTAACTCAATCAGAATAAAAGGCAAAAAACATGCAAGCAGGTAAACCAAGTTCTACACACCTTCACTATCCGGATAGAGAGAGAAGTGAATCCACATTCCCTTGCGACTTGATCATCCAACGGCTCAAGGCAAGACGCGAGCTTGAAATCCGTCCCCTCGAACAAAGCATTAGATTTCACTGCCTCGATGTGTTCCTCCAATGCTCTCAATCTCCCGCCAACCTATACACAATACACCAGAAAAACGCATGCATTCCTTGGAGACAATTTACATTTTACAAAGAACAGACAAACACACACAAACAAAGAAACAAACAAAAAAAAACAATTTCAGGCAAATTATTCAAAATCTTGCAAAGAAAAAGTTATTATACTGTGACATTGACGCCGTGAGAGGAGAGGCGGACGCGGCCGAGGAGCGAAAGAGAGGTGCAATTTGAATGGTAGAAATCGAAGAGGCTTTGGAGGTCAGGAATTGCAGCGTACTTGTAGTACAATAACACTCCGTAGTTCTTTTGTTCATCATTCTCCATCTGCGGATTGATGTCTGGGTCCGCCATTCGCGAGTGGAGTTTTCTGTTAGTGTGAGGTGTAAACCCTAATTGGTGTAAAACCCTACGCTCTGTTTGGTAATTTTTTTTAAAATGTCTTTCTTTGTCTTTTCGATAGAAAAAGAAATAGAAAGATACATGTACATATTTTTTGGTGTTTTTTATTTTTAATAGTATATTTGATTTTGTATTTTTATTAATGTAAAATAAATAAATAAAAACTAAATTGTGAAATATACACAAATATTTGAGGTGTTCTTGTTTGTTTTTACATTTACAACGAAAATATCTATACCTTATTATTAAGGGAGAGCACCAATTTGGTGTCTCCCAATTTTGATCTGTCACTTATATTTTTATTTTAAAGTTTTTTTTCATTTTCTATATTGAAGTAACTACTTCTCCCTACTTATTATCCCACTCATCCATATTTTTCTTTATATATGAATTTTTTTAATCAATTTATTCTCTCTATTTTATTTTACTCAATTACATTTTGATCATAATTTATTTGATAAAAAATATTATTGTATTTGCACATGCATGGAGATTGCATTTTTTACTAGTATTTATAATGTATATGTGCATACACACAATAGTAACAATAAATGATCGGATTAGATTTTTTATTACAGTTTTTGTTACATCTCGTGTGCAGTTCATATTGACATATGCATGTTGTGTGTAACAAAAATATATATTAAATTTTTGTTACATCTCGTATGCCAATTCATATTCACATATGCATGCTACGTGTACAAAGATTACATCATCAATTTTATATAAAAAAAAATTTTATACACCTGACATGTATATGTTAAATAAAATAAACAATGCATTTTATTTGCAACAAGAAATTCGTTCCAACTTTTGATGGTTGGATTGAATTTTCTATCACATTCTTATTGCATTTTCTATTATGTATCATATATTCATACTACATGTATAAACTATTTATTTAGATAAAATTAATGATGTAATCATTATATATATTATGTATGTATATAAAAAACAAAATAGAGGATGAAATAAGAATTGCATCAGAAAAATCAATTCATTTCAATACATCGCCGTATCTAGCTTAGGCAGACAAACTTCAAAATCTACACCGTTGCACTTCAAATAACATGATATACTTTTCGTCTTCTCTCTTTTCTTTGCAGTAATCTTGTGGTATAAAGAAAAATAAATAAATAGTGTTTCGTGTCTCATAATATACAACACAATCATATAAAAGTATATATATATATACATTTATAAAAGTATATAAAAGAGAAATGATTTGACATTGAACAATATTTTCTATTTCATAATATACAACACAATCATATAAAAATATATACATATATACATTTATAAAAGTATATAAAAGAGACATGATTTGACATTGAACAATATTTTCTGTCTCATAATATACAACCCAATACATACAATACATTTTTTATACTATTTAAAATTAACTTCAAACGAACCTAAAGATATACCGAATCTCTAACACACATTTATTTATCTTTGTTTTCTCTCTCTATCTCCAAAAACCAAAACAAACGACTCAAAAAACAAGGCGCCCCTAGCAGTTAAATCTAGGTCGTTGGATTGACAGCGGTTGAAGGACAATATTGTACTTTCACCCCATGTAATTTACTATAAATAGGGGGTGAAATCATTTGTAAAGCTATCTCATTCATTTTTATACAAGTTTACTTTTCCTACTTCTGGAAGAGTTTTAAGAGTTGTTTTGCCTCGCGACGTCGTTTCGAGTCACCGTGCTTAGATCAACAGTCTCCCGAATCTTACACCATCAGCTTGGCGCCGTCTGTGGGAAACCTGGTCTAGGCATTGAAGATGAATACTCGTTCGAGGGCGAGGAGTGCGAACATGGGGCAAGAGGAACTCGAGAGAGAAAGGGAAGCGCGCATCCAGCGAAAGGAGAGGCAAGGCCACGCCTTGGAGAATCCAGCAGCGCACGGCCAGCAGGAGGAGAGGCAAGGCCGAGGCCACGCCTTGGAGAGTCTACCCACGCACGACCAGGAGGAGGAGAGGCAGGAAAAGGTCGAGGCTCAACCTCAGTGGGAGCAAGGCCGTGCCTTGGAGAACCCACCAACGCACCCGGGAGGAGGAAAGGCAAGAAGAGGTCGAGGCTCCACCTCAGCAGGAGCTAGGCCGCGCCTTGGAGAATCCACCAGCGCACCCAAGAGGAGGAGAGGCAGGAAGAGGTCGAGGCTCCACCTCCACCCCCAGTTATTCAGATAACTCTTGAGGCTCTTCGCCGATTGGTGGAGGATGCATACACCGTGAGGGCCACAGAAGAAGAGAAAGGGGTCCCCCTTAGGACAGAAGGAAATAAGCGTGAACGTAGACATGTGCCACCGGGGGATTTGGCTCAATACACCCCCCGACCTCGCGAACTCAAACGCTCGATGCAGCCAAGCGACAAGGATTGGGATCGAGACCATAGCTCGGAGGAATGCCACCACTTGAAGAATGAGGTCGAGGAGTTGATCCGAAGAGATTACTTACAAGCATTCGTGGGACAAAGGAAACAAGAGCTCCAGGATACTGCTTTTGGAGACAGGCACGTGGCACGTGGGAGTAAAGCAGAAAGCAGAACGAGCTAGCAAGGACAACCTCCCAACTGCTTGAGTTATGAGGATTACCTCGGGAGGCCCAGTAGGAAGAGATACGAAGCAAGTTGAGAGAGTCGCTCAGAGAGCAAGGCAAGCTGAAGGAGTTGCGGTGAGAGCAATAGGACGCGATGCCACCATATCATCTTTGGCGAGAGTGCAGCAGTGTCGCCAGCGGATCCAAGAACGAGTCGGAGTGTGATGCGCTGAGCAAAAGGAGAAAAGCTAACTTGCGTCGCAGGAGCGATATATGCAAGGGGAGAAAGTTGACTTGCATCGCAGGAGCGACATATGCAAGGGGAAAAAGCTGACTTGCGCCGCAGGAGCGACATATGCAAGGGGAGAAAGCTGACTTGCGCCATGGGAGCAACATATGCAAGGGGAGAAAGCTGTCTTACGCCGTGGGAGCGACATATGCAAGGGGAGAAAGCTGGCTTACGCCGCAGGAGTGACATATGCGAGGGCGGATAGCGACTTCCAACTTGTGGTCAAACAGTGGAATGGAGGCCACGAAGCTAGGGGAGCAGATGACCAAGTACTTAGCAAACATCCAAGCATTAAGAAGGAAGCTCAATGGGTTCACCCTAGAACAAGAAAGAGACGAACTGACTCGTTAAGTCAGCCAGCTCATTGGCTCCTTCGGAAAGCGAGAGAATAACCCTACTAAGTCAAGAGCGACACGAAGTGGATGTGGTGTGGGAAAAAGCCTTGACGGTGAAAAGCGTTCCACCAAGCTGGAAAGAAGGTCTGGAAGAAGATTGAGAATTTGGGATTTTGTCTCAAGACCCCAAGGAACCCCAAGGAAGCAAGGGTAATTCGAGCTAGGTCAGCAAAGCTCATGATAACTGGAAGTAAGCTGCATAGAAGGGGTTTTTCTTACAAACCACATCTTAGATACGTCGGCAGGGACTAAGCAAAGCATGACGAGGGAGGCTGCGTGATCACCCCGGAGGTAGAGTGTTAGCAGGCCAGGCCCCACAGCGAGGACACCCCTCGCCTACAAAGCGTAAGTATGCATGGAGCTTGGTGAAGAATTCCGAGGATGCCAGGAACATGCCGACGTCTTTCACGCCCCAACGGGAAGTATGGACCTTCGCGACACCCCGTTCTGACGGGCAGGCGGAAGTAACCAGTAGAGTAGTCTTTCAAAATTTGAGGACGAGGCTGGAGGTAGCTAAAGGAAGTTGGGTGCAAGGACACCCGAGAATCCTAAGGAAGTATCGAGCAACCCCGTGACGAGGCACGGGAGAGCACCCATTCAATATAGTCAATGAGACAAAGAACATGACCAAAGTGGACGCCAAATGAGTATGACTGTATCAAGTTGGAGAAAATGAACGAGAAGAAAATTTCCACGTGCGTGGAACGTTGCTAAGAAACATTTGTATTCAATGCTTTGTATCCCATTCCGAATACTTTGTAACCCAGAAAAACGGTAATGAAATGTACACATTTTCTTGTCTACTTATTGTAGATTCATTACTTGCATTTTATTTAGTAAGAGAGGGAATAACCCCTCACGTTTAAACACTTTATTTAGTAAGAGAGGAGGATTACCCCCCTCACATTTAACACTTTATTTAGCAAAAGATGGGGATGACCCCTCACACTGACACTCTTGGAGGGGGATGGCCCCTCACATTGAAAAGAGGGGGATTGCCCCTCACATTGAAAAGAGGAGGATTGGCCCTCACATTGACATCTTATCTAAAAGAGGAGGATTGCCCCTCATATTAATATTTTATCTAAAAGAGGGGGATTGCCCCTCATATTAATATTTTATCTAAAAGAGGGGATTGCCCCTCACATTGATACTTTATTTCAAAGAGGGGGATTGCCCCTCACGTTAATGTTTCACCAAAAAGAGGGGGATGACCCCTCACCTTAACATCTTGTTTATAAGAGGGGGAATGCCCCTCACAGTAATATTTTATCTAAAAGAGGGGGATGCCCCTCACATTAATATTTTATCTAAAAGAGGGGGATGACCCCTCACCTTAATATCTTGTTTGAAATAGGGGGATTGCCCCTCACACTAACATTTTATCCAAAAAGAGGGGGGTTGCCCTTCACCTTGATATTTAGTTCAACACTTTGCTTATAAAATATTTAGTTTAATATTTTGCTTATAAGAGGTGGATTGCCCATTACATTTGAAATTTAGTTTGAGAAAAAATAATTTAATATAATGAATAATGGATGAACCAAGTTTGAAAACATATAAAAATGAACACTTAAAAAGTTCCCCAAAAATGACAAAGACCTCCCATAAAGGTCAAAGAGTGTTCCAACCAAGGGAACTTCTACAGAGCTTCCAAAAAGCCCAACGGGACGCGCCGCGGCGCAACTTGATGCCACGTGATATATGGTGCAACACAAAGTCAACACGATGTGTCGCGACGCGAGGTGATACAAATGTGACGCAACGCAACGCAAGCACAAATAGTCATCAAAGGGGCAAGGTCCCCCTCGCCTCCATGACGGCATACGAGGTTGCAAAAGATGAGGGAACGAGTAACCACATCTCTCTTCCTTGACGAAAGGCGAGAACGGACTCGCGAATCGCGCTTGCAAACACACTAAGCCTCTAGAAATTTTTTACAACTGTGGAGAGGAAGGGCTAGAAGAACGAGTCCTTAACAACTCTCCCAAGGATGAACAAAATATCGAAAAGCCACAAAAGAGGAAGTGGCACCAAGATCCCGCAACGCTGGAAGAAACTCTTCGAAGTGCGCAAAAGAATTACGAGCGAAGTGGCTAACGCGCGACATCGAGGTCTGAAGCGGGGGGCTTGCGCTACCAAAGGAAATCGAGGAGTTTTCAACTTTTTCCTAGCTTTAATTTCTGGAAAAATCTGGCAAATCAGATGAACGTTCCCGGTGCCCTAAACCAAAATCACTTCGTGATCAAAATCGACCACTTCAGCAAGCAAGAGAGGAAGAATGAGGGGCAACAAGACACCCTCGGCCGAAATCCGACCGAGGCGGGGATCCACGGCCAGAATCTGGCCGAGGTGTTCCGCCTCGACCAAGGCCTGGCCGAGGCACATCTCGGCCATGCCACAATCCACCATCGACGGACCCCCGACGACGCCTCGTTGGACATTTTCTTAAAGTGCGTCACATCATAAAATTCTTTCGGACTAACGAATTGTTTATGTTTTTTCCAGATTAACGAATGATGACTTTTGGAAGCCTAAAAATGAAAACTACTGCAAGGAAAGAGATGAAGAGCCATATACTCGAGCCAACTCATTTCGATATTTTTTCTAAAATGTGGCTGAGACCAAGAAGACAGGCCAAAAAAAGCAAGACGAAGAAAGTCAGAATATCCCACCAAGTTTATACATAGAAGACAAGGAATCCCAAGAAGGGAAGGAGTTGAACCAAGAGTAGTCTCAAAAGAGAAAGAAACTGTATGAAGAAGGGTCCCAAGAAGGAAGAAACCCATGGCAGAAGTAGAAGGTCAAGGGAAAAGAGCCTAGTAGAAGAAGGAACAAGAAGAAAAAAGAGCTCCAGTAGAAGAGGGATACGTGCCAAGAGGAATCTCAGAAGAGAAAGACTCTGCATAAAAAAATGAGCATTATCAAGAAGAGGAAGATAAATCAGAATCAAATTATCTGTTAGAACTTCCAAATTTTTCAGAAGCATTTGGAAGTTGGGGGGCTACTGATAGTGCTAGAAATTGGAATTACTAAAATACCCTCAAATGTACAATCATTTACCATTATGCCATAGGTAGTTATAGAAGTAGTGGGGTGATGTCAAATTATCAAGGCGCCCCTGGCAGTTAAATCTAGGTCGTTGGATTGACAGCGGTTGAAGGACGATATTGTACTTTCACCCCATGTAATTTAATATAAATAGGGGGTGAAATCCTTTGTAAAGCTATCTCATTCATTTTTATACAAGTTTATTTTTCCAACTTTTGGAAGAGATTTAAGAGTTGTTTTGCCTCGCAACGTCGTTTCGAGTCACCGTACTTATATCAACAGTCTCCCGAATCTTACATCATCACAAATATAATGTTAGCTTTTTAATATTACTATTATTATTTGCAAATCTGTTTCACATCAAACGGAAAGAAGAAAAGATTGTGTGATCTCAAATTAAGCAAGAAAGAGAAACTATGAGTGATCAAGAAAACAAGTTCTTCCAAGACCTCCGCCAAGAAGACACCATCTCTAGGTCCTTGCTGCACCTCTCCGCCGCCGCCCACCACCAATCAACCACCGTCCTTCCACCCCAAACCACCACAGACCGCACGGCGCCGCTCCCACTTTTGTCCAGAAACATCTCAACGTCTCCGAGCCGTGGAGACAGTAGCCCTTCAGCCAAAGTGAGTAGTTCTTGCAATTTCAACTCACTTCATCTCTTAATTTCTCATCTTCTTTACATAACTCGACCGGTTTCTTGATCAAGAAAAACGACGTTAATCGTTGCATTTATTCGCAGAGGCTGAGGAGAATGACGGACAGGCTGAAAGAGATGAGCGAGTGTGAATCAATTCGTGCATGAAGGAAAATAAGAAGAAGACAACGAACCTGAAAACAGCATTGACGACATCGTCAAGGTCTCAGTTGCTTTTCACTTTAATTTTCTAACTCATTTTCATGTCTATTTGTTTTTCTACCCTAGTTTTTTTTTTTTTTGGCTTAAATGCATTTTTTGGTCTCGTAATTTAGATATTTGGTATTTTTATCCTTTAATTTTTTGGGTAGTATTTTGGTCTATATCTTTTTAATTTTCGTAATTTTGATTATTTTTTCGTCGGAGTTCAACCTTCTCATCGGAAAAATGCATGTACCTCTCACATGACATTTTAAAATTGAGGTTATTGTTCATATTGACCCATTTCTGACACTATTTTTGTCTTTTAACTTCTTAGAATAGCATTTTTTGGTCTTACATCTTTTTAATTTTCGCAATTTTAGTCGTTTTTTTTGCCGGAGTTCACACATCTCATCGGTGGAGGTGAACTTCGGCGAACAAAAAGACTGAAATTGCGAAAATTAAAGAGATACATGACTAAAATGCTACCTTAAAAAATTAAAAGACGAAAACGCCAAATAATTTAAGTTACATGACAAAAAATACATTAGTCCTTTTTCTGTACAACATTGCAGGAAGAATATGAGACTGATACCGACCATTTCAAGTGTGCTTGCACCATCCTTTTGTCTATTGATAGTGATAGCGAACATTTTGATAGATATGATACAAATTTTAAAAATAAAAATCAATATATAATTAAAATTCGATCAAGTGATGAACATTTAGAAATTAAGAATAAATATGATAATATATTGGTGGTTAAAAAATAAGAATAAATATAACATTATTACATTGGAATAAATATTTTAAAATATAAATGATTTATTTATATTTTAAATGTGTTGCGGTGTCACAAATCGCCATTGTGATGAAAAAGTGATTTTTTTTTCTTTTTTTATAAATTAGTACACATAATACATCCTTGCACCACCTTTTGTCTATTGACTGTTGGATTAAAAATTACAATTATCCTTAATGCTTAGGGATTATTGCAACCCCTCTCATAGAGTTTGGTGTAATTACAAGTAGATCCACTGTAATTTGGAATTACATCTAGTATCCTTGAGTTTGTGGCCATCTAACAAATAGATTTATCCGTTAGTCAAAATTCACCGAATTTGTTGATATTAACAAAAAAAAACTTAATAAAAATCAATATTTACCATTGATTGACTTATTACTAACTTACTACAAGCCAAACAAAGTTGTTATAACTAAAACACCCTTATAACGGTGAAGATATACCACATCACATGCATTAACATGTAAAGATATATAAGGTGGTTTGGTCATAAAAAATATTTATTTGACTTACAATAGATCAGTAATAAGTCAATTAATGGTAAATATTGATTTTCGTTCAGTTTTTTTGCTAATATCAACAAATTTGGTGAATTTAGACTAACATGTGGACCTATTTGTTAGACAGAAACAAACTTCATGAGTACTAGATATAATTTTTCAAAAATCATCGAGAGTCTACGTGTAATTCAACTAAATCTCAGGGAGAGAGTTGTAATTATCTCTAATGTTTATAAAATTTGACAATACGCGTTGATAAGTACAAAAGTACTAAAATGTCCTCACATTTCTCACTTGAGTTAAAAGATAAGACCAAAAAAACAGATTTAGGAAAAGACAAAAATGCCCTAACGAGGATATTACAAGAAAAAAGGGAAAAAGAAAATCAGCATTTGCACCACACACGCACTTACTCTTGTTTTCCGAAGGTTTTTCACATTTTCCAGCCAATTTTTGAAGCATGTTTTTGCTGGTGATTGCCACTAAAACGTTATCAAGTGGGGTCCAACAATTAGGGCCAGACTAAACAAATCACACAATAAATGTTATATATTTATCGTATGATTAATTAATTTTTTTAAAATATACATTAATTATATGCACATTTATCATATAATTAATTTAAATATGGCCAAACTTGATTTGAGTTATAATTTTCCGACAAGAGGTTGGTGTGCGGAGAAGAGTTGTACAACTTTCCAAATAACATATATTATAAGAGTTGTATTTTAAAGCATAAAATATGTCCATATTAATATACATGAATAATTTAACCATATCATTATATTATTGCTTTATATTTATAAAGTTATGGTATTTTTATTTATTAGTTTTATAAAAATTTAAATCGGGTCAAATGAGTTTACACGCATCGAGTCTCAAATATAGGGTAGGTATGGTCCATAGTCCAGAAAATTCCTAGTAGGTTAGGTCCTGAGTTTTGACAAATCCATACACCTGACTCATTGCTATCTCAGACTTATTATGATTATATGATAAAAACTGCATCAATAATTCATGTAAAATCAGATAACTCGATCATATTTATAGGCACACACCCTTCAATCCACGTCCCAAGTGTAATTTTTACTACCTTATGTGTTTCTATATCCTAACCTCTACACAACCTACCTTACTTAAGCATTGGGGACTATAACGGATGACTTCCAATGTTGTTCTTAATCGAGTTTTGTCTTGTGAGTTATTTTGAAAACGTTGGATACATGATTCTAAATTTCAAAAATCTCGTGGAGTTAATTTAAATTGAACTCAGATCATTTTTTTTAAGAAATCACACACCTATATAGATGATAAAAGTGTTAATATTTTAAAAAAAAATACTTACTGTATATCAGTTTTATATTATTACAATAAGAACACACTGATAAATTTCTTCAAAAGTTAAAGAGGGTACAAATTTAAAGTAATATATTAAAAACCATTTTGTAAGTAATTAAATAAAATTTAAAATATTACACTTCTTTAAATTCTATCGGGATAATTAGGTTTACACTCATGATTTATGGTTTATTTATATAAATCATTTTTGTTTTTTTGTGTAATTACATAAAGGATTCAATGCATTTTTTGTTCGGTAACTTGAGCTATTTGGCATTTTGGTCATTTAACTTTCTAGGGTTGCATTTTATTATGTATCTTTTTAATTTTTGTGGTTTAAATCCTTTTGTTCACCGGAGTTCATCTCCTCCGGCGAGAAGGTGAACTTTGATGAAAAAAGAATTAAAATTGTAAAAATTAAGAAGATGCATGACCAAAATGCTATCTTAAAAAGTTAAAGCAAAAATGCTAGCACAAATGGGTCAATAGGAACCAAAATCCCGATTTTGAAATGTCACGTGAGGGGTACATGCATTTTTTCGGCGAGAATGGTGAATCAGCCTCCAAAAAGACTAAAATCACGAATATTTATAAAATATAAGACCAAAATGTTATCCTAAAAAGTTAAAGGATGAAAATGCTAAATGATCTAAGTTGCTGGACCAAAAATGCATTTACCCCTTACATAAATCCCCCATAACAACTAAAAAAAGTAATGTAGTTTTTGTAATAATGTTGACGTTTTTGGGGTATACGTATAATTTTTAAAAAGAATGAGTGATTTATATTGTGTAATTGATGTTGACATTTTTTTTATGAATATATATAATTTTTAAAGACACTAGCAATTTGTATAAATAAATTACGGAGTAATGTAATTATCCCGATCGTGTATGAAGTAAAGATGTGTATTTCGCAGGATTTAATGTAATTTAATTTCCTATGATATTACAAATAAGCAAATTACCTCTTATGAAAAAAATAGCACTTTACTCCCCGTGTTTTTTAAAATGGACCAATTTACTCCCTATCTAGAGAGGTAAATTACATCATCTTAAAAAATACGGGAATGTAAATTGATTCATTTTAAAAAACACACAAAGATAAATTATTATTTTACTTTTTACATAAGAATAATTTGCACATTTGCAATATCATATAAAATTGCTTGCATTTTTCCCGTATTTCGCATCCCGAAGTACACGTGAGATGAGAGATAAGAGAATATCTCTTCGTTTAGGAAAAAAAGAGTAGAATTCCATACGTCCAGTGCAATTGGGTCGCATCATTCGGGTCGGGTAAAGAGCCGGGTCACGCACTCAGGTCGCCGCAGTTGCGCGTTTATTGACTTCTCAGCCCCGCTTGCTCTCAGTTTTCACTCTCTTTACTTTCCTGTCTTTCTCTGTGCGGCAATTCATCGAACAGTTGCCAACAGTCGAGGGGAGGAGAGGAGAGGAATCAGACCGCAGTTCGGTGAAAACATGTCTCTGCGGCCGAGCAGCAGGACGGATGTGCGGAAGAAGAGCTACAAGATTGGTGTCGACGCTGAGGAGGCGCGGCGGCGGAGGGAGGATAATTTGGTCGAGATCAGGAAGAATAAGCGCGAGGATAATCTCCTCAAGAAGCGGCGCGAGGGTCTTCTCAATGGCAGCTTTCCCCAGCAGCCGCAGCTCTTTCCGCTCGATCCAGCTCAATCCCCTGCCGCCATTGAGAAAAAGGTGGATGTGCTCCTGGCATTTCTTGGTCTGTTTGTCTGCAAATAGTGGTGTGATTGATTGCGAATTGATATGATATGTAGCGATCTGTCTTTCTTTCTGTTACCGACTTCAGATTGAGAGTGGGAGTGCAGGCTGATTCTGTTTAGGATGATTGGCTGGTTAGTTATTGTGTTACGCCGAAAACTATGATCTGCCGTTTTGGGGGTCGTTTGAGTGAAATTGGTTGCTAGATTGGTTCTGATAGGATCGAGTTGGCTATTTGATGGGTGTCCATAGGGATCAAGTTGGCTGTCACGCTAATCTAGAAGAATGAAAACTTTTCGTGTTCTTTGCTTGAATGATATTGAATTTGGACTGTGATCTAGTTAATATAAAACAATTCAATAGTGAATGAATCAGCAATTGGTGCCTAAAGATTAAATCTTGTGTTGTAGATATGTTTGGACTTTAGTTGAAGTTTTGCCCTATTTGATTGCTGGATGACTCTTCATACTGAGTTATATGAGTGAAGATAACTATATGCTGGTGGGATTAGTTGAACGTTTGGTGATTGATTTCAGTTCATTGTGAGGGTTTCTTCTTGTTTGATCCCAATTAACTCTATGTTATTTTTCCAGTTGTTATGGGACTGAGTGGTTGGAATGGGATTGTAGGAAGGGGAAGATAGTTTTAAAGTGCATGTGGTATAAAAAGTTGTAGGAACAGTCGGACTGTTCTCACTTTTGATCCAAATAAAGGGCAGCTAGCATTACTTGATCCAAAATGATGAAAATACTTGCAGTGGATGTCATCTGTTTATGTATGATGCTCACAGTAAATTTCTTCCAACAGTTAGAAAGTATTCCTTTGATGGTACAAGGAGTATGGTCCAATGATCCTAATGCCCAAGTGGAGGCAACCACCCAGTTTAGGAAGCTTTTATCAATTGGTAATGTTTACTCCGAAAGCTTCAAACTCCTTTTTTTTTCCAGAGATTATCCCTTCATGTCATATATTTTCTAACTTCCTAACTTTGCAGAACGAAGCCCTCCAATTGATGAGGTGATTAAAGCTGGGGTCATCCCTCGCTTTGTTGAGTTCCTTGGAAGGCATGATCTGCCTCAGCTGCAAGTAAGTTCCCATTTGGATATTTCTTTGCGTATCTTGTACAAATAAATCATAAAAACCTGGTTTTTTGGGTTGCAGTTTGAAGCTGCATGGGCTTTGACAAATGTTGCTTCAGGGACATCTGAACATACACGAGTTGTAATTGAGCATGGTGCTGTTCCTAAGTTTGTACAACTTCTTAGTTCTGCCAGTGATGATGTTCGTGAGCAGGTATTTATTCCTTGCTGAGAGATTTTTTTTTCATATATTTTGTCTGCAACATTATGTTGTATCATCCCAAAAAGTTGCAAACAACTCTTAACTAATAGCCTCATTGTTTCTGTTGATAGTTGTTGCTTGTCATTGCTAAGTGCTAATGAATTTGCCTTAAATGCTATCTGCTAAGCAGGCAGTTTGGGCTCTTGGTAATGTTGCTGGTGATTCTCCAAGTTGTAGGGATCTTGTCCTTGGACACGGTGCTCTTGTGCCACTGCTAAGTCAGTTAAATGATAATTCAAAGCTCTCAATGCTGAGAAATGCTACATGGACCTTGTCTAATTTCTGCCGTGGGAAGCCACCCACTCCTTTTGAGCAGGTATAGGTCACTGATATGGAATATTTTATCCATTTTTCTTAGTAATGTTGATATTGAGATGTTGCAGAAACTTGATGGTGTTTATTCCGTTCTGAGGCTGCTGAGATCGGGGAAATCAGTCTGGTAATAACTTTATTTGTCTCCTCGTGCACTTTGTCAGGTGAGACCTGCATTGCCTGTTCTTCGGCAACTCATCCATTTGAATGATGAGGAGGTTTTGACTGATGCTTGCTGGGCTCTTTCTTATCTTTCTGATGGAACAAATGACAAAATTCAAGCCGTGATTGAGGCAGGTGTCTGCCAGCGACTTGTGGAGCTTCTGCTGTATGTTCCCATACACACTAATACAATTTGAATTCTGCTTTTTGGTCATATTTCTTTCTCTAAATTTGGTTGGGATTTGTTTCCTATGCCCCATCTGTAGGAAAACTGTTGTCTAGACATATCATCTTATTTAGTGCATGATCTTATGTGCTAAAATATTATGTTTCTCATGAAGCCATCCATCTCCTACCGTTCTCGTACCTGCTCTTCGGACTGTGGGGAATATTGTCACTGGCGATGATGCCCAGACACAGGTATATGGGTACACCCCACAAATGATATTTCCATATTGTTTTCAACAGCTAATCATTCTGTCAGCATTTATGTGCTAATTGGTCTCTATTTATTATTGTGATAGCCCTCCATTGGTTCTATGTTCAGGGGATCTGGTCAGAAATTGACAAGTTTAGGGATTTTCTTTCAAGCTTTCCTGGAGTTTCCCGTTTCGATTTTCCTTTGTTCTATTTGGGGCATCAACCTAATTTAAGTTTTATAGGGGCCAAGTCTGGTAAAATTACGTGCAGGGACACCATATCTTGAATTGAATCTGAGATGCATGCCATCCTCTCTTGGCTCTTTATGCAATGAAGTCCTCAGAAGTATTGACACACTGTAATGAAGCTATTGAGAATGTCTAAGTTTGATAGTTCTGATTTATAAAAATGACTTGCTATTTGTTCATTTTAACTCATGAGATGATCAGTGAGAATCGCCATTTTCAGATGGAATTGTGGAGAGAAATAACTATCATCCTTATTTTCCATTTCTTCTCTTCTGCTTAAGTTTTTGTAAATGTTGACACGGTTTATTTATTTGTGTCAGTTTGTGATAGACAACCAAGTTCTCCCATGTCTCCAACAACTTCTCACTCAAAATCATAAGAAAAGCATTAAAAAAGAAGCTTGTTGGACAATATCTAATATCACTGCTGGGAATAGAGCTCAAATTCAGGTACTTGTCTGCTTTCTCTTTGTTGTTTTGATGACTTTATTTTTGCCATCTTAAAAGAATCAGTTCTGTGGAAACAATTTTGTACAATTAGGCACATATTTCCATCAAAACTTTTTGGGTCTGTCAGTTGCAATTGATCACAAATGGATGGGAGTACTAATCTGTACTTAATCTTCTGATTCACTGGGGTTTTGTGTGAGTGACAAAATTCCCTATTATGTTAGACTGAATTTTGACGGCCTGCATCAGTATATGGACCAAATGTTGGGACATATTGAAGTAACATCTTGGTTAACATAATTGTTGAGGTGAGAATTCAAGATGAATTTATGGTAGAACAGGAGGAGATAAAGCAAGTAAAAAGATATTCTCAAGGTATTACCAATTTGCAGAAATTGCAAAAAGATTTGGATGTTCCATGCTATTGAAGAAGGCAGAGCAAGATACAGTTGGCAGAAGAAGTAATGGGATTAGTGGTCGTAAACCTAGTGGAAGAGGCTGACCTGATATCAAAAGAAACGAGTAACTCGAAAGACCGGGATCTCTTAGGTTAAACTTGGAGGTGTTCTTAATAGTTAGAGTAGATTGGGGATTCATGTAGCTCCTGTAAACTGTTAAATTAAGCCGTGTGCTTGGGCTTAACAGACATGCTTATGGTTCTTTATGGCCGCCCTGCCTGAGAAAAGAAACAAACATTTAGTTGACTGAGACTTCCAGTTTACTTAACTATCGTAATTGTAAGACATAAATTATTTTTATTTTATGCATGAAGTAAATGTTCTGTTGCAATAAGCTGCAACTTGTAAAAAGCTTCAGTTCAATAGGGGTCACATGATTGACCAGTGCTTGATATGTTAAGAACAAGATACTGCCCAGACTCAGCAATCCGCATGAGAACTGAGCTCCACAAAATTAGGAGAAAAGGGATGTAGATAATTCATTCAAGCATTTCTTTTGGATAGGGATTTCTGAGATTGCTTGTTTGCCCGTTACATGTTACTGTTATTGTCTTCTTACATAGATGTCTGTTGAATTCCCTTGGGACAGGCTGTCATTCAGGCAGATATTATTCCTCCTTTGGTGCAAGTGCTTCAACATGCAGAGTTTGAGATCAAGAAAGAGGCTGCATGGGCTATCTCCAATGCCACCTCCGGGGGATCTCCTGAGCAAATTAGGTATATTGGGTTTACATTATGTTTACATGTGTGCTATTGTAGTAGTTCATAAATGTTTAGCTGACATGTGGTGCCTCTGTAACAGTATGTTTGGGACCAATTATTGATTTCATTTGTATCTTTACGTGGATCTGGAAGAAAAATAAATTGGAACTATTGAAATCTAGTATTTGAAAATGCTCACAAAATGGAACATAAAGGAATCCAAAATGAACCTGAAATTGTATTTGAATTTTAGGATAATCTGAGACAACGGAATTGAGTTCTTTTACTGTTTTTGCAAGAACTTTTAAGGTAACAAGGACAAGACAGTGAGATTGTGTATCCTTAATTAGAAATAGAAATCACATCTAATACTAATCTCATTTAAAATATAGTCTCTCCAAACAGATCTCTAACACCTCTTGTGACTAGAAATTGATCTTGGTTAAATCTTTACTTCTATTCTATTATTTAAAATGGACTGAGTCATTCATTTGGAATGATGTTAGTGGTGGACTTCACCTTTTTTGTACTTTTAGGGTGTAATTCTCGATATAGGCGGCTATATATATTTTTGGGTGAGTCATGGTATTCTTGTATCTTTTATTGATAGTGGCTGGCACCAGGCTTGTATTTTTTCTTGCCAAGGAAAATTCTCTGTTCTTTTTTTTTTAAACGATTTAGTCTCCCTAGGTTCTCTTTGTGTCTCTGTGTGTGTGTGAGTGATCTGTCTGTCTGTCTCATAACTAGTCTGCCTTCTCCCTTAGATCTCTCTTATGATTATAGCACTCCAATAGTGAACCATACGAGTCGGGTCTAAATTACTTTCAAACATCATTACTCCTGCAGATTCTTGGCGAGTCAAGGTTGCATTAAGCCACTATGTGATCTATTAATCTGTCCAGACCCAAGGATTGTTACTGTGTGCCTGGAGGGGCTTGAAAACATTTTGAAGGTAGGTGAAGCAGACAAAGAAAATGGCATGAACGGTGGAATCAACATATACGCACAAATGATTGATGACTGTGAAGGATTGGACAAACTAGAGAATCTCCAGAGCCATGACAACAATGAGATATACGACAAGGCTGTGAAGATATTAGAAAAATACTGGGTTGAGGAAGACGAGGATCAGAATCTTGCTGATGGTGTAGATGGAAATCACCAAGGTTTCAGCTTCGGCAACAACCAGCCAAATGTTCCTGCTGGAGGCTTCAACTTTGGTTGAAAAGCTCCCCCAGATCTTCTGCTGTTTCAGGTCTGCTTTACCTTTCTTCCTGTTTTAAACTTCTTTGTATGTGTCAGTTTATTTGTTTCCAACTGTTACGGTTTTTGGTCTGGCAAATAGGCTTAATCATCTTTGGGAATTTTGGCAAGTGTTTAAGCCTTTAAATTTTATAGTTCTGTTTTGCTTACCGTTGCGTTACAAAGAGAATACTTGTTGTTGCCTTTCGAGTTTGTATACTTAGATTGTAGACTTGTAATCTTATCAAGTCTCACCGGAATTCGTCCTTCGTTTCAAAACCTTCATCTATATATGTTGATAGACAAGCATCACTGTAATGTATGTTTTCTCATGGCAATGATACTATGGAAGGCATAACATATTGCCTTTGTGCTCATAGATCCTCATACCAAATTGTTTTTGACATGAGAAGGTTGCAGAAATTGTGTTATCAATCTATTCCCAAGACTATTTGTTACTTGAATGGTGAAGTATTGCATCAACCATTGGGAAATTATGTTGAAGTATTATCGTGGCATGATTTGACATCTGCAGTAATTTTAGTCCCCTCTATGGAAAAGTACTAGCGTATCATCATCGATTTCAATAATTTCTAAATATTGTAAAAGTATAAAAATCATACATGCCTGGTGTTTTTTTTTTTTTTTTTTCAAAAAAAGTAAATTACAACCATCTCTCCTTAGATTTGATATGATTACAAGTACTTGTTGTTTGAAAAAATACGATTTTGATTTTAATGGAGATTTGATATGATTACAAGTACTTGTTGTTTGAAAAAATACGATTTTGATTTTAATGTTCATTTAACAACGAGCTCATTCCTCGTTAGCTTTCATTAGGTTTTTCATCCATTTTTTGTTTTTTTTTTTGTGAACCTTACAAAATGTTCTTTTAGTTTATAAGTTATAATTTTACATACTTTTTTAAAAAAATTAAAATATTTTTATAGACTAATATTCTCTATGGATTATTTATTTTACTCATCCTCAATTTTTTTTTTACATTTTTTAGTACTATTTTGGGAAAAATTAGCAAGGGCGAAATATTTTCGTCTAGGGGCTATATAATTATTTTCTATTTAAGAGGGTATTTGTAATTGTCAGATAACAAAGGTTATCTGTAATAATGCCAAATTTAAGGGAGATAGTTGTAATATACCCTGTTTTTATTTTAATACACGCTTCAAATATTTCAAAATTTAAAGGGTAAATTATAGCTACCACACTTGAGGTTTGACATAATTACAAATACCCCCTCGTTGAAAAATTACAAATAGCCTTGAGGTTTGTAATATCTAACAAATAGTTCATTTTCATCTATTTTATTAGTGAAATGATCAAAATGCCCTTATGCATTGAATTATTTTTTATTTGATTTTTAAATTTTTTTTGGACTAAAATACGCAGGTAGAGGTTTCTTAATTTTTTTTATACAGAGGAGCAATGATGCAATTTGTCTCGATTGATTTTTTTACAATTTTAATAAAAAATTTATGGGCAAAAAGCCACTCGACTGATAAGGAGAGGAGCGATGTAATTGAGTCCTAAAACAGGAGAATCGAAGGAAAGCAAGTTTAGGCTTCAAGTCAACTACATCTCAAAGCCTCGAAGGTTATAAGAAAGCAAGCTAGGCCCCTCATTCAATTTAGCTACTCAAGTCTTCTATCCACTACGTCCCTAAACCTAGCAGATGAAAGACAAAGAGCCTTAACAGTTGACTACCAAAGCCCACTCTGGTCAATTTCAGGCATTTGGTTAAAAATTATAAACCTCAAGGGGGTATTTATAATTATGTCAAATTTTAGGGGAGGTAGTTGTAATTTACTCAAATTTAAATGTATTTTTTCAAAATTTTCGGAACTTACTTAAAAATAATTCCAAACAAGGTACAAGTCATTGTTTTTTTTTGTTTTTTTTTTTGAAAGAAGTACAAGCCATTGTTATTCATTACAAAGTGCAGGTATTATTTGATCGTTACTGTGTAGCATTATATATCCCTACGTGCCTGTCCAAAATAAAGGCAAGGGAGAATTATGTTTCTGAAAAACTTATGAATAATTTAAATTTTATTTTATAAAAGTGATTAATTGATAAATAATTTGAATTTTAATATGATAATAATCAATAAGTAAAAAATATGAATAGGTATAAAAATACATCTAAATTATGTTACTGACTAATTTATTTAAGAAAAAATTGTAAATCTTTTGAATAAAAATAAATCATTATACACTTATCTAAATTTAAATACAGGATAATAGTGAAACAAAAAATCTGATCAATTTTCGAATAAAGATAAACCATCACAAAAGGATCTAAATTTAAGTTATTTACAAAATGAATGTTTATGTGGCAAAAATAGAAAATCATCCAAATATATGGCGGTTATTTGAATAATTTGAGTATTTATATTTTATTATTTATAAATTGTTATTTTTATTAAAATCCAGGTCCAAAAGAACATGAAATATATTCTGAAGTCGTGACTCTTTAATGCATGTCCCATGCATATTTTGGAAATATCTTATACTGTACGCCGTTCACATTATGTTATAAACTTAATAATAATTCCATATCAAAATCCCCTACAAATTTCTTCCTGTGTACGTACCGGACATAAATGTCTTCAGTCCTTGTTAATTAATGCGGGGGTTGATTAGTAGGTATGGCAAAAAAATTTGGATTCAGATTCGGATTTGTTGGGTTGGACTCGTTTCAAATCACTAAGACTAGGACCCGTCATATGACCTGTTTAGGATTTCAAAACTTGACTCAACTAGGACGGATGGATCTGAATGGGTTTAATTCGAACTCGTCATCCCTAAATTCAGACAGTAATATTAGTTAATTACCTCATTGAATATAAAATAAATTTTGAGTAAATTATGTTTCGATCAGCTCAATAGTTTTCACATTTTAATATGATTAAATTTTCATTTTCATTTTCACTAGATTTTTAACTCCCTTTCCTGCTTTATTCCTACATAACTATTATTATTATTGTTGTTGTTGTTATTATTATAATTATTATTAAATATAAATTTATTACCACATTTACTAGTTATGATTTCGCACGTTAGAGTATGATATCTCTAAAAAAAAATGGTGAAGGATCTTTTATTCCAATTTAATGTTACACAATGATGTCATATTGACACATTTATTGTATGTATTCTCATTTTTAATTATAATTTAATTTAACAAAAGAATATTTTAATTATAAAGTACGTGTTATGATACATTCATGATTGCAAATATTTATTATTTGAGAAATTATAAATACTCTCAGATTTTAATGTCCGTCTAACAACATGCTCATTATGTTAGTCTCCGTTAGATTTTCATTCAATTTTGTGATGAATTGATCAAAATGCCCTTTTTATTATAAATTATAATTTTATATATTTGTTAGAATTTTCTAAAAATCTTTTTATGCACTAATGTGCCTTATATATTATTGACTTTGCCCTATATATTCCACCTTACCATCAAGGATCAAGTAATAATTTCTACCTTACTATTTGAGGGCTATATAATTATTTTCAATATGGGAGTATTTGTAATTTTTTTAATAATGAATGAGTATTCGTAATTATGTCAAATCTCATGGGAGATAGCTGTAATTTACCTTAATATAATCCCAATTATGATACCAAAATGTAGTAGAAGAATCTCCATTTGAAAAAGGAATAATTACACTGCCCTCCCCTAAAGTTTGGTGTACTTACACATAAACCTCATATGGTTTCAAAAATTACATTAAATACACCTGAGGTTTATTTTCGTCTAATAAATAGACCCCCAATTAGTCAAAACTTATTACTGACTTATTGCAGGCCAAACAAATCTTTTTTCTGCCCAAACTA
The DNA here is from genome assembly GCA_034509735.1 of Sesamum alatum. Taxonomy (NCBI): domain Eukaryota; kingdom Viridiplantae; phylum Streptophyta; class Magnoliopsida; order Lamiales; family Pedaliaceae; genus Sesamum; species Sesamum alatum. Next base: position 4,991,447 of record JACGWO010000006.1, read on the forward strand.
CCCTTAAGGTGAAGGTATATCTTCCCACATGCATTAGCATGTGAAGGAATATAAGGGTGATTGATCAATTTTTTATTTATGGACCTAAATAAGTCACTCGGGTAAATATAATTTTTCATTCAACTTTTTTGCTAATATCAGCAAATTCGATGAATTTTGACTAACATAAGGGTCTATTTATTAGACAGAATCAAACATCAAGAGTACTAAATGTAATTTCTTGAATCGCAAAGAATGTACGTGTAATACCAAATTTTAGCGTTAAATGCAATTTACCCCCTGTATTATTGGAATGAGCAATTTACCCTTATGAAAAAAAAAATAGTACCTCTATCCTTATAAGAATATAGCTATTAAGCCCCTCAAACACTTTCATGCAATACATGCATGTTTTTTCAATTTTTTTTATTTTAAATTGTAAAATTATATTTATTTTCTTATTTAGTAACCGTTGAATTTGATTGAATCTAAAATTCAAATTTAACCAATAAAATCAATGATTCATATTTACTTAATTTGAATTAACGGCCTAGACTCAAAATCATATATTTACATAATATATTTTTATATAAATTCTAATTACAAACATATGTATAATATATTTATTTATAATTAAATATATATATATATGTATATAATATACATGTATATATATATATAGAGAGAGAGGTGGTGGCGACGACGGGGGGTGGGGTGGGGTGGGGGGGGGGTGGGCGACGGGGAGTAGGGAAATGGGGAGGGACGGTGATGGAGGGCATGGGAAGGGGGGCGATGTGGGAGAAGGGGAATACGGAGGGGGGCGACGACTTGGGGAAGTGCAGGGGGCTGGGGAATGGGGATGAGGGGTGGCGCGGAGCTGGGAAGGGGGAAGGAGGGCGGCACAGGGCTTGGGCGGGGGGTTTCCTTTTTTAAAATTATATATATGATCTATTATTTTTAAATAAAAATATATGTATTTTATAAATAAAAAATATATTAATATAATATAATATAAAATTATTTTATATATAAAATAATATTTTATTTAAAAAGTCACACACATGACGCGTGAATTACACAATCATGTATAAAGGGTATTTTATTTTATTTTAAAAAATATAAGTGGATAATTTTTTTTTTATTTTTTTTTTTACAAGGGATAACATACACATATTACATATGACATGGAAGTATTTTGCATTTTTCCCCAAATTTTATAGAAGGTAAATGTAATTATCTCTTAAAAAAACGTGGACATATCTGGCTCTTTGAATTTCTTTATATATATATATATTTTATATATTTTTTTGGGAGGACACATTTGGCCACTTGTTGGCCCATTGCCAGACACAGCTATCAATAAAGCAGCAGCTTTCAACTTTTGAAAATCGATTTACACAAAAAACAGAAATGTCGAAAAACTTAAAAGCAAGTTGGTGGGAAATCACAAAACGCCAAACTCAACTTTGCTTCAACAAAATATAATAAAACAAAAGCTATGAATCAGATATTTTGGAGGCTAAAAATACAAAACACAAATTTTAAGGAGCTACATAATTCAATTTTTTTTTACTTTTTAAGCAGGGTGAATTACAATGAGCTTTCTGAAATTTGTAATTTTTAACCAATTATTTGAAATGTCCATTTTGTCTTATTTTTTTTAAATTGTAAGAAAATCAATCGAAGTAAATTACATTATTGCTCCTTTATGTAAAAAACGTAAGAAACTTCTTCCCTGTGCATTTTTGTCCGAAAATTTTAGAAACTTTTAAAAAATAATTCAATTTGCATAAGGATAATTTGGTCAGTTCACCCATAAAAATGAATGAAAATAAGTTATTTGTTAGACTCTTACAAACCTCATAGGGGTATTTGTAATTTTTAAAATAATAAGGGATTATTCGTAATTATGTCAAACCTCAAGAGAGGTCATTGTAATTTACGTTTTTAAGTAAAAGGGCTGAGAATATTTGTTAGATGTCACATACGAAGTTTGACTGTGAAAAATACATCTTAAATAAAATATTATATGTTTGAAAAACCTTTGGTAATAATATATTTTCCAGATCGTTTCACATAGGATATTAGAAAATACATCTGAAATAAAATATTTTCTAAATAATCTTTAGTAATAAATATATTTAATTCTGAAATTTTGTGTTAAAAAATGTTTACTGTATTTATAAATTTATTATTTGAGCTGTGAAAATAAGGAATCTTTGCAATAACTTAAATGCTTATTAACATTTTTGTTACGTTTTGTACTTGTGAACTACTTAAATTAAGTTTTTCTAAACCAAAAATTATAAATTTCTCCGCACAAATTTTGCAGCTTATAGTGGTGCTGCACATGTTAATTTTTTTTCCATAATGACAAAAAATTTAGTTTTTCTCTTTTTTTTTTTTCTAATCTTCGTTTTTGCTTTCAAACACTTTTAAACGTTAGTATACTTCTTTTTTATAATTATTTTTATTATAAAAGTAGAAGTTAATACAAACACGTTCATAATTTTCTAAACATTTTTGCTTGGTGATTTTTTCTCTAAAAAATTCTTGGACAAATCAGGTTCAGGTCGAACCAAAGTAATCACATAATAAGTGTAATACATTTGTCATATTGATGTGCATAAAAATGATTGGCCCAAAGAGACCCAAATGATCCAATAAAAAGAAATAGATCGTACGAACCCAAAGAAAAATAAAGCTCAAAGTACCCCCAAGGGAACCCAATTTGTGCCCCTAGGCCCAGGGAAGGATCGGACCAAGTCCCCCGAAGGAAGTCAAGACCAGGCCTAACCAGCCCCACCCCCTCCCCAGAAAGAAGGCCCAAGGAAGAAAGGCCCGTAGAAGGGGGTCTGATCCGACCACAAATAAATGATAAGGTTATCCAGCCCTATTTTTATCCGAGCAAGGATCTCGCAACTATCCCTAGATTTTGGGAATTCATGACCCGCAGGACTCTAGGAGGGGCGTCTACTGACCTTCCAAGAGTCCAACCAGCCAAGAGGTCCTCCTCTGCAAGAAACTCCTCCTATAAATACCAGCCCCCTTGGCTGGTATAGGGAAACGAATTTCCTATCTTCTCAAGCTCAAAAATATTTTCTTACTCTCTAAGCTCTCGAATTATTCTCTCAATTTACACTAAGCACATTTTATGCTCACTTTTCACGAGTTCTCATTATTTTCTTATTTTATTCAAGTTTATTTCTATAACTGCATACTAACTTGAATGTCGGAGTGCTAATGCTCTTTTTGTAGGTCTTCTTTCTCGATGTGCATAAACTCAAGCCCACCCCATTCAAATTTAAAAAGACAATTTTGATTGAGCTCATTTTACTCACATCACATGTGATTGATTATTTTTTTTAATTATACTTTAATCAAACTATAAATGTATTATATTATTATATAATTAATTTAGATATGACCAATCCGGATGCCCGTTAGAATTTCACTTTTTTCTCTTTCTTTGAAGAAAAAAATGGAAGTTTCACGTGACAGGCATGCCCACGATGGTTGGAGATCTCCGTCGTTGCGACCGCAATAAATCAACGGTCCAGATCATTCCGTGTCTGCCCTTTTAGCATTCCTCTTCAAAACAAAGCTAGAATATTCCGCCAAGCTTGAGATTTCCATTTCTACACACAAACACAGCAGAAGAAGAGAAGATCGTGATAGAAGAAATAATAATGTCTGCTTGGACGGCGGCGACGGCTTTCCGGTGGCTCGACGTCAGCTTCTCCCTGCCTACCTCGTTTTTCCGGTGGCCGAGGCTCTTCGCCTCCTACTTGACACCGCCGCGATGGACCAGCAGCCTCAGCCTTACTCTCGGCATCCTCGAGCCACGGCGGTGGACTCCGAGCCTACGGTTTCCGGACATGGACGACGTGGTGTGGTCCTTCATCTCCGCCGTGGAGTCCGTTGCACTCGTCTCCTTCCTCTGCTTCTTCTTCGTCTTCTGCGGCTGCACTTTGTGAACGGAGAAATATCAGGTTAACGATGATGTATGTACGTAAGTATCGGCATGGATTTCCGTAACTGTAGATTTTTTTAAGCTTTGTGGCTGTGGAATCTGGAAAATTCCGGTAGAGAAACGCCGGCGGAAGTTTTGGTGATGTGCGGCGCGTGGCTGTAGCGCGTGGTTGATGATGGATCCTATTTGTTGTTTTTTAATTTCGGAGAGTGGCAGCCAATGATGGCCTGCCGTATGACTGCTTTTGACTGTGCCCATCCTCAGGGTAGTTTAATCAACAGTACCCCTCTCTCTCTCTCTGTCTCTCTCTCTCTGTCTCTCTCTCTCTCCATTTTCTTATTTTTCTTCGACTATCTTCCATTCCATGTTATATATTTTATCTTTCTTGGGCGAATTAATTTTGGTTTGTTTTGTTGATTCTATAATTAGCCTTGTATTTGTATCAATTTTCATATTTTCGAATAGAAATGATTGCATTATTCGAACTCATTTGGATTTAATTAACAAGCTTTTACCTTAAGAAAAATGGGAGTAAAAATGATGTGAAGATGAGGATGAAGAGCTTAATTAGCATGTTAAGGCCAACTAAGTTCTAGCTGAAGTGGCCATCAAAGTTCAGCAGTTGTTCTATTTGAACATCACAAATTTAAATTTAAGGGATAATTATACTCCACTCACCTTGAGGTTTATTGTAATTATACTTGGATTCTATGTTGTTTGAAAAATTACATTTAATATCTTTGATGTTTGTTTCTATTTAACAAATAAGTCATCCAGTTAGTCAAATTTACCGAATTCATTGATATTATTAGAAAATAAAATATAAATAAATTAAAGGTGATATTTGCCATCGATTATCTCATTATTGACTTATTATAGGTCAAATGATTTTTTTATGATCAAATTATTTTTATATATCGTTTTAATGCATAAGATGAGGTATAGCTTCACCATTATAAGGAGAATTTAGTCATAAAAATTTTTTTGGCCTGCATTAAGTCATTAATAAGTCAACCGAGGGTAAATATCGATTTTCATTCAATTATTTTGTTAATATCAACAAATTCGATAAATTTTAACTAACGGAAGAACCTATTTGTTAGACAGAAACAAAACTTAGGGGTATTAAAAGTAATTTTTCAAATCACAAAAAATTTATGTGTAATTACACCAAATTTCAAGGAGAAGAAGTGTGATTATTCCTAAATTTAATTAAAAAAAGTATAGAACTCGTTAATTTATATGAAGGTATCATGAGATAGACTTGTTTGAATTATAATATTTGATTAAAAGAAATTAAGCTTAATTTATGGTGTGTTGTTGTGATTGTGCTTACCAAATTGAATAGTATTTTGATGAGTTTTGATAAAAATAAAATAAAATGAAATGTTGAGACAATTACATTCTTTAATTAGGACAGTTTTGATGTTATGATTCTGAACCGTATTTTAGTTCTTACATCTTATAAAATATTGAAATATTGTAGGTAAACTTTTAAAAAGAAATTGAGTTTATAAAATTCGGAAATAAGATGAGCATCATATAAATTCTTTTTAACAAGGGTAAGTTTCACGGCAATGCTCATTGAGATTAGATTTAATTACAAAAGTATTTTCTCGTTTTTATAAAATTACAGGTATATTCCTTGAAAGGTTGTTAGTGCAATATACTCATGGGATATTTCTGATATATTTTGCCCTGTTGAGTAAAGGTTGTACAATTACAAGTACAACCTCAAGAGATATACTTATAATTACAAATGACAGAGGGTGCTTGTGAAATTACACCAACATTAATGGTGTAAATATAATTTACCCTTTTAAACAAAGAAAGGAATTTTGAACTTATTTTTTACCATTTTAACAAATTCTTTAGAGTTTGATATTATAAATTACAAAATTGATATCACCTACATTTTATAACATCACGATCTTATTTTATTCCAATACTTTCAAAGGTCATCATCAAAATAAGATTAAACATCTTATAAATTGTAAAAATATTTTATAGAACTAATAAAATATTTTAATTAAACTTAGCAAAACACCCTCTTAAGTATATTTATGTACTCGATAATGATTGTTGAGGGTTAGTATTTGTAAATTGTTGAATGATTATTATTCTTTAATTTAATTCGCTTCACTCCATGGAAAAAGAAGGGTTAATTACACTTAGAAACCTCCTTTGAAAATGTGAAATTATATTTTCTCTTAATTTTTTTTAAAATTATACTTGCACCCCCTTCGAAATTATCTGTCTACACCTGACCTCCTTTCGCAAGAATTTAGACAGAAAATGTTCTCGTCAGCAAAAGAAATTACATAAACTTTCAAATTTGCCCCTCATTTAATATTTTTATGTATATTTTCGTACTTATAAGGGGATAAATATAATATAAAAATATAGAGAGTGAGGTTAATGTTATTATTGTTTTGCCTTATAAGTACAAAATTATTACAATGAGATGTTAAATGAAGGGTAAAATATTGAAAATTTATGTAATTTTTTTTTTAGATCAACATTTTTTGTCAAAATCCTACCAAATAGGGGTCAGGTGTAAACGGTGAATTTTCGAAAGGATTGTAATTGTAATTTTAAAACTTTTTTGGAAAAAAGTACATCAGAGGGGTCTTAAGTATACTTAATCCCAAAAAGAAAAAAAAAAGAAAAGAAAAGAAGAAAAAGACTTTTTATGGGGTGTTCTTGAAGTTGGTTAGGCTTCTTTGAAAATTCAACTTTTAAAAAGTAGATTGTTTGAAGATTTTGCAGAAATTAGCTATGGAGATGGAGATAAATCACTGTCAAACACTATGAATAAAATACATTTTACAACCAATTTTAATGTTTGACTTTTTAAATTGTTGTCCCAAAATTAATTAGAGTTAATAGTACTATTTAGGAGTAATTACGCAGTCACTTCTTTAAGTTTGATGCAGTTATATGTAAATTTTTTGTGATTTGAGAAACTATATTTAATAATCTCGATGTTTGATGAATTTTGATAAATAGAGAAATTTATTTATTAAATAAAAACAAACGTCAAAAGTATTAAATATAATTTATATATCACAGATAATGTACGTGTATTATATCAAACTTCAAGAAAGAGCGATGTAATTATTCATAGTCTCTAGTGTTTATTTAGGTCTTCAAATTCCTACATTATTTTGATAGGAGACATTGAAATCCTAAACAATAATGTTAGAAAGTAAAGTCACTAATTCACTATAACAAGTTCCAAGATTTTGTTTACTTACACATACACATCTGTAGTTTGAAAAATTATATTTAGTATCCTTGATGCTTGTTTTCGTCTAACAAATAGATTCTCCCTCCTCGTTAGTTAAAATTTACAGAATTTGCTGATATTAGCAACAACAAAAAAAATTGAATGAAAATCCACACCCACCACCGATTGACTAATTAATAACTTATTACAGGTCAAACAAATCTTTTCTAGTCAAATTGCCCTTATAAGGGTGAAAATATAAATCCTCATAGGAATCAGCGTATGAAGATTATAAGTCAACCAACGGTGGATATGGACTTTTTTTATTTTTTTTTGTTGCTAATATTAATAAATTTGGTGAATTATAACTAATGAATGATATAATTATTAGATGAAAATAACCGTCGGGGATATTAGATGTGATTTTTCAAACTATATAAAATATACATGTAATTACACCAGACCTCAGAAAATGATGGTGCAATAATCCCTTTATTTTTATTTAAGTTTCTTTATTTTATGTATTTACGAATGGGGGCTTTTTTTTTTTCTTTTTTTTTTTTGGTGAAGTATCAAGAAGATGGTTCATCGAAACGAAGATATTAAAAGTTCAACGTCATCTATTTTTATTTTATTTTTTGAATCAGAAGATCTTCTTATCCATCTCCAGATTTTTCTGCTTACTTTACTGGAAAAATAGTTTTTTTTTTTCAAAAAAAGTTTGTTTATTACTTTAAAATAATTTAATTTCTTTTAGATTTAAGGCATGAATATTTTATTTGGAACTATGATGTCACGTGATTATAACTTTCAACTTTGGTGTCTGATTTAAATAAATACCATGTAATTACCGGGAAATAGGCCGTTTATGATATATTTAGATGATATTTGGACTCATAAACAATGACATGTTTGATTTTTATTATAATAGGGTAATTATCTCCTAAGGTTTGGTATAATTATTAATACATTTTCGTTGTTTGGGATATTACAAATACTCTTTTGATTTAATGTCCGTTTAACAACGAGCCCATTTTATTAGTTTTCATTAAGAGTATGTTTGGTTGGGGGGAAAAGTGAAAGTATGGGAGAAGTGGAAGTAATGGGGATCTGGTAAGAAAAAGTTTAGTGTTTGATTTGGGGGAAGAGATGGGTAAGAAGTAAAACTGGATGTATATGAAACCCCTCCGGAGTTCAATTTCATTTCCGTTTGAAATTGGGCGGAAAAATGAAAGTATAAGACAAAAAAGACAAAAAAGGCAAAAAAAAATAAAAAAATACATATTTTATTTATATTTACTCTATTGCCCCCCCCCCCCCACACACACACATATATATATATATATATATATATTTTCTCCAATTCGTTTCTCCTTCTCGCTGATAATACCGTACATAATTGTCAGAGAAAAGATAACCAAATCGTTGAAAAAACTATCACGTCGAAGTCAACATTCCGGTAAACATACTTTGCATTTGTGATTTTTCAGAATTTTTTATTGCTAATTGCTATTAATCTTGATTGAATATTCCTTTCCCCTAATCGTGTTCCCTCTTCCCGCCGCCGACATGAGTAATTTTTATTTTATTTAAACTAAATAGTTTAGAATAAATTAACAATATTCCTTTTGATGAATATTTTTATTAATAAAAAATATTATTGTTCTTGTTTGATATATATTTTTATTGCTAAGGTTTTTAGATTTTTGATATTAGTATAATATTAACTTATTTATTTTCTAATACAAAATGAAGAGAAAGGGTTAAACTGTAAAATTATAAAAATTAGTATTTTCTTCTCAATCTAATTTTCTCATACCAAATAAGGAAAAGTATTTGAGATTTACTCCCCTTCCAATCATACCAAACAACTTGAAGGAAAACTATTATTCTTTCCTCCCCTTTCCCCTCCCCTTTCCCCTCCCCCTTTCCTCTCATTTGAATCAAACGGACCCTCAATTTTTATTTAATTTTTGTGATGAATTGACTGAAACCCCTTTTGGGATTATGAATTAAAAAATTTCATACTTTAGAATTTTTAATGAACTAATGTGCCCTATGAATTGTTTACGGTAATCCAATCTTAGATTTTTTCTGTTTACATTTTCTCAAAAGTGTTTCTTCAAAAAAAATAAAAATAAAAAATCAACAATGATAAAGTAAACAACGAGAGGGTATTCCTAATTATATATTACCTCATGAAGGGTGTCTCTAATTCACCCTAAAAAAAATAACAAATTTGACAAATTTAATCCGATCTCTATCTTTATTTTTTTATTTAATTTGTGCTTTCTAAATATAGTGAATAATATATTGCGAAAAGAGATTTTATTTTATTTCTTATGGAAACTTAAATAAAGAGACAAAACAAGTAATTCAACCAAAGCAAAAACAATATAGCATGGACAAAGTTGCCAAACCAGACATTCCATACAAGGATTACATAATTTTATCAAATATTAAGACTATTGATAATTTTTCAAACAACAATGGGTATTCGTAATTATATTAAAAATAAAAAAAGCTCGTTATAATTAACCATCATTTTATTATTAATCTATAAATAATCTTCTGCATTTGATTTGTTAAACATAACAATCCAAATTTGATGATTTTTATATTGGATAAGACTAGAGTTCAACTTAAACTCTGAATATTAAATTAAACCCGTGCATATAGCACGGATCACACGCTATTTCATATTATTGCTCGTACGTATATTTAATTCAATTAAAGTTCGATTTATTCAATTATCAAACCAAATTCAGACAACAAGAACTTTTGAAACTCGATAAACATTTTAATTCAAGCATAAATAATGCCATTTTTTACCCGACTCGAATTATTTACACTATTATTTAATATAGAATTATTTATATTATAGGTGTTTGTATTTGTGTAGTAGGGTAGACTTAACTCCCAATTTAAGCCAAGCAAGTTAGCTATATGCCCATATAAGTGTGAGGCAAGGCATTAATTAGGGGTTGGGTGCAATGTTGGACCATGTTATTGGACATAGGTCACATAATCTACCTAACTATTGATTAAAGGTGAGGGATTAGAAAGGCTATTTTATTTATTTATTTTTTTATAGAAACGGTGATTATATAATTATATTAATATCAATAAATTGATTGAATCAATAAATTTACATCACAATAAACTGATATTCACGTCAAATGAGATAAATGCCATTACAATAACAATAAATTTATATTAAACGAGATAAATACCCACAAGTTTGGTCGAACTCGAACTCATAACCTCAAACTTATTCATGAAATCCCAGCCTCAACCACGAGGCTAATTTGGTATGTTATTTAGGCTCGATTTAGCCTTATGGTTGCATATTCGATTATGGGAGAATTGATTTTAGAAGGGGTGGTTATAGCGTTTGGATTCACAATTTCTTAATTAATTACGCAAATATAGGTTGTAGCTAAATTTCAAAATTAATCTTGTTCTTAACCTTAGTTAAAAAAAAAATAAAAGATTATTCAGTGGGAATAATAAGTAATTAGGTATATAATAATTGTAGTGTACTCTTCTTCTTCTTTCTTTTTTTTTCAAAAAATAACACATATATCGAGCGTGCCTGTCTGCTAGTTTCTAATAAATGAAGTATTTGTAGGAAAACAATGGAGTTAGGCAAATACTAGCAATACTATTTGCCAAATAGTCATTTATTCCATGCGTAAAAAGGATTTCCAAAACTATTAATTAGTCCTCATGTAAAAAGCCTTTTGTAATAAATGATTTAAGGAAAAACATCGCCAAAAAGACAAAATAAAAACCAAAACAAGAAAAAAAGGGGAGGGTTTAACATGTAAATTTTACTTTTATTTTATTTTATTTTATCTCTTTATATTTTTTTCTAATTCTTGGAGTGAGGATTACAGTAAAGGATACACATTTTTATTAAAAAACAAATAAATTTGAGAAAATATAATTTAAAATCAAGAAGTTTAGATTAGTGGACCTTCTAGGCCCAAAAATACACATGCAGACCAAAATCAATTGGGCCTAGGCCCGTTAAGTGAACTGGTCAATGAGGCCCAGGTTATACATAGGCCCATTATTTTAAGTTAATTGTAATTTTTATTATTTATTGTGCGACTCTCATATGTTATTAAAATGTATAATGTTATTTTACATTACACCCCTGATTTATGGTCTATTTACAAAAATCACTCATATCTTTTAAATAATTACAAAAATCACCTATAATCGCAAAAGAATATAGATAGTTTGTGATTATGTTGACGTTTTTGGGGGTGGTTTGTGTAAATGATATTGACATTTTTAAGGATGGTTGGCGTTTTTTGATAAGTATATGTGTAATTTTTTAAAATACATGGATGATTTGTATTGGCCAATCCCTAAATTAATGATTGAAAGATAATGGGAAGACGTGAAGATTATTTTTGAAAAAACTAACAAATGACCCAATAGTTACACTCTGTTTATGTGAAAAATAGATAACGAATTTGAATGCATGAGAAAGTTGGGAAATCAACATTAATCATCCTTTAAAGAAAAAGAAAAAACTGCTAAAATTATTTTTAGCCAAGAAAACAAGCTTTTGGTGAAAGTTTAAATTTATAGTGTTACCAAACTAAGTCTGATTTATTAAAATTTTATGAAAAAAACTTGTAAAGTTTTCACATTGAAACATGAAAATTGTGTGTTATAATTCCATTAATTGCAATATTCTAAAGTTTTTGTGAGTTTAAATTAAATAATACTTTTATGAATAATTGCAAAAACCCCTATGTGTTTTTTTTTTTGCTAAACCCCTCCATCTGTATTAACCTTATAAGCAATGTTAGGTGGAAAGCCACCATTGGTGAGCCACTACAGATATCCTAACTTATTATTACAGTCCAATAATTTTACAAAAATTATTACAGAACTTTACAGATCAAATGAAATACAAATTTCTCAATAAATACTAAGAACAGAAAACATAATTTACTGATGGCTCAGGGAGCCGAGATCCGAGGGAGGACTCACGGCCACAAAGAAGGTCGGCTTCCCACAACCGGTTGCTCGAATATCACCACACAGGCCTAGATCCACAAAGGATATACCACCACAAAGGGCCACGATCCACAAAGGATCTATCACCACTAAGCAATACCTACTAAGGATTTATAGTTCACCGAGAATATAATGAGAAGGAAGCAAAGATTTTTGGATGCGGTTTTTTGTTGTTGTTCTTCATATGAATGTAGCTTATAGAGAAGAAGACATAATGGAAGATGGAGAAATAAGGAGACGGAATATATTTCCAATGTCATCGAAAACTTGACAGGGGGAAGACCAAGGAATGAAGAATGGAAGAAGAAGGAGAAAGAGACAGAGTGGAGTTTGGATAAATGAGAAATGAGGGAATGGGATAATTAGAGTTAGGGATCTAATAATATGTAACATGGGTGGAAGAGTGGGCTTTGGTAGGTTGGCCAAACATGAGGTGAGATGAGCCTTCCACAGGTTGTGGGTTGGGCTCGTGAGTTGGCCCTACCAATTCATGGGTCATGGGCCAATAATTCAACAATCTCTACCTTGGACCAGGACCCTTGAAGGGAACCAGTACCAAGGTTGGATCTCGGCAGTCATCATAGCCATTCGTTGGGGTATCGAGATAGTTCCTGCAAAACAGATAAAACACTAGTATATTTGGGTAAGTAAAAAATGCAAAGAACACTGAAGATATCTGATAATCCTAAGTTTTTTTAAAAAACTTGAGACAAGTTTCTTTCTTGTTAGAGTAGGTTCCCACAATCAGAAAACTTCTTCTAATCTATCCTCAGTTATTGCATTTGCTTCTTCTTTATTTTCCTCCTTTTTAGGTTTCTTACAGTTTTTAATGAAATGACCTTTTTTACCATAATTATAACATCTTCTATCTTTAAATTTTTCATCCCTTGATCTAGATCTAGATTTACTATGACTTCTATGTTTATAATCTGAATTCCTATTCTTAGTCCCACCCCTAACAAAATTTACTTCATTATGGTCTTGACTAGGTTTATTAGCCTTAATGTCCATTTCCTTGCCTTTTCAAACCATTATTGACAGTATCAAGGTTTACCTGGTCCCTACCATACTTAATGACTGCCTTAACATCGCTATAAGCTTTTGGGATGGCATTTAATAAAACTATGGGAGAATAATCATCTATGTTCTTATCTCCAGTCAATTTTATATCTTGAATTAATCTAGTAAAATCATCCAGATTTTTCTTCAATGTTTTTAGATAAATCTAATTTATACCGAAAAAACTTTTCAAGCAGAACAAGCTTAGGTTTTAGTATACAACTCTTCTAATCTATCCCAAAGTTCTTTAGCAGAATTCTGTCTTCCTACTTTTCTTAAAACGTATCAATCAGATTTAAAATGATAGAAGAGTAGGAAGATTCATCATTTCAGTTCTTTTTCCTTCAGAAACAGTTTCAGCATATTTGCCATCTATTGCCTTAAAAACTTTTTGCTGAATTAAAATACCCTTCATCTTTTGTTTCCATATTGAAAAGTCCAATTTCCCATCAAAAGGATACAGGTTGTAAACAACCATCACAAAAATTCAATAGCAACAGATGCAATAGTAGTAGCAATATGCACAAATCAGTAATCATTATAACGATAGTAAAGGGGATCCGTAACTACCCTCAACCAGATACCCGACAACCTCAAGGGCCCCGAACAGGTGAGGAATGAAAAAGGGGTTGCTCGAGGTCTGATAGATAATAACCAGTAACAGAATGCACGAAGCAATAATAATCAGAATAAACAGTACTAAGCAGTATATACTCTAAACAATATATATATATATATATATATATATTGCACAAGCAGAAAATTGCACTAAGCAATAAACACCACAGAATATATCACAAAGTAGTAAGGATTAACAATTTTTTGCACAGAGCAAGAAAATATGCACTAAGCAGTAATTTTAGCACTAAGTGACAGAATAATGCCAATATTAAGAGAAGATCATTTCGCACCAAGCGACAATAATACTAGCAGTGAAATATTTTGCACTAAGAACTTTTCAAAATAATTACACTACGCGGGATAAAAAAAAATTCTGCACAAAGCAGTAATTGTAGCACTAAGCACGGAATGAATTGAAATTCCACTAAGGACAGAAATATATAGCAATTAACAGATTTTGCACTGAGCAAAATTACACCAAAAAATGAACTGAGCAATAAATTTTACAAAGAAGAATATCACTAATTTTTTGCACTAAGCAAGATTTTCAACAGAGATAAATTTCGCACTGAGCAATAAAATTTATTAACAGAAATATTTCGCACAAAGCAGAAAATATTTAATAGCGGAAATTGCACAAAGCAGTGATTATGCACTAAGCAAGAATTAATTTGCACTAAGCCAAAAAAGATAGCACTTAGCAGAATATTATCACTAAGCCGAAAAAGTAGTCAACGAAATATTTGCACTAAGCCGAAAATAACAGTCAGCAAAGTATTGGCGCTAAGCCGAAAAATAACAGTTATAAACAGTAGATTTTCTAGCACTGAGCAGTAGTAAAAAATAACACACAACAATATATAGCAAAAAACAGTAAATAGACCGGGATTGGAGGAATATTACCGTGTAGTCGCCGGAGGCAGAACCGGAGAAACCAACTCTGATACCATTGTTAGGTGGAAAGACCACCAGTGGTGAGCCACTACAGAAATCCTAACTTATTATTACAACCCAATAATTTTACAGAAATGATTACAGAACTTTACAAACCAAATGAAATACAAATTTCGCAATAAATACTAAGAACAAAAAATAAAATTTACTGATGGCTCAGGGAGCCGAGATTCGAGGGGGACTCACGACCATAAAGAAGGCTGGCTTCCCACAACCGGTCGCTCGAATATCACCAAATAGACCTAGATCCACAAAGGATATACCACCGCAAAGGGCCACGATCCACAAAGGATCTATTACCACTAAGCAATACCCACTAAGGATTTATAGTTCACCGAGAATATAATGAGAAGGAAACAAAGATTTTTGGATGCGGTTTTTTGTTGTTGTTCTTCAAATGAATGTAGCAGCCATTTATAGAGAAGAAGACATAATGGCAGATGGAGAATAAGGAGACGGAATATATTTCCAATGTCATCGAAAACTTGAAAGGGGGAAGACCAAAGAATGAAGAATGGAAGAAGAAGGAGAGAAATAGTGGAGTTTGGCGGCAGCTTTGGATGAGAAATGAGGGAATGAGATAATTAGAGTTAGGGGTCTAAATATATATAACATGGGTAGAAGATTGGGCTTTGGTGGGTTGGGCCAAACATGAGGTGAGATAAGCCTTCCATAAGTTGTGGGTTGGGCTCGTGAGTTGGGCCTACCAATTCATGGGTCATGGACCAGTAATTCAACAAGCAAAAAATCCCCGCGTTAACGCTGTTAATTTTTATGCTGAAATGCCCGTTTTGTCCTTCCTATTAGGTCAACATTTTTTTAACTGAGGTAAAACACTTTTTCACGAGAGAGAGAGAGAGAGAGAGAGAGAGAGAGAGAGAGAGAGAGAGAGAGAGAGAGAGAGAAGAGTGTGCAGGTTGCGATCTTAGATTTAGGGTTTGCGAAGCACCAATATCAATCTGAAGGTAAAAAATTCTGGGTTTTGTTGAACACGAAAAGGGGATTTAGGATTTCTACTGAGGGTTTTGGAGAAGAAGGATTTAGGAGATTTTAGGGTTAAATAGTTTCCGAAAGAGGGAGAAATTGCGCAAGAGAGAAATCTGCGAAAGGGGAAATTTACGGGAAAAATCGCGAAAGGCAAGCCTAGTACAGACAAAAAGGTTGGTTTTTCTAGGTCTACATGCTATTTTTTTTCCCTATCTTTTTGCATTTTGTCGATTTCTGAGGTTGTGCTATTTTGTAGTGCTTAAATGTTCTATTATTCCTGGTCCCCACACCTTTGTAATTGTTTATTTTGTTGTTGTATGTCTGTCCCAGAACCCCAAATCAGTTGTATTTCTTTATGTTTATCTATGTAGTCCCAGAACCCTCCCGACCCTTTGCAATTGTTTGTGATTTGAATATGTTGACATCTTATGGTGATTTTTATGCATATGTGCAATGGTCCCCCTCCCCTTTTTGTTACGTTGATATGTGTTTTGCCTTTAATATGTTTCCTTTTTTTTATTTATTAATTTGCAGATAATGTTGTTAGGTGACTACGCACACTTTTATGTTCGGTTAGGTGGTAATATAGAATGGGTGCCACAGATTAGGTATGTGGGAGATTTAAAGGTTTGGTATCGTAATGTAGACAAAGAGAGGCTTTTCTATAATGATTTAATAGAAATATATACAAAAGTAGGGGGTACTAGAAGTAATGTGTGTATATATTACTCACTACCAGGGCAAACTTTAGACAGTGGATAAAATTATTGGAAGGGTATGTGGGTATTATGTAGCTTCTAAAAGATGACAAGGGGTTGTATGTAATCCCTTTATATATAGAAGATAACCCCGGTCCTATTATAGTTGTTGATTCACATGGTAACATAATTAATCTATGAAGGTAATCCAGGGTTGGGGGAGATTGAAGGTGGGGGTGAAGGTGAGATGGGGGTTGGTGAGGAGTTGAGGGTGGGGGTGAAGGTGATGGTGAGGGTGGAGGTGAAGGTAGGGGTGAGGGTGAGGGTGAGGGTGAGAGTGAGGGTGAAGTTTAGACTGAGGAGATGGGGGTTGGTGAGGAGGCTCAAGCTAAGGGTGAAGGTGAAGTTTAAATTGAGGAGATGGCGGTTGGTAAGGAGGCACAGGTTGAAGGTGATGGAGAATCTGAGGGTGATGAAGATAGTTCATCAACTTCAGATTGTCCATCATGGATGTTAGAGAATTTGGAAGGCCTAATGGATGATGACATGTTTGTGAGTAAAGGTTCTGAATACGACAGAAATTTAATGAAAAGTATAAGGGCTTGGGCAAAAGAGATAAGAAAGAAAAAAAAGTTTGAGGCAGAAAATGTTGGTTGGGGGAGGGGGGGGGGGGATGATGGATGGTTTAGTGATGTTGAGGGTGAGGATGATCTTTAGTCACTTAAGGGGTCTGATGAAGAAGGTATAGATCATCGGTTTGGAATGAGTCTATGGAGAGGCAAGATATTGATTTATGTGTGGGAATGAAATTTGCAACAAGGAAAAATATAGAGAAGTTTTGAGGGATTGGGCTGTAAGGACGGGTTGGGATTTGTCATTTATAAAGAATGAAAAAGCAAAGATCACTGCAACTTGCAAACATAGGTGTGATTGGAAAATCCATGCCCTTGGGCCCTGTTGACCCACCACAAGTTGTAAAAAGAGTTGGAAGGCCTAAGAAATCCAAGAGAAAGGATGCTAATGATATTAGAAAATCAACAAGGGTAACCAGAAGAGGCATGACACAGACTTGTGGTATCTGTTTTGGCACAGGCCATAATAAGAGAATTTGTAGAAGTCATCCTCATCTAAACTCAATAGTTAGACATCTGAATTCAAGTTTACTTAAATAATTGTTCATTTAACCAACTAGATTGCTGATACCTTGTCTTTTTATTTGCAACAAACTAGGCATGAACAAGAACCCACTGGTGCACCTCCATCTTTAGAACAAACTGCTGCAGACAATTTTCCACATTCAGAGGTATATCTACTTGCAAACTAATACCTTTCAACCTGCAAATATGTAACAGTTTTCATAATCTTATTTGCAGATGCCAACATAGACATCCTCATCACTTGTACCCCCTCCCAATGTTGCTGAAAATGTCCACACAAGTGTAAAATATTGCAGTATTTTCTATCAATTCATTTGATTTTTTTAAGTTCCTTAACTTTTTCTGTAATTTCAGGGTGTTACCAAGCAAATTCTTGCACACAGTCAACGAAGTGAAAATGTCCCCACAAGTGTATGTGTTTAAACTTTGCAAGTAGTTTCTGTCACTTCATGTAATATTGTAAGTTACTTAAGTAATGGTTCCTAATTGTTACTTGCAGGATTATTCCCGACAAATGCATGCACAAAGATCTCATAGAATGCCAGCATATAGACCTCCAAGCAAAGTGACAAATAACGTAATAAAGAATTATTCGGTCATTAGTAATAATTCGTAATTCGAATTTATTCGGATATGATACGAAAGAAAATGAAAAAATATCGTTGAGTGAACCAAATTTGAAGTATTGTTCAAGAATAAATCGAGTAAAATTCGTTAATATATTATTTTGTTGAAATTTCCTAATTTTTATTTTCTAAATGGTTGAATATATAAAATTTTTGATTTATGTGTTACTCTAAATTCTAACTAATAGAAATGGGCATTTTAGTATCAATAAATTATACAGTAATCTCAATTTTCTAAACCAAACTGCTACTACATGCAACAAATCAAATTATTATAGCATATATATATATATATATATTATAATTTTATCATCAAAAGTATGTTTTTCTCCTACAAATATATTCTAATTTTTTAAAGAAAAGACAAGTATAGAAAAAACAAAAACTTCAAATATTTACTTTATAATAAATTATATCTTAATATATAGAGGTTAGAGGCTTAGTAGAGCTAGGCACCTTCCTTTAAGTCTTTAACCAAGAGAATGAATATTCAAATTCAAGTTTGAGAATGAGATGATATTTTGGCGATATATTGACGTTTTTCACGAGATATAAGTAATAATCGCGATAAAATGAAATATTCGTGTTTTTAAAAGTATTTTTACTTTTCTTCATTATATCGCTAGAAAATCGTGATAAATTGAAAAAATCGCAGAATTTTGTTACAGTGCCTCCAAGGCCCCAGAATGTGCCCCAGACAAGTATTATAAGTTCTCAAAATAAGGTAATTTCTGCAAGTCAAAATGTTCTTTTGTTCATTCATTTACAAAGCCACAAATAAACATTTTTTTTCATATCCATGACAGGTCCACCAAAAAGCATCACGAAAACAAAGACCCCTAACTCTTTGTCAAGTAAACTAGAGAATAGAAAGAAAGGCCGCATTATCAGAAAATGCCTTTAAGAGGCAATGCTGCCCACCTATCAAGACTTCTATCTCATCAGTCCTAAAAGGTGTAGCAAACTCATACAAGCCAAGGACACAACCTAGCGGATCCTCTTCAACAGGCCATTCTACAGGCAATTGAAGTTATGTGTTTTGGAGACTGAAAATTGGTGTTTTGAAAACTCCACTTAGGAATTTTTAAATACAATTATATTTTGTCTGATTCCTGAGGTTGTGTACCCACTGAAACCGAATTCATGTGTCTTTTGGAAACGGAAACTGAAACTGAAACTGAAACTTATGGTTATTCTTAAGTAATGGTTGATATTTTATTTTTGGGTATCTGCTTGTTTTCTGTCCATTTCATTTGATCTTTCTTTGGTTACAATTAACAGATACACAAACTTGGCATTAAATGTGAATATCAATTAAAAGCAATGACAAATTCATTAAAAGCAACAACAGTAACAAATGTGAACATCAATTACACTACTTTAATATGATAACCAATAACAAAAAAAACACAACTACAACTAATGCTTTTATTACTCCTTGACTAGACTCTAATTGCTTCATTTTTTACGTTAATTCTGAACAGATGGATAACAATTCATTGTAATCCTCTTCCAATTGAACTTTGTTCGATTTAACCACTTCTTCACATTTTGGAATTTCATATTTGTTCTCATAGGAATTTTGTTGGATACACTAATGGGATCTAACCAACCAAAAAAAATTGCATTGCTACGTTTTACAGTTACAAAATAATTTACCTTATGTTTCTTTCGTCAGACCAACAACCCGGATGGTTGCATTCTTATGGCAAAAACATTTAGGATTTTTGTACCTCAAGTCATAAATTTCTTCTTTCCTCTTGGAGCTGGATTTACAAGTGGACATTCTAACAAACATAAGATGCAAATATAATTAAAAAATAATTTAAATAATTTAACTTCATAAAAAAATAAATTTTTTCTTACTTGCACAGCCCTCAAGCTGCTGAAAATTGTGCTTTTGGTGCAAAATAAGAGTGCATAACATTTGCACATTTTAATGTATACAAAAGGGGGCAAAATAGACATTTATACACTAAAAGTAACATAGAAAATGGCCATAAACGTTGCCAAATCACACAAATAACGCGTCTCCTTCACTCTCCGTTAAAATATAACGGAGAGGGGATATTTTACTGTATTTTTTATAACATGGGGAGTTTTTTGCCTATAAAAATAATATAGAGGGGTTTCGCACTATTTCACCAAAACACAAGAGAGTGTTATGCAATTTATCCTATTTTTATTTGCATTTAAATGATATTATGACCTTTCAATTGAACACCTTTACGGCACTTCGAAATCTTAAATTGTCCTCTTGTATTTTTCTCTATGACTCAAAATATTATTATTATTAATTGTTACACCCAACTTCACTTATAAGTATAGAGGAAAAGATTAATTATAAAGATGTATTATTCGCAATTTAGATGTAGTATTATTAAATTAATACAATTCCAATAAAATTATTAACACAAGGAAAAATAGGAAGGAAAATTCAAAATAATGGCAAAATGAGTTGGTTCTTGGAACGACGTCGTGTGGTTGTGATTGAATCAGATGTAAAAACCTTTCTCTAGGGTTTATGTATGGTATTAAAGAGAGAAGACACTGAAATTAATTCCCCCCATTTGGATATGGCTTGGAGGCAAATCCTGACGTGGAGTAGAAGATTGTCCTCAGTCCCCGCGCATTCGAATCCTGTATCTGGGATTGCAAAATTCTCATCCAAATCCGGCCATTATGTTGGTGAGAATTTATGGGACGATCGTCTCATAATTCATTTTTCTGCTTGTTTAATGTATTGAATTTCTGTTTCAATGCTTTTTTTTTTTTTATGGAAATTAACAAAATGGGTTGTGATTGTTTTGATTGAAATTTTCAGTGAAAGTTGGGATACCAGAGTTCTTGAGTGGAGTGGGGAAAGGATTGGAGAAGCATGTGGAGAAGCTGGAATCTGAGATTGGAGGCTTGGACAAGCTTCTAGTCACTCGAACCATTAAGCTCAAAAGGCTCGGAATTCCCTGCCAAGATGTAAGAAAAGTTGATTCTTTATATGTTATGGGGGATATTAATTGGATGAGTTTGGAAAGTAGAGATGTTCAATTCAGAATTAGGGGAGTTGTCTGGTGTTCTATTGTTACTCAGTGTGGAAGTTTCGCCCGCGTTTCCTTACATGAATTTGTGTGTGCGTTATGCTTGTTTTGATTGTTTTTAGTTGTGGGATTGTTATAATATCGACTGCGTCTTTGGATGATTTCTGAAAGTGGGTGTTCCATGAACTTGGGGAAAATGAAAAACGAGAAATGTCTGTGGGACAACGAAACGATTTTTATTTGTCTATGATGTGTTTCCCTGTAGTCATCCAGTTTTGTGTTTTTGTACTTAACTATAATTTCTTTCAAGGGATTGTGTATGTGACTAATGGCATTTCATTTTCTTCTGAAGGTTTTGAATCCTGAATGATGTAATGAGGCGTGGTTATCTTTAAGTTTTTAGAGTTATTTTCATAGTCGGTATAGTTTTTTGAGTCTTATCGTTGTGCTTAGCGGTTTATGGGGGCCAACATTTTACTTGTTTTTTTTTTTGTCTTTGAAGTGTTATTACTTCTGATGAAGAAACAAGTGGTTGTCATTTGGTATTGTAATTAAATTGTAAATATTTACCCCAAAGTGTGATTTTTCAAGTTTAAGAAAAATTAAATATGAAGTAATTTAGATTACAAGGCCCTGTGTGTTTTACTGTCCATTTTAAGTTGGACAAAGTTGTTGTATAATGTGGTTTCAAACTTTCGGCAACCATCTAAGCAGGTTTCTGCTGGTTCTTATGGTTTGATATGTAATTGGATCGATTTTTGTCAGTCATTAGGCTATTGATTTCATAAATTATCATGAATCTGTTTGTTGCTAAAGTCTGGTCCACCCTGTAACAAAAGGTAAAAATATTGATAATTTAATTCGAATTGAAATATTGATGAAGATCTCATCTGAACAATCCTTTTTAATATGTCAATTTTAGTATAGCAATAAAAAGGATTATGTCAGGTAAAAATGCTATTGTTATTCCAAAGTTAATGTATCGAAGAACTAGAGATGGATTGCGGCTTTAGATCGGGTTTAGGGATGGATGAACTTGTCCATAGAAAGGTTTTCAGAAGCTCCTGTTAGCATGATTTACATTGAGTTCTTCCTTCTGAGCTGGTTTTGGTTCCCATTAGGACTTAGCTTCTACAATATGTCTGTGTACCTTTGAAAGTTAATTAATTTCTTTGTTTGTGTTGATGAAGCAGCCCTTTGCTTTACCCCCACCAAGACTCAAATGGGAGAAGCAGCAGTCTTCACCTCATTGATATTGTCTGAGATGAACAACATGAACAAAGTGAATTTTATTAAAGGATAATTACATTTATACCCCCTGACTATGGTCTGTTTACATAAACCACTCCTGTTTTCTGGATTATTACTCATACACCCACCAGAAACATCGACATCCATTACACAAACCACCCGCCGTTTTCTGGTAAATTACACAAACACCCCTAGAAAACGTCAACATCATCAGACAAACTACCATCGCTTTTTGGCTGTCAGGGTGGTTTCTGTAATTATGCAGAAGACAAAGGTAGTTTGTGTAAAAAGACCATAGATCAAGAGATATGAATGTATTATCCCTTTTATTAATTGAGTCGATAGTTCCACTATCTGGTCAATGCCTCTGGAGTTGTGTGTCGTTAATGCCCCATTAGAAATGAACTGTGGGATCATGATGAGAACTGTTGTTCATCACATTTATGTATCTCTTTCATGTCCATAAACATTCATGCTAATCATTAATCTTGCATGCCCTTAGCATCTCAGATCATGGTCCATCATTGTAGTTTTTAGAAAAATATCATACATTATATATAATTGTATTGATTTAGTTGTCGGAGTGTACCAATTTATCGCTCTAAAGAGGATCTGTTTATCCTTGCTGTTCTCTTACATGTGGTTCTTGAGTCGTCCATGTGATCCTATATCAATCTTGTGAACTTGCTCAGGTCCTTCATAACTCCAACCAAAAGTCGTCCATGTCACGATTTTCTCTTGTTTTTGCAGAGAAAGCTGATACTGAAGTACGCCCACAAGTACAGGCTCGGACTGTGGAGGCCCAGGGCTGAGCCCCTAAAATCTTGATGAATCATTAGTTCGCCATGCAATTTAGATTCTGCTGGAGAGTGGTCAGCTGCTTACACCGACATGATGTGGTTTTTGTATTCTGAAACTCTCTTACGGTTTAGGATTCAGTTTTTAGGGTCCAGGGTTTACAACTATGCTGGGAAGCTGTTTGCTGATGGTTGCCTACCGGACTTGTTTGTGGTATTCTGGAACGAACGCTGCATTCTGAGTCGTTTCTGAATGATCAATAACACCAGATTTTTGAACTTATTGAACATCATTTGCCTTTCTGGTTTCTGCTTTGGCTGTTTTCATCTTTAATTGAAAGATTATTTTGAAGTTTATCATCACAGCATATAGTGAGAAATTTATGTTTTCACATATTGCCCAACTTTTAATGACTTCCTTTGAAGGTAAAATGACTTCTACAGTTCTCCGGTCAGTAAAAGAGCTCCCCTCTCAGGCACTATAAATCTTTATTATACCTTACTAAGGGTTTAATTATATTTAAATTCTCTCTAAAAATGTGAATTTATACTTTGTTTCAACAAAAATTTAAAATTACATACACTCTTTTAAAAATTCACTGTTTACACTTTGCTTTCTTTCATTAGACTTTGGACGGACGAAAAAATATTGACGTTAGCAAAAAAATACATAAACTTTTAATTTTACGCATATTCACACTTCAACTGTAGTATTTTTATTCTTATAAGGGAGTAAAATATAATATAATATATAGGGTAAATTACAATTAATTCCATGAAGTTTGATATAATTACAAATATCCCCTCATTGTATGAGAAATTACAAATATCCCCTTGAAGTTTGTAACTGTATAACAAATAACCCATTTTTATCCATTTTTATGGATAAACTGACCAAAATGCCCTTATGCACTGAATTATTTTGTATTTAATTCATAAATTTTTTTGGACTACAATGCATAGGGAGAGATTTCTTAAGTTTTTTACACAGAGTAGCAATAATACGATTTGCGTCGACTGATTTTTCTATAATTTTAATAAAAAATTTAAGGTCAAAATGGTCAATTCAAACATTTGGTTAAAAATTACAAACCTCAGGAGATATTTGTAATTTTTTAAACAAGTGAGTATTTGTAATTATGCCAAATCTCAAGAAAGGTGGTTGTAATTTACCCTAATATATATATATATATATATATATATATATAAAGTCAAAAAATATAATTGTAATAGAATATTGCTCTCAATTTGTAACCATTGGATAGAGATATTGCAGAGAAGTATTAAATGTGGCATAAAATTAAAATTTTATGTAATTAACTTGTTAACGTCAACATTTTCCATTTAAATTTTAACATAAGAGGATCAAGTGTAAATAGAGAATTTGCGAATGTAAATACAATTTTAAAACTTTTTTAGAGAAAAATATAATTTCATGGGAATTTGAGTGTAATTAACCCTATTACTAATTATCTATGTTTACACCATAAAACAAAAAGAATTCACAATAAAAAACAGATGGCATCAATAAATCCATACACTACAACCATCATTTTAAACTTAAACTAAACCAAATCATTGAGTAAAACTATGTACAAGAAAAGCTATAGATCCATATTCTGATAGCTTTTGATTGAGTTAAACAAAATGTAACCCAGAATCATACTCATGATATTCATATTAAATGCGAGTATAAAAGAAAATAAAAACGCCGTTGTTATGGTTATCAGTTACATCAGAAGCTCCCCTCCGACCCTTGGCAAATCCACCTCAAATCCATACATGAAACACCTACCTTTACAGAAGAACAAGAAAATAATTCCCCGGAGAGCCCTCTTCTCGTTCGACCCTTCTCTGTTTCTCATACAGGAAAAATTGTTGCTATGTCGTAAGATCCTGGAAGCCGCAAAAAAATCCAGAAAAAAGAATTAGAACATCATCTATATATATATATATATATATATATATAATGAAGCTATAATATATTTGAAGCATCCACGCCCTGGATATTGTCAATGTATAGTGATCAATTTGGAAAATAAGTTTAGACATACTTGTTTATGTTTTCATTTTTAGTTTTCAGTTTTTGAAACAATAATTCAAGTGAAAACATGTTTATTTATACGTATTCTCATTGAAAATATATTGATTTGACGCCACAGGCCAATACAAAACACAATCTTATTTATTAATCCAAACATATTCTTGATTCACACGAAAACTTATACAAAAATTGAAAACACATATTTTCCAGTTAAAAGTGAAAACTGAAAATCAAAACATAAACATAGCAGGTAGAATATAATAACGTTAGATCCGTGCAGTTTACAGCTGAAGTATTGCAATTTGGTGTTCCTATAGTGAACATCCACATTAAATAGTTATGTTGAAGTCATGAGAAATGTTTCCTCAATCAAAGAAACAATGCATCATTTTCGGCCAAACTAAAGAATTATATCATGCATCAACTACATTCAGAGTTATTACTTCTGATTACAATTTGACGATAATAGAAGTTTCAGTTGACAGTATCCTGTTATTCAGATTAGGACAGACTGACTTTATCCTTGCAACCATAAGGTTTAGTTGGAAATATAAGAATGGGGAATGAGAGTAGGCAGTAGGAAGATTGCTAAACTACTCGCAGCAACCTCAGCAAATGATGGTTGAAGCTTACCTATGTGAAGAACGATTCTAAATGAAGGAGAAATTAGGGATGGCAGGGTGACAGTGAAGAATCCCTAAATGCCAAGAGAATTCTAGCAAGTATTAATATACGAAAAAGCTTAATCCTCAATCTACTGAGTTAATCAGAATACAAGAGACGCTGCACTGTGTCACACACAATGGCAAATCAATGAGCTCATAGTTATTCAAAAGAAGTTCTACTAAAGTGAAAATAACTTGATATGTTGGGTCGTATAGAAACTATTGCTCTAGATGTAATGCACAACTACTGCATACACTAATTAACTGCTTTACGTATAGATGATGTCTATCAACCTCCCATCACTAATAATCATGTTATTTGGCATATAACATTTTGAAGGGTAAACAAGATATCAGGGCTTACTTGGAGAGTTGGTGCGACGTCGCAATTGGCATTACACTCTTGAACCTAGGAGGCCTGAAGGTTCAACAAGGGAAGATCATGTTATGCCATGATACATTACCAGGACAGTAACAGAAGAAAATCAGGAATGATGGTTTTTAATGAGAAGAAAACAATCCCTCTAATCTGTTTATCTCATAGCTTAGTATAGCAACGCGAATAACACAACTTAGAAGTTTTACCCAGAAAATGAAATCGTTATGAATAAGCTACAGTTTTGATATTTATTTAAATTGAGTAATAAATTCCCTTTAACCTCTAAGATACTATTAATTGGGTCAACAAGCAGGCTTAGTTTCATGAGCGAGCAGATTACCCCACTCATCTTTTCCACCAATGCTGGTCCTTTTATTGAACAGATAAGAACTTTATAAGTTGTAAGAGACACAAAATTGATTCATGGTAAGCATCTGAACTTCATGAATGTTAGCCCTGGTTCTTCCCTAACTAGTTTTATAAATGCTTAGTAAGCATCGGGTTTGTTTAGAAGTCACTTTGCTGCTAGAGTAAATGCAGGCTTCACCTCCAGATGATTGTTAGCCAAGCAATGTAGGAGATATCTGCCATCAATTAGCCAGTATGTGGTAGTTCTAGTGGCTAAGTAGCTATCGACTATTGATCCCTCTGATTCTGCTTGGAGGAACAGGGCACTAAAGAATGAATTATTTTCCAACATAATGCACATTTTGAGGCAGAAAGACCAACTGCGGATTCGGATAGTGTCGTGAGTGAAAAAGTAAAAACGAGTTTTGAGAAAAGCTCATGGGGTTGACAGAAATTCAACAAGTACCAAGCATATGAATGGATTTTAGCAATGAAAACCAAATGGTCAAGCATGCAAAGAAGATATTACCTTGAAAGATGATCACCAGGAAGAAAATTATGGTCACCAGAAAGGCGATAAGATTACTACTCAATGATGATGTCTTCTCCCTTTTTATTTTCTTCAAGGTTCTGGTTCTTCCCATCCTCTTACGTTTCAAGTTGAGCTCCGAGATTTCCTTCAGCAGCTTCATATCAGAAGCATCCAACAAGGGACCTTTAGGAGGACGAGGAGGCTTTGCAGAACCATGCTTTTTAGGCCTTTCCTTATCAATTGTTTTAACATAATTTATCATCTCTTCCCTAAACTTCTGCAACTGCTCCTCTTTCGTGGCAGAAATCTCATCAGATGTTCTAACTTTTCCATATGAACTTGAAGAATCTACACCTTTCTTAGACTCATGTAGTGACTCTGAACTTATAAAACCACTCCTTATCTTACTCAAGAGATTCTCCGAACTCTCACAACTCAAGCTTTTTGTTGTATCTTCCTCACTCGTAGTTCCCCCACTCTCCAAGTCAATGTCTAAATCTGAATTACTTGCGCTTGAATATACTGGATCCATGCTCCAAAATCTCTTTAGGATCTATATCTAACAGGGCCACAACAACTAATTGACGAAGTTATCCTCACCCGAAAAAACTCTTAGATAATCACATTTGAGCTAACAGGGCTACCGCAGTAATGTATGAACTTCTCCTCAACTGCAAAAATGCATAGGTTCAAAATTATCTCAGATCTAAGCTACCAATGCAACCAGCTGATAGATAAAGGTTAAATTCATAGCTCTTACATATCTCAAAATGCACATGTCCACAATGCAGTGTTTGGACTTGATAATACTGTTTCCAAGTCAAGAAATACCATCAAGAACTTCTCCGTGCAACAAATACAGCAGCAGATAACTACAAGTTCCTAAAATCAAACCCATAACCCAAATGAAAACATTAATGGAAATACCATAAAAAAGAAAGATAAGAGATAAACATAGCTCAGCCCATTAAGCAGCTGGAACCAAGAAATTACCAAAACCTACAAAAAAGAAACAGAGAGAGATACCATTTAACTATTAACTTTCTTTTGACTCGCTAGAAACAAAATGAGGCTTGAATCCTTTCACAAACTTCAATAAGAATTTAGATTACAATCTAAGTTTCGGACTTTTCCTTCATAAATATATGAACACAGAATTCCCAAACTCTCCAACACTTCCCCAGAACCCAAATTGCGGACAAGAAGAACACAGATGAACTGCGCAAACCAAAAAAAGGACACTGAACCCAAAATGCAAGTCAAAAACAACAAAAATCGAGAAGGTGAAACCATATGTAAGTGTAAGCTCTTCCAATACCAACAGAAATACGCATGTACAAATGCATGAAACGCTGATATGTGTAATTCTGCGTGAATAAATTGGAGGAGGAAACGAAGAACGTACAATTGAATTCAGAGGCCGACATCCTGTGGAAGAAATGGGTGGAAATCTCGAAGGGTTTGAATGTTGGGAATTTGATCTGGTCAATGTTCTTAGGTTGTTTCTTCGATTGTCGTACTGAAAAATAAACAAAACAAAAAATCGATAATATAAGGGATTGTTTGGTTGCGTGTGCGATTCCTGCTTGGCATTAACCTACGAATCAGCAGTTTATATATTGTTTGTTAATAGATATTTGGGATGCCAAAGCTGAGACCCATAATCGTAAAGGTTATTGGCTCGAATTTCCTGTGTTGGATGATGTTGTTGTTATTGTGTAATAGATATATTTTGTTGTTGCATTAAGTGTCAACTTGGCCTTTATATTTGATCACTATTGCTGAAAGTACGTTTAATTAGGAAATGTACACGACTTATGTGAACAGTGTGAGTGAAGTGTGCTTTATTAAGTAAAAATACGTTTCTGTTTAGCTTAGCAGTTAATTAGTTGGGAATAGTAGTTTGTTTGTTAAGAGGGAAGTTAGTCTTCAGTTAGGGCAAGTAAGCTATATAAATAGGGCTTAGTCTTCTTGTGTAAATACGAACAAGACTTTCCATTTTATTTGAATTCCAGAACATCAAGCTGCTTCCATGGCTGATTTAGCTCTATCTTCTTCCTCCTCCTTTCATGGTATCAGAGCCATCAATTGATGGTCTCTGGTACGCCTCCTTCATTCTTTCCCTGTTTTAAATCACACTTCCGCGAAATCCTCAATTTATCAAGAAATCAGAAATGGCGAGTCCAACCAAGAGCGACAAAGGGAAGAAAGTGGATACAGATCCAGAATACTTGAGGGTACAGGCCACTGATAACCCAGGGATTGTACTTGTTTCCAATCTGCTGGATGGGACAAATTTTTTGTCTTGGAGCCGATCAATTCGCATCGCACTTCGAGCGAAGATGAAATTGGGTTTCATAAACGGCACAAACACCAACCAGAAGAGTCGTCTGACGAATTTGAGAGATGGGCAAGGGCTGACAGCATGGTAATTTCTTAGATCCTTAATTCCATCTCAAAGGATATTGTTGAATCCTTTCTGTATGCTGAGACAGCAAGGGAATTATGGCTCGAATTGGAAGCAAGATTTGGTGTGAGCAATGGGCCCCTGGTATATCAACTTCAAAGGATATTGCCTCAGCCACGCAAGGTAATCTGTCGGTTTCAGCCTATTTCAGTAGGATTAAAAAGTTGTGGGATGAATTGGATTGTTTGGTAGTCACACCATCTTGTAGCTGTGGGTCTGCAGAAAGGAATCTCGGATCTCCAACAAAGAGATCATCTCATGCAATTTCTAATGGGCCTTGATGACTCTTTCAATGCCATCAGAAGTCAAATACTGATGATGGAACCTCTCCCAAATGCAACCAAAGCCTATGCTATAGTCTTAAGAGCTGAAAGACAAAGAGAAGTGAGCTCTACATATGCAACAGGCGCTCACAACATGGCTAGGCAAGCAAGAAATCCACCTAGAACATATGGACAGAGTCAATGGAAGAAGGGGACTTCACAAGAGAAGATGGGCTAGTTTTGCACGCACTGTCGCAAGACTGGACACTTAAAGGAACAATGTTTTGAGATCCTCGGATATCCTGACTGGTATAAATCTTTGCAAGATCAAAGAAAGAAGGGATCCTCTTTAGTAAGTAGGGCTATGAGCATTACTCACAGTGAAAGCACAGAGCAGGAGTCTGTACAAAACATCATGGACAGTGCGTCTGTATCTGACTTTGTAAGAATGCAGCTGAGAAGACTCCTTGAGGAGGTGGATGCAGGGTCGTCTATGGGAGATGACAACTTCGCAGAGTTTGATGACTTCGCAGGTAATGTTTTTGACTTAGTCTGGTATTAATCCTGCTAAACACTGGATTATTGACAGTGGTGCTACCTCCCATATGTGTAATGACCTTTCTATGTTTCACTACACTAAGAAAAGCAATCCTAAAACATATGTTCGTTTGGCCGATGGTTCAAAACAATGTGTTGAGATTATGGGATAAGTGTTGTTTCCTAATAGCTTGAAGCTTAATAATATGTTGTATGTCCCTTCCTTAAAATTCAACCTATTATCTGTCAGCAAAATTTGTGAGAACACTGACATACGATTCAAGTTCTTGCTTCTTTGTTGTTTTTTGTAGGACCACAAGATTAATCAAATTGTGGTTGTAGGAAAGCTTTTAGGGAAACTTTATGTGATAGATAATACTCATTTGATGACAGCACTGTTAAACGTTTCTTAGGACAATCCTGTGAATTAGGTCTGGCTATTAGTGATACTGATATTAATATGTGGCACAAAATACTTGGTCACAGTTCTGTTGTTGTATTGAATCACTTGAGCTTTTTGAAAGATAATAAAACACATTTAGACCTGTGTGAAATTTGCCCTTTGGCAAAACAGAACAAACTGAGCTTTCCTTTGAGTAAATCTGTTTCTGATGACATTTTTTTATATTGTGCACATTGATGTATGGGGTCCCTATAACCAGCACTCACTGTCACATTGCACTTATATGCTCACCTTGGTAGATGATCATAGTAGGAGCACATGGATGTATTTGATGAAGTATAAAACTCAGACATTGACTATCTTGAAAGGCTTTCATCAAATGATATTGACTCAGTTTGGGAAACGTATCAAAATTTTCAGAAGTGATAACGAAACAACATTTATTAGTCATGAATGTCAAGACTTTATGCAAAAGGAAGGTATCATTCATCAAAAAAGTTGTATATATACACCACAGCAAAATGGTGTGGTAGAACAGAAACATAAACACTTACTTGAAATAGCACGTGCCTTAATGTTTCAATCTAATGTACCTAGTATGTTCTGGTCTGAATCCCTTCTAACTGCCACATATATAGTAAATAGACTGCCATCTCAGGTGTTAGGTTGGAAAACCCCTTATGAACTTCTTCATAAGCACCCCCCCTAACTATGAACACATGAAGGTGTTTGGTACTCTTTGTTTTGCCACAAATACGCAGCCTCAAAAGAGGAAGTTTGATGCAAGGGCTTCCAAAGGAATCTTTGTAGGATATGTTGTAGGCCAAAAGGGCTACAAAATATTTGACTTGAACACTCGTAAGATTTTTAAATCTAGGGATGTTGTGTTCCATGAAAGGGTTTTTCCCTACACTGGAAGACAACTTGATCCAGTCACTTGCCCCGTAAACATACCCTCGGAAGAAGAAGAACCTGAAACCCTACCACATAGTGAAACTGATAGTGAACCCACTATGGCTGATAGTCACCTTTTTTAGCAACACACTGAACCTCCCCGTAGGTCCATCCGTACTGTTACTAAGCCAGCTTGGATGAGTGATTTTTACTGTAATCAAACTGAAATTGGACATACTATATCCGCTGGTTTTTCTCCTGCACATGCTTGTTTTTTGCCAGCTTTGACTAACATGCAGGAACCACATAATTATGCACAAGCATCCAGACATGAAGAATGGAGGTCAGCAATGCAATCAGAACTGGATGCTTTGGATAAAAATAATACGTGGGATCTCACTCCTCTCCCGGAAGGAAAGAAGGCAATCGGGAGTAGATGGATTTACAAACTCAAACTCAACAGTGATGGATCAGTCAACAAGCACAAGGCTCGCTTAGTGGCGAAGGGGTACACTCAAGTAGAAGGAATTGATTACGTTGAAAGCTTTTCACCAGTGCCAAAAACAGTTACTGTACGAGTACTCCTTGCTGTAGCAGCCATATTGAACTGGCACCTGCATCACATTGACGTAAACAAGCTTTTTTTGCACGGGTATCTGGATGAAGAGTTGTACATGGAGCCACCCGAAGGGTATCCTGTGCCCAAGGGACATGTCTACAAGCTTAAGAGGTCCCCATATAGTCTGAAACAAGCTTCAAGACAGTGGAACTTTGAATTTACCGTGAAAATTGAAGGACTGGGTTTCAAACAGTCCCGCCATGACTATTGCATGTTTACCAAGACTACTCCAACACGTATGCTTGTACTCATTGTTTACGTAGATGATATACTGTTGGCTGGGAATTCGGAATAAGAAATACAAGGAGTGAAGGACTACTTGGATGGACTGTACTCCATTAAAGACCTTCGAGAGGTAAAGTACTTTCTTGGGCTGGAAATCGCTAGAAGCACAGATGGAATAGCAGTTGCACAGACTAAGTATGTCAAGGATTTGATAGCAGATGCAAGTGTCACTCAAGCCAAGGCTACCACCACGCCATTGCCCACCGGGATTAAATTTAGCATTGAGGCAGGTAACCTTCTTAACCATCCAGAAATGTATAGAAGACTAATAGGACGTATTCTCTATTTAGGTTTTACACGGCCAGATATATGCCACGCAGCCTAGCAGCTCAGTCAGTTTATGCAAAGCCTGTGCCAGCAACACTGGGATGCAACATTGCACCTCTTATGATATCTCAAAAGCACAGCAGACCGAGGCTTATTCTTCAGTGTGCAGAGCAGCAAACAACTAACAGCTTATTGCGACGCAGACTGGGCTTCTTGTGTGGATACTAGAAGATCGCTCACTGGTTACTGTATTTTCCTAGGACAGTCTCTTGTATCCTGGAAAACCAAAAAGCAGAACACCGTTTCCAGATCAATGGCTGAAGCGGAGTATAGAAGCATGGGAACTACAACGTGTGAAATTGGTGTGGATATTCAATCTGATCCGTGACTTGGGGATTGAGGTGCCCCCCTATACATTTCCTTTGTGATAACCAGCAGCACTTCACATCGTGGCCAACCCGGTTTTCCACGAACGGACAAAACACTTAGATATTGACTGTCATTTGGTAAGGGACAAATACAAAGACGGTTTCTTGGCGCCACAGCATGTTCCTTCGAAGCTTCAACTGGCAGATTTGTTTACAAAAATGCTTACGGGACCAGTCTTCTCAAATTTGATCCGCAAGTTGGGCTTGCTGAACTTAGCACCAATTCCAACTTGAGGGGGGGGTGTCGACTTAGCCTTTATATTTGATCACTATTGCTGAAAGTACATTTACTTAGGAAATGCACACGATTTATGTGAACAGTGTGAGTGAAGTGCACTTTATTAAGTAAAAATACGTTTCTGTTTAGCGTAGCAGTTAATTAGTTGGGAATAGCAATTTGTTGTTAAGAGGGAATTAGTCTTCAGTTAGGGAAAGTAAGCTCTTATAAATAGGGTTAGTCTTCTTGTGTAAATATGAACAAGACTTTTATTTATTTGAATTCCAGAACATCAAGCTGCTTCCATGGCTGATTTAGCTCTATCTTCTTCCTCCTCCTTTCATTAAGCTATGTGTTAGTTTATGTAATATTGTTAATATGATTGTTGCATTTATCTCTGTTCGACATTGATAGCTGATAGGACTGATTGTAATTATTTTACTTCAATTAATAAAGTTCATCGCTTCCATTTTTTTAAAAAAAAAAAGTTATTTGGGATAATTATGTCCCATGAAACTTAGTACAATTACACGTAGATCTTTTTGTGATTTAGAAAAATTACATCTAGTGCTCCTAACATTTATTTCTATCCAATGAAAAGATTCATTCATTAGTTAAGATTTATTGAATTTGTTGTATTAGCAAATATACTGAGTCCATATTTAACCACGGTTGACTTATTACTAAGTTATTGCAAATCAAACAAATCATTTTACAACTTCACGCTAATGCATGTGAGGAGATAGTTTGGCAATAAACGAATACTTGACATACAATAAGTCAATTGAGAATAATAAATTGTGATAAGTTCACATAAAGTGAAATAAATATATTTTGTATGACTTGAACCCATAATCTTATATTAATTTATGGGAACTCAGTTTTAATAATTAAGCTAAATTCTCATTATTTTAATTTCTATTTATCTTAAACATAGAAAATGCATTTGTTAATAATTATTTTTACTATATTAATTCGATTAAACGATAATATCTTTAATAATGTAATAATACGAGATCATTAACAACAATACATTAATATATAAAAATATATATATACACTTTGTTTGAACTGTGCTCTTATTTCCCCTAGAAATGTTAGTGTAGCCGAGTAAAATTTTATGACCAATTGAACCATGATAAATATAATATAATGTATGAGTTATCAAATTATATGTTTTATTTACAATTAAAATTTATGAAAGTTAATTTCAGGTACAAATAGTTAATGTAATTGATACTTTTAATGAGCAAAATTTCATTTTTAGTTGTGTAATAACATGAGCATCTCACTTTTATTTATTTATTTTTTCTTTTGTCGAAACATATTTATATCCTTTAAATATATAGAAGTTGACAAATTTTAGTCCGGCAACTACCTAGTGAACGAAATTAGTCTTGTAATTAATTACGTATAAACAAAATACATGTAATCCTGTATTTTATTTTTCTAAGTGACACATTTAGTCATAATTTGGCCGACGATTGGACGATCTGGCCGGAAAAATAAAGCATGTGCCCCCATGCGTTGTTGAGGAAGGTGAGATAAATAAAATGCGTAAAAAAGATATCTTTTTATCTTGTAACTATCGAGATGTTGCACTTTTAGTCATTCTTATTTAAAAAAACACATTTAATCCTATACATTTTATAATTTGGACACATGTTGCCTCGTAATTAGTTAGTGCACAAATTCAGTTCTGCTGTTAATTATGCAAAACAGATTTAATCGTCTATTTTATCAGATGTGACCCTTTTAGTCCTAAATTTGTCGATTAATAAGATTTGTGACCTGGAAACACGCATTTTTTAAAAAAACAATAAAATCTAAGAATGATGACTAAACCCTAAACATAATTTGCCATTTGTAAAATAGACCAAATCCCTAATTTTCAAAAAGCCTCCCATTTTCTCACCCGAATTTTTTCAGTCCAACTCTAAGAAATGCTTTGTTCACTTTGGATCAACCCTAAATCTCCTCAAATAAGGTCTATTGTAGTTGCATTTAAGCATTCACTTGAAGATTTCTCAAATTTTTGATATTTTGCTTATTAAGATAATCTCGGACAAATTAATTTATGAGAAAAGCATTTGGCACTATTAACAGAATTTTAGGGAATGAAAAACAATTTCGCTTCAAATAAACAAGCACGTGAGTTACAAACTTATTTTTTCCGCCTTCTATTAACATTTAACAGAGACTTAATTGACATCTGTCGTTATGTTTTAACGGCAAGTAAGGAATGGGACTAATTGTGCAACTAAAAGTCCTTATTTTATAAAATTTAATCAAATATGGGACTATTTTTTAAAAATTCATAAAGTACGGGACTATTTTTAAAATCACCTCATCTTATTGGATCAAGTTTGCAATTTTACCTAATGGTCGGATAGGAATGAATAAGATAAATTAAGTCTCAATTTATGGTTAGGAAGAGAAATTAGTCTTCCAACGGACTGGTTGGAAAATCAGGGCTAGAGAGAAAGAGGGGAATTTGAGAAATTAGGGATTACAGAATAATAATGCATGTGTTAACCATTTTATACACATCTCACCAGCCTCATGCACATGTGAAGCACGGGCCTTTTTTTAAGGCCAGCATAGTAAATCGCCGAATTTGTTTAGCAGATAATTACAGGACAAAATATGTCGAATTATTAAATTTACAGGATTACATTTGTTTTTTAAAGAAAAATGACTAAAAGTGCAATGCCCTTATAATTATAGGACGAAAAATATAGACTTTTAACGCGTTTTATTTATATCACATTCCTCAACCATGCATGGAACACACACGCTATTTCTCCAGCCAAATCGTTCAAACCCCAACTAGTTTTAGGACAACTCTATCACTATTTTTTTTTTTTTTAAAAAAAATACATGATTCAATGTGTTGTTTATATATAGTTACAGGACTAATTTGGTTCACAACGTAGTTATGCGACTAAATTTGTTAACTTCGATATATTTAAATGATTAAATATATTTTTTTTCAAAAGAAAAAGGACTAAAAGTGAAACACCCCGATTATTATAAGTCTAATTAAAAATGAAATTTTGTCTATTCTAATATATATTTTATGATCAAATCAAGTACCGATAAATATTAAATTAAAATATCCAACCAATGAAATCATATTTCAGAGTCCATAAATTAAGCCAATCAGGCCACACCACATGGAACACTACACCTATGCCAACAAATCAAGTGATCAAAAATATAATATTCACGGTAGTTGTATCGCCACGATAAATGTGTTATTAGTTATCTGTATTGACAACTTTATGCCCAATCCACACAAATAATTATTGCATTACAAAATAAAAATTATAATCATTTAATATATATATTTTTTAGTAAAATTATCATTTAATATTTTGTTATTAATATTATATTTTGTTAGAGTGGCTTTGGACAAAATGTTATTTTAGTCTAATAAAATAAGGTCATAATTTTTTTTTTTGGTACTATATTTGTGGCAGATGTCGTTTTTTAGTCCCATAAGGCTTTGTTTACTTGTAGGAATTTGACTGAATATCTCAAGATATCCAACCCAATCGTATGTTATTGCATTTAGGCTGGCTCGAGTGATATCACTTGGGCCCGTGATAAATTATGATAAAGAGCACCTTTATTTCTTGTGATAAATTATTAGAGCCGGATTGATTAAAATGTGATTAAAAGCATGATAATAGGATGTTTGATTGGTTAGTATTCCCTTTACTGCATATTATTAAAGTAAGGATTGTGCATAAATAGTGATTGGTTTTATGTTTACTTTCTAGTCTTGATATGGGTTTAATGAGTGTAAAGACGTTCTTGCCCTTGGAGAACAACAAACATGTCAACATAAAAAAATGTTCTTTGGGGAGAACACTTTTGAGAAGATGTTGTTCTCTTCCTTTTTCATTTGGTGGTGTTTCTCTTCCACATTAGACCTGTAGATAACTCCCTTTCAGTCATTGCGAGGTTTGGGTCGACCGAAGCTGCGGCATAGAATTTCCAAGGAAGCTAAATCTGAATATGTCGATTTAATGTGAGTGACCAGATCCTTGTCCAGCTTCTGCCTAACTTGTGTAATGGATGCACTTGATAAAAGGGGATACTATATTAAGAAGCCATGGAAGGTGAGAAGGGAACAAGAAAAAAAAATAAAAAAAATCATCAATGTATATTCGATTAAAAATACTAGCAAAGTATAAGCATTTTAGCCATATATGGTTTGAGAACCGTCTGCAAGATGAGAAAATACAGTTGCAAAGAGTTAAACCTTGGGAAGGAAAAATGGTGAAAACTCTTCAAAGGCTTAAGCTCTTTTTTTCAAGCCTTTGACAATCAATCACCTCATGCAAGGGGGGTTGTTGGAGGAATTAATTTCAAACCAGGGACATAAAAGATTGTCACCAATTCAGCTAGGGACACAAGTAAAAGAGAAAAATTAATCACAATTTGGTGAACCATACGGATTGACTTATACAGGCCTCCAAAAATTGATTCAAATCAGCCACTAATCACTACAAGTGACGGGCCTGAGCACATAATCAAGGGTTGGGCCTAAACAATGTAAACAAAAATTAAAGAGGATTAACTGTAATATCCTAGCTAATCAGACAAAGTAAAGGTGCCCAAAATGATGATTTTAATCCCACCAGGCCACGATATCAAAAAAAAGAAAAGAATCCCATCAGGCCAAATCCCACCGGGTCAACTTGAGGGGGATTGCATATGATTTTACACATTTGTCATTAGATATGAAAATATTTGGTTCAAAACAACCCCAGTCTTTTAGTCTCAAAAAGTCATGTACATTGCATATACCTGTTAACTCCCGTTAACTTCTAGTAACTTCGATTAACTCCCTCTTTGGGAGGAAAAAATGCATGTGACCCAGCAAACAATGAAGGAAAATTGGCCATAATTAATTTTAAAATTATAATTATTTGTATTTGTGAATTTTTTCTTTTTTTTGACTGGATCACATGCATTTTTAGCCTCCCAAAAGGGGGAGTTAACGAAAATTGATGAAAGTTAACGGGAGTTAATAGGTATGTGCAACACACATGACTTTTTGGTACTGAAAATGTTTGATTTTGATTTTTATGAGATTAAGCGGGACATTTGCTACAATTATAGTACCAAAAATATTTGTGAACTTATTTTATTGGACTAAAATAATATTTTGCCTGATTGTCTTTTGAACCTCAGAAAACATGATTGAATGTAACACTTTGTTTTTTTTTTTTTTAAAGGGAATGCAACACTTTGTTACTTGCCAAATTTTAATTAGTGCATACAAAGGGTCATCACTCATCACTATTAATAAAGTATAGAAGGATTAGATGTCGCGCTTTGTTCGGAAATCGTGTTCCAAAGTGATCATTTAATTCCATGGTATGGTAATTAGGGGTCTCGTGACCATAATTTTCCAAGTCTCCCACTTAAATTCAAGGAACTCTGCAACTTCAATTACAAAGAATAAGAAAAGACTAATTAAGAGCAACAACAATGTTTTCAAAGTCTCCGACATGAATTCGAACCCACCAACGTTATTTTATTTTAGTAATAAATATTGATTAAATATATTTATCTAATATTGATAATTAATATATGATTGTTATAGTATATAGATATTTGTAATTAATATATTCAATAAAATAATAATTCATGGCTTT
Organism: Sesamum alatum; assembly: GCA_034509735.1. NCBI lineage: Eukaryota > Viridiplantae > Streptophyta > Magnoliopsida > Lamiales > Pedaliaceae > Sesamum > Sesamum alatum. The sequence continues at coordinate 5,030,873 of JACGWO010000006.1, forward strand.
TAATTTTTTTTTTTCAAAAAAAGAGCAACAATGATGGAGAATTTTGTTCAAGTTAATAATACAATAAATATAATTATGTGTATATATCCTTAAGACCTTTTTTTTTTTTTTTCAATAAGGGCGGTTTGGTGGGATTTACTTAAAACAACTTCTACATCTTATACATATAAGAAGTTAGTAATTAATGAAAATTTTGTAACTGAAATTGGACGAAGAAAATTAAAATTAGTTAAGAACTCCTCACTTTTTTAATAAGATTCTAACATTTTTCTTTTATTTTAATATACTTTTCTAAGGAATCCCGCACATTGGGTGCCACCCGTCTGCATGTCTGCCGAGAGCTACCGCACAGTATGTTGCGCCCATAAGCTCAACATCCTACCGACTATCTTTGCACATGGGGCGACCAATTCGTCCATGCCCGCGCATAGATGCGCATCTACATTTCAGATAAAGTCTTGCACACTACCTACGCTATGCCAACACTGACTACCGGCCGCCAAGTCTGCACGTCCACCTATCGTGCAGCCTGTTGTGCACTGTCACCCAACTTTCCTCATCCGACCTACCTTTGAATCATGTGCAGACCACCAATCCAGTGTCATGGCACTAACATACATCAATAGTCTAACATCACCTATCAGTACCAATTTATGCCTTGTGCCGACCCCTTTTGACACCCCCCATCAAATCCATACCGATCGATGTTTTAAGAGTGTTAAAAATCTTATAAGATATTTTGAAAAAATTATAATAAACTCGTCATCCAAACACCGTCCAAGTTTTGATCAGATTATCATATACAAACCAACATCGATCATGAAAGTAGAATTCAAAAGACCATAAAAGTACACATATATGAATAATACTATCAAAATAATCCAAGATAATTAATAATAATATTCATAGATAATTTAATTTAAGCCGATTAAAAGCTTGCTGCTAAAAAGCCACACACATTACACACAGTTGCATAGAAGAAATTAAACCCTTCATATTCAAGATTTCTCAATAAGCAGCTTATGCCCAATCTTGTAAGAAGCAAACGCATCAATGCATGCATACTCAACTTGTGCTTCATTCAGCACTCTCGCCTCCCAATTACTCATGCACACATGCTTCGGTTTCCTCATCCAGAGCCCGCACACTTCCGCCGCCAGATCCTTCAGTCCCGGCCGCCGGAACCTCCCCGGCCACCTCTCCTTCGCCGCCTCCCGGATGTCTCTGCTGCTGCCGCACTCCAGCCCGTACTCGTTCTTCAGCTTCAGAATATCGTCTCCCACTTCTATCCCCACGAAGGTGAAGTTCGGGCTGAGAAGAAAGCCCGAGATTGATCCCGGGATTTCGTCCATGTAGAAGAGCTGGAGGATCAAGCACTTGCAGTCCACGCAGAGCTGGAGAGTGGCTGATTTGTTGCTCATGGAGCGGATAGGGTGGGGCCGCCACTCGACGTCCAGGCCCACCACGGCGGGGCTGCCGCCGTACAGGGAGGTGATCTCTTCGACCCATTCGGTGGCGGTGGCGGACTTGTCGGTCACGGTGGTCTCGATGGTGGCTCCGCCGAAGGTAACGTAGTATTTGGAGGTTGTGGGATTGAATGTTATGGCGGAGGGATTCATCGTTTGAGTTCGGAACATCATTTTTGTGTTCTACTTTTGCTGTATCTGATGTTTTAGGGTGGTGGAGATGTAGATATATAGTGTTAAATATATATATATATATATATATATATATGAGAAATTGCATTTGGTATCGCGGGATACGAGGTGTTGCACTTTTGATCTAATAATTTACGAGTTTAGAATATTTCGTCTCATAGGATTAAAGGTTGTAATATTTTTTGTCCCATAAAATTAAAAATTATGGCACATCTGATATACTGATTCAATTATATAAAAAATCGTAGTATTTTTTTTTTATCACAGATGCTATATTTTTTTAATCTATTGGACTAAATGTACCAAGCTTATAAATTATGAAATTAAAAGTATAATATCCTGTATCATGTGGGATTAGAAATACAATTTTTTCATATATGTATATGTGTGCATGAATTTGTATGATAAATGAAAGTTAAAGCTGGAGATGAGCGACTTTTGAAGTCGTCTTCTTGATTCGATGTACTTCGCCGTTGGGATGGGGAAAGTCGTGGTTTAAACACTTGCATAATCAGCCCGGAGGCCAATGTGGCCCTTTAAATTCCAATAAAGTAATAAGAGAGATTTGAGTCGCACGTAATTGATGTGGATCACATTTTTTAAGTCTCGTTTTATCTTCTATTTTATTTAATATACATATATTATGTATTTAAAATATTATTCAAAATAAGATATATGATGTCATCCTTATACATATAATATAAAATACCACATTGTAGTTAGGGAGTGTTTGCAGAACCTTTTAATTTAAGAGAAGTCGTTATTTTAGAGAAAGTTTGATAATGTTTGTAAAAATAAGTGAAAAATATATATAAATTATATTTACTAGTGTTTGAAGAAAAAACATCTATATTAAAATGCGCTTAATCGATGAAAAATTATTTTGTCTTTATATGTTGAAAAGATACTATTTTGCTAAATATGTGTGCTTATTATTTATTAATATTATTTTTTTTCTTAAAAATAATTAATTTTATTTTGGTTAGTAGATTTCGTAATTAATTTTTACAAATACTTTTTTATATATATTATTAAGTTATTGAACACTAATAGAAAACTTAATGTTTAATTAAATAAAGATCCGGTTAATAGTAATATAATTGTTTTGATACATATAATAAGTAAATTGCGATTGCAATATATATATATATATATATATATATTATCATTAATTAATCATAGCAACTTAATTTATATTTTTTCATAGCACTAGAAAAAAATGAATTGTTCCCGACATTGTAATGACCACGGCTTGTAAACCAAGATAAATCAATACTATCAAATCATAGCCATCAAACAAAATTGATACAAAAAATTAAGTTTTGACACCGATTAATGAACATTTATCATGATTTTAACTATAGTAAAAAAAATTACTATGATTTTTAGCCGTAATTAATGTTTTAATTTCCCTTGTAAAAACAACGACAAATAACTGTTTTGCAGTCATAGTTAATTAATAATTTTCACATTTTTAACAATAATAATTAGTCATTATCAAAAGTAATATTTCCTCTTGTGAGTATAAGAATAATATTAAATAATGTAGCAAATAAAATATAAAAATTTTAAAATATGAAAAATGTGAAAATGTAACCTTATTTCAGTAGTGTTAGACTATTTAAATTATTTGAAAACTTCAATATCAACTTTTGATGTGTAAATTTGAAGAAATAAAGAATAAATGAAAAAGAATATTTGAATCAAAATTATTATAATAGGTTTAAAATAGTTCAAAATAAAGCCGAAGTAGAAGCTTCTAGTTTTTAGCTCAAATGTTTTTTTTTTTTTTTTTTTTCTAAGTAGCTCCAAACGTAGAAGTTGATATTTTAAACACTTCAAAAATATTTTTTACCAAGAGTTGAAAAGCGATTTTTAAAGCAAACACCCCCTTACTAAAATTACTAAAAATGCAGATGGAGAAAAAACCATTTTCTGGTGTTGATCTAGTCGAACCTGATGATGTCATAATATAACACATGTCCGTCTGATCTTCTCCACATCAACAGCTATTTGTGGATTACATCACCTTGGCGTAACTGGATTAATATCAAATTATTCAAACTCGACTCGTGTTTGATCCAATTAAAACTTGAGTTCAATTAGATCAATAATCAAACTAAATCAAATGAAATTTTTTAACTTCAATAATAATTCAAACAAGGTTGAAAGATGATGTGGTTAGCTCGATTCAAATCATTTACAATCCTAAATAAGGCATAAAATTTATTTTATAACGTTTTATTCTATGTAATATGGCAATATGTAGCCGTAGGTATTTTATTAATGTGGAAATACTTCTGAAAAAAATGTTTATTTAAGTGTGTTTTTTAGATAAATTTTCGTTGCAAAAGCGCTCTCAAACATTTTTAGATGTACGAGGAATAATTTGACTTTTTTGAATTAGAAGCGATGAATTTTTTATTAATTAAAATAAAAGTGATTATATTCAATCCTGTCGGCTATCAATATCGAACAGAGACAATTACAAACAATCAAATCAATAATATCACATAAACTAACCCCTAGCTATTAAAGCAACAAATCATACCTACTATACAGTATAAATAACATCAAACCACACAAGTGTTCGAACCCATGACCTTTAGGATCATGAGGTCTCTCAACTTCGCCAACTAAATTAGGCTTCCTCAACGAAGAACAATGTGACGTTGAAAATTGATTCTAGGACTGAAAACAAACTAAATACTCAATACTCGACTAATAAAAATTCATTTGAAATTAATTTATTAAACTTAATGAACCAAATTTGAACAATTTTTTTTGTTCGATAAGCTTTTAAGCTCAATTTGATTAGTCAAAAACCAATAAAAAAATATACTTTAAAAAATTCAATTACTCGAACTGAACTCATATTTGATTCAATTAAAGTTCATTTGAGTTCGATTAATTCAACAACAAAATCAAATTTAATCACAAATTTTCAAATTTAATATTAATTTAAATATATTTAAATAATAATATGTTCTACTCAACTCGAATCATTTATTTTCAAAATTAAACAATTATGGGAATCAGATGCCGTGAAGAATTTTCAACTAAAATAATTCATGATGAAGATTTGTGAATGTCCCACGCATACCATTTGACGTAATTAAGATGACGCAATAAAATAAAGTGATGCTGACCTCACATTCATTAATAAGCTACAATTAAACAATAACTACTATTACAGTAAATCGTCGGTGAGGCCTTATGATTCTAAAAGTCACATGAGTGATGTTGTTTCTACTGTATAGTAGGTATTATTTGTTGTTGTAATAGTTAGGTGTTAGTTTATGTAATATTGTTGATATGATTGATAGTAATTATCTATGTTCGATATTGATGCCGACAGGACTAAATGTAATCACTTTACTTTCGATTAATAAAGTCTATCGCTTAGTTCTAAAAAAAAATACTATTACAGTAAATCAACAATTATTAGTAAAGAAAACTAATATTCATTCATTGGCGGAACTTGAACACATGATCAGGAGGTTATGAGGTTTTAAATTCGGTAACTAAATTAGGCCTCATTGACAGTTATTTTGGGACTCCTATTCAATTACTATCTTTTTTAAAATTGATTACTGCATAAATTAATTAGTTAAAATCCAATTATTCTATAATTATTTATCCAAAAATTCTTCAAATTCCTTCCTCAAGAAAATTGGTTCCTTTATCCCAAGAAGTGTCAAGGGGCGGTGCTAAATTATTATTGATGCTTTTACTTTTTACTTTTTTCATCATCACTATAATCTTTTCTTAAAGAAAAAAAGCAAATATGCTCTTTATTTTGTTTTTCATTTACGGGTGTTCATAATAAATTTTGCTTTTGTCGTGGAAATAAATTATATATAAAATTATAAATTAAATAATAGTGAAAATTGGGAACGTTTGAAAAGAAAAGTAGAAGTTGAAAAAAAAAATCAGGTCTGAATGTGGGGTAAAACAGTTTAATGTTTCAATTTTACCAATAAGTTGTAAAAATTGATAAAGATCTGCTTATAAATTTCAATTTGAACCAATTTACTTTAAACAATTCAAATTAAAAGTCGTAAATAAAAAATATTATTTTCAATCTATTTTCATCCATTGAAACTTTAAATTTTTTAAAAATAAACCTCTAAATATAGCACATCCAAATGCCAGTCCTTATGTAATGAGAAGGATTATATGTATTTTAGTTTATTTTTTAATTTTATCTTATTCATATGTGTGCCACACTTAAATATGTGTGCATAATTAATTTAAATTTTATTGTGCATAAAACTTTATATCTTAATAAAATAAATAAATAATATTATAAAAAGAAAGAAATTATGAGAAAGATATTGAAAGAAGAGCCACGTCAGAAAAAGAAACATGAAAGTTTTTTTTCTTTTGGATAATAGTAAAATTTATTACAAAAAAATATGAATAATTTACAACAATCACCATACACAACGAAATTACCAAGCAATGCGTCATATTCTATATATTACATGCATCTACAATTAAGTGTTTAAGTTTTCCGTCAATATCCTATCCTTAATCTAGTTGTAAATCAGCAGTGCAAGAGTCTCAACTGAAGCTAGAAGAGCTCGGTAGGAAGCATTCAACAGGTGCTTGTTTTTCCATTGCCTTGTTGTCAGCTTGCATATGACCACCGTAGCTTCAGAGATCTCTTCGGCCAACCCTAACAGCGATTAGAGTATGAGTATTGGAAGAATAAACGCTCATGTGTCTCCAAAACTTGATCATCACATAGAACACAATAGTTGTTGTCTTGCTGCAACTAGACCTGTCAATGGGCGGGTAATATCCAGACCTATATCTATTACAATAGATAATACTTATACCCGGACTCAATAGTTTTATATTAGACTCAGACCCGGACCCATATCCATTGAAATAAGTCTTTTGAGTATGGGTAGGGTCTAGACCCTAAAATACCCATGGGTATGGGTATTAACGGGTAAAATTTAAAATTCTTCAAATTTGTAAATTTTTTATATATCAATCGACTCGATTTACTTGTCATCTAAAATTAGTTAAGCTCGACTAACATATGAAGATAAGATTTGTTTGAATTTGAATTGTAAAAACTCATTAAATTAAAGTTGAACGCAATTGCAAATTGATAAAAAAAAAAAAAAAAATCAAAATTAAAGCCTATTTTCATACTTATTTTTTTCTTACCGTTTTTCAATTTATGTTCATATCTCGAATCTATGTAGATAATGTAATTGATTAATAATGACTAATATTTGAGCAAAGTCAAGATCATTGTTTACATTTCAATTATCGATGTTAGATTTGCAAATGTTAAAAAATTGAATAGCTTTTAATTTATTTTATCGATTGCAAATTCACGAAATATTTTTATTAAATTATTTTTGTAATATATTTTGATGATATCATTATAAAAAAAATGTGTATAATGCTTTATCACTTTAACAAATTAATATAGGTAAGACCCATATTGGACCCAATTACTATGGATATGGCATGGATAAAACCCAAAGGGTATTATATGAGTAGGATCTATAAATAATAACTATGAATATTTATTGGGTTCGAATTCAAGTAGGATAATGCCCGCCCATTAACAGGCCTAACTGCAACCATGATTTATCAAGCGTCGATAACTTTTCCTAGATAATTTACCAAGTATATTATTCAATTGTAAGAAAGCAACAATTCTACTTCGACACTGAATATAACAACGGGCGAAACCCACATTTTATTGGGATGAATGAGCTTTTATGGGCCGGGCCTTGGATATTGGAATTGGGCTGGGCTCATGAGCAAATGGACTATTTTAGAGTACTATGTTGGGCCGATGATTCTTGGAGGACTAGGAACTACCTTAATTGGTTGGAGGAAAATAAAAAAGAAATTGTTCAAATTAGGTCAAATAAATACTCATATTGCCTTTGGACTGATGGATCTAAAGACACAGGTTTCAACTCTACTAACAAACTCTTTGGATAATTTCATATTGAAAAGTATTTTAAATTCTTGACTCTCAATCTGAAACTATATTTGTTAGAATATTAGAATTTCAAATTCTTTTAGTATGGTGTTATTTGAAATTTTATTTTAAAATCTATTTTTTTTTATCCAAATTGTTTGGAATTATATTTGATGCGGATCAAAGTTCAATAGTACCACAAGGGTCGGAAAATTTTCAATAAAATTCTATAATTAAAGGAGGACTAACTTGTAAAAAAAAGGGTTAGGACTCTAATGTTAAGTTAGTAAATTAATTTAAGAGATAAACAATTGAGAAACTTGAAATATAACGAGAATAATAGTGCAAAAAGGGAATTGGAGTGATGTAATATGATGACAAAGTACTCAAAGTTGTATGGAGTGAAAAAGTATGCTGAAAAGTTTGCGGAAAATCGAGGGCAAAAATGAGAGTGAGGGTGAGTGAACTTGGTTACCCTTATAGCTGCACAATGACATCTATTTATAGGCGATGGAGAGTGAATCTTGACAGTGGTTACAATTTGTGATATACCATTAGAAAACTACGTGAGTTAGCTAACTAAAAAAAAAAGAATTGCGATTTGGACTTATCTTGAAAAAGTTATGACTGTTTAAAAGAATCTTGCCAGTCAACACGATTTCTATGGGTTCCGTTTTATCTACTGCTACTAGGTCGGTTGCTATCAATCTATGAGGAGTTTGTTGGAATTTTTTTGATACAATGTGTCTTATGATGCCAAAAATATATGTGAAGTGTCGTTCTTGCTGTCCGCTCAGTCATCCTGCTTGATTGGGCTTGTATTTTGGCCTGTCAAGTTAGTAAATGAACTTGATACCTTGCTCATTGGCCAGTAGAGTCAGATCTCTTAAGCTGTTCGGTGGGTTATACCTTTCTCTTTGCACAACAAAAGAAATTAATTATTTTCTATATTAAAACAAACTTAGCGATAAAAAATCAATTTTGACAATAGTTAGTTAATATTGCCACAATTTTTAACTATGATACATGTTTTAGTTTCACCTGCAAAAACGGCATTAACCATTGTTAACGGTGGTCAATTTGTATTCACCGTAATTATTTAGTTTTGACACTATAATTAACCATAACAAAAACTCGTATTTCTTCTTACGTTAGATGTCCACTTCAATTTGCTTCATTTTATTAAAAGAAAATATTTTATCTATTAATTTCGTTAGAGATAAAATATTGTGAAGAGCATTTTTTTATGGTTAAAAAATACTATTAATCTAATGTATACTTTATTTATTTTTTAATAATTAATGTAATAAAAACATGATAAAAATAATCAACTAGATAATTGGTTGCTGCTGAATATTCTCCGCCAGAAAAAAGGGCAAAATAATTAAAAAGAAAAATGAAATTCTTCCACACAATCCTTTCTTCAAACAGTTGGCCTCCCAACGGCCATATTCAAGAATTACGAACAGTATCGAAGTACGATAAGGTCTTTTTCCCCGCCACTCACCATAAACCAAGAACTCACTGCTTAAACCATAGCAGTCTGTCTGTCTGTCTCTCTCTCGCACGAGCGCTCACGAAATATGGCGTTGAGGCCAGTACCATCGCCTTTTTCGACTGGTTGTTCAAGAATCCACCTCAGAAACCTGTTTTTCTTGAACTCAGAATCAAGATTTCTCGGGAATCAATGGCCGTTAATAGAAAACCAGCCCTTGATGTTTTCTGGGAGGAGGAGAGTAGGAGGAAGAATGGTGAAGGCGTGTGTGAAGTTGGAAGAGAAAAATGCTCCAGAAACTGGCAACGAATGGGGGAAGGTTTCGGCGGTGTTGTTTGATATGGATGGAGTGTTGTGTAACAGCGAAGAGCTATCAAGATTGGCAGGTGTTGATGTTTTTAAGGAAATGGGAGTTGAAGTCACAGTTCAAGATTTTGTGCCTTTCATGGGCACAGGTGCGCGATCTTCCCTTTGTGTTGGCGATTTCATTTATCATGTTTCAGTTTCGCATCATTGCTCAGCATTTAATTTGTCAAGAAACCAAATCCCACGGCCGGGGAGTTGCGAATTCACATATCATTTCAAATTCGATTTCTTGATTCTAATATTTAGCCCTTTAGCGAGTTTGATTACTGGGAATCTGTAGGAAGCCCGTTTGATGAAATGTCCGAGAGATCAACAGTGTTAAAGAGCTGCTTAGGAAATAGTTAATCGTCCTCTTTCTAGGTGATTATCCTTTTATCTTATTACACCGAAGTCCATATTCCCACTCCCTCACTTCTAGTCTGTAGGCAGGATGAATTTTCTTTCATTTCCCGCTTCGAAAGTCTCCCCTCTCAATTACTATATTACTGTAAGCCAGGCTAGTTTTCTAACCAAGTTGAGTTGTCAGAGGGAAAAGGTGAAACTATATTTTGATTTTAAAGGACTTCTTTTCGTTGTTGCCTTCTTTATTTGCACTGTAATTATTTTACCGAGAACAGTTTGGCGACACCCTTTTACCTTTGTCAAGGTGACTAGCAAGTTCGTTGAAATCTCCTGCCATCAACCATGTCTGAGAGGCTTTTAGTGGCTACAATTTCATTTTCATTACATTGTCACTGGTGACAAGTACCTCCTCGATCGTCATAGCTCTTTCTTTAAGGATGCTTGTTGTTTTCTTGTTTTGACTGCATAGCTATGTTTTGCGGTTTGGTCTTATCTCAATCCTCACACATCAAAAGCCATTTTCCTTATTCATTACTTTGTTTATGATTCTTGCATGAAATCTTCTATTCTTCGCCTATACTATTTTGTGATGTTCCATAAGATATAATCATACAATCTCACATTCCAAAGGAGCCAATGTCTACGCTTCACTTAGTGCTGTCTGCTCAGTCACTTGTCATCAATGCCTCTGGATGTTTTGCAGAAATGTGAGTATCCTGGAGGATACCTCTCAAGAGTCTTCCACTTACCAAGATGTACTTAACCTATACGCAAGTTAAATGAACTCAGTAGCAGTGAATGGTCTTAAACCATTCCATTAAAGCTCACAGGGTTATAATCTTTAATTGTTTTTGCATTTAGATGCTTCCTTCTACTTGAAAATCATTTGATCTGAATCATTTATGGAACCACTTGAAAATCAATTAGATTATCATTTGTTTTCTTTTTTTCATCATCTGTCCATTTTCTCAACATTATTCTCCTTCCTCCCTCTCTCCTTCCCTAATCTGTCTCTCTCCGTGCGTCTGAATGCATATTCTCCATAAACATGAATCAGGTGAAGCCAACTTTTTAGGAGGTGTTGCTTCAGTAAAGGGCGTGAAAGGATTTAATCCTGAGGCAGCAAAGAAGAGATTTTTTGAAATATACCTGGATAAGGTGATGAACAATAGTTTTGCATGATCTTTTTGTTTATCAATCTTATAATGTTAAGCAATCTAACTTACTCTACCTGTCTACCATGTTGTCTGCTTCTTGTAGTATGCGAAGCCAGAATCTGGGATAGGTTTCCCTGGTGCCTATGAACTTATAGTACAGGTATACTGGCAAGAATACTTGGTTGTCGACCTTTCAGAACATTATCTGATGTTGATTTACTGTCTGATAAACAACAGTGTAAAAACAAAGGCCTCAAAGTTGCTGTTGCATCTAGTGCTGACCGTATCAAGGTTGATGCCAATTTAGGAGCTGCTGGTTTGCAGCTCTCTATGTGAGTTTCTTTAGACTTGATCTGATACCATTGTTAAACTACTATCACAATGTTTACTATTTTATGCATCCTTTTGAGATTTTATGATGTATTGTTCATTTGACTCGCCTATGTACCTGTAATTTTTGTTTATGTGGAGTGTTGTGAAAATAGTACCTCTATGTAAATTCTCCAATTCTTATTGATATGGTAGCGAGCATAAAGCATGAACCTAGTGAGTTGACAAGATATGAATAGTTAACTGGAGAAATTATGTCGCGCAATATTGATTCCTTAAGAGGAATTTCTTTTTTTACAGAATATGTTAGGTCAATGAAAATCTTGACTATAAGAGTGAAGATTCTTAAGGGGACGGTCATTTCTCTGCAATGATGATGTTTTATTCATCTCTAATTGCAAGAGATAATTGAAGCGACTCAATGGGAGTGTCTAATTGAAAAAGTGTTTTCAAATTCCACAAATAAAGAGTCAACATTGATGTTACCATCATCTATGTGAGATTGAGTGGGATCCTTCACAATTATTTTGTGGATATTAATGAGTCAAATTTGAGACAATGACTTCACTTAACACATCAAGCGGACAACTGCTTAAAGAGAAAGGATAAGCTTAATCACTAAGAATGAAGCTAAGAGAGCAAGTTGATCTTTTGTGTACCTGCAACATTATTGGAAACATGGGGTTTTTAAAGGTCAAGTGCAAAGTAGATGATTTTATTAACGAGTACAAAGGTCAACCGAGGGTGAAATATTTACGCCTACTTGAGGGTTATACATTTTTGAGACGTTCTCCATAAATGGTGATATTTGCCTGTATTTGCCAAAGCAATTATCCCCATTTTCATCTAGTTGTTCCTAGTTGATGGTAATTGACATACCTAAAAAAGTGGGCGTGAGGATTAGTGTGGATTTTCTAGTGAATTCAAGCAGTGGGGCAAGCACAATGTTTGATGCTTGAATTACAACTTGAATTATTGTCCAAGTAGTGGTACTATTGTTGCATCCTATGATAGGTTTAAAGATTGAGAATGGTCACCAAATATGTTAAGATAGTGAGAGAATGTTGCTATCATTGCTGTGTGGGCGAGTAAGTTTGATGCATAGAGGTAACAAGGAGACATCGCCAGATAGAGTTACTGCCTTTCGCATGGACATAGGAGAAGTAAGATGCATACTTAGTGTTTAGATACTAAGTTATTATACGCATCACACTATCCCTATATATTGATACTCCATAATTGCACCGTTCTTAGTCAAATTAGATACTTTAAACTGAAAGAAGAAAAGAAATGCTGACTAGTCTTTCTTAAGTGAGTGTTGTAGAATGTTTGATGCACAATATGTGTGCTCAACTATTCCTATGCTCAATGTTTGGAATAGTGAGTAGATATCAAAGTGATCCTTGATGCACATGTTGTGATGTAAATTGAGCAAAAAGATATCTATAGAAGTAATCTAAGATCAACTAAAGACTATTTGGTCATGATGCATATTGCTATTCACATATGTGAGACTCTGTATACTTTGGGTGCCAAGTATTGCTGGAGGTAGGGGTGCAAGTTGAGCCGAGCCGGCTCAAGTTTGAGCTCGAGCTCCTAGCGCGCTCGAGCTCGAGCTCGATCATTTATGTTCGTGAGCTCGCAAGCTCACACTTCTTTTTTATTCTTTTAAATTTTTTTATTTTTACATATTTTTATATATTTAAGTACATATTCAATTTATATTAAGTTTATATTCAAAATTCACTATATATTAGAATTATTAGTCAATATATCTCTTATTTTAAATTCTATATAATAATAAAATATGGTTTTTTTATTTATATTGTCTAACAACAAGCTTAAGCAAGATTTTAGTAAGTTTTCATATATTTTTTTTTTGTAAATGAATATTTAATGTAATGCATACGAAGTTTATCATTATAATTTTAATATCCACTACAACAAAATGCATTTATTTCAAAATTCATCATATATTAGAATTATTTGTTAATATCTCATATTTTAGTTTTAGATGATATTAAAATATGGTATTTTAGTTTATATTATCTAAAAACAAGCTTAATCAACAATTTAGTACGATTTTATAATTTTTTTGTAAATAAATATTTAATATAATGCATATGAATTTTTTTGTTATAATTTCAATATCCAATACAATAAAATGCATATATTTCAAAATTCATCATATATTAGAATTATTAGTCAATATCTTATATTTTAGTTTTAGATGATACTAAAATATGTTATTTTAGTTCATATTATCTAAAAACAAAATTAATCAACAATTTAGTACGATTCGATAATATTTTGTAAATAAATATATAATATAATGTATATGAATTTTATATGTTATAATTTCAATATCCAACACAACAAAAGGCATTTATTTTAAAATTCATCATATATTGAAATTATTAGTCAATATCTCATATTTTAGATTTAGATGATATTAAAATATGTTATTTTAATTTATATTATCTGAAAAGAAGCTTAATCAACAATTTCGTACATTTTGACATGTTTTGGTAAATAAATATTTAATATAATGCGTATGAATTTTGTCGTTATAATTTCAATATCCAATACAACAAAATGCATTTATTTCAAATCTACCATATATTAGAATTATTAATCAATATTTCATATTTTGTATTTAGATGATATTAAAATATGGTATTTTGGTTTATATTATCTAAAATAAGTTTAAATCAACAATTTAGTATGTTTTAATAATTTTTTTGTAAATAAATATTTAATACAATGTATATGAAATTTACTGTTATATTTAATACCTACAACAACAAAATACATTTGTTATTAGTTATCTTATTCCTATATTTATTTCATGTGTATAAATAAATATATTAGTTATCTCTATATTTATTAAATAAATAAATAAGTCAAGTAACTCATTAAAATTTTGAAAAGAAAAGGTAGGAATTTTTTTTTAATTCAACTCGAGCTCGAGCTCAGATTTTTGGTCGAGCTTGGCTCGTTTGCACCCCTAGCTGGAGGACCTATATTATTGATGAGAGTGTGCATAATTGAGTTGTTTTTCCAGCATATTTGATGAGTGGTATGATTGCTTATTCCTTTTAGCAAGCTTTGTTATGGATGAAGGCATGTCATTTATAAAGGATCATGTAGAACTTGATTTGTGGCTTGCAAGAACATGCTATTGATACTGAATCTTAGCGGTGTAAAATGCTACTCGGCCCTGATTGGCCTTCTTATCCAGGCAGTTGCCCTGGCACTGTAATAGCGAGCCAGATGAGACTTAAAGATCATATCGTATAATAAGTGCGGCATGCGAGTGATCACCTTCGCACTTGGCAAGTAAGAAAGGTCAATATATAATCAAGAGTAGCCTTAGCTGAAGAAGCTAAGATGAGATCATATTTGATCTATTATGAAATATGTTCAAATTTGACAAAAGGCATATTTAAAGCTGAACGTGCAAACTATTAGAAGGCACAATTCCAAGCGACTGGGTCGTAGTTTCATATGATGTTAAAGAGCAGTCTTCATACAGTATGTGCTTTCAGATGACCAATCTTATGGGAAGTGACTGGATGGGGTCCTGTTTCATCACTGTGTTAGCCCATATTATTTCTTGTACCCTTCGGGACTCTAGACCATGGCATGAGGTGTAAGTTTGATGATGTTACTTTAGCATGATGTTCGAGTGAATTGAGCACGCTTTTTTTATTTAGAGATACAGAGATGCTTGATTAAGTGACCATAGTTTGGGATACACAACAAGTTGTTGAGTTGTGGGGTTATGTTAGTTCGGTGATGACTTGATATAACTCTCTTCACCATTTCTTTCTTGCTTGGTCGCACATCTCATTTATGAAGGGAAGAACGTGAGATTGAGAAATTGAGATGATGAGTGTCGTTGAGATCGAGTTAAATATGTATGGTGGAAGATGTTGGATATTGGGTCGGGTTTGTGGACCCATGACCCAAATAGCATCCATATTTGAAATAGAGTTTTAAGTATCTCAATTTGATGGTGGTATAAGATTCCTCTTGGATAAAACTTATTAGTCTCCCGAATGCATGTTGGGATAAAGACTTGTCTAGGATAGACCTTATCCGAGATAGAGTTTCTGAGTCATCCAAATGCATGTCGTGATAAGGACTCCTGTTGGGATAGAGTTGAGTACACCTATAAATAGGGTATGACTGTGATAAAAAATACAAGTGGAAGTACAAGTGAGTCTCCCCAAAATACTTTTGCAAATGCTCTCTATCTATACTTCTCTTTGTGTTTTTCTTTGGAGCATCACCAAAGACTTGATGGAATTGAGGTGTGTAAAAAGTGGTCGCTCTGTTACTGATATGCCAAATTAAGTGAGAAAGGTGTGTTTGTGGTTTGCACAATAATTGGAGCAAGGTTCCTCATGGTGATCTCAAAGATGACACATGTTCGTGTGGGTGATCGTCAAGGTGACGTGAAAGACATGTTCGTGATCTAATCAAGGCAAGGGCTTTGTAGATGTGCTAGATTCGGATATGTGTATCAGTATACTTCCTCTACTACAGGTTCACTAGATCCACACTTAAGTGCCTACGTGTTTAAATGCTTTAGTGTGCACAGACTTATTTATATGCGAGATGATTTATTTTTTATCCATTATTTCCAACAATGTAGCTGCTGAGAAACCTTGATGACTTTCCCGAGTCCTAAAGTACTAGAACTTGCCCCGCTTAATATTGTACCGTATACCATTACACAAACCAAGGAGGTTCTTGAATTGATCCAACCAAAAGAGAACTCCTAAAAATATGAGGAAACTTCCAGAAACCTAATGATTAGAGAACTACTTACAAAATAAACAAACCAAAATACGGGTTAAATTGTAGAGGCCCTCAACATTAAGACATCAAAAAAATCTAAGGAAAGAACTAACTACTCTTCTTAAGTTTTCTCTTTGGTTATGTTGTTCCACAAGCTCATTCATTCCCTCTCCATAACCCCTCTGTATGAAATGTCAATGAACACAACCATAATGTTTTGGTGAATACTGTCTCCTCAAGTCATCACCATATGGGAGTCAATTTTATGTTGAAATCCCTCCCAGAATCATGTGTTTGGGTAAGATATTCTCGCCTCACCCCACTATGTACACCACAAATCATGAGCAAAACTGTTTAATTAGTAAACAGTTTAAATATTTTGTATTCTTAAAGTGTACCTATAGTCACATTTGCCCCTTAAAGTATGAAAAGTAACATAAACAAAATAATTTGGGATTAATAGGATAATATTGCCCTTCCTAATTACCTTGTAGAATCTTTTCATTTACCTCCCTAAAATATGTTTATCTACAAAGTTTCCCTAAGAACTATTTTTAGAATTTTGAACTTTTATTTGAGAACTAATGAGTTAAATGCAAAATTGGTCCCATACTATAAGCCTAGTTGCAAGTTTGGTCCCATACTTTTGGAAATAGCCAAAAGTAGTCCCACACTTTAACTTTTGGTTGCAAAAGTAGAAATTCTAACGGAAAGACCAAAAAATCGTTAGTTCAACCTGTTGAAGGGTGGGGTGACTGGCAACAAAAGGTTTGGGGTGTGTGTGTGTGTGTATAAGAGTTGTTTTGGAGCCAAAAAACTCATTTTCCTTCTTTTCTTCCTCTCTCTTGTTCTCTTCATCTTGAACTTTTTTTTTTTTGATTTGGTTGTAATGTTCTCGTGGAATAGGAGAGGGGAAGAAGTCTTTGTCTTCTAATCTTAGGATTTCACTAAAGATCCTTCGACCCTTGCGGTGCTACTGAACTCCGGTACGCATCAATATATTAGTTTTGATTTTCAAATAGTGACAAGCAAAAATTAACAAAGTATTTAATTTTTTGAAAGAAAATTTCTCATCCTAAAGAAATATTTACAAAAATACTAAAACTTTGAATGTGTTGTTTCAACGTAATAAGTTGAATATAACTAACTTAAATAAAAGAACTATAACCTAAGTAATTGATATTAACTTTTTATTGTAATAAATAAAAAAATTATTGCTATACTATCCGTTTCTCGTTGATAGCACATGACTCACTGACGATTTTGTGTTATAGAAGATGAAGACATTTTCCCCTCTCCTATTCCATGAAAACGTTGTAGCCGAAGTCAAAAAAAAAAAAAAAAAGAAGTTTGAGATTTAGAGAACAAGAGAGATGAAGATAAGAAGGAAAATGAGTGTATTTTTTTTTGCCTCCAAAACACCCCCTCCCTCTGTTGCCAGTCACCATACCCTCAACAAGTCAAACTAACGATTTTTTGGTCTTTCCATTAGAAGTTTAACGGCAGGACTACTTTGCAACCAAAAGTTAATGTGTGGGACTACTTTTGACTATTTCCAAAAGTATGGGGCCAAACTTGCAACTGGGTCTATAGGATGGGACCAATTTTGCATTTAACTCGAAAACTAATATTAAAAATATATCATTTTATTATAAACTATAGGGTTAATTACACTTAGACCTCTTTTGAAAATGTGAAAATTACACTTCCCCAAAAAATTTCAAAATTACATTTATACCCTCTTTGAGAATTCTTTGTTTACAACTAAAACCTTCCATTAGGGTTTCAATGGAAAATGCTGACGTCATTAAAAAAATGGACAATTGCACCCCCTTCTCCTGAGGTTTGGTGTAATTACACGTAGACTCCTTGTGGTTTAGAAAATTATATCTTGTACCCCTGAGGTTTGCTTCTGTCTAACAAATAGGTCCATCCATTAGTTAAAATTTATCGAATTTATTGATATTAGCAAAAACACTGAATAAAAGTTAATCTACCATCGATTGACTTATTATAGAACAAATGTTTTTATGATCAAACTATTCTAATATATCTTCACATGTTAATGCATGTGCGGAGGTATATCTTCACCATTAAAAGGGTAGTTTAGTCATAAAAGATTTGTTTGACCTATAATAAGTCATTAATAAGTCAACCGATGGTAAATATTGATTTTCATTCAGCTTTTTTGTTATTATCAACAAATTCGGTGAATTTTGACTAACAGAGGGGCCTATTTGTTAGACAGAAGCAAACTCAGAGGTATGAAATGTAATTTTCAAACCACAGGGGGTCTACATGTAATTACACTAAACCTCAGGAGAGGGGGTGTAATTATCCCTTAAAAATTACATACACTTTTAATTTTACCCCTCGTTCAACAATATTTTCATACTTGTAAGGGGTAAGCATGATATATATAAAACCAAAAGGTTGTGATTGTAATAAAATAATAGTTCTGAATTATAGCCATGGATAAAAGTAGCTGTTTACGAAGTGAAAAACTATTCATTTTTTTGTACCTTTTTTACTTCCTATATATGCTTGTTGCATCTATTTTTTGAAGTACTTGAACAAGACATTTTCATGAAATAGATGCAACAATAATATTAACCGCACCCCATATGTAGGACGCGAAAATACACCAAAAGGTAACTAGGTTTTCATTTATCAACAGTTACTTTCTATTCAATGACTATAATTCAGGAATAATATTTTATTACAATTACACTCTTTTGACTTTATATATATTATATTTACCCCCTTACAAGTATAAAATATTATTAGGGGAATGTTGAATGAGGGATAAAATTGAAAATTATGTTTTTTTTCCCCTGACATCAGCATTTTCTGTCTGAACTGTTACGAAGTGGGTCAATTGTAAATGGAGCATTTTCGGAGGGGGTATAAGTGTAACTTTAAATTTTTTTGGGGGAAAGTGTAATTTCACATTTCTATAGGGGATCTATGTGTAATTAACCTAAATTATATAATGTAAAAATATTTAGAAGCTCAATATTTGCAACTATATTTGTACACTAAATTATTTATTTAAAATCACGCGTAAATATGTATGACTCGTGATGTAACCATATATATCATGCATATAAATTTATAACAACTATAGGGGTGGAAGTATATTCATCCCATTAGTAAACTGTATCTAAAGGTTTTGGTTATATGAGTTACTTGACATGTTCATCAGGCCATGTATAGATTTCATTTCCTATACCTTTTGAATTCTTTTGCAGTTCTCATGATTTTGTTTTCGTGGTATTTTTCCTGTTTATGTTAACAGGTTTGATGCCATTGTGTCTGCGGATGCATTTGAAAACTTGAAACCTGCTCCTGACATTTTCTTAGCTGCATCAAGAATTTTGGATGTGCCAACAAGTGAGGTATGCTTTTGGAAAAGTGTGATGTTTGGTCGTTGTTTTTGTTATGGTTCTTTGCGGTTCTTCTTGCTCAGACATCTGAGGCATAAATGCTGAGTCATGGTTTGATGACCTGAGATAGTGTAATGCCAATTAAATAGATGTTGGCAGCCAGGACCTGGAGTATTTGATGTATCATTTTTTTCAATATCTGTTCATCCTTTTACCAATGTACCTATATATTTTTTGAAAGCTTTCAACTAAGCTTTTGAGAAATTGATATTTTTGAGGATTCGGTGGGAAGCTCAGGTTTCTAATAATAAGGGTTTAGGTATGAAAAGGGTACAGGAACATAGTCTGATGCTTCCATCTTCATGCAGTGTGTTGTGATTGAAGATGCATTAGCTGGAGTGCAAGCTGCAAAATCAGCTAAGATGAGGTACATTTTGGTTTCTTGTCACCTAAATGTATAAGCTTCACCCAATTTCTCTCTGCAGAAATTGAAGTCCTGGTTTCTCTTTTTCTTGTCTGACTATGTTCTTTCAATTCTATGATCTCGATCCTTTGTTCTGTGTTTAACTGTTGTGTCAATTGTTCTTTTACGTAATTGGTTTCCCTTGATTTTCAACAGAGAATTTTCTCATTATTTTACTGTTTCTCTTGTTTCTCTGTCTTTTTTGTTTATCTCCTTTAGTTATGTTTCCTATTATCTCTTTCCAATATTTGATGCCTGGTTGATGAGTTATGGATCTGTGCTTTGTCTTTTCTTCTGATTATTGGTTGAATTTCATCTATTATGATGTTTCCTAAACTAATGTCCTGCAAATCATTGAGTATGGAACTCAGTTAATGTCTGCTGTTGATGACATTTTTTTAAAGTCGCAAGTTTTTCCTGGTTCCTGCCCTTGCTTACTCTCGAATTTCATTTTCCTTTTATTACTTTATGTCACTTTAATGATTATAGGTATTGCTCCTTGCCCGTTCTCTCTTTGCTATTACCATCATTTTCTCTCTTCCCCTATACTCTTTTCTGCTAAGTTTAAAGTTTTTACCCAGTTTGCTGTTCTTGTAGATGCATTGCTGTAACGACGACGTTAGCGGAAGATACTTTACAAGCAGCTGGTCCATCACTTATTAGAAAGGAGATTGGAGATATTTCCCTTGATGATATTCTCAATGGTGGCTCTGGTTACCATAGTATGTAGTTGTGGAAGTAATTTATGAATGCCTTTTTCCACTAATAATGTATTAGGTGCGGATCCTTTTTGTATAAGATCTGAAAGAGAAACTAAGGCATATTTCTTGTAATCAATCTATGTACTTGAAAAATTATTTCTATTGTGATGAGTTAAGGTCTTTGTTTCCCACGATAATGTTTTCTTGCTGTAGTTGTTGGACATTCATTCCGAAAACAAGTGTAAACTTAGTTATATTTGTTTAACCTGCAATAGTGTTTGCAAGTGCTTGATGTCAAATATTTCCGATATGAGGTAATGTCTAATTATGAGAAACTATTGCAGATCCAGAGAAGCAGGCTTCTCAATCTATTAGTGCTTCTGTACAAAGTCCGCCCAATTCATACAGTAAAGAAATTAGTTCATTTCAGGATAAAGATTCTGGTGGAGATGCAATCTTCTCAATTGAAGGGTAAGGATGAATCTCATGTGATGAATCATTTAGTTTAATAATTCTTGATCTGTGTAGCAACTACAAAAATTTGATATGATTACGTAGAGCAGCTAACCTAGGCTATTTACACATAACTTCTTTTATTTTCTCCACTTTTTGCGTCTGTTTGACTGTGTGCAATACATGTGTGTCAGTGTGTGTAATACTGAATATTGTGAATAATCCATAAATCATCCATTGCTTTTGTCTTAAATCGCATCGTCATTTTTGAAACTTAACTCTAAGTTTCTATAAGATTTGGATATATGATTTGTGTTAGTGATACTCTTGCTAAGAATCCAAATTATATACCTTTTCATTGATTAGTTTAGATTTCTCACAATTAGAATTTCATGTGTTGAAAATTTTGTGGGGGCTTACATGCAGAAAAAAGGTATCACTGAGAAAAGCTTTCTAGAAGATCTATCCCTACTACAACTTTAAAATCCAATTTTACTTGGAAATACTTTATGAACCATTCATTAGATCATGATATTTCCAGAATAGAATGCCAGTCCCAAGAAACAGTGCAGGTTTTTTACTGCAGATTACTATGAGTTGCATCTAGGTCGATAAATGTAGGAGTGAGACTTCGCCCAACCACAGGAACATGAACTCTTTAAAGCAACTAAGGGTTTTACACTCATGAATTATAAGCATTATGGGCATTTTTTTTTTGGTGACTTTCAGCATTAAATTTAGTTTAAACATGCTCTTTGTTAGATAGTAGAGTTTTATGTAAATACCATCTGCAAGTAACATGTAGGGAAAATGTTGCCTGTTCCCCTATGCAAATGTTTTGTGGAAGTAGGGCATAATGAGGATGGTAAGGTTAGCATGAAGTAACATTATGAACATCAACAGAGTATCGAAGCAGAAAGAAGCGAAATAGGCAAAGCAATTAGAGGAAAATCTGGACATGTTTAATACTCCTGAATTTTGGGATATTAACATTATGGGGGACAAGTTTACGGACTTTAGTTATTTCCAATACTATGTTGTACATTTCTGTCATCTTTGGGCTAGACTAGTTTGAGGCGCTGATGATTGGAACAGGACTAACAACTAGGGTCTCACCGATAACTTTCAGAGAACTATCGCAAATTTACTATTTTCCGTGATTCTTACCTGCTGTCACCCTTTGGATAATGGTATTATTTTCTGATAATGTCCTTGCTCATTTACTGGATTTGCTACTTTGGAGAAACTGTGACTTCTAGTACTGACATTTGATGCCGCTATATCAATACTACTTGGATTTTCAACCCAAAATTTTTTCATTTGTTTTTTTCTTTTTCAGTCTGAGGCTGGGAAAAGTGAACAAGTAGTGAAAGAGAAAAAGAAAAAGAATCAGCATAGTATGTGGGATGACATGGGCAATGTTTAAGATAGTATATATGACCTAATATATATTGCCTTCCTGTTACATTTTCCTCTCTACTTACACATGCAATTTACTATCCCTTTTTCCTTACCTTATGCTTTATAAATGTGAATGGAGATAGGCCTTCTATGGTAATCAAATAGCCTGCAAATAATTCTGTAGTTAGTATTGATCTACTGAATTCTTCAGTCATCACCATGAAAGATATAACATTGGAAGGTGCTGTGCATTGTTTGAGATGTAATATTCTCTTTCCTTCCTGTTTCTCCCGTTCTTTTTTATTTCCATGTGCTGCAGAAAGCTATTAGAATGATGTTATCAACTGGGAGGTGGCTTTGTTTTCGTTCTGATAGAACATACTGGAGTATGATTGTTATGCTTGGACATGGATTGTGGACGTCCAACTTGTTTTGTCTTGAGTCCTTTGGTGTCCTCTTGTTTTGCCTTACTAATAGTCATGAGTGGCAGCAACAATATAACTGTTTGATCATTGGATGACGGATCCTTTTTTCCCCTTCCTTATGGAGAAGCACTTAAGCTAATTTCTAGGATTAAAATTATCACAGCAATTTATATTATTAAATAATTCTGCTTTCTTCTACTTCCTATTCTGGCGTTCTATCAGTTCTTCATTATGAAATGTTACATGTCCATGCTTGGCTTTATCTTTGAGTAAATGCTGGCAGTAATGTAATAAGGACATTCAGTCCAATACTCCTTGAATTGCAGAAATGATTTGCTGACAGGTTTCAGGGTTCTCGGCGGGATATTTTGAGATATGGAAGTTTGGGAATTGCTGTTTCTTGCCTTCTTTTCACCGTGACAAACTGGAAGGTATACTGCAATTCTATGAAAAAGCAACTTGGAGAGTAAATTCAAATCCACCTTTGCTTTCTTTAGTTTAACTGTGGATGTATCTCCGGAAGCTTCCATGTCTTTTCAGGCTATGCAATATGCATCTCCGAAAGCTATCTGGAATTTGCTTTTTGGGGCTAGCAGCCCTCCCTTTGGACCGAAAGAAGGTCATCATCAACAATGAATTTCTTGTTGTCCTGGACCACATTGCCATTGATTCTGTGCATCTTCTTTCTCCTTTCTTGTTTCTTCTATGTATTCTATTCTCTCATTATTCAATATTCTGATGCAAAAAATCTAACCAAAAATAATGCATGTGAAATCGAATGAATTTTCTGCTGACCAGCAGAGGAATAAATGACAATTACGATTCTCTTACCTTTTGGTGGTTGCAGAAGAATCACGTAATGAGAGAATCCAGCAGTTCGTGGACTACATCTCTGATTTGGAGAATAGGTATAGAGAAATTTCTTGATTTGTTTCATGTTAGTGAACCTCTAATTAATTGCGATGTTGTATTAACTTCCATGATTTTCTTTGCATGTCGTCCATGATTTGACTTCTATCATCATATTTTAAGATACTTTCCTAATATATATGGTGTCTGCTACTTTGTCTGTAAGGGGAACTGCAACAACTGTGCCAGAGTTTCCATCTAAACTTGACTGGCTAAACACAGCTCCTCTTCAGCTCCGGAGGGTAAATCCTGAGTTTTGCTGCTATGTTATCTGCTGTGTTACTTGCATTTCATTGTATTATGACCATAGATTTCTTGGTCAGCAGATCCACTAAATGCTGTGCTATTTATGTTTCATTTTATTGTGACAATGATTCCTTGGTCAGCATATCGACTAAATGCTCTGATCATACAGCTTTTTCACTGAATTTCTTTAGCCTATTTAATCTAGAATGTTATCTCATGTCTTAATTTTTTTTTTGGCACGTTAAACTTATGCAGACGGCAAAGTTGGAATACTTATGATGCTAAACTGATCTCCTGGTGTGGTATTGTGTTATTTTACATAGCTCTTCCATTAGGCATATGATAATATGGACTAATCGATGAAGACAATTGTTTGTCGGCAGTAAGAGTTCCAATTTCTTTTGGCCTCACTTATCTGTGTTTGTCATCTAGTTTTTCACATCAAAAGAGACTCTGCCATATCTACATTTTAATTGTGTGCATTCATAGTCTGAAATAGAAACATGATAAGATTAATGATGCCATTTTTCTGATGCAATCTTCTAATGGACAGGACTTGAAAGGAAAAGTGGTTCTTCTCGATTTCTGGACCTACTGCTGTATAAACTGCATGCATGTTCTGCCTGACCTAGAGTTTCTTGAGAAAAAGTATAAAGATATGCCTGTAAGATCCATTCTCCTTTGGTCTTGTCATTATTAATTGTACAAGTGTTTGATTGGGTGGTACATTCAAACACTTCTCTTTCTATTTGCTTGAAGAGTTCTGTCTGTTGAAGGTTTTCCTTCTATCTCTAACTTTAAGTTCTGTCTGTTGAAGGTTTTCCTTCTATCTCTAACTTTTTGAATGTCACACTATATATTTTAATCTCATGTATTTGGTTTAGTTATTCTACTGCAAGTAGGGCACAATTTTATATTTGCAGAAACTTGTTACTCTGCAATAAACTTGGGAATAGTTTCTAGGAGGTGTCAGAGGTATGATGAAGATGCGTCATCTGTTATGCTTGCCAGTTAGAGATGATATAAAGCATGATGTTGGGTGTTTTATCAAACAATGTAATTAATAATTTGTTCTCTATTACAGAAGTCCTACATCGTTTAAGATAATGCTGTTCAACACTGCCAAAGAAGCCCGAAAATATGCATCATAACTTCCTTGCTTTTAAGATGTTACTAACTATTGAACTGCTAATGCGTAGGTAATAACCCTCGGACAACCTAGTGCATACGAAATAAGGGAGCTGTTTGGTTAAGGATGTTTTAAACCAAGTTCCTCTAGTATATTCATCATGCAAATTAGCACACGTCGTATAAGTTATCCCTTTGTAAGCTAGTTAAACACTTCATCTAACGACTTGTTATCTCATAGTTTGCTGACAGCCTAAGTACCACCAAGATGAATACAACAGACGATGCATATTCTATCTAACTGTTCAAACTTGCTTTTTCTAAGAAGATGCCCGAGAGCCCTACATGAAGTGCAACGTTTATGGTAACGCCGGAAACAAATACATGACCAGTTCAGAAACTTAGTGGAAACACTTGTTGCATACGACTAGATCATATTCAACTATCTCAGTTTGTCCAATTGGCTATCTTTGGAGATGGCAAATGGATGGTCCAGTATGGGTCGGTTCCAATACGGGTTCAAATGTATGCGTCAAGTATGGATCGTGCTGGAAATGAGTTAGTTTGGGTATGGGTGGATTTAATACAATAACATACTCTTTTTCGTGATAGAATTTTGAACTGCCATAAAATCTTATCCAGTAGTTTGTAGCAAATTATGTGTGTCGGTATGATATTAAATATAATTATGAATCGTTAGACTTTAATAATTACTTTTCTCAAAATATTGCACCGTATTTTTTATTTATCAAAATCTCGGCTCGATTCTATGCGATTTCATTTTATAGAATGAACGCCCCTAAGAAGAAATAATTTACTAGTTACCAGAAATTAGAGGCCTGTCATGTTTTCTGAAGCCAAATGAAAATATTATAGTTATATAGTTTTAAAAGAAAATTCTTGTATATCATAGTATCTTTCTTCAATTGCATAATATTATTAAAAATAATACATTTTTATCAATGCTAAAAAATAAAAAAATAACTTGATTGATTAATAGGAAATAAATATGATGAAAACCATTTAGGACCCATTCGAAACCAGATGGGACCTGTGATCTAGTTTGACTTAATTAAACACACAATCCACATTGAAATCATGATTATGAGCATCTTTCATCATTTGCATGATATTATTAATAATGACATTTGTTTGACTAATTGAAAATTAAACATGATGAAATCCATTTAGGACCCATGATGGACCCATGATATAGTTGAATTTAATTAAATACAACACATTTGGACTCAAGTTAAAACATCTTAAACCCAATCCACCCCAAAGTTAAGTAGGTTGAGTTGGAACCATGGGTTTCAACCCATATTGCTACCACTTGTTATCTTATATGGGATTATTGGATATTTCGAAGTCACCTGATCTTGGTTTGGTATGTTTGGACTTACAAACTTGGGTGCCAATCTACCTCTCTCAAAAACTTAAACAACATATTGTGCAAGATGAATATGTAATTACCTTGACCAAGTGTTGTTGCAGGATAAAGCTTTTTGGTCCATTTGCTTTGGCAACGATAAAAATATACCTATTTAAATAGACACTTTTTGCATGGACCCTTTTTGTTTTTGTAGTAATGTACCGGGTATTTGAGATCTAAGGTCATATTTGAACGGAAAGCTCTTCTTAAATTGTCAAATATGCTTTATTTGAAGGAAATTTTGTAAGCTTTCTAGTGCTTGTCTGTGATTGATTTTGAAAATCAAACTCTTATCATGTTCGAAGAACGTAGAGTAAGATAATGTGGTTCAGTGTTTCCTGACAAACAAGGAGAAGTTTAGGGCTCAATAAAAGATAATTTGCAACAATCCTCTTCCATTGACCAAGTTTGGTGTACAATTTGGATCATTTACAAATATTCCCTTTTAAAATTGTTTTATTACATTCGCCAAGTTTTTGGTATTTGTTCTGTAACCAAGCCTTTCTCATTCTGACAAATTGATTTTCGGTTCATTTTCTATTGGAATTTGACATACATCTCTCCTTTTTCATATGGACACACACAAGCATACGTTCTTCTTTTCCTAGTATATTTTCTTCATTCCACATTAGTCATCACAAAAATCTCAGTCCATGTTTGACAGGGAAGGACTTTCTTAAGTCTTCAAATATGCCCCATTTGGAGGACATTGTGGCTTATGATTGAATGTGATATGTGCATTCTAAACATTAATTGAGTAATATTGGTTATTGCAGTTTGTTGTTGTAGGAGTGCATTCAGCAAAGTTTGACAACGAGAAAGATCTGGAGGCCATTCGCAATGCAGTTTTACGCTATGGAATCTCTCATCCAGTAAGTAATCTCATCTAGAGCCATATATGTAGATATACATATGTCGCATGTATCTATACACACCTTTGCATATATGTATAAGTATAGTCTATGTGCTTGTGTGTGTATTAGATGCTTTATGGAAGGCCAATAAGCTGTCCATCTGATCAATACTGTACAACTCTTTTGGAACTAATTCCTAGGTCGTCAATGACGGTGATATGTATTTATGGCGAGAGTTGGGTGTCAGTTCATGGCCTACATTTGCCCTTGTTGGACCAAACGGCAAGCTTATAGCACAAGTAGCCGGTGAAGGTCGCCGAAAGGTACTCGTTCTTCCACGGATTTCTCATAGATATTTCAACTTGTCACCAGTGGTTTACATACTTCAACGTCTTTTTGAGCGTCGTTGTGTTAATGTGCTATGAAGTTTTAACTGGAAAGAAAATGTAACATCTAAAGAGTTTAGATTGTCTTTGTGTGAAGCTACCATATCTTTGTTTTAAGAAAAGATTAATAAAAATAAACTAAGTGCAGATGTTGATAAAGGAGAATGCCTTTCTTCCATCTTTCATGAACCATATAACTTGTTCTATTTTTCCGTTATCGTTTTCAAGTATAAACTTCTGCTATTATTTTGAGGAAAACCTTTTCTATATTATGTATCTCTGTTAGATGCTTTATGATAAGAATACTTGCCAACATTTTTAGCTCATGTCATTGAAAGGGTAAATTTCATTAACAGTTTAAGATACCAAGTTTTGTAATGTGAAGTGACAGTGTATTCAGATTACACTAGAAAGGTGAAGAAGTTTGTGATGCGACAGAAGGAAATTAGTTTGGTGGGGGGTTTCAGCATCCGAGTCTTTTTTTTAGTATAGAATTTCTTTCTATATTTGATTTTATTACATCTAAGGGATGTTATATATTTACATCCATACTTTTTAGCATTTCTTCTTTCTGTCTATTGGATATTTGTTTTGTGTGTTTCACAATAAAGTTTGTTTCAAGAGAAGTGCTGGAGTTATATGGGGCTTTATTTCACTGCCATATTTGTCTTTTATTCTATGTCTTAGTCTTCGAGTTATGCTTTGTTAACATGCTTTGTATGATGCAAGCCTTGGAGAGTCTGTCTTTTGCCCATTTAGCTTTTTCCTGATCTTATATAGAGTTAAAGTATTCCTGTTGACTTTAACTTCTCTGACATTGAATGTTTTACTTTTTCCATGTCTCTAGTTAGAAATCACCATTTGTTTATGTGTGGCTACATGTTCCCATATATATATATGTACATGTTTCTTGTATTTTATGCTGATCCTAGTGTTCCCTTTAGTGAGCAATTTCAAGGAAGCAAAGGCAGATGTTTATTTATTTCCTTTGTTGTAACCATTAACTAGCTATAATCAATTAAAGTTATAACAGGGTCATAAATGGAAACAATGAAGTAATTTTGGTATACACTTTCTTCCTCAAGGATCTTGATGATTTGGTCAAGGCAGCATTAATATATTATGGTGGAAAGCAAATATTGGACAGCACGCCTATTCCCTTGAATTTGGAGAAAGACAATGATCCTCGTTTATTGACATCCCCTTTGAAATTTCCTGGTAAGCTGGAGGTTGATGTCCTCAACAACCGACTGTTCATTTCTGACAGCAACCACAACCGCATCGTAAGTTCCGTCTATTCTCCCTCTCTAGACTTGCTCATTTCCAATCATGTCAAGTCTAATACAATAGTCATTCAAACAAACTCTACTAATGTTTCTCTTACTGGTCTTGAGATGGATACATCACTTAAAAGGTATCCATAACTTAATCAGATTGTGACAATTTTTTTATGCTTATTTTTTTTCTAGTTTTGTATTAATTATCTGGTGCTGATTCTACCCAGGATACATAAAGATGGGAGTATATGTGATTCTTTTAGCTTTCTCTATGCATAATAGCCCTCAAATGCTTCTTAACATACATAGCTTATCATTTTTTTCTAAACACCCTTGTTTATGTATGTATTACCATGGGACATTCTCTCCTTATCTTGTATCCAAGCAAATTCTTGTTCGAAATGGATAGATCCGGTGTAAACATTTGCGTCATTGATTGAGCGTAGGTAGTCACTGACCTTGATGGTAACTTCAAAATGCAAATCGGGAGCACTGGGGAAGAGGGTTTCCGTGATGGTAATTTTGATGATGCCATGTTCAACCGCCCGCAGGTAATGGTTTTTCGTTATCTTTTTGGTATCTCATCGATTCTTTCAGGAATAATTGCTTGTTTTACTTCATTTTGTCCGGCTGAAATTTATTTTTCTTTTACTTGCTTGAAGACATAGTCGATTTGTTACTTGCTCTTACAGGGACTTGCTTATAACCCGAAGAAAAACCTCCTATATGTGGCTGACACTGAGAATCATGCTCTAAGGTAGCAGTAGTCTTGGACAAGTGATTTCCTTTTGTATATTGCGATTGTCTTCCTGTTTCTGATACTAGTGAAGTTAGAAAATTTGAGTGACTGCATACATTTCAGGACCTTGGTATGAGTGTTTAATTTTTCTGTTTGGTATTGTGTGTTCTGTATTATGATGCTTGGTTTCTCTGAAAGCTGGATGAGGGGAAGTTGAAGTAAATAATGAGTACTATGTTTGGTTGGACTAAGAGTAGGGCAATTATAAATGGAGATGACCAATCCTGTGAGGGCCGCATTTTTCTTCCTTTCTTGAACATGGGAAAGGAGGAAATTCAACTACTAAACAAGTCCCAGTCAAATATTGGTAACACATGTATGTTACATCAGTAAATTTACTAATAATCTTTCTTGCGTCAGATAAGGTAGAGTATATATATTATAGATATCTATTGACAAGAGTACCTTATCTCTGGTTTCTCCTTCCCCTCCAAACAGTGATATTGCTATTGTCTTGAAATATTTCCTAGCACAGTTTTCCATTTCTGTTCCATTTTGGGAACCTTAAGAAATCAATCAGAGCAGCACTCGTCTGTTTTCATTGTTCCCAGGTGTTAATCATTCTTTATAATTTTTTAAGGGTCCTAGCATTAGTTACGTTGTGGGGAATTTGTAGCGAACTTACTCTGTAATTTGCTATTGCATTAAACTTCTACTACTGTAGGGTGGTTGATTTTGTTGACGAGACTGTGCGGACCCTTGCTGGAAATGGAACCAAAGGTTCTGACTACCAAGGAGGAGGATCAGGAACAACTCAGGCAAGACTTTTTGAACTAAAAGTATAAAGTTATTTATGGACCATAAATCATGAATATGGTGCTAATACTGAAGGGACAATATCATCCTTATGCAGTTATTTAAATTGAGGAAATGAAACTCAGTTAACAGCACAGACTACACTTATACGCATCAATATGTAACTTGCTATTCTTTCATTGTATTTTCAGCTCCTCAATTCCCCCTGGGATGTCTGCTTTGAGCCTGTAAACGAAATTGTTTATATTGCAATGGCTGGGCAGCATCAGATCTGGAAACATAATACATTAGATGGAACTACCAGAGCTTTCAGTGGTAATGGCTATGAAAGAAATTTGAATGGTGCCAGGTACTATATGTGTTTTCTGTTACAAGTGTGTCTGAGAAAGTCTCTTGATACCAGTGCAATTATATTGTGAGCTCGGCAGCATGCTGCTGTTTGTGTTTCTTTATTAATCTTATGATCTTTCATTGTTCTTCTTGAGAATGGTCTCTGGTAATACGGTGGGAGTTATGATCCTTGTTTCTTGTACAAATTTAGTTATGTGCGCCTTATCCCTGTTGGATATTGAAATTTGGTTACATCAGCAGCTTTGAACTAAAAATAGCTACTTATTCATGGCTAAGCATGACATGGAAACACCTAAACAATATAATGATGTTGTTATGACAGCATGCGATGCAGCTTTTGTGGCAAAAAAATGTTATCTCTTTCTAGTATGCCATATTGTTTAGGGACCAGAAACTAGTCTTTTAAGTTATCTGATCCTCTACTTTCTTTCTGTTTTATGATTTGCTAATAATTACAGAGAAAATATAATGAAATAAATGTAATAATGATGATGGTTGCAGTTGCAGTAATAATATCAATAGTGATAATAATTATAATAATAGAGAAGCAGAACTAATGTTCTATCATTTGAGCACTCTTTTCGTTTATATACATCTCCATATAGATTTAACAGAATATATGGCTTTACCTCTAAATACACTCTTGATGCT
Source organism: Sesamum alatum (assembly GCA_034509735.1). Taxonomy (NCBI): domain Eukaryota; kingdom Viridiplantae; phylum Streptophyta; class Magnoliopsida; order Lamiales; family Pedaliaceae; genus Sesamum; species Sesamum alatum. The sequence goes on from JACGWO010000006.1 coordinate 5,062,604, forward strand.
ATCCAATAGATGCTATATATTACCCTCTTAATGCCTCGCCTCGGGGAGATGGATGCATTATCCAACTCTAATAAGAACCCAAATATGTTAGCATATTCAGGGGATGGGCCGTTAGTTTGTAAGATGTTTTACTGTTAATATGTTTAAAATAAGATTGAAAAGCTGTCAAGTATTCAGAATTTCAGGTTTTTCATAGTTCTACTATAACACCTTTCTGAGGGGTACTCCTTTGTCTTCAGTCTTCTTTGTGTTTAGGGAGAATCTCATTTTACATCTCTACTTATTTTAGGCAGAACTTAACTTTTCAAAAACATCCGTGATCTTTGCTTTTTTCTTTCTAATAGTTTTCTGATTTCTTGGGACCTATGTTTATTATGTTGATACAGTTCTGCGAGCACTTCATTTGCGCAACCTTCTGGAATTACATTGTCACCTGGTATGTGGAGTCAAAGCTAGTTGCAATATTGTTAATTCATGCATTATTTTCACTTGTTTGTTTTGATAGATTTAAAGGAAGCATATATTGCTGATAGTGAGAGTAGCTCTATTCGGGCACTTGATTTAAGAACAGGAGGATCGAGACTACTCGCTGGTGGTGATCCAGTTTTCTCTGAAAATTTATTTAAGGTAATCTTCTACCATTTGGAATCTTATCGATCTTTGCACTAGTTGGATGTCGAACTTATTTGTTAGCTTGGCTGATTTTATATGTTTCAGTTTGGAGACCATGACGGAGTAGGTTCTGAAGTTCTTCTTCAACATCCTTTAGGAGTCTTTTGCGGAAATGATGGTCAAATTTATCTGGCAGATTCATACAATCACAAGGTACTTGACATAAAAATTTAGTAATAGTGGCAATGATCGTGCAAGTCTAAGAATGCTAGACTGCTGGAGTTATTATCATAGTTCTGTGAGTTGGCAGAAATGAAACCTCTCTAGTTTGCTTATAGCTCCTTGTGTAAAATGAGATCCTGCAGCAGAATTCTTCCTTATCCTGATTGCTTGTGTCCAAAATGTGTTATTTGAGAATTGATCGGTGGAATGTGTTTATGAATTATCCATCCATAGATGTCAACATGACAACTATTAATGAGAGAAAATACAACTATGAGTGTTTGTCACTGCCCAGCTCATGGGCTCCTTTTGGGCAAGTTGTTCATAGCACAATTTCATGTCACACTTCGTGATTTGGAGGCAATTTTGCATCCAATATAGGCTGGGGCATGACAATGCTATTAAAATCGATCACCAGTTGGAATAGTGGGAGCTTGCATGAAGAAGTGTTTTTGCATGAGGAGCTACCCCTGGAACCCGGCCAACAAAATGCTACAATCGTGTGAACTACCTCTAGAATCCAGACTCGTGACTGATCATAACTATGTCTCATAACACATCCTGGGGTGATTGTGATGCCCTATCCTACACGGAATAAATATTAGAAAAGTAAACATTGGGCTGCTTGTGATTTGTTGATTCCCATTCTTATATATCTGGAAAATGACTTGGAATTGACATATACAATTTTTACATTACATTTGGTACAAATTAGTCCTTGAGTAAAGTAAGTAGGAACTTTATGCAACCAAACAACCAACACGTACCTCATTTTCAAGAAATCATCTTTCAGAAAGCACACAGCTTGAGACTGAATGATGCACTGGATTGCTATATAGCCGGGCTGTCCATTATCCGTCTACTTGTGATAAAAAGCAATAGAACTGAATTACTACTATTTAACAATTGCATAAAATGAGCTTCAGTTGGTGACAATTGCTTCTTATCTGATGTTGATGCCTTGAATTAGATATTATGATTAGTGCACAAAAAGTAGATCAGCATAAGGATATTGTGCATGCATCCCAGCTTCTGTGCCTGATGGAATTTAAAAGAGAATAAAATGAATTTTTATTATATTTGGTCAATTAATTATAATTTCCTCACTTTGAAGTTTTGGCTGTATCAAACAACATTCTAGTGTTACCTACATTTTGCATTGTTTCCATTATTGTTTCTTACACATAATATACTAAAGCATAATGCTTCTGGGAGAAGTTCTCACTCTAACTTTATTTTGTGAGGATCAAAATCGTAACTACCTAATTTTGAGTATCTGGAGTAATACTACTGAGTAAGTTTGTAAATATGAGTTGGTATATGGAAATCAAATGCAGCGAGCCTTGCAATATGAATACTTCTGGTCTCGTGCAACGAATCTTCCTTGACCGTTTATTGTTTTCTTGAATAGTCTGATTGTAAATGTTTCCAATCAAGTTCATTTTTTGACTTTTAATTTAATTTCAGATTAAGAAGCTGGATATAGCTAGTAGGAGAGTTACCACGTTAGCAGGTACCGGAAAGGCTGGATTCAAGGATGGATCAGCCCTGGAGTCCCAGGTAGAAAAGCATCCTTTAAAATTTATCGCAAAAATTTATTTACTCTATCTCGGGGTGTTTATGTGAGTGATAATGTAGTTATGACCACATGCATTTATATCATGTGTGCAAATATGTCATTTTTCAGAATTGCTATTTAGAAATTCCTAAGCTGCATTGGGCACTAGAATACGATCTAAAGTGGGCTAAGGTGGTGTTACTTCTCAGAACATAAAAATGAAAAAAAAAAACTTGGAAAGTTGGAGCTAAGAGAAATGTGAGAATTTGATGTGGTCTTGAAGTATGATCACACTTTTGCGGGATAAATGCAATTTTGGTCCCTAAACTTAGCCACTTAAGCAGTTTTGGTCCTAAAACATTTTTAGGTTGCAATATTGGTCCTCAAACTATTATATTTCTGGCGTTTTTAGTCCTTCCGTTAACTTAACCGTTAAAGTTAACGGAAAATTCGATTTTAGTGTAAAACTTTGTCATTTTACTCCCATTTTGTGCTATTTTTCAAGCTTTAGTCCAATACACTTGTTTTTTCTATTTTTCTTCAAACCTCAAAAGAGAAAAAAAAAAGAACAAAAAGAAAAATGAATTTAAACAACAAATTTTCTATATAATCTTAACAAAATATTATCCATAAACTTTTTTGTGTATAATGCAATACCTAAAATATTCTTGAGGACTAAATAACAAAATATTATGAATAACCTTCTTTTGTGTATAAATCAATACCTAAAACATTCTTGAGGACTGAAACATTAAGATTATATAGAAAATTTATTACTTCAATTCATTTATTTTATTTTTATTTGGTTTTTGCTCTCTTGAGTTTGAAGAAAAATGGAAAAAGAAAATAAGTGTATTAGACTAAAACTTGAAAAATAGCACAAAATAGGAGTAAAATGACAATTTTTTACACAAACCAAATTTTCCATTAACCTTAACGGTCAAGCTAACGAAAGGACTAAAAACGCCAAAAATATAATAGTTTGAGGACCAATAGTGCAACCTAAAAATATTTGAGGACCAAAACCTCTTAAGTGGCTAAGTTTAGGGACTAAAATCACACTTATCCCCACTTTTGCCACTTTAATATGCCGGAGTATTCACTTGCAGGATACAAGACATCACCCAAAGCCTGCAATTAGCAATTTGGGAAACATCCCGTACGAACTTCTAAGAAAACTTTCGACATTTAAGTGAATGTTGGAAATAAATTTTTGGATAATGAAGAATTATGTTTTGACCTGTGTTTTATATAGAAAAAGGAGCATTCCAAATCATTGTAATGCTTAATCATGATTTGGGTTTGAAATAGAAGTCTATATATTTTTTTCACGTGCAATTATACACGAAAAACTCTATTATGTTGCAACCCGTTGAATAATTACATGTTAGAAAAATAGGGCAAAGTATAGCGACTCCCCTTGAAGTTAAGCCTAATTACAGAAACACCCCCAGCATTTTGAAGAATTACAAGTACAACATTTGAGGTTGTAATTGTAATCTATTTCGACACCGCCTCACTGAAAATAACTTGCAGAAACACCATCTGAGTTACATTACATAGACATCATTTGAGGAGGTTTATACTTGTAATACTGCAAAGGATAGAAGCGTGTATTAGACTTAACCTCAGGGGATGTCGATGTAGTTTACTCTATAAAATAATTTTGAGAAAAAGTAAATAACATAATGATATATTTCTTTGGAGAAACATGCACTCGCCATGTGTTAGACTGTCGAGTCTATTTATATTCATGTCAACACGTGTAATTTCCTTCTCTTCATATTTTCCTCCAAGTTCTATTTCAAACTTGTAGTACATAATCTTTTAAGGTGAATTACAATGACATCTCCTGAGGTCTGGCATAATTACTGATACCCCCTCGTTGTTTCAAAAATTACAAATACCCCTGAGGTTTGTAATTTTTAGCCAATGGCCTGAAATGATCCATTTTGCCTTTGATATTTTTTTTTTAAGTTATAGAAAAATCAAGCGAGACAAATTACATTATTGCTCCTCTGTGTAAAAAATGTAAGAACTCTCTCTTTGTGCATTTTTGTCCAAAAAATTTTTAGAAAATTTTAAAAAATAATTCAATTTGCATAAGGGCATTTTGGTCGTTCACCATAAAAATGGATGGAAACGGATTATTTGTTAGATGGTTACAAACCTCATGGGGTATTTGTACTTTTTGAAACAATGAGGGGGTATCCATAATTATGACAAACCTCAAGGGAGATCATTGTAATTCACCCAATCTTTTATGAGGTGCTTTTCATTGTGCTATGTGGGACAAGAATTATAATAATAGGAAAGGGTGTCTAAAACACTATCTTGTCGACACAAGTTGGTTGAAATCTAATTATGTTTTTCCGCAAAAGGTAGACCAAACACATAGTATGTTACATGAGAATTTGCACCCTTGGATTTGGAACTTTTGGCCTTCGTTTTCATCATGGAGAACATTGAAGCGGACAGAACTGATTGAACAATTGAGCAGCATTCCGTTAGAGGATATTATACTAGGAATATATCATTATGGATTCAAAGACAACCTAAAGATTTTATAAATCCTGCATGATGTCAGACCTATTTTAGTTGTAATCTTATTATCCCTGGATTGATTTTTATTATAACAAATAGTTAATTATCCGGTAATGATCAAAGGAGTTCATAAAATATGCAAAACAGTTCATTCTGAGTAAAGGTTATATTGGTGAATGAAAAATGATGTACATCTTTGTTGTGTGCATTCTGCCAGTACATGCTTTTGACCTGTAATTTTGAAATACTAATCCTGATGCCCTCTAAATCTGTAGCTTTCAGAGCCTTCTGGACTTGTTGAAGCTGGAAATGGTAATTTCTGTCTACACTTCAACCTTGTTGCATATACTATTCTATTTCTATATTGTAAAAGTGTGAATTGTTTGGAGTAGTGACGTTTGTTTAACTTTTTTGTAATATTTATTATTTTCCTCTAGTAAAATATAGTTATCAATTTAATTACATATACTAATAAGTTACTTAATGGCTAGTGCTCTATTAGATATTAATCACTCGCTAATTTTAAAAGTTAGTAGAACTTTGATGGAAATTAAAATAAATTTATCTATATCTATAATTATGTATTATTTATTTTTAGTTATTTATTATTTGCATTTTTACTTATAATTTATAAAAATAAGAGTAATTTGAAATGTTTTAAATTTCTTCATTTTTGTGAAGATCAAACAACCTTATCAAAAATACATAACAAATAGTGGGTATAAGGATTAAAATATTAAAAGAGAAAAGAAATGAAAAACTAATTACTACATTCCCCTTAAAATACCATTCGTGAAATATACACATTGTTTCTCAAGTGCTCATCTCTCATCTGAAGCATTCCCCATAGAACTGTCAAAGAAATCTTAAAACATGAAGGAAATTAATTACTACATTGATTTATGACAACCAATTCTTAAAAATAGGTAATGGTATTCAGAGCCGAAACCTTATGTTAAAGTTAATCTACTCGGACTACTTCTGTTGTCAAATAGCACTCATATGCCCCTTCTTTCCCACTTCTCAATCTTATAGACTAGCACTTTTTCTGAATCTACCAATTCCATCTGTAGAATAAAATAAGCCCTTTGACATTTCCTTAATGAGTGAAGGTGAATTGGTCTACTCTTAGAAGCCATCCTACATAGTAAACATTGTGCATTGCTCTGTGAACCCTCCTATGTCTGAGGTATCTCCTATTCGACCCCTTAAAGGATCTCATACCATCTCATAGCATTATTCCCTGAAATTCGTGATAGAACGTGTTACAGATATCCTTTCTACAGGAGTAACCCATTACCTTTTGGATGGAAGTGTCATAACGCGGGTTTTCTTTTTAGCAAGAATGATTGCAGTATGAATAAATATGCTTCATGCATGAATTAATCCTTTGACTCTTGCAACTTCTCTCTTTGTTTACCTGTGTCAGACATGGTGTGACACTCAACACCATACAACTCATACATATGCCTTTTGAAAACTAATCATGACTTGTAGACATCTCATCAAATTTTCAAGACAATCCCAACCCCACTTTACTTACATCGCAAAATGTGTGTTGCATTCTTGATTTCTGTATTTATTAATAAGTGTAATTATTCAACATTCTTGTGTCTGAGATATCTTTTTGCCTCCTGTCAAAACTGCAATAAGATTTACGAGAAATTGGATTGTTCTTTGATGAACAAATTCAGATCTTGGCTTGATCTTTGCAAAATTCATGATTTCAGCACCGAAAAGAATGTTGTAGTGTTAATAAATCACGGACAAAAACTTCACAACTCTTAGTTGTTGCAAATATATTAAATACCTCACAGTTAGCTGGCAAATGCCGAATAGTTATAATGTATGGGAAACTAAAGGGCCATCATGCTCATAGACTTTATGGTAAGTCATATTATATTTATATTAAATTAAGCTTCAATAAGAAAGTCTCTGAATTATAATATGTGCAATATAAATGGTGCAACTTCCTAGAATAAGAAATTATGAGTCTGTAACTGTGGAAAGTGTGGAAGTCATTTGCTGAGCACTTCTAATCCATACTACTACTCCCTCTGTCCCAAATTTGTCAGTCCAATTTCCTTTTTCACCTTTCACCTATGGCTATTAGAATCCATCTAAATGTCTTCCTCACGTCTTCCAGAAAAAGAAAGCTAAGTTACCTTATTTACATTGTTTCTTGCCATCAGGGAGATTATTCATAGCAGATACGAATAACAGCATAATAAGGGTTTTAGACCTGAACAACGAAGAACCAAGACTTCTTACTTTGGAGTTGAAAGGTGTCCAATCTCCAGCACCAAAATCAAAATCTTTGAGGCGCCTTAGAAGGAGATCTGCAGCGGACACAGAGACCATAGTCATCGATGGTGGTTCATCCAATGAAGGCAAACTATTTTTGAATATATCGGTACCAGAAGGCTACCAGTTGTCAAAGGTTCTCTCTCTCTCTCTCTCTCTCTCTCTCTCTTGTGTGCTTGTGTTATGCTCTCTTTTTCTTCTATGTTAGTGTAATGCCGTTTTTCAATCAAAGATTATTTATTTCCTTCTGCAATATCTTGATATGTTGTGGCCTGCTTTGGTAACTAATCTTGTTTCCTATGTTCATTCAATTTTAGTTTTGGATTTTTACTTCTGTTGTTTCAAGATGCAGGTCCTCTGTTATTTGTACTATTAAACAGTCATTATTTTCTTGCAATTCACTTACATCGTCCATTCCATATGTAGGAAGCACAAAGTAAATTCAGTGTGGAATTTGAACCAGAAAATGCCGCATCAGTTGATCCCATCGATGGAAATATCAGCATCGAAGGATCTGCAGTCATACAATTCAAGAGAGCCTCCCCTTCATCTTCTAAAAGTAGAATTTACTGCAAGGTATGTGCCTTATTTTGCTTTATGTTTTTGGGTCATTAAAGGCATTCGTTGTTGTTACTTTTGAGCTCTCTTTAATACAAAGCTGCTCTTATTTCTGCCTTGATCAAATTATTCCCACTCCTTGCAGCTAACGCATAAGTTTCTTAAATGTCCATCATGTTCTAAAGCACATTGTCTCACTTCATTATTCTTGTTGTATAGAAACGTTAGGGGGTGTTTGTGTATTTGAACTAATTTCAAGGGGTGTTAATGTAATTTACCCCCAATATTTATGTGTGTGTGTCACGTCATAGTTCAAAATATTGGCCGATATCTAACAATATTGGTCAACACCTATTTGATTGATCCTAGAATATTCCATAATTCCAATATTCTTCGAATATAAACGTGCTACTGATAATATTCAATAAATATCAGATTGCCTCGGCAATACTATAATATTATTGGTTGTATTCATATATCAACAATTATATCCCCAATAATATAAGATTATCACAAATGTTATATACGACATGGAATTTACACTTCTTTGTCAAAAATCTTATATGATATGATTTACAATTTTCTATTGAAGATTTAAGTTTGAAATACTTCACTAAGAAGGGTCATTTTTGTGTTATTTGTCGTTTTTCTATAAGTTTATTCATATCTAGAAATTTATTAAGATGTATCTATTTAAAACAGCTATTATTGTTGCTTATACCCTCACTTTAAATAATTGTCTAGTTGGTGGATTTTTCTTTTTTTCTTAACCCTTTTGGTGGGTATTAGTACACGAGAGGATGCCGCGATGGAGAAGTGATGAGAATAGCGTCACAATGCGAAAATGTGCACGTAAAAGTTGTTCTCTAATACTGATTTAAACGTTTGATTCATTTGCAGGTATACTATTGCAAGGAAGATGAGGTTTGTTTGTATCAGCCTTTGATGTTTGAAGTATCTTTCCAAGAGGCCGTCCCGGATGCTTCCCCAGCAGAGATATCACTGCCATACGTCGTGAAACCTAAATCGCCAACATACAATTCGCAAAGTCCACTCCCTCGCTGACTTCCAGTAAGGTACACTCATCTTCCTACGAAATGCAAGCAGACAGTAATATGTCATCACGGATGATGTAGTTATTCTTGTTCATAGGTTGTCGGCTAGGAACAGCATCTGTGTTCCGTTGTTCTTGTGCATCTTCAAATTAAGACCGTCTCGTTGTTTTAGTAGCATATTTTATGTTCAATGACAAAGGAAAACGGATTAACCTCGCAGAGTTTTACCTATGTAAAAAGTTGACAGAACATTAGCCGATGAATCGTTTCCTGTGGTAATAACCTGAGGTTTAATCCTACTGAATTTCACTATTATGTCTGTTCAAGAAACTGGTGATTTCCTTGTATGACATCCTGTGATTTTTGGGGCTGCTTTGTCTACGTATGACTCTTTTCTTGATTTTTACCTTGAATAAGGAAGAACCCACACGACGGAACGGATTGAATTTCAAAAAGTTGTGGGTTCATGTCCCACGAGTGTGAGTATATAATCTACTTTTAATAGTAGTATGTTGTTTCATTATTTCCTTGTTGATTTAGACTTATCGACGTATTGAATTAGTTTTTGAATTTGAATGTACTAAATGATATAGTAATGAATCGAATCTTATCAAAAGAGTTTATGACATCTCATGATCTTTTAATGATGAGATACTTAACGTTTGATTTTAGGGTAAATTACAGTTACCTCTCCTGAGATTTGACATAATTACAAATATCCCCTCATTGTTTGAGAAATTAAAAATACCTCCCCGAGGTTTGTAATCGTTAATAATTCCATTTCTATCCATTTTTATGAGTGGACTGATCAAAATATCCTTATCCACTGAATTATTTTTTTATCTAATTCTTAAATTTTATTTGGGATTACAATGCGCAAAGAGAGGTTGCTTAAGTTTTTTACACAGATAAGCAATAATGCAATTTGCCTCGGTTGATTTTTCTACGATTTCAATAAATAAAATTAAGGGCAAAATAGTCACTTTCTGGCCATTGGTTAAAAATTATAAATTTCAGGAGGGTATTTTTAATTTTTCAAACAACGAGGGGTATTTGTAATGTGGAGATATTTATAATTATGTCAAATTTCAAAAAAAGTGGTTGTAATTTATTCTTGATTTTATGTTACTATTGTGACAATAACCTAAGATCGAAATATAATAATTTCCTATATTAAATATTAATGTCGTAATGTATGATTTCGACTCCTGACTCATTGTTTTGTCATTTAAATAAAGAAACAAAAAATAATAACTGACTGTATCCATCACCCCTTAGATTTCAGCTACCTACAAAGATAATTTTTTAAATTTCTGTCCATAATCTTAAATTAGAAAAATAAAAAATAAAAAAATGTAACTTGTATTCTCTGAAAATTGGATATTTTATTTTATAAATTTTTTTCTTCTGATTTATTATTTTATTATATTATCATATGTTCTTGTTGGCAGAAGACAGAACAAATCTGTGTCTAAGATTTGCCTCCTAAAGGGAACTTTGATATTCAATGTCTAAGATCTCTGTGCTTGCATGTACTTGTGAGATCTGCATTAAATTGGAATTAAACTTTAATTTTACAGTATTTTTTATTTCATTATATATATATATATATGATGAATTACAGCCATCTCCCTTGAAATTTGACATAATTACAAATACATCCTCGTTGTTTGAAAATTTATAAATATCCCCTTGAGGTTTGTAATTTTTAACCAAAGGCCTAAAATTGATCATTTTGCCCTTGAATTTTTAGGTAAAATTATAGAGAAATCAACCGAGGCAAATTGTATTTTTGCTCCTCTGTGTAAAAAATTTAAGAAACCTCTCTCTGCGCATTGTAGTCCAAAAAATTCAAAAAACATTAAGAATAATTCAGTTTGCATAAGGATATTTTGGTCAGTTCATCCATAAAATGGATGCAAATGAATTATTTGCTAAACGGTTACAAACCTGGGGGGGGGGGATATTTGTAATTTTTCAAACAACGAGAGAGTATTTTTAATTATGCCAAACCTCAGGGGAGGTAGCTGTAATTTATCCTATATATATTACGTGTACAAATAAAAGAAATAAATTATTTCGATATCTTGCTACTTAAATTAAACAAATTTTCACATGTTTTTTTTACTTTCAATTTTGTTTCTGATTATTCTACATAAAAATTAAGCTAATAAAAGCCAATTTCCTTTATTCGTCGCTTTTTCAATTTTTTTCTAATATTTAATGTATTTCAGAATTTTTACAAATAAATACCTATGTAGTAGTATTCAACTATTAAATAAGCATATGAACTCATAATAAAGAAATAATTCTAAGACACTCCTAAAGAAGTTTCTTGCAAAAACAATATATTTTTAAAGAATAAAATCGAATTTATACTTTTAGCCCTTTTAAACCCATAATTGGATTTTAATTATTACAACCCTTTTACATGAAAATAGTAAAAAAAGAAAATAGTACAAATTAACCTGTAAATTAAAGCAACAATTATCCAATAATTCCATCATTAATAACTATAGTAGCATGTGATTGCTAGTTGTATGTTACAAATTCAATAAAATTAAATATTACAAAGTATTATTAATTCAAGTGGCTGCATCTGCTCAAATCAGATAATAAAGTTGAAATTTTAGGTTAAGGCATTGTTGCATGTCTCGACAAGGTGGCAAAGCAATCTGGCATTGCACAACAACTACATATGCCTAGGGATGGATGAGGGAAAATTTTATTTTTGGTACCATATTTGAAGATTTTTTTTTATTTGATCGCATTTATTGTATTTGTCTCATATTTAGTCTTATTTGTTCAATTTTTTCTTAAATTTAGTCTCAAACAGCATTTTTTGTCAAATTCTTACCGGAGCCATCAACAGTAGCAGAGTTTTGCCTCAATAACAGACTTGACGGCTCCGTTAACAATTTGACGAAAAATATTGTTTGGGATCAAATTTGAGAAAAAAAAAAATGAACAAATGGGACAAAATATGAGACAAGTGCAACGAATAGGACCAAATAAAAAAAGACCCTAAGATATGGGACCAAAAAAGCGATTTTCCCAGATGGATGAGGGGGCTTTTGTACGGACAGTCTCCCTTCAATTCTTGAAATATATATAACTTAATTTCATGTAAATTTGTCTAAAAGTATTTATTTTTCACTCTTCATTTTTGTTTTGGAAAATTGCATAAAACTCCCCTGTATTTTAGAAATTCAGTTGAAAACCCCCTGTGTTAAAAATATATGCAAAAAAAATCCTGTATTTTGTGTAATAGTACATACTCTCCCATTCCATTAGTTAATATTTAACGGTGTTAATTTTTGGGGTGACTTGCCCGTTATGCCCTTATTTTAATAGTCGTTGATCTTTGCTAGTTTAAAATGAACGGTCTAGATCTTGAGTAATTTTAAATATATATTTTTATATTTATTTATATATACACAATTATATATAAAACAAAAAAATATTATAACATATATATATATACATATATATATATCTATGAACATGGTGGGCGACGGCCATCGCCTAGATCCAGGGCGATGGTGAAGGTGGGGGCGACGACTAGAGAAGCATAGCCCAGTCTTCTCTGGGCGACGGCCGTCGCCTAGATCCAAGGCGATGTTGCCCTGGATCTAGGCAACGGCCGTCGCCTGTGATTATTTTTAGGGTGACGGCGCCGCTCCCTTTTAGTGTCAGTGAAACAGATGAGGAGGCAGTCAGAACAGATGCGAGGGGCGGCGTTACGAGGGTGGTGGTGGGTAGCGGATGCAAGCGAAGAGACGGCAGACGGCGGGAGGTGGTGAGGAGATGGCGGACGGCAGGAGGCGGGGGTTGCGAGAGTGGGTTTGGGAAGAAGATGAACAATTTTGTGTTTGTTCTTTTTGTTTTTGTTTTTTTTAAATTTTCTATTTAAATTAAAATATAATTAATATAAATTTATACAATTTTAAATATAATCAACACAAAATTATAATTCTTGATTACCTAATAATATTTAGAAGTAAAATTATGTATTTTATTTTAAAACATATAAATTATATTAAATTTTTTTTTATATTTGATATTTAAAACATAATTTTATTTAGTAAAGTTTTTTACATATATAAAGGATGTTAATTTTTTAATATTTATCATATTTTTTCCAGCAAAATATGAAAATATGAAGAACTAATCAAAAACAATAAAGATAGGGATAAATTTATCAATTCAAAGAGTGTAAAGGCTGAAAATGGGTCAAAAAATTACTCCAGTCGCATTTTCAGCGTGTGTAGGCTACTCTCCATTTTTTTAACAGAGAGGATCTTTTTTGCAGGGTTTATAATTAGAGGGGGTTTGTTTTGACTATTTAATTAACATATATAAGTTTTTAGCAATTTTCGTATAACACATGGGGTATTATGCAATTATTCCTTTTGTTTTTCTGATTTTGCTAGGTTCCATGCCTAATTAAGTAATGGTTTTTTTTTTTTTTTTTTGGTCTGAAGGAAGGTTTTGACCGATCAGTGGTATACTCGTAATATTTTGGCACCTTTGAAAGTTTGCAGGGTTTTCTTGTGATTTTCACAATTTGTAGAATTTTAGATGAGACTTTAATTTTTTCTCAAGCTTATAAAATTTGTTCGAAAATGATGTGATTATCGCAAATTCTTGAATTTTTTTTGGACTGATCAAGAATTTTGCCCATGTCGTTGTAACTTGAAAGTGGCAATATTACGGTATTGTTATAGTTATTATTGTTTTTTATGGAATTTTGATTTTCAACGCCCCCGATCATTATAAAATTACAACAACACTCCTTGAGGAATTATTCATGTACTTACCTCGGAGAGCGTCGATATAAATTTTTACTCATGATGGGATGTGATGTAAATTACAATCACAAAATTATGGGGTCGAAATTGCAAAATGCATGAAGTATTTATGCAATTAAACCTAAATACAGAAGTTGTCAATGTAATTTACCAAATGTGTCTGGTTAATTATGTTATTCATTTGATTGATTACAAGTAAATTGCACTATAATATACTATTAACTTTAACTGATTTATTTTGTGTCAACAATAATAGTCGTGAAAATGAGGTAAAACCACAAATTTAATATTTGTAGGGGTAAATTGTAATTTATCTACATGTGATATAGGAAATAGGCAAATAAAGCTTAAAAAAAACACCAATTTATCTTCTTGAATTTTTAAAAATGTGCAAAATACTATCTTCATGCGAGTGCTGAACTGCGCGCAAATTTCTCTCCTTTTCTTTTTGTTTTTATTTCAAAATCGTTGCATCTTATTTAATATGGATCAATGTTTCATATTTTATCTTAATAATCTATGATCTAGATTAAATCTTACATAAATCTACAGAAAATATCTTATTATTCCAAATTAATGGTTTAAATTTACTTTCATATATATAATTTATATATAGAATTTACAAAATATTAAAAATACAAATAGAAAAATAAAATAAAAACAAAACTATCATCTTTCCACCAATGTTTTGAAAACTGGATCGGTTATTGAACCAGATAATTTACTGGGCCACTGGGTTACTGGTCAGATCAGTCGGACTAGATTGAAAAAATCGATTAACTCAAAATATTATTTATATATATATTAGTATATTATATACATGTATATATATTTGTAGCATATTAATACATTATATATCAATTGATTAAATAAATGCAATTTATAAAAATGGTACAATTTATAAATAAATACATTCTAAAACAATTTAACAACTAAAACCAATAAACCTCTTGGAGGAAGCAAATAAAATCAAAATTCAAACTAACAAAAATTAATTTGAAACCCCTCAAACTTTTGAAGTTTGAATGCTTTTGCTGCTTCCCCTTTTGAGTCAAACAAATATAGCAACCGGTGCCTCTATATATCTTTTTTGTTTAAAAGAAAAAAAGAAAAAACTCAAAAAGGATTGGAGAACTTAAAAATGGCTCATTGTCCCACATTGAAATGCATAAGCCAAACTTATTGTCCACATTAGAAAAGCATAAGTTAAGATTAAACAATTTATACTACAAATTTGGAAAAGTTTAAACTCAAAAAATATTTATATGTCACTACTTTTTTTATTTATTTTAAGAAAAATAAGGTCAAAATCGATTTTGACTCATTATTGGGCAACCAATTTTTTGTGATTTTGACACAAAAAATTATTTATTATATTTGCACAAAAATAACGTGTCACGATCACTGGTATATATATAGCAGTTGCATGTCTCCTTAATCTATCTCGCAAGGCAAATAACCTAAAATAAATTAATATATTATCCGTCAATATTTTCTTAATAAAATATTAACAACTTGATAAAAAAGAATTGCAAAAATTGTTTTAGGTTGAACTTATTGGCTTGGTGATGGGCCATTCCCATTTGTTTTTATTGTAGGCAATGATTAGTGGGTGATGCCCCATATAGGAATTAGGGATGATTATATTTACCCCTCTTAATCTATGTTAGTTTATACAAATTATTCCTATTATTTGCATAATTAAAGAAACTATTTCTAATAGTGAAAAAATAGTGATAGTTTGTGTAATGATATTAATATTTTTGGGGGGTGTATGTGCAATTTTCCAAAAAGATAGGGGGTGATTTGTATAAATGAAGTTGATATTTCTGAGGGGTGTATATGTAATTATTCAAAAGGCATAGATGATTTGTGTAAATAGATCATAGTTTAGGGGGTGTAGATATAATTTTTCCTAGGAATTAATAGGGTAAAGAATGTCAATTTTTTTTTTTTGAAGTATGTTCCTAAAATATCAAATATTTGATATATTAAGTCACTTTACTTGGATATAGATATATATATATATACTCACTATTAAGAAAATATGTTGGTGATAATATTGAGCGATAATTTTAATTTTTTCACAATATATTTGTTACTAAAAAATATTGTATGTTTATGTTAAAAAAAAATATTGTATGTTCAATTGTCACTATAGATAATTAATGATATATTTATAGTAAGTATACAAATATAGTAGTTATACGTGTCACTAATTATTTATAATAACAAATTGATGCACCAATTTCTTTCTTTTTGGTCACTAACTTTACTTGGTGTTTTTTTTTTTTGGGAGGGGGGGAGGGGGGAGGGTGTTGTGGTATTAAATATGTATCGTATTGTACCACAACAACAAAAATAAACTATTCCCTACCTTATAAATAATCTCAGTTTAAAAGTCGTAGTAAATTAGTACTATCAACCATGTTCATACAAATCAATATGAAAATTTAAATTTTAATCATGAATAATCAATATTTTGTTATGATTTTAAGTATGGCTAAAATATTTATCATTATTCAAAGCTATGACCAAAATATTGGCAGTAGTTCTTAATTATGTCTAATATAGGTTTCGCCTACTAAAACAACAACTAATAGTCATGGTATAATCATGACTCAATTATTATCAGGAATCATTACAACACACTCCCCTGAGATTTGGTCTAATTACATGTAAATCTCCTGTAGTTTGAAAAATTACCACTTGCACCCTTAACGTTTGTTTTCGTCTAACAAATAGATCCTTCTATTAGCATGTCATATGTATAAGGGTAGTTTGGTTAGAAAAAAGTTTGTTCGACCTGCAATAAGGCAGTTATAAGTCAATCATGGGTAAATATGAATTTTCATTCTTTTTTTTTCTAGTAACAACAAATTCATTGAATTTTACAATGAAAGTATCTATTTGTTAGGCAAAAAATAAGGACTAAATATAATTTTCGAAATTACAGAAATTCTACATGTAATTACACCAAACCTCATGGAAGAAAAACGTTATTATCCTTTATTATTAACTATAAGTTTTTTTATTTTTATTTTTGGTCATAATAATTATTCCGTATGATATCCATCAATTTTGAACTTTTTTTTTTTTAAAGAAATAGGACTTTTGTATTGTTAAAACAATTATCATTTGATATTCATTTTGTGGTTCTTATGCGAATTCGAGGTCGCATAAGTGCCACCAAGACGTGACGTGGTCGTGTAAAATGTTACTCTATTTCTACTTTATCTTTTTTTTAAATGGTAAATTAAGAAAAATAATATTTTTGGTCCCACGAATTAGGTCTGTTTTATTTTGGTACCATTCATTACGAGCTTAGCACTTTTAGCCCTGTAACTTACAAAAATTAACAACTTTGTCCTTCCCCATTTTTCCGTTAATTTTTTAACGGAATTGCCACTTTTTCGTTAATTTTTTGTGTTGGAGGAAAATTTTCCTCCATTTCTTGCTTGGTGACGTTATGGAAGGGAATATAACTAATTTTGTGAGGAAAAATTAAAATTTGAAGCCATTAGGACAAAGAAAGAGTTTTTCTCTCCTCACCCACAAATATTAGCAGTTTTTAATTAGTCTTATTTCTTGTTAATTTGGTGCAAAATAGAAGAATTAATGAGCCAAAAAAATTAAGTGGCCGAATGTAAAAAAATGATGGCAATAGAAAGCTTTGTGGAAGTTGTCGAAGCTACTAATGTAACAGAATTTTTTTTACCTTTTTTACATTTGGCCATATAATTTTTTGGCTCATAAATTCTTTTAATTTGTACCAAATTGCAACAATAGATAAAACTTAAAAACTGCTAGTTTTTGTGGGTGAGGAGAGAAAAATTCCTTTTTTGCCTTAATGGCTTCAAATTTTGATTTTTTTTCTCACAAAGATAGTTATATTACCCTCCAATAATGTCATCAAGCAAGAAATGGTGGTAAATTTCCCTCCAATAAAAAAAATTAACGAAAAAGTTGCAACTCCATTAAAGAACTAACAGAAAAACAGGGAAGAACCAAAATTGTTAATTTTATAAGTTACAGGACTAAAAGTACTATTCCCGTAATGAATGATATCAAAAGTGAAACTGACCTAACTTAAGGGACAAAAAATGCTATTTCCCCAGGTAAATTACATAGACTCCTTTTGTATTTTTATCTGTCGTAAAATTATAAATGTACTCTATAAGATTGAGTTAGTAATTACGAGTATGCTCTTGGGGCAAAATTTTGCAAGTAAACCCTTGTAATAAATTACACCGACAACTCCTTATGGAGTATACTTATGATATTTCAAAAGATATAAAATATTTATGTAATTAAACCTTCCTTCTGGAGTCTCGATTAATTTATCATTTTTTATAATTGAGATGAAAGGTTGTTTTGAACAATCGGCTAAAGCCCGACTAATTTACTCCCTTAGTCCGTTTGCTTCTCTTTTGTTGCATATTTTAACATAAGGGAAAGATTGAGGTTTTATTGCGCTTTTAACTTCTATATCTGTACTATTTATTAAGGGAGAGAGACCCCAAAATAACTATCATGGTTGCTTGAATATGAATTGCTTAAAATGCCCCTATATATATTTATTTCTTCCACTAAAACTATTCTTTGATGAATTAATTTTATTAATAATTTATTATTCACATACATTATTAGTCTTTTTAATCATACTGTTTATTTTATCTTCTTTTTTGGGTAAATTACATCAACATCCCCTAAACTATACCTTATTACACAGACGCCTAATGTTCTTTATAAAGTTACAGGTTCACCCCTAGAGGGAGTATTAGTGTAACGTACCTCGGGGAGTGTTTGTATAGAATTTTGTTATTGAATAGGATTTGTATTTCTAATTACAACTATAACCTCAAAAGATGTACTTGTAATTTTGTAAGTGTCAGGAAGTGATTGTGTAATTAAACACAACCTCAAAAAATATTAATGTAATTTACCCTTCTTCTTTTACATTTAAAAGAACAAATACAAAAAAAATTGTAATTATACACACATCGAACATGCTTCGTGTTTATTAAGCTAAAAAGTTGACGTAGAATGTAAACAACATACCATATGCTGCCAACATCAACTCCTCCTACACAAAATAAATGAAAGTTTAGGTTTAATTGATTATTTTGTTTGTGTTTTTTTCTCTAACTTTATAATCAAGAAAAGTTGGGGAGGTTCCAACTAACATGCCTAATCACAATGTTTATTGGCTCTCTACCTTTGCAAGCAATGCTAATTTTGGATTGTGTGAAATCAAAGGAAAAATAAAATAAAATAAATTGCTTAATTTTTTTTCTCCAATTTGCACTATAAGGGTATTTTTGTCATATTACATATTAACGTCTCGGGTTTTGACACGATACATACATTAGTCATTTTGTGTATACGATAACAAAATTTCATAGAATGTAAGTTTTATAATAATAGAAAGTTATTTTATACATTGGGGATAGCATACGTGTTATCTTTCATTGGGATATTTGCAAACTATGATAATTGATTAAGATGTAAAAGTTGAAAATATTTCAAAATATTAGTTTTAAGCAGAGAGAACTGATATGAAAGTGTCTGGTAAAAGAGTTGGTACATATTAACTGATTTGTTAAATTACAAGTGCAATTTTTAAAGTTATACTTATACTTACAAGTACGTCCGCTATTCATTAGCAAAATTTTACGCGACAAAATGCTCTCTGAGGTATATTACAATAACACTCTTTTAGGGTGTGCCTGTAATTTTATGGAAGGCATAAATATTTTATAATTAAATCTAACCTCAGAAAATTTCGATGTAATTTGCCCTAAAATTAAAATCGGGTGAAGGATTATGTTTTAGTACAAGAAAATCATATCGTGGATAACTTATTGTTGGTGAAACAAAGGGGTGAAATAGAAAATACATGACGGAAGTACAAATACAAAACAAAAGGAATAAAAATTCTGTTTTAATTCAAGATTGTCGAAATTCAACAATCAGATAATAATGTGATTTTATTAAGATAAATTACATTGACACCCCCTAAAATTAGATCTAATTACATAACTATCCCCTATTTTTAATAAAATAAAGGTACACCTTTTAAGAGAGTATTATTGCAATATAACCGAGAGCAAGGGTATTTGTATAAAATTTTGTTATTGAATAGGAGGTGTGCTTGGAATTATAAAAACAACATCAAGGATGTGTTTGTAATTTTGTAAAGAATATGGACTGTTTGTGAAATTAGATCTAACCTCGAGGTGTCAATTAAATGTATCTTATATTAATTATTTTCATCATTTATGATGTGGTTACGATAAATTATATCTTGTTATTAATAGTTAAGCGTATTTTGTCAATTTGCTTTGAATTGAAAGGATTATTTGAAAGAAAAAGGGGTAATTAAATTTTTTTTTTTATAATTAGAGGATAATTCATAAGGTTATATACTTGATAGATGTAAAATTGTGCTAATATTATAAAATGAATAATAATTTTTTTTATGGTATTGATTTATTTCATTATTCAATAAATTCAAATTAAAAAATAATAAAAAGATTATTAGGATAAATTACAACTACCTCTAATGAGAGTTTTTATATAATTATAAATAGTCTTTCATTGTCTGGGGTTCCTTAAATAAAAAATATTTATGTAGCCTCTAACGGGTGAAATAGACATTACAATTAAATCCTTATTGATTTTTTTTTTTCAAATTATTTGAATAAATGTATATATAAATTGAGGATGGGTGAAATAAATAATTCATAGGGTATATAAGTCGATAAAAATATTTTTAAAAAGTTTTAAAAAATATATAAAATTATAATTCATAATCCAAAAAAACATTGTGGTCAGTTCACTACAAAAAAGAAACGAAAAACATAACAAAAATTAATAGAATGTACTTGTTAGACGGACGTTAAATTTACAGAATTATTATAATTTTTTAAATAATATATAAATATTTATAATTATGTTTAATCTCAAATAATTTTACGTATCATGTGTATATTGACTGCTAATTATTATAAAACAGGGATATTACACTCCCCTCTCTTGAGCTTTAGCGTAATTATACGTAGACTGCCTGTGTTTTAAAAAATTACATTTAGTACTCCTAAAGTTTGTTTCTGTCTAACAATAAGTCATTCCGTTAGTCAAAATTCACGAATTTGTTGATATGCAAAAAAAAAATTGAATTAAAGGTGATATTTTTCATCGATTGACTTATTACCGACTTATTTGTATGCCAAATAAATCTTTTTATGATCAAACTACCCTTATATATCATCACACGTTACTGCATGATCGGAGTTATATTTCACCATTATAACGATAATCTAGTCATAAATAATTTGTTTGACCTGCATTAAGTTATTAATAAGTCAATCGATAGTAAATATTAATTTTTATTCAATTTTTTTGTTAATATCAATAAATTCGGTGAATTTTAACTAATGGGTAGACCTATTTGTAGTCAAAAATAAAGTTCAAGGATATTAAATATAATTTTTTAAATCATAAAAAATTTATTTATAATTACACCAAATCTCAGAAAAAAAAAATATAATTATCCCTATAAAATAAAATTATACATTGATATTGGTACGACTCAAACTCAGAAAGGAAAATTAAGGAAAATGAGAGGGAAAAGAGCAAAAGGCAGATTGTGGGATGCAATAAGGTAAAGACGCGTGGGTTGTCGTCTTCTCCTTCTCCGCCACCCCTTCATTTCATTTACATGACCCACTACTCCTCCATATCTGCCATTTCCATACCTCTCTCTCTCTCTCTCTCTCTCTCTCTCCACACACATACGCCCCAATCTCCCTCCCTCTCTCTCTCTCTCTCATCCACTCTTTTTTCTCAACCCACCGCCCTATACATATATGTATATAACTCGACTTGCACTGCAGACCTAGCCTCGACGATCTCTTTGATTCATCAATCAGGGAGGTAGACATCGTAACTGTTTCTTTTTCTTCTTATTGATATTCATTTCCAATTCGTGTTGTGTAATCCGATTCTGGCTTTTTTTTTTTTGGGGAAAAAAAAAGATGGCGATTTGTTTTTGCATCGGTGAAGATTGGTGTTCGTTTCTACTGCTTTCGTCATCGGTAATTTGAACTTTTTGTTTATCTGTTCCGATTGCAGTTGACTGATCAGCTCCGGCGTCGAATTCAATTGGGGATTTTGAGAGAGAGAAGAGTGATTAGTCATGGTGGAACCCTTGTCGATATCAAATCCGGATACGAATTCGAGCCCGTCTCATAAGAAGCGACGAGAAATCGGGGGCGAATCCCCAGACCGAACTCCGGCGGAGCCGCGCGGGGCAAGATGGAGAACCGAAACCGAGCAACAGGTCTATTCAGCGAAGCTTGCCGACGCACTGCGCCACCTACGTTTCCCTGATTCGTCCGACGCCAGTGTCCGCTCCGTCCGCGAGGCAGCCGACCGAGTCCTCGCCGTCTCCGCCAAGGGCAGAACTCGCTGGAGTCGGGCGATGCTGACCAGCCGGCTGGGGCGCAGGCTAGCCCAGATCAACAAGAAACACAAGAGAGCCGCTAGACCGGACGGCAGGTTTAAAAGACCGGCGGTTCAGAAGAAACTGCCGCCGCTGCAGAGGAAAGTGCGGGCCTTGAGCCGGCTGATTCCGGGTTGTCAGAAGCTCTCCCTGCCGAACCTTCTAGAAGAAACGACCGATTATATTGCGGCCTTGGAAATGCAAGTCAAAGCTATGGCTTTTCTCACGGGCCTCCTAAATGGCGGCAACTCCGATGGCGATGGCGGCGGCGGCGGCGGCTCGTTGACCGATGGCGGCCAGTAATTCTAGTTCATCTTAGGTGGCCCCTTCTTCATTTTTCTTTCAATTTATGGTGTTACATTTTTTTTTAATTTAAATGCTCAATATGTTAATAATTAGGATGATTAATTAATTTAATTTCCATGAAGCACTTATCCAATTGATAAGATTACAACCCGATAATCAAAATATTTTTAAAGACGTAAATTACATTGATATTTTTTGATATTAAGTTTACTTACAGACCCTCTCTATTTTTTATCTATGCTAAAAAGTAAAAAAAAATGTCATATATACAAAGAGACGATTTTGATACTACAGCATTGATTTCTCATAATTTATAACTAATTTATTCAACTTTTTAAATTATATATTAATTTATAAATACATTCATTAAAAAGTGTCAATGTAACTTCCTTTAAAGAATGTACTAGTTATCGTGGCACGTCGTCCCTACGTACATATAATAAATATTTTTTGTGTGTTTTAAAATGTATTATAAATAAGATTAAAATATATATAAATCAATATATTACATTAAAAAAAAAACAGAAAAAATTAATTTATCAATTAATAAAAAATTAAACATTGAATAAGTTAGTTACTTGTCGGTTAAAAGACATTTTTGACTTTATAAAATATTGGTGCAATGGTGTCATTAACCGCCGTTTGTGAGTGTGGAAACCTTTTTTTTTTTTAATATTAATATAGATTCATAAAATTTCATTAAATACTGGTGTATTTATAATTATAATTAAATTTTACAAGATGCATGTGATATTTGTACTATTAAACTCAGTTTCAAAGGATATCAATGTCATTTGCCCCTTTTTAAAAATATTTTGTCATTTCTCTTTGACATTATTTAATTTAACTATCCATTTATTTATTTAATTTGATGAATAAACTTGCCAACCAAAATGTTGGTTTTAATAATGTGAAGGGCGTTTGTGTAATTTCCATTACCATAATGGTTCTTATCCATTAGCTTAGCTATTTTGTTAGGTGGCATTTTGAAGTTAACAATAGTTTATTAAAATATGATGTCTATTACATCTAACACATCAACACTATTTGAAAGAAAATTTTGAATTTATATTGCATTGATGGAATTTATTTTAAAAATTATCAATTACATCAGTTATTTATTTTATATAATTAAATAAAAATAAGAATAAATTATACATACGTATAGAGTGTTTCCACTGTCAATTATAGTTATCGTCGATCTAATGTGGTGGATATGATATTGCATCGTCTTTTCTTTTACTTTTTAAAGTTTGTGCTGTTTATAAACTCGACTAAGCTTAAATTCTTCCAACCAAAATCGGAATAGTGTGCCTTCATCAATTTGTACCAATCCATATAACAACGATAACAATAACAATAATAATGACAATGCCAAAAAGCGACGCGAAATGTAATAGTAATATTTTTTGAAAAATTGATTAGGCTCATATAAATAATTCCATAATTACAATATTATCCTATTTCAACCTCCGTTTCTCTCTAAAGGGCAGAGGATATTTATACTATATCCCGCATTTGGAGAAAATAGCAATCTTGGTCCTATATGATGGTTTGCAGTATTAATCTCATATTTTTTGAAGTAATTAATATTAGTCCTAAATTTTAGAAAAATATTGCAAAATTAGTCCCACCGTTAAAAAATTGCAACATTTGGGACAAACTTCACAACATTTGGGACTAATCCTGCAACATTTTGTTAAAATGTGGGACTAATTTTGCAATATTTTTCTTAAGTGTGGGACTAATATTGCTATGATGGGACTAATATTGCTATGATGGGACTAACTTTGCAACATTTTTCTAAAATATGGGACTAATGATGGCTATTTCAAAAAGTATGAGACTAATATTGCAAACTCTCCTACATTTTGAGGCCGAAATTGCAGTTTTCTCTGAAAATATAACTTTGTCCTCTAACATATGGTTGTTGTTTTATTTAAATTTTGTAATTAGTTGGATGAATCCAAATACGTGGACTTCCTTGAATTTTGTTCGATTGTGAATTGTCCATATTGTCCTTGAATCTTCTTCTTTTCTTAACAAATTATTTAAGGTCATGTTTGGATGGAATGATTTGAATTTGGTGAATAGATTTGGAGGAATGATTTAAAATGACGCCATATTAGATTAATTTGAAATCCATCACCATGTTATAAAATATAGTTTAAAATGAGAATTTAAGAAAAAAAATTACAGTATTGAATTAGCCAAACAAATATTATGAATTTGGAATCCACAATTTTAATTCGTCGAACCAAATACAACATGAAAGAATTTAAAAAAATAGAAAAATAATGCATCATAAATCTTGAAAAATATAAGCAATTTAAGTAAGCCATACAGCAGAACAATCACATTTAATGAAAGTGGCCAGCAAATTTGTCATTGCTGCATATTGTGATGAATGGAAGTTAGGTGGCCAATTTATTTATTTTGTATTTGTGGTCTAAATATCTTCAATAATAATTAATAAATTGATACAAAAAATATATATAATGATGATCAAATAAATAATTAATAATTTTTTCATGATCCAAAATACCTTTCTCTATCTTATAATAATTAATATTCAATTTTCTTAAATCAGTTCCGAAAATATTACCCTTACGTTTTGTACTTTTCATTTATAGATTCGAGTTATGTATATATATATCTCAAACGAGGAATGCACGTTTAGCGCATATTTTATTATGAAATATTATTAAAAATATATATATATAAAACTCTAATTAGATTGAATTACGATTGTTAATATTAATAATTTTTTAAATAATATAAAAATATTTATAATTATAATAAACTTCGAAAATTCTACTGAAACTTAAAGTAGGGGAATAGGGCATGCAAACCCCACAAGTATTAAAGTGGGAAGAATCAGCCAAAAAAACAGCCTAATAGGCAAACAGAGTCTTGTCATGTGCTACATTGTCAGTCAGCCCCACCCACTTATGGCACATGTGGGAAGGTGTTACTAAACATTCAAACATTTTTCTCTTTTTTTATCATCACATATGCTTTAGTTTTTCAATACCATTCTTTTTTTTTTTTTCAAAAATAGAAAAGTATGGATGACTCCGAAAATATGATAGAGAGGATTGTAAATGCAATTTATGTGTCGTTCAGAATCCCTATAATTAATTTATTATTATAAAAATTAAGATCTAATCAAGTAAGTATTAACATGCAAGGTAGGACTTGTGTTTTAATCTTACCAAATATTTTTGTAAATACCTGAACATAGATTGTGGATATGGTAAGATCGGACCGTAGCCACTAGAATACAATCATTTTGAGATATAATTTGTTGATGAATGAATAATCCCAAAATAAATTGAAATAATGGTAATTGTTTACTAAATATTAACATTGTGCACATGAGAGCTGCATTAACTATTGTTTTCTCACAAAACAGTTTAAAACAAAGATATTCTTGAATTATTGTGGATTATAACATTTACTAGTACATATATGTACTATTCAACATCAATGATTATTTTTATGATCTAATAATAAAAAATTAACTATCTAATGTGATAGTGGTTTTTAGTTAATGAGTGAATGGGAAAATCACATCGGCACAATAATACTTCTTAAGTGAGATCTTGTATAGAGAAAGAGTTTTTGCAGTAATGTATTGTCAAATCAAATGAATAGTGAACCTTCTTTAAAAAATAATATATGAGTATTGATGTGCATAAAATGAGCTGGCCCAAAGAGGTCCAAACAATCCAAAAGAAAGAAGTGATCGCACGAGCCCCAAGGAATGATAGGCTCAAGTACCCCCCCCCCCCCCCCCAAGGAGGCCCAATTCATCCTCTAGAAAGTCCAGTTCAAGTCCACCAAAAAGCCTGGCAGGCCCCCCTAGAAAGTGAATTAAGCCAAAAGAAGTCCAATCGGCCAAATCCAAGAAGGCCACGTAGGCCCACAAGAAAAGTTAAAGACTCAAAATCCACCAGCCAAAGTCAAAGACCCTCTCACATGGTATCCACAAGTGATCTAGGTGGCATCTACGTAGGATCTTGGGAGGCGCTCCTCATAAAATTGGATAAGGACCAACAACCCTCCTGGGGACACGTGGCGTATCCTTGGAGAAGAGCAATAAAAGTTTAGACTCCAACTGGGAAAGGCGTCTCCCCAACTGCCTCCCTGAAAATTCAAGAAGGTCAGCAGACCTCAACTGCCTCCCTGAAAATCCGGGGGGATCCTGCATCATCCAGGGAGTCCCCACCGAATTTGGGGGGGGGGGATGCAACATTATCTAAACAGTTTTGAGGTCGTGCTCCCCTAAACCTGTGATCTTTTCCAACAAACTGAAGGTTGCCTATAAATAGAGGTTTCCCCAGCAGGAGAGGACAAGTTTCAGCCTCTTTAGATGAAGCTTTCCCTCATATGAGAAGTTTTTTCCTCCAACCACAAGTTCTCCCCTCCGAAGACAAGTTTTTACCCTTCTACTACGACTTGAGCACATATTTTGCAACTTTCACCTTCATACTTCCACTTTAACTTGAAGGAACACTTGTAACTCTTACTTAGACCTTGTTTTCAACATCAACCTCTCATTTGTACACGCAACCAACATGAAATAACACCCTCAATTCATGCATTTACCCTCTTCTATTTTCTTGTATTTTACTTCATTATTTTGCACTCTAACTGGATCGAGCACTATATTTTTTTGCTCGCATAAGGTATTTATAGTGATGTTAGTTATTTTATGGTATGATACGTTGTATATTTTTATTATGTGGTTTACATAAGAAAATTACTCTTATACCCTTATAAGTACATGCTTTTACTATCATATACATTATATAACCCCCCACCTTAGGATGGACTACTTTGCAAGAAGCAGTAATCCGGACGAGAGTAACAATTCTCTGCAAGGAAAAATTGAAGCGTTGAATGCATGGGGAAGGATGGGTGGAATCCATTAATTGTTTTCCATCCACCCCTCTTATCACATTAACTTGTATTTTGTACCTCTAGTCTAAGATAGTGCAATTTCTGGTGATAAGGATTTTTCGGGGGTTGTGGGGGGTCGGGCGGCGATGTATCTATAACGGTCGGCGGTTCACGGGGGTGCTAGTTCCAGTTGGAGAGGGGGTGTGCCCCCCCAGCTCGAGACCTCGATATGGGTAGCGGGGCCGCGCCCCCCTGCTCGACGTTGCGCCTCAAGGTGCTGCAACCTTGAGGTGGCGCCCCTCTCGAGGCGAGGAGAGGCCATCTCGAGGTGTCTCACCTCGAGGCACTACGACCTCGAGGGGATGCATCCCCCGATCGAGGTGGTCGCTTCACCTTAAGGCACGATCCCCCGCTCGAGGTGGCCGCCTCGAGGGGACTGGACCCTCGCGTGAAGCGAAGGCGCTCGAGTTCGCCATCTCGTCTCGAGCTGAGGGGCTTTGCAGGGAGGATGATTTTCACCAAAGTACTAGAGTTGGCGTAAAAATTTTCGAGAAATATTTCACTATATTGCCTCAAGGGATATTTGTTTGCGTCGCCTAATGACATCGCAATGATTGTGTAGCCGCTAGGTGATGAGAAGGGTTCCTCCTCGAGACAACACTCGTCTAATAGGAGGAGGTGTTTGACCTCCACTCTCCACTTAAAACTCTCTCCCTTGAGATGACATTCTTTTAGAAGGAGGAGGAAGAGCTCGACCTCCCTTTTCCCCGCTGAGGTCTCTTCTTTTTGTTCTTGAGATAACACATTTTAGGAGGAGGAAGTCTTTTCCTTGAGATAACACTCCTCTTGGAGGATGAGGAGTTGGACCTCCCATTTCTCCTGAGGACTCTTTTTCTTGAGATGACACATTTCAGGAGGAGAAAGTCTCTTCCTCGAGATGACACTCCTCTTGGAGGATGAGGATGAGGTAACCCTGCTCGTGATGGAGCTCCCCAAGACCTTAGGGGATACGGGGAGCGTAGTTATTTTTCTTAGTACTTAAAAATGTTTAGTATTTCGGATAACTTTCTCCGACTCGTATGGTCGGATATTTTGGCATGTAATTCGGTAATATTTAGTACTTGTGATGTCCTTTTTTCGACGCTTATGGTATGATGTTTTAGCGTGTAATTCGGCAATACTTAGTATTTGGGATGATTTTTTTCCGACTCTTATGGTCGGATGTTTTGGTGTGTAATTGGACACTATTTAGTACTCATGAATATAGTTGTTGTATGTATTCTGTTATTGTGTTTTCATTATCTTTCTTGGAGTTGCCTCAAGGGATACTTTTGCTTGTGTTCTGGAGTTGATCTTTTACCAACTTAAAGGTCTCCGTGCCAATATTCTTGACGAAGATCTCAAGTTTCATCTATGGGGATATTGCCTCGAGGGATACTTGCTCATGTACCGGAGATGGCCTTTGACCAACTTCAAGGGGAGGCAAAGTTTTTTGGGGCAATATTTTTTATGAGGATCTTAATGGGACAAATCCGATTTTTGCCTCTAGGGTCCTCTTGAAACTTTAGAGATCTCTATTTTTTTTATTTTTGTTTTTTGGTTGTTGAGACTACGACAAGAAAACTAACTTCATTGCTCATAGTTCGCATTACAAAGTCTTAGGGGAAATTAAAAAGGGGAGAATGATATGTTGAGCTCCAACTCGAGCTTTCTCCTATTACAAGTAAATAGCCAAAAGATAATTTTTTTCTGCTATGCGAACTTAAGGTTACTACTTCGTGGCGAAGGAGTCTTTTCCCGCCGATCCCTCTAAGATCATGAGATGACTTCTGCATGGGGTGCGCGGCTTAGCCTCTCCCTACTTTGAGCTCAACGTATGGCTCGAGGTCATCATGGAGTGCGCGACCTAGAATTCGCCATGGGGTACACAGCCGCATCCTCCTGGTCGAATTGGCATCCTCGTGGATATTGGTTGACATACTCCTTCAAGTTTCCCCGCTGGATCAATTTCTCTATTTCATTTTGGAGGTGATGACATTCCTCAATTGTATGTCCGATGTCACGGTGGAAATGACAATATTTATCGGACTTTAGCCTCTTAGGATTGTCCTTATTTTTTCTCGGTCATTTGTCAAGCCCTTGTTGCTCCGCCACAACTAATATTTCTCCTCAGGGGCGTCCAGAGTGGTGTAGTACGTAAATCCGGCGGAGGGTACATGCTTGCGTTCCTCCTTCTTTCGCCGCTCATTTTCTTCATCCCTACCCTTTTTCTTGACACTGAGGGTATGATCCGTAGCTTGAGATTCCTCGATTCTGATGTACTTTCTTGTTCATAGAGAAGTAATTTAAAAAAAGTTAGGTTAGCTGCTCGAAGTTGGAGATAGTTCCAGTTGGCAGTTGATTGAACCAAGCTAGAGCACACTTTGTAAGCGTAGTGCGGAAGACCTTGCAGTAGACGACATCACTCAAGTCATACCAATCAATTTAGCATAAAATGTATCTTAGTGCTCTTGTAGGTCTCCTGTTCCATCGTACTCCGAGAGGCTTGACACTTTAACGCCCGCCGAAAGTGCCTCGACTAGGATTGCCGTGCAAAAAGGGCTACGTCTAGGAGGAACCATGGCCCAGGGGAGATGAGAGCCCTCTACTCCCCTTGAGAGTATGGGTGTTGTGGGTTGCCTTGACTGTGGGGGGAGTTGATCTTGTTCCTAGCAACCTCCAACTTAGAGACTCTGCTATTCAACTCCTCATGCCTCTGCTAGTTCTCCTTAAGAGCCGAGGACTCTTCTCGACTTTGATGAGGAGAAGGAGGCGGCGGGTTAATGGGGTGATTAGTCGCAAATTGAGCTATTGTTTGAGCGGTTGCTCGATTGGATGAGTCATGGATCAATGCTAGTAAGACCTCTTGAGTCAACTGGATCATTGGTCCTTCAGGTGGAACTCCTGGGGGGGTTGATTCCCTTCGGGGAGGTGGTCGTGCCTACTCACGGGGAGGAAGTGCTTCCTCCTGAGGTGCTTGTTCACAGGGTGGCAGGGCCATCTCGTTCGGCTGAGGCTGTTCATGGGGTAGGAGGTTCACCCACGTGGTGGTAATTGTTCACAGGGTGGTTGTTGCTCTGCTCCATTTTCGTGCGTTTCATGGGCAGTGTCCACTCTTTGAATATCACAAGCTCGTGACCTGGTTTGCATTCTCAATGTCGATATAATTGTTTCCCACAGACGATGCCAATGAAGTGGTAGTGGTTTTTAGTGAATGAGTGAACGGAAAAATCACCTCAGCACAATAATACTTCCACAGTCAAATTTTGTGTACAGAGAGAGTTTTGCAGTAATGTATTGCCAAATCAAATGAATAGTGAACCTCCTTCAAAAAATAAGGCAAAATTACATTTTCGGTCCTATAACTTTAGGCCATAGCACTTTTAGTCCTGTATCTTTCGCGGTTTACATATTTCGTCCTTTTATTGACACATTTAGTCCTGCATATCCCAATTTTGGTCATTTTTTAACAAATTTAGTCATGCCTTTACATTTTTGGTCCACCGGTAAATTTTTCGGCCAATTCGTTTGGCCGGAATGCCACATTAATAACACGTGGCAGATGATGTGTTATTGACGTGGAAGTCGTTTGGCCGGAAAATTTACCGGTGGACCAAAAATGTAAAGGCAAGACTAAATTTGTTAAAAAATGACCAAAATTGAGATGTGCATGACTAAATGTGTACAAAAAAAAAAGACGAAATGTATAAACCGCGAAAGATACAGGACTAAACTTGCTAATGGCCTAAAGTTACAAGACCAAAAATGCAATTTTGCCTTTTTTTTTTTTCTTTTGTAGTGAAGGCGTGAATCTCAAAGGTTACTTCTTATGGTTGATGTTAGACAATTATGAGTGTGGTGAAGGATATACGGTTCGATTTGACATAATTTATGTGGACTATGTCAATGGTTTAACGAGATACACTCTCCACCACTGCAAGAAATATAGCATTCAACTATAGTTAATTGTCATGGTTAATACTAAATAGCCGTAGCAAATAGTCATTGAACACGGCGACACAACGATTGTTGACCGTGGTTTTTGCAAGGTGGCTAAAAGCCATGGCGAATGTTTTTACTACGGCTCTTAACCGTGGAAAATAAGTTTTTCATGGTTAAAAACCTAGTTTTTGTATTGATTTTTATTAAATCGTAGTTAATAATAGTTATTTAGCACGATTTTTAACCATAGTCATTAAAAATGTAGCCAATAGTATTTTCTTTTTTAGTGCACCACATGGTACATGAATTTTTTGAACAAAAACCCCCTTTCAGGTCCAAAGAGACAGGTTAAGGAGGAGGAGGAGGAGGAAGACAACGATGACGAAGAAGAAGAAGAAGATAATAAAGTAAAAAAAGCATAAAGCTCATTACCATAAGTTGCTCCCCTGATAATAAGGGGAAGAGATGTTTCCCTATTGACCATTTTCTTTAATAGTGAATAAAGCAAGCTATGCTCCTTTTGAACTTTCTTTTATGTGAATCAATAAATCATGTATACTTGTGTGTTTAAATAACGGCATATGGCACCTTTCAAAGTTCTATGTTCATTGTATCTCCATTGTTCATTTGTTATATGTTTTTTCTTTCATCTTCACTTAACATCAATTAAAATTTTTGGCAAAATTATATTTTTGGTCCTATAACTTTAGATCATTAGCACTTTTAGTCCTGTACTTTCTCGGTTTACACATTTCGTCCTTTTTTTGACACATTTAGTCCTGCACATCTCAATTTTGGTCCTTTTTTAACAAATTTAGTCATGCCTTTACATTTTTGGTCCATCGATAAATTTTTCGGCCAAACGAATTCCACGTCAATAACACATCATCTGCCACGTGTTATTGACGTGGCATTCCGACAAAATGAATTGGTCGAAAAATTTACTGGTGGACCAAAAATATAAAGGCAGGACTCAATTTTTTAAAAAATGACCAAAATTGAGATGTGTAGGATTAAATGTGTGAAAAAAAGGACGAAATATATAAACCGCGAAAAATATAAGACTAAAAGTGCTAATTGCCTAAAGTTATAGGACCAAAAATATAATTTTGCTAGAATATATAGGGTATTTGTAGTGATGTAATTATTTTATGGTGTGATAGACTGTATATATTTATTATATGGATAACATAAGAAAATTACTCTTATACCCTTATAAGCAAACACTTATACTATCATATACATCACCATCAATATGTTCTCACTGCAATAGTGAAAACCACACAAATCAAATTCGAGATATATTTTATACTTAAACGATCTTTATGTTGTGAGAAATCAATACTTACAAGTTCTTTCTCTTATTTGTACAACTAAATAAATTTTAATAGCAAATTCAACATATTTTTTAAAGAAAAGAAAATTTCGAACAGATTATTAAGTCATATCGCATCGATCCTCTCAAAAGATAGTTCTTCGATCCAAGGATCAACACGCCAGCTAATCCGATCAAGTATGACTATCGATCCCACCATCAATTTTTATGTAAATGATGAGTGTCGTCACCGTCACCGCCACCACCAGGGCTTTGGAGGCAGCTGTAGCAGTTTGATGATGGTGACCAAAGTTTGGTTATAAGGACCACAATGTATGTGTACTTATGTATTAGCCCACATGCATTCATGTGAATTTCACAAAAAAAGTTGTTCATGTTCATGATCAAAATTTGACGTTTTCTTCAAATTCTTGATTAATTTCCAAATAGTTATTTTTTATGAAAAATAATGTGAGTAAATTTTTGTAACAAAATATTTTTATTTTAGTAGTTTTTCTTTTTATCAAGGATACCATTTTGTATAGTATTGAATACCTACGTATCATATGTAAATATTTTGTTGCCATAACTGAATTGAACATGTCATATCTACGTTTCAAGTGCAAATATAATTATTTATACAATTTGACCCATTTTTCTCGAAATTGCTTTTGGAGTTAAATTCTATCAAAATCCCATTTTGATAAAA
Source organism: Sesamum alatum (assembly GCA_034509735.1). Lineage (NCBI taxonomy): Eukaryota > Viridiplantae > Streptophyta > Magnoliopsida > Lamiales > Pedaliaceae > Sesamum > Sesamum alatum. The sequence goes on from JACGWO010000006.1 coordinate 5,095,990, forward strand.
GTGAAAACTTGTAGTTTTAGTCCCATCGCGATTATTTTTTTGTCTAATTATCTATTATACCCATTAAATTCTACGAAAACCACTTGAGATTAGTTTTGAATCTGCAATCATACAACCAATTATTTAAATTATGAATTCAAATGTCATAATAATTTTTTTTAAAATCAATTATGCAACCGTTGGGATAAACCGGACCTTAATATATTAGGGTGACACTCTTTAATTAGGTTAGGTCTAATAAATAAAGGACCATCTAATATTTGAAAATTATAGTTATAGCCCTAATGTCATCAGCTGATATTCCTTTTTTTTTTTTTTTTTTTTATAGATAGAAGCAATAATTACATTTTTACATTATTGTTTGAATAAATTGAGCATTACATCAGTTCAATTAAAACATCAATATAACTAAAAATTATGAAATAACAAATTACAAATATCTAACATTTATTTTATTGCGGGTTTATAATCAATATAAAATTTTGAAAAATAAGATGTTGAAAAATTCTTCCTTTAATCATGCAAACTACAAAATTATTATTACTAATTCCGTTGTAATTTATCTTTGTAAAATGCTAAGTACACCCATCGATGTAATTATTTACCTCAAGGGTGTACTTTCAAAAATTTACTGCTTAATAGAACGTACACTTGTAATTACAACTATAATCTCTGTCAGTGTATTTCTAATTTATATTTATACTAATATTTTTTTTAAAAAAAAAATATTTTTTACTCACAAACGACAACTTTATGACACCGTAATACCAATTTTTCAGTTACGCCGACACCAATCTTACAGTCGAAGCAAGGTGTCGTAGGCGGAATCTGGAGGGTGTGGACGCCAGCAAAATGGCCTGAATTTTCGAATACAATAATAATGATAATGTGGAGAATTGCAGGCAGCGTCGAGCTCATGTCTGCCTCATTACACCCACACGCCGCTGCCACAGAGATGACCAAAAACAACATTGAAATAATCAATTTTCTATGAATATAAATACGGATAATTCCTCTCAAAAAATATAAATACGGATAATTACATTTACCTTTTTTGACCTATATTATATTATTCACGAAATATGATTGCCTCTAGGATAATTACACATACAACCACAAAAAATATCAATATTATTTACACAGGATAATATGAAATTGAGGTCAAATTGACCAAAATATCCCTCCTAAAGGGTTAAAATTGTTGTTGGATATTGGAATCTGCGTTACGCGCGCCGGGTCGGATCGAGTGACGGACCCGAATCTCTTTGGGTGACCTGATCTCGAGGACCCGAGGAATGTAGGCCATTGGATCATCTGTCATCTCCGACCTTGACATGGACACTTAGGTCAGAACAAGTTGATCCCCCTTTGCTCAGCTCTGACATCCCTGACTTTGACATTGACATTTGGTTCAGAGCAAGTGGGTGTCCGTTGCATTAGATTAAATACTCTCAATTCATATTATCTTGACCTCGAGCTGATTTAGGCATCGGAGGGACTTCGTTAGGGCATCCCGACAAGTCTAACGGCCTTCTCTTTTCGCAGGTCCCAACTCATCCAGAATATAGAAACAACGACCTGTGACATCCCATCTCGAATTAACTGTTAAAAATAATTTATGTAATTATACAAAAATGATAAGTGATTTATGTAAACAAACCGTTGATAAGTAATCAAAGACAAATAAAACAGATAAATATATGTAGCTTTTGCCGGTGCATGCAGCATGCATGGTGTGTGACGAAACACGTCTACTTCCCATCTTTATGATCTGTTCTTCACCTCTTTGGATTATTCCCTCACATGTTTGTTTCTTGCCCAGTTTACGGTGTAACTTTACAATGCACGTACTTTTAATTTGGGAGGAGTTATGTAACGATCTATTTATTTATACATACGATTATATATGTTTACAAGAATAACGGGAAAATTGTAATACGTATTTTAATTTATGTTATTTGTGATTTGGTCTCATTATTTTATGACTTAGCAAATTTAGTTCCACAAGTTCAAAAAAATTGTAATGTGCGTCACATCAACACTTTAATAATTTAATAAAAAGTGTTGATGGGACATAAATTATAATTTTTTTGAACTTATGGGACTAATTTATTGAGTCGTAAAATAATGGGACTAAAATTTCTAATGACGTAAGTTATGGGACGTAAATTATAAATTTTCCAAAATAACCCAACCCTATCATCGTGAGAAACCATCATACGTCACGAAATCGAAGCTCGTCGTATAGACGTCTAGATAAAGCCGGGGTGGAAATTCAACCCGGACCCGACAAAACCCGCCTCTAATGGGGTGAGTCTCGGGTCCTTAAGGACCCACCCCGTTTATATATTTTTTTTTCTTTTATTTTATCATATGATAGAATAAATAATTAATAAAATATTATATCATTTAATTTATTTATTGTTTGGTATTTGTTCAAAAATTAAAAAATTATCCACAATACTTAACGATGAGGAAGACGAATAAGTAGTTACTAATGTATAATCGATATGAATTGTTTGGGTTGTTTTATTATAAATAATTTCTTTGTTGTTGAAAATCTTTTTTTGCTTGAATTTAAGATAGATCATGAACAATTTTATTTGTAATTGATATATTAAATTTTCGTTCTTTTTTAATATATAGAAAAAATGAAAAAGAATAAAAATAACCGGGTCTACCAGGTAGACCAGCCCTTGCGGGTTTTGTGGGAGGGGGGGTTAAAAATAACCAGGGCGGGGCGGGTCCCAGGTCCTTCCCAGAGTTGGCGGGGCAAGTTCCCGGTCCACCCAAACCCGCCCCGTTGGCACCCCTATGAAATTCTATCATTATCCAATTTATTCTTTAATTATTTTTTCCCCCTCATTTTCAAGTGGATAAATTGCATAAAACCCTCCTGTATTTTCAAAATTTAACTAAAAACTCCCATGTGTTAAAAAAATAGACAAAAAAACCCCTATGTTATTTAAAATACTGCATACTCTGCCCTTCCGTTAAGTATGCTTAACGGCGTTAATATTTTTATTGAATTTACCATTATGCCCTTTTCTATCATGGCTATTGATTTTCAATTGTTAAAAAATGAATTGTCCATATTTAATTAATTTAAAATATATTTTTTATTTATTATATATGTATTTATATAGACACTACGTATATACATATATAGTACTATATATATATATATGGATGCAGCGGCGACGGCCGCCGCCGCTGTGGGCGAAGCCGTCGTCGCCCAAACTAGGCAACGGCAACGTCGCCCAGAACAGCCTGGGCGACGACGGCCGTCGCCCGCGCACGAAGGGGGCGATGTCGCCCCCTTCAACGTGCCTGGACGGCGAGGCCCGTCGCCCAGAACAGCTTGGGCGGCGACGGTCGTCACCCGCGCACGAAAGGGGCGACGTCGCCCCCTTCAACGAGCCTGGGCGGCGACGACCTCGCCGCCCAAAACAGCCTGGGCGACGCCGCCCGCGTACGAAAGGGGGATCTGGCGACGTCGCGCGAATCCAGGTGACGCCACCCAGATCCAGGCGGCGTCGCCCGGATCCCGACGACATCGCCCCGTCGGCAGCGGCAGCGGTGGCCGGCAAAGAACAAAAAAAATTAAATAAAAAGGATTTAATTTTTATTTAAAAAACTGAAATATAATAAAAAGTATTATTTTAAATATATTGTAATTTATTTATATATTTTGATATTTAATTAATGTTTTCTATAAATAAATATAATTTATTGTAATAAATTTAACTAAACAAAAATTTTGTTTATAATAATATATCATTATAAATGAATTTATTTATATTTATAAATATTTAAATTTAAATTTTAAATTTTAATATTTTAATTCTTGTATTGTATTTTTCATTTTAAATTTGAACTTTTAAAAATTTTATATATTTTTTGGTAATATTAAAGCATATTTGAACTAATTAATATTTTGAATTATCAAATATATAATTTACTAAAACAGATTAAATCAATCAATAATTAAATTAATCAATAATAAATAATTTATTAAAATATATCTAAATATCAAATAAAAGTGCAAAATAGGTATTTAGACATTTAAACAATCTCAAAAAAGGTTAAAACTGAAAGGGGGTAAAATAGACATTTACGCACTTAAAATAACTTCAGAAAAGGACAAAAATGAACCCCACTCTCACAATGAGCGCGTGTCATACACTCTTCGTTAGTTTCTAACGAAGAGGGATTTTTTGCTGTATTTTATAAAACACATGGGGTTTTTTGCCTATAAATTTAACACAGGAGAATTTCACGGTATTTCACCAAAATAAGGGGGGTGTTATGCAATTTACCCTTTTCAAGTAGATTTTATTTTAATCTTCGCATTTTCTGTAATTTTTTATTTTACCATATTAGATATATTTGGACCAAAATTCATTATATTTTGAGTTAGTTCAAAATTTAATCCGTTTTAAGACATGTTGGACGAAATCATGACTCTTTCTTTTTAATTTATAGACTTATCTACATAAAAATAAATAATAATAATAATAATAATTATTATTATTATTATAATTATAATGTTTGGCCAATTAAGTGCCATGAAAGCAAAACTAAACTCTAATCCCAACCACCAGCAATTCAAGTGGCTAATTATGTGCCAACAAAGCAAAATGCAGCACCAAAGCAAACAAAATATTGAAAAAGACACTCCCACTCCACCCATTTTGCTTGCTTTTGGTGTACTACCTTTTCCACTGATTTTTTGTGTTGTAAATTTTATTCTATTTTTTACTCGATTTAATATAATATATATATATTATGTGTTTAAATATAACATCATATATTTTATTTTCAAAAAAATTATATAAATATAGTGTGTATAAACTACCCATTATTGCACGCCAGCTCTGCGTGCAATAATAGATAATCTTATAAAATATATTATAAATAATAAATTATTATATAAATTATTAACGTGAAAGTTAAGTTAATATAAAATTTAAGTATACTGAACCAGTTCTATCTTATCAATTGAGAGGCACTTTTGAGATTAAAAAGAAATGGTACAGCAACCGTTACTTTTTATCTACACTAGTCGTTGTGATACGTCGTTCTTACGTGTATATAATAAATATTCTTTTAGTGTTTTAAAATGTATTACTATAGATAAGAGCAAAATATAAATCAATACATCACACTAAAACAAAAAAAGAAACAAGAAAAGAAAGAAAAGAATCTAATTTATCAATTAATATAAAATTAAAAGTTAAGAAAAATTCTTGCCCGAACCAAATTTGGCCGAACTAAATCGATCACAGAGCACATGTGATACACTTGCTACGTGATTGGTTACTTTCCTTGAACTGTACTCCAATCACACGGCAAGTGTATTGCACTTGCCATATGATTAGTTCGGGTTTAACCAAGCCAGATCCGAACTAGAATTTCTTGAAAATTAAATAAGTTAGTTAATATTATCAGAAGGGCATTATTGATTTAAAATGATGTAGCAGTGACATAAACTGTTATTTGTGAATGTGGATAATTTTTTCTTTTTATATTAGTATAGATATAACATCTTTGTTCGTATAATAGTGTATATATATATATATTTATGAATGAGGAAAAACATTGAGGCCTCTCCAACAAACTCACATGCATCCATGTGATCACACTTCAATTCTGAATTTCCCTAAACCACACACACACACACACACATATTATAACGTATGAATGATTAATGTGTAATGTTGTGAATCTTCTTTTTGAGTGTTTTAAGGTTTGGGAGTTTGTTTGGCACGTGTGTGGCTTAAACTGTTCCTCCCACCTCCAGACAATATTAGGGTCATTTTCTGACAACCATAAAGCAACTGTAGCATTCAATTCCAAGTTGACCTTCATTTTTCTATTTTGGAATAATTGCAAAAAACTCCCCTGTAGTTTCATTTATTTGCAAAATACTACCCTATGATTTGTAAATATGCTAAAAAATTCCTCTACTTTGAAAAATAATGCACCCTTCCCCCCATTTTTTAATAAAAAGGGGTGTTTTTGCAGGGTTTTAGATTCTATCGGAGGCTTTTAGGCTATTTAAAAATCACAGGTAGATTTTTAGCAATTTTAATAAAGTACAGGGGTGTCTTATGCAATTTTTCCTTCTATTTTTAATCACATATCTATATTTGTTTTATTTGATATATACGTGTGTCATGTATACATATAAAAAAAGTATCTCCTTAAATAAAATAATTGATGTATGTAGTCTTGAAAATGTTGTTTTTTTCATTCCGTAACTTAGGCACAATAGTCCCGTTGCTTTTGAAATTTTTGAAAGTAGTCCTATAACTTGTAAAAAGTCTTATTTTTAGTCCTCCTGTTAGTTTTCGTTAGGAAATTGATATAAATATCACGTGCAAGTCACGTGGCCGTTATCTTTTCAGGATAAGCTTGTGATAGATTGTGCACTGCTCTCTGGTAGCTACGTAAGTGCGTCTTGGCCTCTTGTTTCTTCTCCATGCGCATGCGGATTCGCATTATTGATGTTTCAAGAGATGTTTCCTTTTGTTTGTGATGCATTGTTTTCTGAAATTTCTTTCGTGAAAGTCTTGAGTTTGGTGTACCACTTATTTGTTATCTACCATTTGAAATTGAAAAAATCTGTTAGCAACAATTTTTTTCACACTTGTCTCTTAAGTGTCATATTTGCTCTGCAATTCTTTTCAAATTTTCTTTGTTGTACATATGTTCTATTTTAATAATCATAAAAATTATTAGATAGACAATTTGGAATAGACAATACCGATATTTGAATGCCTCATTGTTGCACTTCTATTCTTAGTGGACAGCATAGTCATCATCATTCGTATCAATGTTAGCTATTTTGTTTTGATTCTTTTCCGTGAGGATATAAGAAAAAAAATTGATGCCCCTTTTCTAAGTGAAGAATTCATCGACTACTTTAATATGAATCAACAGATAACAATATGATTAAGTTACACGATAATGTCGGGATTATGACCAGTCAGTAGGTATAAAAAATAAGTATGAATATAGTGTCGCATAAAGATGGTATTAAAAAAAAAGTTACAAATATTATGGTCATAATCATATATATACCAATACCACCAACCTCGACATTAATGGAGGAATATAAAGAGATAGTTATTATATTATTTAAATATTAAAATCCATATATATGGAGGGTTAGGAACAAGTTCTAACACCAGATTAATCAAATAATTACAATTTTGACAATCTAATTTGACTAACAGATAATCTTGAGATGGAATAACATTACATGCATGAATCAGTTTTAACTGCGTGCTATAAAAATAGAAAAAAAAAATCAATAGTTCTTAAATGAATTAGCACCCAAGTATGGGACTTTTCTTGGTGTTTTTGCCTCACAATTTAAATAATTGATGAGGACTTTTTCAAATTTAATTTACCAGTTGATTTTTAGTAGTTAAAATTATTTTAGTACTTCATTTAATTGTTATCAAATGAAGAATTGGGAAAATAGAAAAATAAGGGTTAGTTATTAGGATTTAAAAAAAATAATATTCTCTTACTTTTCAATTGCAGTAAATAAGGGGGATCAATTCAAATTTACTCTCCGGTATATCAAATAATTATTAGAGCTAATTACATTAAGACCCTCTTTAAAAATATGAAATTATATTTTCTCCCCAAAAAATTTTAAAATTGCACTTACACCCCCTATGAATTTTCATTATTTACACTTGACTGCCTTTTATTAGACTTATGATGAAAAATGCTGACTAAAGCAAAATAATAATAATAATTTTATCCTTCATTTAATGTTCCCATTTATACTTATAAGGGAAAAATGTAATATTGTTAGCTCCACTCCATATATAAATATTGTATCTCTCCTTATAAGTACAAAAGTATACATACAAATGTCAAATAAGGAGCAAAACTAAAAAATTATATAATTTTTTATGCTGACATCGATATTTTCCACCAAACTCTAATGGAAGGGAGTCAGGTGTAAACGGAGAATTTTCAAAACGGATGTAAATGTAATTTCAAAACTTTTTTAGGAAAAAAGTGTAATTTCTCATTTTTAGAGGAGGTTTAGGTGTAATTAACCCTAATTATTATGCTTATTTTGTATGAAGTAAATTCTACACTTTTCGTCTAAACCAGGCCCTAAGTGTAGTTACAATTGTAAATAATTCGAGTCTAACATACCAAACGTATTATTGTTCAAACTTATTTACATTAATATCGAGCTTGAAAAACTACTTTTGAATTTGGTTTTACTATTGCTTTGATCTAAATCAAATGAGTTTTAATTGAATCAAACATGAGTTTAGTTTGAATAATTTAATATATTTTAAATATATATTATTTTACACTAATCGAATCACGCTTGAATCGAGTTTGATTAGTTTTCTGTCCTAAGGCCTTGTTTACTTTTAAGGATTGAGTTGGATATCCGATTCAATCTCTTGTTTACTTACATTTAGGTGAATAGATGATTAATCATGATAAATAGGTGATTTAAATGAAAATATTAGTGATACAATTTAATCACATCCCATATTTTATCCATTATTAATATATCACTGTTTAATCTCATCCCTCAAAGTAAATAAGGCCTATGCGTAATAAACATGGAGGTGTTGAGATCCTAATAGGCTAGTTGATCAGAACAAGTCCATAAATGTGAGGAAAGAGTTAATTTTGGGCCAGCCCAGAATACTGGGGCTTTCCTTTTTTTTTTTTTTTTTTTTTTTTCCAGGTATATGCTTTGATTATAAACAGCCACCTCATATAAGATTTCGCATAATTATAAATATCCTCTTGTTATTCGGAAAATTATAAATAACTCATAAGGTTTGTAATTTTTAATCAAAGGCCTGAAATTAACCATTTTGCCCTAGAATTTTTAGTTAAACTTATAGAAAAATCAACTGAGTCAAATTGCATTATTGCTCCTTTGTGTAAAAAACTTAAGAAACCTCTCCCTATGCATTGTAATCCAAAAAAATTAAGAATAATTCAGTTTGCATAACGACATTTTGGTTAGTTTACCCATAAAAATGGATAGAAATGAGTTATTTGTTAAACAGTTACAAATTTCAAGAGGGTATTTATAATTTTTCAAACTATAAGTGAGTATTTATAATTATGTCAAATCTCAAGGGAGGTGGTTGTAATTTACCCTCGTTATCCTCCGTGAAAGAGAATTAGGGTGTCTTGGTATTAGGACTGTAACATTATAAAGCAAACTAAAAGAGAATTAGGGTTGAAAATAAATCACACCAAATTTATTTTTACTGAACTTGGTTTGTGAAACCTGATAAACAAAAAACTTGAATGCATGCAATTCTCTAACTACTCAAGTGTAACTCATATTTGACTAGATTAATAAACAATGAAATTATACCAAATTTGATGCTGAGATGGTTTAGACTATGAAAGTCTGTAATCATAGTGATTGGTTGAGTATGAAGGGATTTTTGATGTCGATCAATAGAGTAAATACATTTCGGTTATGAAGCATAGTTGTCTAGTTAAGAATGAGAATCGACGCCCAATTCCATGCTCTAGACGAAGGTTGGGAGACGACCGACAATATGAAAGGTTGATATCAATTAAATATCGATATTTTTATATATAATTTTGTTTTATGATAAAACCAATATATGTTAGTTGTTTAAAAGTATTTAATACATTGTAATGTTAATATCATTCTATATTAAAATACTTCCAGACATACATTATAAAGCATTGTCAGGCTAAAGAGTTTAAGTTTGTTGTAGTTCAAGTGGCAAAAAAGGTTATTTTAATTTTAGTTGACCAGGGTTCAAATCCCATGAACAACAAATTTTTTCAATCATTTAATTGTGTGCCAGGTCAACGCTACATCATAATTTCCTTGCTTAGGTGGCAATTCCAGCGCACATGTGGCAAATTCCGGCAAAATTACATGAAAATTGTCTAAAAATCCTAAATCGGACTATATTTACACCTTTTTACAAGTTAATGATAAAAATGTAATAATGGTAATACTTAGAGGACCAAAATTAATTGGGAACAAAATTAAAGGACAAAAAATCCTTTTCCCTATAAAATTATAAATGATAGAAATTTATATATAGTACTATTAACTAAACAATAAAAGAAAAGGAAAATAACACTAACCTTTGGATTTGGTAATTTTACGTATTTTTTTCTTGTGACATTTTAGAAATTTAGGGTTTGTAAGAGAAAGAAGAGAGCTTTTTGTTGGGGTGGGAGGCAAGAAGAAGAAGATTTAAAAATGAGGAGAGAAGGAGAATGCGTAAAGTAATCCTATAGTCATACACATATTTTTTTATTTTTTTGTTAAATTTGGATATCCAAATCCCGACCCGATATTTTAAATTCTCCAAAAAAGTATTTTAACTACCCGACTCATACGCCAACCCCTAGCTGTACCAGACACAACTGGTACAATGGTTTTTTCGTGTTACTGTCATTTTAGTTATTTCCATGCCGAATGCATGGAATGATTATATCAGAATTCATGATTAACGCAGCTAGTGTACATAACTTGTTGAACAACTGTGCATCACGCATAATCAATCCATGCATAGAGACTTATGAGTTCTGACAAAACTTTTGTGATCCATCGTTCATCACGAGATGATATGAGAAACTCCTATATTCTTTTAGACTTGATGTTTGTAAAGTTCATGCATGGTCATGGCAAGATGATCAAGTAGGGAAACGTACTGATAAAGAATCCATTTATTCTTCCTAATCAAACATCAAATTTATTTTTATACATCTTTTTTTACTTTCACTTATTTTATACGAACACTTTTCACCCCAACCAAACAAATCATTAGTGGGAAATGACGCTTTTCGTTCTGTAATTTAGGACATTCTCATTTTTGATCGCATTGATTACGGAATTTTCACTTTTGGTCCCGTAACTTCTAAAAAGTAGCACTTTTGATCTCATGCTACCTTGCCGTTAATTTTTTTTTAACGGAAAACACCACGTGCTTAGCCACGTGGCCATTAGGGACTTTACACTTTTGGTCCCATATGTTATGGGATTCTCACTTTTGGTCTCATATGTTACGAAATTTTCATTTTTGGTCTCATAACTTTAAAATAATAACAATTTTGGTCCCATGGACTTAACGGCCACGTGGCACTTTCCGTTAAATATCTAACGGAAAGTGTCATGGGATCGAAAATACTACTTTTTAAAAGTTATATGACCAAAAGTGAGAATCCCATATCCAATGGGCCCAAAAGTGGAAAGACCCTAAGTTATGGGGTGAAAAAGGCTAAATTCCCAATCATTAGTATTTACGAAGGATAAAATACAACTACCTCTATAGAGAAAACGTATAATTACGAATACTTTCTCATTATTTAAAAAATCGAAAATATACTCCCAATTAAAAAATAATTATGTAGCCATGAGGTGGAATTTACTATTTTACAATTGTTGATTTTTTTTAAAAAAAAATACTTGAAGAAATTTGAAAAATCTGAGAATGGGTATGATAAATAATCCATATAGTATCTTAGTTCATAAAAATATTTTTGAAAATTTCTAAAATACATATAAAATTATAATGTAGAATTTCAAATGAGATTTTGACTAATTCATTATAAACATTGAGTAAAAATCTAATGTATACTAATGAAAAGGATTTATTATTAAATGAATATTAAAATTAAGAATATATATAATCTTTGAATAATAATAAAATATTTATAGTTGTATCAAATCAACGAAATTTCAAATAATTTATCAATTTATTAAATCGAACTCAAGCTTTTACAATTGAGTAGGGAACAAGTTGGTTCATTTTCCACAGTGTACGAAGAAAAAAAGCGCACGCAACGCAATTGTACTCGGGGAACGATCTGCACCGCACACGTCACAGTGATTTGTGGCCCGTAGACGATCCAGATGTGATTTTCTCTTCCGCAGTGTTCGTCTCGCTCTGCTGCGCGGATAAACCCCCAAACAAAAATCTTATACATTTGGAAAGAACTGGCCATCCATATATATATATATATATATATTTTCAATTCAGCCACCATTGTTGCATTTTCTGCTGTTAATTGTGCACTAGGAGTAATCAAAAGTGGCTGGAAGGGCGATATTTGGGTGGCGTTGTAATCGTTTCTTGAACTTGATCGATCAGCTGCATGAGTAGTAATCGAGAAGGAGGAGGAGGGTTGTTAGTAGTGGGATTAGGGATTGTAGGGAAGTTGAATTTGGAGTTGGGGAAAAGTGGGAGTTGGAGTTGGGGAGAGGAGGAGGGAGAGCGATGGCCATCGGCGTGGTTGTCGAGCCTTCGCCCGGTTTGTTCAGCTTTGGCCGGCTTCAACCTCGTGCTCCGTCGTCGTCTTGTCTTAGACTACGCTCTCGACGATGGTTGAAACCCCATTTTGTCCCTCCTAGGTACCTCCGCTACGCTTCTTCTCTTTCTCCTCAGTTTATTCTCCAATTTGCAATTGTGAGTGATGAATTGTTGTGAATATAAGTTGAATTTCGTGGTATTGAGGCCTGTTTTATCTCGTGAAATAGTTGGTAGAGTGAGGGCGTCTGGTAGTTTTCATGTTGAATTTATACTCGCTATTCGTGCTTAAATACGTGGAATTGAGAATACATGCACTGAAGTTGAAATGTGGATTTGAACTTTTGCACATCATATGTTTTCAATTCAAGTTGAGTTGAAATTGGTTCTTTTTAGGCTTGTGCTATAGATCAAGTATGCCGGTGGTCATGTTAAAATGTATTTGCAGCAATATTCCTAGTTAAGTCGGAAATTTGAGAATGCCGTTTAAGTAATATCTCATTCTTGTGAACAAGTTTTGGATGGATTCTAAGACTTACTCCTCAAAAAGTAACAAATAAAAGTGACACGTTATTTTACCTGAAGTAGGGAGAGTTGGAACATAGTGGCAAAGGAGAAGAAATTGTAAATTGGATTATCAGTGGTATTCAGACCCTTTTGTTTTAAAAAGTATTTTATCTACAAAACGATTTTAGAATTGTGAGCAGCCTTTATATCTTGTGAAGGATATGCATCTGTGAAATGTTTCTGACGTTTCAGCAATGCTTAATGTTCTGAACTTTTTGTGTTTGGTTGCATATAAGGTGGTTGATATATATAATTGATTTTTCTTCTGAAGCTTCTTTTATTTATCCCTTTCATTTGCAGAATGCCTATTTCTACTTTGAACTTATTTATATGATCAGACTCCTGTAACTAGTCTCGGTCAAGTTTATCTTACTTTCAAAAGGTAGGTTTTTCATTTCTTCGCTTAACTGCTTCTTGTTTGAATCATGGAAAAATCAGATAGGCATTCTTCAATATGTATGATAATATCATATTATTATTGGCAAAAGAGATTTGTGACCTATTAGACATGAGCTTATCAAGTCCTACTTCACTGTTAAATGTTTATGATAAAATTATTGGGCAAAAGAGACCTGTGATCACCCAGACGAACTTCTGAAATCCTCCACTGAGAATTAGCAGCCCCAACCCCAATTTTCCAGTTTCCACCAATGTGGCCTGGGGGTTCTATGCCTTCTGAAAGTATGGGTTGCTTTCTCAGAGATAACGTTCAGTAGTTTTCCTGTTATTGGGTAAATCCAAGATGTTAAGTCTGAAGAATACTATTGGATAATCTATTTTTATCATTTGCAGGCTTGCAGCTTTTAGGTTAAGGTGTTCATTGACTAATACAGATATCTACAATTCTGTTGCAACTGATGACATGCATGAGGATACAACGTCTCTTGATTCAAATTCTTCAGTTCCAGTTGTTCGTCTCAAGTCTAATTCCCTGGAGACAGAAGGACTTAAATTACTTGTTTGCGACACTTATGCAGACACTGTCTTGACAACGCTGCCTGTAAATTTTGTTTGGTTTCATATGTCCCTAGTTGAGCATCTTTGCATTTTGAAAGTTATGGACTTCGTATATTGTGATTGTTGGTGATCTTTCTCCCTTGGGATCATATAGGTCTTATCGGAGGAGGAGCAGAATGCACTTGCTGCCACTCCTGCTCATCCAGCTGGACTTTATGGTTAGTCTCCTTAAGAAAATCAAAGCAATTAGTTTTATACGAGTGGAAGTATAAAGTTCAATTATTTTAGAAGTGATATAAATTCCATTATAATTGAAATGTGAAATTTCTATCTTTTCTGGGCTTCTGGAAACCTGACTATACCAGAAATTGACCTTTCATGTTGTATATCGTTAATGAATTTTAGGTCAAATATAATTTAAGATGTAGAGGCACTGCAGAACATCTTGAGTGGCTCCTAAGGCTTCCATAGGTTTTACCTGATTTAATCAATGTACTTCTGAACTTGGCCCTCTTTGGTTGAACTAAATGGCGAATGATTTTTTTCATAATTGATTATTTTCGTTGCATAAGAACTAGCACCAGGACACATACCATCTTCATTTTCAGCAAAGAGATTTCAAGGAGCAAAAGAGAAACTATTTCTCATTGATTCATGCTGCATAAATTTCTAACTTGCTTCCTTCTGATAACCCGTGTCATGTCAGTTATATTATTTGATTTATTTTGTGTTTAGTCAGTTCCTAACAAAAGTTACATGCATAATTAGCTTTATATGCTAGCTGTTTGGCTGGGAATTTGGTTGAACAGCTATGGAATTTCGCGTGGCCTGCTGCCATTGCATTGAGTCATCCGAGTCTTCTTCCTGTGGCTGTCATAGGTTTTTTTGCCAAGGTATCTGTCCATGTACATCACAAGTCCGTCAAAAATAATAAGCAAGTGGAATTAACTATTGAACTTTCTCATGTTAACAGCTTGCAGTAATTGTTGGAGGCCCTTTAGTAGGGAAACTTATGGACCATTTTCCAAGAGTACCTGCATATAACTGTTTGACTCTTGTCCAGGTAGTTTTCACTGGATTGCAATAAATTTGATGTGAAACCTTTGGCACAGGAGATATATTCTCATACTTCTTTATTCCAGGTAGCTGCTCAGTTGTTATCTGTTGGAATGATAATTCATGCCCATATCATCCAACCTACTTCTGTGTCTTGTGTACTTGGCCAACCTTGGTTTGTTGTACTTGTAATAGCTCTGGCTGTTGAAAGGCTCTCTGGACTCGCTCTGGGGGTTGCAATGGAGCGTGATTGGGTTGTTTTGGTAGTATTCTAGTTGTTTTCTCTTTTTCTATTTATGCATCATCACTTGAAGACTCTTCTAGTATTTCTGCTAAATTTTATGTTTATTTTGTATTTCAGTTGGCAGGAGCAAATAGACCAGTTGCACTTGCTCAAGCAAATGCAATTCTTAGTCGAATTGATCTTCTCTCTGAGGTCATTGTCTTGCTTAATCTCTTACATCCTATTTTTTCTCTCTCTATTTAAGCGTGTTTGAAATGACTTTATGCAGTTAAGATGATCAGGATTTCTGTTTTCTGTCAAATGTCGGCACTTGTAACTTTCATGGCCTTGTACCTGCAGATCGCTGGAGCATCGTTATTTGGCATTTTCTTATCTAGATATGAACCAGTGACGTGCTTAAAGCTGGCTGCTAGCTTGATGATATGTTCACTGCCTGTTGTGGTAGTATATAGCTTTGTTGTTCTCCCTGTGCGCGATTGTGAGATAATTTTCTGATGTTCTTACTCTCTGACCTAGGTTGTTCTCACATCTTTAACCAACTGGCTTTCTTCCGGAGTCCTGGACCATGCCAAATGTCCACATACTGGCTGCGGATGTTCCTCTGCAGGATCTATCTCAGATAGTGAAAATATATGTAAATTTAACTGTTCATTGTTCCTTTTGGTTGAGAGTTCTTTCTTATTGTGTACACTGATTCCGCCTTTCTTGTGCATAGTGGGTTCAAGTATAGAAGCTATCAAGCATGGATGGTTTGAATACATTCAGCAACCAGTTCTACCGGCAAGCCTTGCTTATGTGTTACTCTACTTCAATGTTGTTCTCGCTCCTGGTGGTTTGATGACTGCTTTCTTGACTCAGCATGGTATGGCTACTAAAATATTGTCTGGACTCTTCGGCTTGTGCAACTGGTTTCGTAGGTGGCCTTTGCCAGTATATGGATTCAAACAGAACTTCTTAATCCATGCCTGTTGGTCTTGACTCAAAATCTAGAGTTTCTTAGATTTTGTATCTATTATTTGTTGCATGTCAGATTTGGTTTACATGAAGGGGGAACATTAGAAAATACACCGTTTTAAGCTGAAAAATGGTCTTGTAGAGATGCACAAAAACATAGGATGCCAATGATCCAAATGACCCATGGCAATTCAAAATGTCAATTTTGTTTGCCACACGACAAGGAACTAATTAACCAGTAAAGCACTTCCAAATTTTGTGTACGCATATCAGTTAGTGAATTGCAAGGTCAAGCATCGATGCCGCTTACCTTAAGTAGAAATTTTCACTTAAACAATAAAAGTTATCTGGGGTTTGTATTTGGATTTTGTGCCAATGGTTGTAAGCGGTAGACAACCTGCTATCATTATATGGTTTGTGGTGTTATTTACTGATCCCATGGAAATGCGTGGAATGGTGTTTTCTAGCTTTCTTTCAAGCCATCAGCAACTCTGAATGTTAAGAGAACGGGATTCTAGTTGATGAATTAGTGTTTTTGAAGTGTTTTCTTTGAATTTCAGGAGCTTTATTTTTAATTGCCATGGTAAACACCAAGTTTATGTGAACTTTATCTTAAAATTGATTCCAGGATGGCTCCACTGGGGACCTCTGGGAGAAGAGAGCTAGGGAAATCATGGAAAATTACCTAGTAGCTGGGAGTATACGTTTAATTTCATTAATTACAGAAGGTGGAGTCCCTGTGTTTAATGAAGTTATGTTTACAAGTGGCCACTCAGGTGATTGAGGTGGGTATCCTGTGACATTAGATAAGTATCAGAAGTTGCTTATATGGCTTCAGAGGAAGATGTGAAACAATTCCTAGAAAGGCTACATTGGTCTTTGCATAGGGATTGGAGAACCATCATTATATAGCAAGTTGAAGATGCTAAACACCCTCTAGTTTCTGCTAGTCTAAACCAGTGCAACATCTCATATAACCTGAGCACAAGAAGTTGATGGTGAAATGCTTCCGACATGTTACTTCTGTTAGTCAATGGGTATGAATGGGTGAAATGGAGGAAGTTCAGAGCTTTATAGGTAGTTTGATATTGATAGGTAGTACAAATTGAGACAGCTTTGCTTACATGTTGGTATTGTATAAAAGGATGTGTATGCACCTCTGTCCTCTCGGTAGGGAAATCCTCTTGAATCCCAGTTCTAGTAGAAAAACTTCGTGTTGGTTATCAAAAGAATGGATCAGATGGTATGACATGGAAAGAGGTTGGGATGCTCCTGTAGTTGTTACCTATCACTTGAGTGATTCAGTGGACTTTGACTCTAATAGGATAGTGAAAGAGGCCAACTTACATGCATGTGCTCTGATCTCTGTTTTTGTACTGATTTCTTTCCTCCCTACGAAATATGGAAGTATGATTCTCGAGATACTTAAACTTTGCCTTCCTGGAAAAAATGGAAGTCTTTATATTGATGTGTTTAAGATTGTTACAGGTCTAAATCCTTCAATTATTGGAGGCTTCAGTGGATTGTGTGCTTTCATGGGCGTCGCTGCAACATTTGTGTCTGCAAAAATGGTTGAGCGGCTAGGCATACTAAAGGTTTCCCTTGCTATAAGTATTTGCTTTTCTGTTGAAAGAATTTCTATTGTTGTTGTCAATTGTTTGTCCTAATCCTAAATTTCTTGCTCCAGGCTGGAGCAGCTGGCCTGATCTTTCAGGCTGCACTTCTAACCATTGCAGTTGCGGTGTATTGGTTCGGTTTTCTTTCTCAGAAGATTCCACTTGTATTCTTCTTGTGCTTAATTGTGAGTTCCTTTCTATATTTTCATCTGTAATTTGATATACATGAAATTTGTGAATGAATCCAAGTGTGTTCTAGCACTGATCTTTTGAGTGATTACCAACACAAGCACTGAATTACAAGCATAAGTAACTGTTTACTAAACTTTAGTTGTGTACTAATATGTAAAGCATCATATTGTAGGACGTTTTTTGTTGTGTGGGTATCGAGTCTCACATCACAAGAATGCATATACTTGTGGTGTGCCTCTAAGATAACTATAAATCCAATTGTTATATCCTTGTTTACACAATGTAGGTTATTTGCTTATCATAGTTTTGTATATTTACATATCATAGTTTTAGGTATTATATTTATGATGTTTCATAGTTGGGTTTGTCATTATGTTTATCTTATAACTTGCTTTGAGCGAGGCTTCCCTCATTTATGATCTATCCACTTACACTTTTTTTTGTCTATACAAGTTTGCTTCTATGTTGTTTGTGCGTCCTAAAGTTGCTATTGCAACTATCCGATAAATTATTGTTTTTGAGCTTGATGTATTTCCTCCTGACAGGTGTTGTCTAGATTGGGCCACATGTCATATGATGTTGTAGGGGCACAGATTTTACAAACTGGGATCCCTGCATCTAAAGCAAATCTTATTGGGACAACAGAGGTCTCATTTGCCAGTTTAGCAGAGTCAGTAATGCTAGGGGTTGCAATAATTGCAAATGATGTCGCGCATTTTGGTTTTCTGGCAATGCTGTCGCTTCTGTCAGTAGTGGGGGCAGCTTGTTTATACTGTAGTTGGTTGAAGAACCCAACTGATATTCAAAGAAGTCTCTTTTTCTTTTTGAGCCACATTTTCCATGTAAGTAGAGAATTTTATGTTCTTGTATTTGTACTTGTTTTCGTTGATTGGTCAATTTTGACATGCCTGCCAAGTGTGATATTGGATGGTTGCTGCAAAAAAAAGGATATGAGGAACAAATCGAAGAGAAACTGGTTTTAGATGCTCCATAGATTCATTTTATACAGCTGCGGCCTACTAGGTGGCCTGCTTATCTTCTTGAGATATACATTTAAATAGAAGTTTTATAGTGCTGTAAAAAGTTAAATTTTCAAGTCAGAAAAAATAAGGCCTATTGGTTTAAAATTGTAGAAACCTGAAATCTGGAGAAAAACTCAGCAAAAGGAAATGATTTTGGGGTATATATATTCATTCGTGGTTAGTGTTTGACTTCATCTTGTTGGTTCGACTTGGAATTGAGGTTTTACAAGTGAACAACGGGATTGCACATATGGTGACATGGTTTCAAAGTTGAATTCTTATATAAGTTTCTGTACGGTTTTTGGATTTCTGATATTAGTTTGATGTTGCATTATTTGAAAACACCAAAGATTAGTTCTCAGGAAATGAATTTTCTTAATTAAGTTTTGAGGTTGGAGAATGAATCAGGGAAAACAAAAGCAACTGGCTGTGTTTTGGAACAAGAAAATGAGCAAGTCCATTCTGAGTTTCTCAGCGTTCCTTTTGCATTTTGAATAGTGATATGGAGATCTAAGACAAATTCAATAAAATATTTTTCAAATAAGTCTTAAAAATTTATGTTCTTAAGAACTGAATTGCTATTGTATTTGTGGGGTAAATTGGTTTGCATGTCTGAGTGAAGTTTGCTAACTCATTGTTGTACTCTTGTGCTACAGCTGCAAAAGAGCTAATGTAGCTAATTGACTGAAACAAGAATTCATACTTCAGGGGCTGTGATCTCAAAGGAGCCCAAGGTATTCGTTCTTCCTGCCACTTGGTTGCATGCTCCTTGGCAATATTAGACGACAAATTGATAGAGATTGAATATCATTTGTACAATATATAAGTAGTCAGATGGCAACTTTGAAGCATGTAGCACTCATATCTGCGTTTTCCCACATAGCGAGTTATTCAAAATACTCTTTCCATACTAAGGCAGGCATGCTGTGTATACGATCAATTGCTTTCTGAAGAATTGACCATAAAATGCAATTTTCTTGGCTTATCCAACTGATTCTCGAGTCAAGTTACATATTCTTTTGCAGCATCATAATCTAGCTTATTGTATTTGATATAGACCTTTACAAGTTAACAATGCAGTTTCCCTAGTAACTTTTGTCAGGGCCTGACCAGAAATAGTTTATGTTGCACTTAATGTGAAGGTAGGATGTTGCTGAATGCTGAGTGACAGAAATGGCATATACACATTTCACCGGTAGATGAGTCTTCAAGTTCATTTGCATCACTATTCATCTCTGATATTCATTATCTCTGGTTACGGTTTGGATATAGTTTGTTTTGCTCGACCATAGCATCTAGAGAACTATCCTTCACTTCTTAAATCTCCCTTGATCATGGATTTTGAATTATGATTATTAAATACCAGTCGTCAAGATAGATATACCATACGGTTAATTCTTGAAAGATGGCAGCCTCATTGGAGACGCCGAACTGGCAGAGTGCTCTTGAATTAAAGATAATTTTTCAGGTGCTGCATTAAAGATCACTTAACAATCTGTTGTGGACCACTTCTTTACTGTCAAACAATAGTTGTAGTAGTCTTTTTCTTCTCCTTCTCCTGCTGCACATGATATAACCGTTACTGCTGCTGCTGCTGCTTTCATAATGTTTACCTGTAGGATCTGAAAGGTGCATGTTTCATTAAAGTTCCATGAGTAAATTTTGCATAGGGTCCTCTTGTGCTTGGTGGTTAACATCTTTATTAGCATTAGTCGATTCTACTCCACATGCAGGTGGCGCGAAACTAAAAGTTTCGATGTGATTAGTCTGGACGAACGTACGTTGGGACAAGGTAGTAATTTGTCATGTACCTTCTTTGTGCTCAATGTTTTGTCAAGTATGAAGTCTCTTTGTTGATACTCTTCGTATATTCTACGTCGTATGTATATTCGATGGCCTCGTCTGATTCATGTGATAGGATTAGGCACGATGAGATTGGGTGGGATGAGAAATGGAATGATAATTAATTCCATCCTCCATAATATGTTGTTTGGTTTGACGTATATCCGGGCTCGAATACTATGGACCAAACATGTGATTATGCATGAAGGATAATCTTATCATGTATAATCACACAAGGAAATGAGGCCCATTTGTATAAACTTTATGTAATTTGTTAATTTAAAATAGACATGTCTGAGCTGGATCTTGTTAGGGAAGGATCTTGTTTGTTCCAGGGGCGATTACAACGACTTTTTCTGGGAAAATTAGTGTAAATTATACAAGATTTCCTTTGTCCAAAATTCCAACTGTTAAAAAAATTAAATGATTGATGTATAAAGGACTAAATTACTCACTTAAAAGTAAGAAAAGAAATATTTAATGTTATTAAAGGATGATCAAAATTAATTCTCTCCAACTTTTCTTCCAAGCCAATGAGGAGATATATAATGGTTAGGGGGGGGAAATTAATTACCCTCATTCCCTAAGGTCTGGTTTGTTAATTACACGTAAATTCTCTGTGTGGTTGGAGAAATTATATCTAATACCTTGGAGCTTTATTCCTGTCTATAAAAAGTTCTTTCGTTAGTCAAATTTACTGAATTTGTTGATATAAAGCAAAAAAAAAAAAATGAATGAAATAATATTTCTCATCGATTGATTATCCTGGCTTATTGTCGGTCTAAAAATATTTTTTTATTGAGCCAAACTACTTCGCATATCTATACTATATATAAAGGAAATGCATTTTTCACTCACAAACGGTGGTTAATGATACCGCGACACCAAATTTTTAGTTATGCATTGCTTTTTATATATTTTTTTTCAATATTTGCAATAATTTTAATACGTGTAATATTATTTTTATGCACGTAAGGACAACGTGCCACGACGGTTAGTATTTTCAAATATTAATGCATGTAGGTGTATATCTTCCACTGTTATAAGATTTTGGTCATAAAAGATTTATTTGGCTTGCAATAAGTTAGTAATAAGTCAATCAAAGGATAAATATTGATTTTTATTAAGTTTTTTCTTAATATAAAAATTCGGTAAAATTTTGACTAACGGAGGGATTCAATTTGTTAGATGGACACAAATCTTAAAAATTAAAATTACAAAATATCTATGTGTAATTACACCAAATTTCAGAAGAGAAAAATGTAATTATCCTTAATGGTCATATCATCTAAAACTGACACGCATCAAATCAACTCCTCAACTATAAAATGTTGGGCCTAGGTGTTCCTTAAAAGAATATATACATGGTTATCATATTTTTCTTTTTCCATTTTTTGTACGGAGGACTCTTTTTTTTTTTGTTAATAAATATATCACTATCATTTATGTTAAATATCTATATCTATAATCAAAATTTATTATTAAAGTAGAATAACATATCGTGTATTGATGGAATTTGAATCCATACTTTTAGAGTGATGAGATTTCAACTTAGTCAATTAAGTTGGACCTCGTTGGCGTATCAAACTCTTTTTGAGAGTCGATGTTGGAACATGCGATGGTTATTATGGGCGTGATTTTTGGGGGGACTTAGGTTTGTGGTAACTGGACGTACCGTCACTGGTGTTGGGAGTATTGTAATTGGTATGGGGCTCCAAAGGATTCCATGACGGAAAAACACGACTTCTGTTCACACAACCCGAAATGCTTATTAGAGTTGGGAATTTAATAGTAGACAACAGATGATGACATGAATGAGTCGCACTCCCATTTATACCAAAGTGCTTTTACCAACAACAAACAAACATTATTACTTATCGCATTGCCTCCCTCAACACATTGATCTCTCAACTCATTTTTTTTCTTTTTTTTTTCACTGATGGGATTGATGTCTTTCAGTCTGCCCTCTTATTATCCCTCGTTTCCTTCTATTTAAAAAAAAAAAAAGAAAGAAAAAAATTAGGATTTGAATTTCGGGGACAATTACGTTTACACTCTATATCTATGGTTGTTTATGGGGTTAAATGCAATTTGCCCTCTGTGTTAAGTAAAAGAGCAATTATCCCCCTGTGAAAAAATAACTAGCAATTTTACCTCCCTGTGTTATTCAAAATGCAGCAAACAACCCCCACATAGGGGTTTTCTGTTCCTTTTTAGGGGTTTTTTGCTCCAATTTTTAAAATACAGGGGGTAAAATTTGTTATTTTATTTTTTTCACAGGAGATTTGTGCACATTTTGCATATCACAAGGGGGTAATTGCATTTTTCCCCTTTGTTTACGTAAGACTTTTACTTTTTTTAATAATTATACATACGCGCACGAAAAATGTCAACATTATTTATATAAATTACTCATTGATTTTTTGAAAAGTACACATATATCGCCACCCAAAATGTCAAACATCATCATACAAACTATCCTTTGTTTTTAATGGTAGAATGATTTATGTAATTGTGTAGAAAATAAAGGTGATTTATGTAAATAGACTAGAAATTTTGAGTGTAAATGTTAATTTCAGATTAAACTACATTTTGTGGTTAGATCTATTTATGTTCATTGTACGTATTAATTAATAATGTCACTAGTAATAATATTAAATTTCACTGTCCCAAGTACTATGAAACTACTACTCTGTGTGTAATAACTTATTTTCCCTATATTTCTTTTAGTATTAGATATTAATAAACACACTATGTATTTGTTCAAATTATTTACCGTGTACTTACAAAATTACCGATCAATATAATACTCATATTCATATAGAAAATCAAATTTGATGCGGCATACGATGCGAGTATTATTCTGTTACGTGAGATATTGTTCGCTCTGACTTTTTATTTAGGACTTACGATTTTATTTTTAAAAATGTATCTCACTAGGAAATGAGGAGTCGGGGTTGTGGGATGTGTGCCTACATCATTAGGCTACTAGATAGAGGGGTTAGGGACAGACACATGACTTATTGTCACATACAGCGCCAAATGACGCGTCGTGCAACGCGATCGGTATCTCATTGCATGAAGTATTGTCCGTTTTAATTTTGTATGAGTTTCATGATTTTATCGTGAAAAAGTATCTCATTAGGGAGAGAAGAATTTCAAACTTATAAACTGCTTAAATTTCTTATTTTCAATCAATGTGAAACACGTGCCTACGTGAGAGCCCATAATTGAAAATATCCATTTTTACTAATTAAGTCAACAAGTATATTTATTTTTCTAAAAGAAAAATGACTAACTTT
Organism: Sesamum alatum; assembly: GCA_034509735.1. NCBI lineage: Eukaryota > Viridiplantae > Streptophyta > Magnoliopsida > Lamiales > Pedaliaceae > Sesamum > Sesamum alatum. The sequence goes on from JACGWO010000006.1 coordinate 5,120,056, forward strand.
AAGAATTGAAAAAAGATAGAAAAGAAAAAAAAAAAAAAAAAAAGAAAAAACGTCTATCAATTTTCACATCGGTGGAAGAAAGAAAGACAGATTTAATTTCATTTCAGTGAGTGCATTTGGCTCACAGTCAATCACGTGAAGCAATGCACTATGCTAACATATCTCTATATATATATATATACTAGTCGTGATACGTTGTTTTTGTGTGTATAAAATAAATATTTTTTTATGCTTTAAAATATATTATAAATAAGAATAAAATATATAAACTAACACATTACATTAAAAAAAAAAGAATGAAAGAAACAAAAAACTAATTTATCAATTAATATGAAATTTGAAAAGTTGAATAAAGTAGTTATCTTATTAGTTGAGGGTTATTTTTGGCATTACAAAAAAGTTGGTGCGGCGATGTCATTAACCGTCATTTGTGAGTAAAAAAGGAATTTTTTTATATAATAGTATAGATATATATATATATATATATTCGATTTTTATTAATTTTGAGTTGTTTAAAGAAATTATTTTTTAGTAACAAAACATGAATTGATTAAAAAACTTTCAAATGTATTTTTATTATATAAAATGACTGTATTTTTAATTTTTTTATTAATAATAATCTACTTATGAATATTTAAAATTAGTAAAAGTTATTTAAAAAACTATCAAGTCTAGTCAATTATTTATGTTATTCTTGGTTTCTTTCATACAATTAAATAAATGTGATAAAAATCTTGAATTATGCAGTTACATAGAATACTGTACTCTGATAGCTAGTGTGTATTTTTTCTTGAGAGAATTACATTACACCCCTGATCTATGATATATTTACACAAATTACATTGTTGTTTTGTGTAATTGCAGAAATCACTCGCATTTAAAAAACATGAATAATTTGTGTAATGATATTGACATTTTTGGAGGTGTATATGTAATTTTTCAAAAAGCAAGATAATTTTATGTAGATGGAGTGGACATTTTAGTGAGTGTATGTTGTAATTTTCTTAAAAGCAAGAATGATTTGTGTAAATAGACCATACGTAAGGAGTGTAAATATAATTATTCCTTTTCTTTTTTCATATTAATGGCATCTCATAAATGCATGTTTTTTTCTATTCAAATAAAGGTTGATAGTTGAATTTCTAGAGTTAGATTATTATTTAATTAAAGTCAATATATATTATTTTACATAGTAAGATGCATGGTGTTGTTGACTATAATTAGACCTATTTTGACTCAAATTCGATTTTTTTTTTTATGACATATTTGTTTTTGATGATAAAGTAATGTGATCTTTGAACAATAAAATACAAATTATAGTTATAAAAGCATTTAGAGATGATTTAAAATATTTCACAAAGTTATAGTATACATATACAAGATCGTGTTCAAATAAGAAATTAAAGCGATAAATAACTAAATTTAGCTATGTTAAAAACTGATGATAATGATTAACATAATTATATAGCATCAGCAAAAAATAAAATAAAATAATTGAATTTATGCTACATTAAGTATTTTATGAACTGAGTATAATAATCATCACATATTGTTTTATTTTTAAACAATAATATATAATAATTATCTAACTATTTGGTACCTAGCGTAGCATCTACATGACATAACATCCTAAAACACCAAAATCAAGGTCCTAAAAATCAATGCCTCTTTTGCAGTTTTTTTATCATCATTACATATGTTTTACGTTAAATTATAGTCATCTTTCTTGAATTTTTATCATGATCATAATATATTATTGTTGTTTGAAAAATTACAAATACATCATTGATTTTAACGTCTGCCTAACAACGAGCATATTCCTTTAGCTTCCGTTAGATTTACATCTAATTTTTATAGTGAACCGACCAAAATGTCATTTTGGATTATGAATTGTAACTATATATTTATTTTTAAATTTTTTGAAATATTTTATGGAGTAATATGCCTTATGTATTAATAATTACTTTACCCATTCTTAATTTCTTTTATATATATTATTAAATATATTTTTTCAAAAATCAGTAAGAATAAAGTAGTAAATCCCGTATCATCGTTTGAGGACTACATAATTATTTTTCAATTAAATGGGGTATTTATAGTTTTCCAAACTATAAAAATGTATTCGTAATTGTGGCAAACCTTTAAAAAGCCAGCCGTAATTTACCCTATATTTTAGATAAACTTAAGAAGTCTTCTGTCTTCTCTTCTTACAACAACAAAATCTGGAAATTAGTAAAAAGAATTTGCACTTTTTTTAATAAAAAATGGAACAAAGACAAGTACGTAGTAAATTGGAACTAGGTAGCTAATGTTATTTTATTTTTAAGTCTATAAGTTAAAGTTAAATATTTTAATCATAGCAGATTCCTAAATTTCGAAGCAAGTGAAATTGACTTCACTTGCTTCAAAAATGCTTTCTGCAATGGACAAAATTTTAGGGCACGAAAAAAAGTGTCACTTGGGCCTAAACTAGGAGCATGCTACTATGTACACATCAATATATGTACAAAAACTTTACTCAAAAAATATAAAAAATTAAAAACTAGATGATTTCGACTTCAATCACTATCTCAGATCAAAGCAACGGTTTCTGAACCAAGGAGATGCTTAAAAATAATTTTATATGTTCTTTTTTTTGTAAGAAAAAAATAAAAAAAATTACTAGTACCAATTCCGATCACCGTCACAAAGTCGGAGCAATGCCCTCAAAACCATATGTTCCTTATTCTTGTAAATTCATATTATTTACCGACACATCTTGTATCGGCAGGGGAATCGAATTCTCAACTACTAGTAGATTTTACACAAGCAAAGCCAAATATCGCTAAGGTTATATTCAAGTTGATAGTTTTAGATGTGAGGAAGGGATCCGGATATAAGATTTCATATGGCTCCATATTACAAGAATTTAAAATCCATCATTATTTAACAAAATATGATTTAAATTTAGAGTTAAAAAAATTAGAATTCTTTTAATTTATTCAAATAAATTCAAAAAAAATTATTATTAGATATTTAAAATTCATAACTTCAAATTCGTCAATTCACATGCAGCGTGAAAAAAAAAGTATTTTTTAATGGTTTAAAATAAGGGCTATAATTTTTAAAATGAATTTTCTTGAAATGTACATAGACTCTTGCTTGCAGTAATATCAATATAATTGATTTTCAAATATGATTGTCTAAAATAATATCATTAGTTAGCTATATATATAATTGGGTAAATTACAATGAGCCCTGCTAAAATTTATCATAATTATAAATATTTTTTATTATTTAAAAAATTACAAATAATTCCTTTAAAATTAATGGCCGTCAAATAAGTACTTTCTCGTGACAGCTCATTGTAGGGGTATTTTGTTAAATAATAATAAATTTCAAAAATATTTATAATTTTTTAAATAATAAAAAATATTTATAATCATAACAAACATCAGAAAACGTGCTATAATAATTTCACATCAAATCAAATGCTATTAGTTAGTAATTAATAATATTTGCAATATAAAGAGATTATTTATTGTAAGGCGTTACTTGGTGGAGAAGAGATTTGGGAAGATCCTATTTTTTTTTAAAAAAAAAAAAAACAATTGGAGAGAATTTGAGGGAAACAGTGCCCACTCCAATTCCCAAAAATAAAATAAGAAGTTGAACCCAACACAGAGCCCCACGCTTCTTACAAACACCTTGAGAAGACGCATTTCCACCCCCACCTCCAAATTTGCCTGCCTTTCCCAACTTTCTCTTCCATCAATCCCAAGAATTTATACATACATTATACGTATACTATAAAATCATAAATACACACATACTTCAAGTATTTTTTTTTTCAATTTTTAAAATTTTAAATTCGATGCGACTTGACTTGATCAGTGCCCCGTTACGCAAGGTATTATCCATTATGGCTCTGTATGAACCTCACGATTTTGTCTTAAAAAGGCGCCTCGCTAGGAGAGGAGGCATTGGGCTTATAAGCCACTCAAACTCCTCGTCTGCGACCGACGTGGAACGCTTGCTACATTAAAATCCTTTATTTTGATTAAAATGTTATTTTATTAATTACTTTACATGAAAATCTAATAATTTATTTATGTTCTTATAAAATATATATTTTACAAAAAACAAAAATGTGTCTATATTAATAAATATTATTTTTTTTCTAAAAAAAGAATGAATAATAGGGAGAAAAGAATTGATGTCTTATTGATCAGACGTAAAAGAAAGAAAGAAAGAAAGAAAGAAAAGGAGTTGGCATCATTTCCCACAACCCAATGCTCTCTCTTAGTCCATCATTTTCAGTTAGACAACTGACCAAAACTGCACAAACAAATAAACAACATTAAACATATGGGAAACAACGAATAAAGCATATCATATTTGTTTGCAATAGCTTGAGGATAAGAATTAAATACAGATATCATTTTTTAAGTATTCATTTTATATTAATTATTTAAATTATTAAAATTTTGAAAAAGAAAATTTTGATCTTCTAACTTCTTTAATTTTAAAGTTTAAGAAGTTCATTTGATTCTTACTAAACATTGATTTTTGAAAAAAAAAATTAAAGAGATTTATAAAATACCAAAACCACTCTTTTTTGAAACTTTGTATAATTTTAGCTGTACTTGTTTATCTAACTCTTTTTATTTTTATAATCCTAAAGTATCTGGAACTCATTTTATTTTAACTTTACTTATTTGTCGAAATCAAGTTAACAATAAATTTATACATTTATATAATTACCATATATATAAATATATATATATATATTGTAAATATATGTTAATTGTATAATTTCTTATTAGCTCATCAGCCATTTCGATTTTATTAATTGTATGTTTGTTTAAGTAAATATATAAATTTATATGCATGTATAAATCTATTTTTAATTTGATTTGACAAACAAGTGAAATTAAAATAAAATGGCTCCAAGTACTTTAGGATTACAAAAATAAAAAGAGCTCGATGAACAAGTGAAACTAGAATTAATAAGATCTTCAATAAAAAGTGATTTTAGTATTTTAGAAATTCATTTATTTTTTTTAGAAAGCAATTTTTAGTAAGGGTAAAATGGACTTTTTAGATTTAAAAGTTAAAGTAGTTAGAAGGTTATGGTTTTTTTTCTTTTTAAGGTTTTAATACTTTAGGGGGTAATTGATGTGGGATGAATACTTTAGGGGTGGTAACTGTATTTAACCCTAAGGCTAAATTGTAAAATAAGAGTGGTAAGTTAAATAATACTTAAAACTAAAAGTGTTTACTAATGAAAGTTAAAAAAATTAAAACATGTTGAAGTTTGAAAAAATAATTTAATACGTGTAATTTTATTTGTAAAAATTTATAAGAAGTTGCTTATAATTTTTGTTTTAAATTAATTTAATTTAAACAATTAAAAACTTGAAGCTGCAAAACAATAACATTTTTTCAGTTTATTTACAGTAATAAGGTGATAAACACTTAGAAATGAACGCTTGCAAAATACTAGTGCAATTTTTTTTTATCACACTTATGTGTCATATTTTATTTTAATGAAATGTATAGCTAAATTAATATAAAATTTAAAATTAGAAATACAAAACGTACGCGTATTCGTATGACACAATTATATAACAAAAAACTGAGATAGAAGATCATGTGCCAATAAAGATTCTCGTATAAAATATAGAATACATTACATTGACACCTCTTGATATTAGATTTAATTATAAAAATATTCCACATCTTTTATGAAATTACAGGTACACCCTTAAATGTTAGTGCAATGTTTTTAGGGGACATTTGTTTAAAGTTTTGCTATGTAATAGGGGTATACTTGTATTAATACTACAAACTCAAGGGATATACTTGTAATTTAGCGAGGAGCCGAGGGTGTTAGTGCAATATACCATATATATATATATATATAAATGTTATTTGAGATTATAGTTGTAATTACAAATACGTCTCTATGTGAAAACTTTATACAAACACTAAACATTGCACCAACACTTAGAAGGGGTAATTAATACATTGATACGTACCTCTTGAGGTTAAGTCCAAATATACAAATAGGGAAAATTGTATTTTACGTCCCATAACTTACATCGTTTGTGATTTTGGTCCTATGAATTTTTGGCGTAGCAATTTTGGTCCATAAGTTCACAAACATTGCAATTTTAGTCCCATTGACAAAATTTGTTCACATTTTAACGGAAGGAGCACGTGCTCCGTTAAGTCCATAAGTCACATCTAATGAAACGTTGCAATTTTAGTTTCATAAGTCCACAAACGTTGCAATTTTAGTCTCATGGACGTGCTCCTTCCGTTAAAATTTTAACGAATTTCGTCAATGAGACTAAAATTGCAACGTTTGTGGACTTATGGGATTAAAATTGTTACGTCAAAAATTAATGGGACCAAAATCGCAAACAATATAAATTATGGGACGTAAAATGTAATTTTCCCTATACAAAACACTTCTTATTTTTTATAAAATTACAATTACACTTCTTGAAACTTTAATTGTAACTATAAGCACAGTCCATATTCAATAATAAAAATTTTCATAAACACTCTTTAATTAAGACATATTACAGTAACACCCTTAAAGAGATATGTCTGTAATTTTATTAAAAAAAAAGATATTTATTTAATTAAATCCAACGTGAATGGAGTCAATGTATTACCCCTTATATAATTAAACCCTTTTCGATTTTTGACTCATTGACATTCAAGTTTAATTAATTTTAATTATACAAATAAATAAACATATATTAGAATTATATATATATATATATATTTTAGCAGGGTTTCTGTTTGATGTGTTGGTGGCACAGTGATTAGGACTTGAAAGCGCCCATCTTTTCATGTCCATTGACATTGATAGTTGATATGTCACTTGGCTTCTCCATCTTCTCTCTTTAATTTGACCTTTCTTTTCTTTTCCTTCTCTCTCTCTCTCTCTCTTCCCATCCTTGTCAAGAAGCTATCATACGCATTCAAAGAAACTATACAGATACTCATATTTTACACACACAACACACACTACTAGAACACACAACACAGGAGAAAGAAAAAGAAAAAAATATCAAAAAATGGGGTCTTTAGGAGAAGTTGTTGCAAGAAACAAGGCAATGTGGTTGTGTCCTAAGATGATGGGCGCTAACCCTTCTGAGAGATGGGGGCATTCTGCCTGCTTCTTCAATGGTTTGCTTTACATTTTTGGTGTAAGTATATATATATATATTCATTTTGCATGATGTGTTTGTGTGTGTGTAGTTTTGAGTTTTGTCTTTGTTGTTCTTCATGGTTTCAGTCCTCATGTGTTTTTTAAGGTTTTCTTGTTATTTCCTGTACATTAGTTGTTGAGTTGTCTCGATATCTACTTCTGCTCCTGTAATTAATATATCTGTGGTTTGGGACTTTGATTTTTTTTCTTTCCTTCCTGTCTTTTTATGTACTTTTCCTTACATTTGTTGTTTGTGTTGAAATTTGGGAAGAGGGCACCTTCACTTTCTTGAATGGATTTAGTGTTCTTACCTCTTTCTTTTACTTATTTTGTCCCAAATTCATAATTTGTAGAGTTTTTTCATACCTTCATGAAAAAAATATATAATAATATAAGGGTGGGGGTGGGGTGGGGTAGGTTGGGGGGGGGGGGGTTCTGTTTGAGTGATTTCTTACATTTTTATGTAGTTTGTGGAAATTAATCTAATGTATGTTCATCTGTGAACTGATGCAAAATGTGGAGTTGTGATTCTTATTTTTCTTGAAGTTTTGTTTTGTTCTTGTCATGGACTAAATTAAAGTAATATTATGAGATATGTATTGCAAGAATCATTGTAGTAATATCAGCAACTGGCTTTACAGAAGTGTTCTGAATTCAGGCTTGTCAATGAACATTAGCAAAGAATGCAGTGCTTCATACTAATGCAGAATGAAATTGCAGTCGACCGTTCATTTGATTTATTGTCGCAGGGGTGTCGTGGGGGCGTGCATTTCAGCGATGTGCTCGTGTGTAATATCGCGACGATGACTTGGAGCATTCTCAAGACTTCGGGGCCGGGGCCGGGGCCACGAGACAGCCACAGTGCCGTTCTTGTTGGGCACCGGATGCTGGTGTTTGGAGGTACTAATGGTTCCAAGAAGGTGAATGACCTTCACATACTGGATCTCGTTTCTCGGGAGTGGATGCGCCCTGAATGCCGTGGGAATCCGCCTTCAGCTCGTGAAAGTCACACGGCTAATGTCATTGGCGACGAGAAGTTGGTGGTGTTTGGGGGGAGTGGAGAAGGGGAGGCGAATTACTTGAACGATTTGCATATTTTGGACCTGAAAAATATGGAGTGGTCGTCACCTGAGGTGAGGGGGAACGTGCCTGCTCCTCGTGATAGTCATAGCTCTGTGGCTGTTGGAAACCGACTTTTTGTGTTTGGTGGGGACTCGGGTGATCGGTACCAAGGTGATGTTAGCGTGCTCGACTTGAACAAGCTGATTTGGTCGAGGGTATGAATCGTCTCTCGTGCTCTTTCCTAAACTAAATTGCTCATTACATAACGAAATTAAGTTCGTAAACGTCCTGTCTCAGCTAGATGTTTGTGGACCGTCACCCGGTGCCCGTGCTGGCCATGCTGCAGTGAGTATAGGGACGAAGGCAAGTAATTCTCTCGAACGGATGTTGACAACTTAATTCGCGCTTTTGTTGTTCATATTCACTTGTAAATTTATGCACGTAGCGTGTGTATGTGAATTAAGCACTGGTCTAGAACAGAGGATATGAGCTGTCCACGAGTATATCTCCCGTTCGTGTGACTTACTAGTGAATGATTCTAAAACCAAGCACATTTGAATATCCACCAATGCAGGTATATATACTTGGTGGCGTCGGTGACAAGCAATACTACAACGATATTTGGGTTCTCGACGCGATAAGGTCTTGCTGGGATCAGCTCGACCTATGCTCGCAAATATCTCAAGGACGGTTTTCTCATACAGCCACGGTCACGACCATGGGCATAACCATCTTTGGAGGGTGAGACTTTGATTTCGGTCCAATGTCCGAGTCCATTCTCTTCACCTATGAGTTTTACTCATGCTCTTTCGCTAACGTTTCAGGTGCGGAGAGGATGAACGTCCTCTCAATGAGCTACTCATCTTACAGATGGATTCATTCACATGCAGAGGTTTTGGAAACACGCACAAAGACGAAACGAAAATGTTTCTCAATAAAGCAGAGAATAATACGGTACACTAGATAAGTCTGCTTTGTAAATATCGCGTGTCATATGATATGCTAATTATTTCAACCTTCGCAGCGGACGACAATACTCATAGGTGACGGTGATGATCTAACATCACAGGACGTTGAAGAGCTCGAGCCCGTTCCCAAGCAGTCCTTCTGTTTTAGTTCCGGTTAGTATTGAAAACATTTTCTTCTGCTCACGTGTTGTCACGAGTAACGGTTCTTGTTTTCGTTTCTTGAAGATATGTTGCATCCTAAGAGGAGAAGGACTAGTAATTCAAATGCGCCAGAACAGAAATTTGAGCCTGAAGAGCATTCTCGTTCACAGTCTCAGCAATCGTCTCCATCCCAATCTGAGCACGAACCAACGCATGTGAAGAAAAGCATCAGCTGCTCTTACCCATCGTCTAGAGTTCATCCGCTGTTTAGGCAGAAAATTTTCAGTCCTAGCTGTTATCGGCTAAATAACCTTCCCGTAAACCTGACCAACAAAAAACATGCTATTACCAGGACGTCCCCGGAGATATATTTATCTTCAGAGCATCCTAATCAGATCAAACAAGAACATGCAAACGTAATTTGTGCTGATGCATGTCGAGCTCAGTGCAAAGCAGCAGAATCCTTATCCATGGGCAGAAATTTGGTACCATACGCGTGTTTCTTTTCTCGTAGAAACCATATTTCTCTGGCTAGCCGTTAAGTTGATTTTAGTTCTCGATTGTTAATTCGTTGGTTTTCGGTTTTTGACCTCAGATTGGAGCTGAAGTTCTCGGCCAAGTTGACGGGGCGTTTGATTCCGGCTACCTAATGACCGCCACCGTTAACGGGAAGGTCTTTAGGGGAGTTTTATTTGCTCCAGTAAGCTCTCATACTTCAGTACAGAAACTCCCCTTTTCCTAATAGTTCAAGTTCCTGGACATGAATTTTCTTGTTAATGTTGTTATCAAGGGACCTGATGTTGTGTCGAGAGGTGCCGTTCTTGGCCAACAACCGGCGCCGTTTGCTCATCACACTGCCGTTAATCATGCAAATTCAGGACAACGTCTTGCTTATCCGAGGCATCATTCCCAGCAGCCGACGAAAATGCTTACTCCACAGCCCTGTCACAGCTCGGAACAAACTCAAACTCAATCAAGAAGATCGTCTCCAGAGAACCGAAGTGTTCTAGCTCTAGGAAGACATTCGAGGGTTAACAGTGAACTTCAAGGTGTGGTCTTAACTTTGGCGAGTCCGGGAACCGATCATGCCAGGCTGTAGAAAGTCGAAAACAACCTCGTTCCGTTCGACGTTTTTTGTACATTTTTCGTGTAGAGTTCAAGTATTTGTCCTGCTTTCCTTCAAGATTTGGATGGTCATGCTGGATTTTACCATCCTGAGTTCATCTTTTGTGACAAATTGCTTCAATGTGTTGAACTCTTTGAATATGTCATGTTTTGGATGGAAGGATTTGGATTCAATAGAAAAATTTGAGTTTATGATATGAGTTTGAATTCCAACTATTTGTTGAATAGATTGATTTCCTTTAGGTTTATGTTTGTACTGAAGTATTTGGATGTATATTCCCGTATATAAAGATTATGTCATTTATTTTATTTAGGAAATATTTTATGCTTGTGGTGTGTATATAATAAAAAGAACAGAAAATGTAATATGATTTGAAATAAAAAATTTAATTCAAAAAAAAAGATAATCAAATGATTCCATATAGAGAGACTTTGAACTAGTCGGTGTTTCGTAAAATATAGCTTCAAAACGAGACTGGAAAGTTTTGAAATCTTTTGTAATATGGGATTATTTAAATAAATTCAAAGGATTTATAATTAGAAATTTGATATTCTCACTTTCAAATCTATCCCAAAAAAAATTAATTAGATAAATAAAAATTATATTAAATAAAATTATGAGAAATTATTGAAATAAAATGAAAGAAGAAAAAGGCATTTGGAAGTCGAGAAAGAGAGAAAATTGAAGCTAAAGAAGACAGAAAATGTAAAATTAGAAGAGAGAGAAAAAGAAAATTAATAAATTAATTTTTTTAAAAAAAATTGACAAACCATAAAATTAAAGGAAAAAAAAAGCGGATTGAATTTTCTATTACAGTTACTACTACATCTTTTATTCCATTTCACATATACACGCCACGTGTATAATATCTTTTCTTAAATAAACTTGATGACGTAATCTTTATACACGTGACGTGTATATGTAAAATGGACTATAAGATATAATATGAATTGTCGTAGAAAATTCAATCTGCTAAAAAAGTTCTCTTCACTTATATAAATGTACAGATAGATAGATAAACAGACACCCACGTATGCTTACATACGCGGGCTTGAATCCAAAACATCTATCAAGGAAAAAGTTTTAGGAACTCAATCTTACCATTGTGACAAAACATATTTGCCAAAAAATATTTATATTTCAAAAATTGTTCAAGAATTAACCAATAAAAATATTTAAAACAAAATTATATCCAACACAGATGATAAATGTATTAATAGCCGTATCTAAAAATAGTAAAATACAAATATTTGGTATGAAAAAATTAAAAACATAAAAAATTGTACATTTGATCTATGAAATAATTAATATCACGGTATATTTCACTTACATTGCCTCTTATTGTTGCTTTTGATGTACATATGTCCGTAAATTAATTATTTTTCTTTCCATAATATTAATCTATCTTACAAATTGTCAAATATTATATTTCTTTTTGGTACTTTTCTCTATAATCTGTATAATATTACTTGTTTTTGAACTAACATATTTCGTCCTATAATTTATATTTATCGTACAACCATATTAATATTTATGAACTATCGAATTTTTAAAATTATCATTAAAATATATGTTAATTGTCGAAGATTTTAATCTTGTCATAATATAATTATAAAATAAATATATATATAAAATTATTATTATAGATAATTAGTTATATATCTATCGTGAAAAGTCTTGTAATCAAATATATACAATTACTAAGTATATTAAAATTTTCACGTAATTTATTTTATTGACAATCTTTTTATTTAATTTATAAAAAATATTTTAGTCGATCTGGATTTTTAACTATAATTAATGCCCCAAACCCAAACCCACATAAATAATAAAAAATAGAGTATTGTGCAGTCATAATTAATTAATATTCATAATTTTTGGGATAATTATGTTTACACACCCTAATATATGGTTTGTTTGCACAAAACACTCACGTCTTTTCCTTGACAACCAAAAGATAAATGTAATTTGTGTAAGGATATTAACGTTTTTAGAGGGTATATATATAATTTTTTAAAAAATATAGGATGATTTATGTAAATATATTCGATTGATATATGTGTAATTATTTAAAAGATAAGAAGAATTCATATAAAAAGTATTAATTTTTTTTACTATTAACTATAAAAAAGTCATATTTTATTTTAATGTTTTTTAAATAAAAAAAAAAGGACTGTAGGAGAGTCAAAACCTGCAAAGGCTTTACGTGTTCTGTGTCAGAAGAAAGCTCCCGCTTAGGCCGCGGGATGCTGTACCTATAGACGCCCGTCCAGCCAGGGAGTCGCTGTCAGCCGTCCGATCTGTCACTTCCTCCCTCATCATTTGTCCCTTCCGATAAGACGTCTCTCCGACGTTGATGGCGTCATCCTCCCCCTCCATTTTCCTGTACTGCTACGTATATTATTATTTCTCTGCTTCAAACTGCGTTTCTCTCTCTCTCTAATAATTGAAGGAGGAGAAAGCGAAAAGATTCCCTGTAAATACACCTTCCCTGATGGTGAGGCCACGTCGTCGCATTCAAACTATTGTACGGCTGTGATGGCTTATGATTCCATCAGTTTTTTTTTTTTTTTAATCCATATTTATATCTAAGGTTAATTACACTGACCTCCCATATTATTATGGGAATATACAAATTTTTTCCTCTTAGTATAAAAATTACATAAATTTTCATTCCAAATATACTCACCTTACAAATTGCCCCTTCCGTTAGTCAACTTAATGAATTTCGTTGATGTCATAAAAAAAATTGATCTAAACTTTCTGTAATACCCTCGATCTGAATAACTCTATTTTCTATGAGTTAAATACTCTTGAGGGATAAATTGTTATTTTTAAAGTTAATAAGGGTGTATACTCGTAACTTTTAGTAAATTATTTTATAACATTTTTTAATCAAATATTGTGTATGTGTATGTGTATGTTGTGACAATAATTTCTACTCCTAACAATTATCAAAGCTTGCAAATTTTGTTAAAATTATATTATTTTATAGCAAGTAATAAAATAGAGTTTATATTACTCAAATGTTAAAAATATTGGGGCAAATTTTATTATTTTAGCCAATTTTACTATGCTGAATTAAAATTTAAACAAGTCAATTTTAGTGTATTTTAATTTTTAAAGTTCTATACGTTACAATTCCTAGAAAAATGAAGACATAAGTATATTTTTAAATTATTTGAAGAAATTTTTTTCCTTCTTTTCATTTCAAATAAAGAAAATAAAAAATACTTCTATTATTAATTTTATTGAAATATTTTCAGTTTTATAAATGAGGGCAAAATGATCATTTAAGCACCTATTATTAAATTTGACTAACAACTGTTAGTTAGAGGGGGTAATTTATAATTTTCATAGTAAGAGGGGGAATTTGTATATTCTCAAAGTAGCAGGGGAGGTGAGTGTAATTAACCCTTATATCTATAATCTATACTATTATAAAGAAAGAAAGTGCTGATGATACTTTTGGCACTGCTGCACCATTCATTTTACGATTTCAAAATTGTCTTTCGACTAATAAGATAACTTATTCGATTTTTTTAGTTTTACATTAACTTAGCCTAGTGGATATATTTTATTCTTATATATAATATATTTTAAAACGTGAAAGATTATTTACTATATGGACACATAGATAGGAGTGCCACAACAACTAGTATTATAAAAGAAAACTACTTTGCCATACTAACTTTTAAATACTCGAATTTAGCCTTTAATACATTTTTTTCTTCAATTTTTTTTTGGTCAAAATAGTAATTTCAACGATTTTTTATAATCTCATAATTATAATTTTTTCTTCTCAGCCTACTACTTCATGTTTTCCTTTTTTCACAATCTTCCATATTTTTAATAAATGAACAATTGCAATTTATTTTTCCTTTCTCGTCTCACTCCACATTTCTTTCTTTATCTTCTACTCACACCATATTTGTTTTTTTTCACATTTTTTTTTGTCTTCATCCCACACCATGATTCTTTTTTATATGCTCCCAGGAATTCTGCGTGCGGCAACGATTAATCATTATAAAAAAAAATATTTTATTATACTAATTTTAAAATATCCTAAATTATCCTTTAATTCATTTGTTCTCTTCAAATTTCTATAGACCAGAATAGTAATTTCAATATTTTTTTTTTAATAATATCTCATTTACAATTTCTTTTTCCTATTAACCCACTGCTCCACCGTTCCCTCTTACTTTACTTCTCCTTATTTCTTTTCTCAGAAATTGTCATATTTTTAACAAACTTACAATTATAATTTTTTTTACCCCACTCCACGTTTTTCTTTTCCTTCTCGTGGACTTCTTTCTTTCTTATCACTTCACACTACGATTATTTCTTTTGATAAATTTATTTTTTCTCGTCATCTCATACCGTAATTCATTTATATATGCTCGCGGGAATTACGTGTGATGAGGGCTAGTCTCAATAAGAAAAAAGTTAGATACACTTTTCACTTTTGAATTATACCGTAAATTGTATTTTGGCATAAATACATTATTTTTACATCTAAAATATACATATGGTCACATTTCACCACTCTAAAAAGGTAACAAAAAAACACATGCACCTGATAACATTGTCCATAATTTTTAGCCGGCTTACTATATCATTATACAATCATTCTCCTATAAAATAATTTGAATTATTATAAAAAATTTCACTCAAAGCAAATCTTAATCAAAATATATAATTTTTATAATTAATATAAAATCTTGTAGAAACTCTGCGAACTTACGGTCCTTATATATTTTTATGTAATTGTTTGAAAAATTATATATTGTGTTATGTTGTTATATATCTAAATACCTATATCTGTATAAATTTTTTTAATAAAATATTGTAAATACTATTTTAAAAATTAGATTGAGCTTATATATGTGTTGTAAAATAATAATATATATAATTAATTTATAATATTCAATAATTTTGTGAGTAATGGTACGATATACTTTAAATGTTTGTTCATGTAACTGATCGAATATAAAACATACACTTTTAAATAACATAAAAATTATTTTAATAAAATTATATATGCATGATATACATGGTTACATTACTATTCATACATATTTATGCTTATTTTTAAATAAATTATTTATTCAATAACATATAGTCACAGATATGGAGCTTATAAATATTCTTATATTATATAATTATAAAATATATATAACTTTTAACTATTAATTTTCAGTTAGAGTTGAAAATCATCAAATAAATTCTAGGGGAAAAATTGTAATAAACATGTATTAGGTAGGTAAATCAAAAGATTTTAGAAGGTTGGTTCAATTATGCATGGAATAAGAGAATTAAATTTGATGGAATAAGAGAATTACAACATGTCCCTTTTTTAATGGGTTTAATGCATTTCCTCTCCTGTGATATTACAAAAATTAACCCCCTGTGAAAAAATAATAGCAATTTACCCTCCTGTGTTTTGCAAAATGAAGCAATTTACCTCCCTACTTGAGGATGTAAATTGCTTCATTTTGAAAAATACATGGAGGTAAATTGCTCCATTTTAAAAAATACAAAGAGATAAATTGATATTTATTTTTTCATAGAGGGATAATTTGCTCATTTGCAATATCACACGGGGTTGCTTGCATTTTTCCCCTTTTAATTATGCATATAAAGAAAATAATGTCATCATAAATTTCATTGATAAGTATGTTTGGGCCTACTAATTGGGCTTGTATATGGGTCAGTTAGGCCTGTCAATGGGCGGGCATTACCCTATTCGAACTCGGACCCAATAAATACCCATAGTTATTATTTATAAATCCTACCCAGATCCTACACATATAATACCCGTTGGGTCTTACCCATACTATATCCATAGTAATTGGGTCCAATATGGGTCTTACCCAATGTGTCTTACCTATGTTAATTTGTTAAAGTGATAAAGTATTATACAATTTTTTTTATAATGATATCATCAAAACATATTACAAAATTAATTTAATAAAAATATTTCATGAATTTGCAATCAATAAAATAAATTACAAGCTATTCAATTTTTTAACATTTGCAAATCGAACATCGATAATTGAAATGTAAATAATGATCTTGACTTTGCTCAAATATTAGCCATTATTAATCAATTACATAATCTACATAGTTCGAGATATGAACATAAATTGAAAAACGGTAAGAAAAAATAAGTATGATAATAGGCTTTAACTTTGAAATACATTTTTTTTTTTATCAATTTGAAATTACATTCAACTTTAATTTAATGAGTTTTTACAATTCAAAATTCAAACAAATCTTATCTTCATATGTTAGTCGAGCTCAACAAATTTTACATGACAAGTAAATCGAGTCGATTGATATATAAAAATTTACAAATTTGAAAATTTTTAAATTTTACCCGTTCAATACCATTACCCACGGGTATTTTAGGGTCTAGACCCTACCCATACCCAAAAGACTTATTTCAATGGGTATGGGTCCAAGTTTGGGTCTAATATAAAACTATTGGGCCTGGGTATGGGTATTAGCTATTATAATGTGTACGGGTTTGGGTATTACCCACCCATTGACAGATCTAATGGGCCTGGTTGCTGAATCCTTTGGACCGTATATTCTAGTGAGACGAGTTGGGCAAAGCTATCACGTGCTGGACCTAAAAACATAAAAGGTAAGAAGTTATACAAAATAAATGATTTCTACGTCATATAAAATAAATACTAGAATCACTAAAAAAAATTTAATACTAGAATCACTAAAAAAAATTTAATATTTAATCATGACTAATTGTCATGGTTAAAAATAAATAATCGTAGTGAATAGTCATTCATCACGGTCATATAATGGTTATTGACCGTGGTATTTGCTATGTGGCTAAAACAATTGCTTTGGCTAAAAGCCATGGCAAAAACATTTGCTATGACTCATAACCATGGCAAAAAGAGTTTTCATGGTGGATAATCTAGATTTTTACGACGGTTTTTATTTAACCATGGCTAATAATAATCATTTACCATAATTTTAGTCCATTGCCAATAAATTTGTAGCCAATAATGAATTTTCTTCTAGTGAATATATATAAAATGCAACACGAGATGGTAATATAATGGGACAATTAGGAATATTTTTTCTTTTTGTTAGACAGAGGGATTAAATTTTCTATTTCAAATTCAGTTACATCTTCTATACTGTTTAATATATACACATAACGTGTATAAATCTTTTCGTAAGTAAAATACATTATGCCATCTTTGTACACGTTGATGAATGTATATGTAAAATGGAATGAAATATACAAAAAAATTTGAAATAAAAAATCCAATCCGACATACAAGCGGATAG
The DNA here is from genome assembly GCA_034509735.1 of Sesamum alatum. NCBI lineage: Eukaryota > Viridiplantae > Streptophyta > Magnoliopsida > Lamiales > Pedaliaceae > Sesamum > Sesamum alatum. The sequence goes on from JACGWO010000006.1 coordinate 5,137,880, forward strand.
CGTTTACGAAGATCCCATCAAAACATTCAAGACGCAATAAAATAATTTTGTGAAAGTGTAAAAGCTGGAAAATAATCACATTTAGGAGTCAAAGGTAAATAGAAAATCAATGAATGATGATAATGTATTATCATAGCCTAGTAAACATGAATAATCATCCCCAAACCCTTATTTTTGCTCAGAATTACTTATTAATCAGTAGTTATTACAGAATTGCTACTTCTTACATGATAGTGATTGTAAGAGAAAGACATGCATCCATATAACATTGATAGAACTGAAGCTCTTGATGTTATTTACATAGAACAATTTACTGAAAGGGATGCCTATAAATGAATTTGTCAAGCCTAAAATTGGTGGCTAAGACAAAATTAAGTTGAGAGAGTTTGATTAGAACATTGGTGGATGTTACGAGTCAAGTTAATAATTTTTTTTACTAGGTATTATGTTACAACAACTCGAATCTACTATATAATTTGTTTTGTGTTTCCAAATTTATATATATACTAGAAACTACGGCACGCACTACTTGCGCGCATAATTTTTAGTAATTTTGTTATGGAATGCATACCTGCGTATTTTGTAATGCTTTTAATGTATAACTTCATATATAAAAAAACTGTCTAATAACTTTTTCTAATACATTAATTATCAACACATATTTTACTCAAATTAAATAAAAAATTAAAACTTTGTACAATATATGGTATACTGATAACGATAATTATATAAACATGCAATACAAATCCTAATATGTTATTTCTATTCCAATTAACAATAAACTTAATGAAAATGGTAGTAATTTAACTATTGAGTACATGTACTTGCATGGAATTAAATTTCTAAAGAAATTTAGTTAAATAGTTAATTCAATTACATGGGTTGGGAAGTTGATGGACATTTTTGGTATTATAATAATTTGGTGTAGTGGTATAAAAACTACCATTTTGTGTCTATAAGACCCCTTCTCTTTATAATAGTATATATATATATATATCATGGGCTTTACAACAATTATAATCTTACAATTATACGTATTTGATATTTTGGTCCTTCAAAAAATGAAACTTGTGATTTGATATTCCACTATTCTTGTACATTTCGTGGTCTGAGGATATATTTTGCGGAAAATTCAAAATTTGTTTGAGATTGGCACGTGTGAGTTATATGTTGGCTTAAATTTTAGGACACACATGATTTGCATGTGTGTTTTTTCACCCAATTTTTAAATTTTGGCAAAGTGTGTCATCAAATTGTGAAAATTTACAAAAATAGTGGACAAAATTATAAGTTTTATTTCTTAAAAGATCAAAACATAAAGTACCTATAATTATAGTACTAAAATGGTAATAAAACCTATATCGTGTACTTGACTAGAAAATTTGAACATAGTCAATTAAATAACAACTTAGGGTGATTTATTTTGTCTAGCATCCCTATAACGTGAAACCTCATGCATGCTTTGTTACAAATTAATTGCATCGATCGTTCACAATTTTGGCACGTAGCAGTAACTTTTCAAAGTGTAATTGGTATCATTTTTCAAAACACATCATTTCTCATGATCGATATAAGAATCTAAACAATAACATTCACAAAGTTTATTGCCACCTAGAAGAACAACTAAGGATTCCTCGATCTAACATGTACGAGTACCGTACACTTAATGATTTTTCAAAATTAGACACATCATCGATTATTTATATCCAAAAAGTATAATTAGATAGAAAACGCGCACCATTCTGTTTTTCATGAGAAGCTCCTCGGTCTTCATTTTAGGCCTCAAGCAAGACTAGGTTATCCATATACGTCACAAAATTGTGGTAACGCTTCTCGTCTCCTCGGAGGGTTTTGGCTGTGCTACTATGAAATGACATACAACCAAGTCTTTTTCGGCATCTACATATATAATGTCATCGTTTTTGGTAAAGTTGAGAGGCCTAACAACTCCAGTATCTATTGTAATGGTGAGCGTCTTAGTCCAAGAACTATTAACTCCATACTCTTTCATGACCCACAAGTAGCAATAAGCAATAATGCTCTTGCCAAGGATGTGACAATCCACTGATGGAACAAAAATAGAGATAGATTTTCCTTGTAAAGGCAATCCACTGATGGAACAAAAATAGAGATAGGTTTTCCTTGTAAAGGCCGACGTATTCTATCAAGTCCTGGCCACCGATTTCATAATTAGGTAACTTTATTTGCCGGAACATCTCGTGCCCAAGATGGAACGCGAGGACAACCATTACGTTCTCATTGGCATCTTTATAGTATGCCTTCCAATGAACCGAGTCACAAAATACTAGTTGAGACTTGACATCAAACATGCTCCATGGGAAGCGCCCCACCTCAACGTTCTTCCAAGAGTTAGTGGTTGACAAATAAACCTCAACTTTAGTATGTTTTGCAGTTTTGTGATACTTGAAACTCAAATCCAAGTAGTCATTGTGTTCATCACCTAGGGCTACCATCCTAATGATCTTGTAGTCGTCGGTTTCATCATAATATCCAAACCCTAGAGTAACACTATCATTTCTTGGATCCGACGATCCAACAACACCTGTGATTGGATGGATTATGACCCTATATCGCCTTATGTAAGGGTTGCACAAATAGATGGCAGTTCTAGACGTATCAGTATCTGAGAGGCACAATAACCCATTACAAGAACCAAATTACAATTAAGTTCATCTCAACAGATTGAAAAGGGATAACCATCTCCGGAGCTAGCTTGCTCAAATGTTTTTGCACATATCCATCCCTTTAATCGGGTTAATGACAAATGACAGTGTGTTTTGTAGAATCTCCACTCAATAAGCACGGGATGCCAATAGCCTGCCCACCAAATAGTATCCGTCCTGCGTTAAGTTTCTTGTCCAATTTCCCTGTGGTATAACCAGTAAGTGTTCTTTGGCCTCGGTCAGAACCATTCCCTTTCTTAATTGCTCCATCATGAGATCCATCAGGCCGGAGTCTCGGGTAGTTAGGAATACTATGCACCGTACTAGTCAGTCGCTGAAATGAATGCCCAAGGCTTTCGTCCCCCGCTGCTAAAGAAACGAGTACAACCTAGTGCTGTAAGAAACAAAAGGAGACAACAAAAGAAATTGAAATTGACGTTAAAAACAAGAAGAGGAACAAATTGATGTGAAAACAAAGTACGTGGTGAACAAAAGGTAGAAAGATTAAACCAAATGTGTAGCTATTCCACGGTGAGTAACCAGTAGCAGGCTCTCCCTACACCTAGTAATTCTATGATAAAGCAGAATGGAACCCTTAGTAACGAGTTGTGCTCTATTCCTAGGAACAGGAACAAAACACATTTGTGAGATAATATATTATTAGCGGCGTATATATAATTACAAATAATTTATTTAATGATAGATAAAACTTTGGAATAATGATATAATATATAGTTGTATTGTGTAAATATATATCCATTCACACATCTAACGGAAAGAAAACAACAAGACGTATAAGAAGCTACATTGACAAAGAAAAACATGCATTCAAATTGGTGCTGGAACTGAAATATTCAAGAACATGGTCCTGCTGAATGACTACTCACCAATTTCAGAAAAAATTAGCTATATATTGGCCTCTAGAAAGTAATGAATACAGAATGACAGTAAATAATGATTGAAAGGTGTAATTTCAGTCTGTTTCTTCTTCTTGTTTATGACAATTCGTCTCTGATACTAAATTTTTATTATCGTATAGACCGGAATAGAGATGAATATTTTTCATACTAATGTTATTTAAGTGCAATAATACATCCGTGGCTAAATCTGTCTTTGATTTAAAAATTTATTAAAAAATTAAAAAAATTACTTTCATAGGGACGAAAAAATATCTTCTAATGTGTAGTGTTAAGGGGAAAAGTGTATTTAACAAAAAAATGAGAGATGAATTTGGTTAAAATATATATTTTTTAAGTATGTGAATGAATGCGAGATAAAACACTACAAAAAATAGGGATTTGGAACGGTCCAAGTGGAACGGCCATCATCCGTTTCTAAATGAAACGGGTATTGTAACTAATTTGGATCGAAATGGATGTTCGTTACTGACGTCATGAAGGTGCTATTGTTGAGAATTGCATAAGAAATTAAACTTGTCATCTAATTTTCAGCAGTCATAGTTTTTGAGTAGACTTTTAGATGCATTTTAAGAGGTCAAATGGTTGCCATTTCGGATAAATCTTATATGAAATTAAAGCTATGTGAGTCTAGTTTAAAATGGTTCAAGTTTCAAGTTGATAAGAAAGTCTGTGCAGAAAGTTATGACAATTTTACCAAGGACTGCCAAAAGGAGAGAATGATGCTTAGAATTCTATTTTGTATTTATTGTTTGTACGCTTTTTTATGCTTATTTGTTGCTGTGTTATGCCTATAAAAGGCCTTGTAATCAGATGATATTCACGTGAATAGAGAGGCACAATTTAGAGTGCAAAATATCTTAGATATACTCCTCTTCTCTTCCTTCAAAAGTGTTCAACCCACCATAGCTTCCAACAAAGTGGTATTAGAGCCTAGTTAAAATGACCACCACAACCCCACATATCTCCTTCGAATATCCAACCCTGACCAAAACCAATTATAATCAATGGTGAATTATAATGAAAGCTATTCTTGGGGCTCATGGCTTGTGGAATTTTGTTGAGACCAGGTATGATGAACCTGCCGATGAGGGTGCTCTTTCTGTAGCCGAACTAACCGCATTGCAGAAAAGAAAGAGTGGAGACCAAAGTGCTCTCAACATCATTCATCAAGGATTGGATGACGAGATGTTTGAGGAAATCGCCAATGAGTCAAAAGCCAAGGATGCATGGGACATTCTAAAGAATTCCGCCGCGGGAGTTGATAAAGTGAAGAAGGTATGTCTCCAAACTCTAAGGGCCGAGTTTGAGTCTCTTTTGATGAAGGAGGATGAATCCATTATGGATTATTTCACTCTAGTTTTAGTGGTGGTAAATCAAATGAAGCGGCTTGGTGAAAAATTGACGGATATGAGAGTAGTTGAGAAGATTCTACGCTCTCTTAATGCGAAGTTCAATCATATAGTGGTGGCTCTTGAAGAGGCAAAAGACATTGATACCATGACTATTGACGAGCTAAATGGATCATTAATAGCTCATGAAGAAAGAATGAAAAGAAATCAATAAGTTCCGGTGGAGCAAGTCTTGCAAGCAAAACTTTCATTTAATCCTAAAGGAAATGCTCCCTACAGAGGAGGAAGAAGTTAAGCTCGTGGTAGAGGCTGAGGTCGTTGGTGTGGCCGTGGTCGTGGTCAAGGAAGAGGAGAAGGTCGAGGCCAAGAAATAGGTGAATAAAACTCACTCCAAGATGGTGCAAATAGGAGTTTTCGAAGAGGCCGTGGTCGAGGAAGAAAACAACAACAATTGGAGGAAAATTTGTAAAAGTCATGTTGAGTGCTATGCATGCGGAATGACCGGACAATATTCATGGAAGTGTCAATCTAAATCTAACGAGGAAGAGACAAACCTTACCGAGCATAAAGAGGAAGAAGGTGACGCCCTCTTGCTTTTTCAAAAGGAAGGCACTATAGAAAATGATGTCACATGGTATCTCGACAATGGTGCAAGCAACCACATGATTGGAGATAAAAGCAAGTTTGTGCAAATGGACACAAAAGTAACCAGCGCTGTTCGTTTTGGAGATGATACTAAAGTGGAGATCAAGGAAAAATGTACGATAATTTTGGCTACAAAGAATGGTGATCACAAACTTTTCAACAATGTCTACTACATTCCAAGAATGAAGAATAATATTTTGAGCATCGGTCAACTTTTGGAGAGTGGACACAAAGTGAAGATGGAGGATAAATATCTATGGCTTCGAGACTGAGACGATAGGCTTGTCACAAAAGTTGCCATGACAAGTAACCGGATGTTCAAGCTAAATGTGAAGACGACTAAAGCAAAGTGCCTACAAGCTTGCATCAATGATCCTTCATGGATATGGCATATGAGGTTCGGACATCTCAACTTTGAAAGACTTAAGATGCTAGGAGAAAAGAATATGGTGAGAGGAGTTCCCAAAATAAATCATCTGGATCAGTTATGTGAGGCATGTTTGCTTAGCAAGCATGCAAGAAAAGGCTTCCCAAAGGAGTAACTTTCAAGAGCAAGCAAACCTTTACAACTTGTGCATGCGGATGTGTGGTCCTTTGAACCCCCAATCATTCGGTAAGAGTTCATATGTTATACTCTTTATCAATGATTTTACAAGGAAGATGTGGGTTTATTTCCTAAAATATAAGAGTGAAGCTTTCGAGACTTTTTAAAAAGTTCAAAACTCGTGTTGAGAAAGAAAGTGGTTTTGAACTCAAAGCTCTAAGGGCCGATAGAGGTGGAGAGTTCACTTATAATGAATTCAAAGTTTTTTTGTGAGATGCATGGAATTCGGCGTCCTATGACTGTTCCAAGAACACAATAAGAAAATGGCATTGCAGAAAGAAAGAATAGAACGATTCTGAACATGGCGAGGACGATGCTGAAAAGCAAGGCAATGCCGAAAGAATTTTGGGATGAAGCAGTTGCATTTGTCATGTATCTTTCAAACAGATCCTCAACAAGGAGTTTGGAGAAAATAACTCCACAAGAAGCATGGAGTGGATGAAACCATGTGTGAAGCACTTAAGATTTTTTGGCTCTATCTGTTATGTTCATGTGCCGGAACAACAAAAATAAAACTAGATGACTGAAATAAGAAGATGGTCTTTCTTGGATATGATGAGAACTTCAAGGGGTACAAATGTTTTGATCCTATTGCAAAAAAAGGTTGTGGTTAGTAGAGATGTGGAGTTCGAAGAAGACCGCCTCATGAAAGTGGAACATCCAAAGATGAGAGAAGAAGCCATTGGAGTCAGAGAATGAGCAAGAAGTTGATCGCGAGAATTCAACCCAATACCAAGTTCAAGCGAACAACCTCAAATGTATCATAGCATAAGTGATCTTTATGATGATATGGAAAAATAAATGGTGATAATCTTTGTTTATTTATGAATGATGAACCTTTGAGTTTTGAAAAAGCTATAAAGGAAAAGAAATGGGTTCAAGCCATGTAGGAGAAAATCCATTCAATAGAGAAAAATGACACTTCGGAGATAGCTACACTACCAAGTGGTCATGAAGCCATTGGAGTCAAATGGGTGTACAAAATAAAGAAAAATGCAAAAGAAGACGTGGAAAGGTATAAAGTGAAGCTTGTAGCAAATGGGTATAAACAAAAGCATGGTGTGGACTATGAAGAAGTTTTTGCTCCCGTTGCTCGCTTGGATACGATACGGTTGTTGGTAGCTCTTGCGGCGTAAAATCGATGGCCAATTCATCAAATGGATGTGAAGTCCGTATTTTTGAATGGTAATCTTGAAGAAGAAGTGTATGTAGAACAATCGGATGGTTTCATGGTTAAAGGCCATGAAGACAAAGTGTTGAAATTGAAGAAAGCATTATATGGGCTCAAGCAAGCACCAAGGGCATGGTATAGTTGTCTTAACAACTATCTTAAAAAAAGTGGTTTCTCAAGATGCCTTCATGAATATGGTCTTTATGTGATGAAGGGGAATGGAGATATACTATGTGTATGCATTTATGTGGATGATTTCATTCTTACGGAAAACAATCGACATATGTATGACAACTTCAAGAAGACAATGGAGTAAGAATTTGAGATGAGTGACATGGGACTCATGCCATATTATTTGGGATTAGAAGTAAAGCAACAAAGTAATGGAATCTTCATCTCTCAAGAGGCGTATGCAACAGAGATTATTAAAAAAGTTCAAGATGATGGAATGCAATCCTGTGAATACTCCAATGGAGTGTGGAGTAAAATTTTCCAAAGACGTGGAGCAAGAAAGGTCGACTCAACTACATTTCGAAGTCTTGTTGGGAGTCTAGGGTACTTAACATGTACTAGACCCGACATACTATTTGCAGTCGGATTAATGAGTCAGTTCATGGAGAATCCAAGTGAAGAAAATATGAATGCTGCAAAAAGAATCTCCGATATCTAAAAGGTACTCTTGATTATGGGATTTTTTACATCTCTTCTAGTAATGCTTGCTTAAGAAGTTATTGTGATAGTGATATGCCGGTGACGTTGATGATCGAAAAATCACTACTAGTTTTGTGTTTTTCTTTGGAGAAAATGCAATTTCATGGTGCTCAAAGAAGCAACCAATTATGACTCTATCAACATGTGAGTCGGAGTACATTACTACAACTGTTGGAACATGTCATGCAATTTGGCTAAGAAGGTTGCTAAGTAAACTTTGTTTTGCACAAGATGGAGCAACTAAAATCATGGCGTACAATAAATCAGCTATTGCTCTTGCTAAGAATCCGGTGTTTCATGATTGAAGCAAACATATAGATGCAAGGTTTCATTTTATTCGAGATTGCATTGCTACAAAGAAATTGAGGTGGAGTACACAAAACTCTTGATCAAGTTGCAGATAATTTTACTAAGGCCCTCAAGAAAGACATATTCCAACAGTTTAGAGAGATGATCGGAGTTGTAAAGAAGTCAAGTTTACTGGGGGGTGTTGAGATTTGCACAAGAAATTAAACTTGTCATCTAGTTTTCAACAGTCATAGTTTTTGATCAGACTTTCGGATGCGTTTTCAGAATCCAAACGATTGCTATTTTGGATGAATTGTATATGAAATTAAAGCTTTGTGAGTCTAGTTTCAAATGGTCTAAGTCTCAAGTCGATTGAAAGTCTGTGCAGAAAGGTATGACTATTTTACCAAGGGCTGCCAGAAATAGAGAATGATGCTTAGAGTTCTGTTTTGTATTTATTGTTTGTACGAAATTTTATGCTTATTTGCTGATGTATTATGCCTATAAAAGGCCTTGTAATCAGATGATATTCAATAGAATAGAGAGACACAATTTTAGAGTATAAAATTTCTTAGATATACTCCTCTTCTCGTCCTTCAAAAGTGTTAAGCCCATCATAGCTTCCGACAGCTATAGTGAAACTTGGCAATTTTGTAACGGTTTAAGCTTACAATCTTCGTTCCAAATATTTTTTGAATACAGGGCGTTCATAAATGCATTCCAAATTGAAGGTCGTTGCACATTTGGAACATGTTTGGAACAACATACTTGGACTATAACGGCTACGTGAACTATGAAAACATCTGTTCTAATATTATGTAAAAACCTATTACAAATTTGTAATGCTACAGGTTTGCTACAAATGCCGTTACAAATTAGAGGTCGTTGCACATTTGGAATAACTTTTAGAATGGCCTAGTTTGGACTGTAACGGCTACAGAAAATATGAAAGAATTTGTTCCAATTTTGTGTAAAACTCCGTTACAAATTTGTACTGCTACCGGACCATTACAAATGCCGCTACTCTTGGAACGACTTTACTACGAAAGCAATACTTTGTAACAACCGCTAAAAAATGAGCTCTGTAATCTAACGACTACTTTTGGTCGCTCCAAAGTCCATTCGAAAAGATTATATGTAAGGTGAATTACAACGACCTCCCTTGAGGTTTGGCGTAATTACGAATACCCCTTGAGGTTTGTAACCGTCTAACAAATAACCCATTTTCATCTATTTTTATGGGTGGACTGACCAAAATGCACTTATACAAGTTGAATTATTTTTTAAAATTTTCTAAATTTTTTTAGACAAAAATGCGTAGGGGGAGGTTTCTTACGTTTTTAACACAGATGAGCAATAATGTAATTTACCTCGACTGATTTTTCTATAATATAAAAAAAGATCAAGGGCAAAATGGATCATTTTAGGCCCTTGGTTAAAAATTACAAACCTCATGGGGGGTATTTGTATTTGAAACAATGAGGGGGTATTCATAATTATGCCAAACTTCAGGGGAGGTCATTGTAATTCACTCTATATATATGTTGCATGTTGTGCTTATTTCATTTCTCCTAAAAATCTTATATTGTATAACCACACACACTCTCAGTCTCTCTCTAATTTTCAAGCATATACAGTTGATCAACTAGAATTACATCATTTTATCGTGTACCGTCGATCTTTTTAGGTGGTTGACCAGGTAAAAACTTGAATTCTTTTTTGTTAGTTAAAATGTGGTATAATTATAGTTTTCTTATTCTTATATTTGAATGTTAAGTATTATTAGTGGTAAGAAATAACTAATTTGTAGGTCGAAATATAATTATGGGCAAATTACATTAACACCCCTCGAGGTTAGGCCCAATTACACAAACACCCCCTGTCTTTTGCAAAATTATAACTGCACCCCCTTAGGGGTGTTAGTGTAATGTTTTTCAGGGGGTATTAGTGTAAACTTTGTCTTTGAATTGGGGGTGTAGTTGTAATACAATTACAACCTTCGGGGGTGTAATTGTAACGCAATTACAAACTCAAGGGGTGTAGCTGTAATTTCATAAAAGATAGAGGGTGTTTGTGTAATTGGGCCTAACCTCAAGGGGTGTCACTGTAATTTACCCTATAATTATATATATGTGCGTGTGTATACGTAGTGATCATCATGTTAAGACAATTGAAGAGATGTATGTATGAGAAGAACCTTTTGGGGAAGGGGAGTCTTAACCTGGGGTTTGAGGATGGTGTTAATACTTTCATAGAAAGGGCCAAGTGTCAGCATGGAAATATGGATGACGAGAAGGTTAAGTGGCCATATCAAAAGTGCAAAAACAAAAAGTTCAAAATACCTGACGAGGTCAATTTTAACTTATGTATGAGATGGTTTATGCCGGAATATAATAATTGACTTCCCATGTGGGGGAATACTTTGATGCAATAACCGCCTTTCCACTGCAGGAAGAGCAAAGCCTAACTGCTCGGAGGAGGGTACTATGAACTGGGGTGATAACCAACAAATGGGTTGGGCGCAAATGATGATTTTTATGCAACTAGCCCAGGTTTTTTTTGGTCTTACCACGAGGGTATGCCGGATGATGGTACGAGGTCCTGTCCTACTGATGCTAGTCCTAATTCGTAGTACAACAGGGGCCCTATGATTATGTGTCTGGATTGTTAGATCATTTTTTCGATGTAGTACACACTGCCGATCAGTCATTATGGAACGGTTGTACCTAATCTCAGTTGTTAACGATTGCTGGGCTAATGAACATCAAGGCCGAGAATAATTTTTCTAAGAGATGCTATGATCAGGTGTCCAAGTTGGCTAATAATATATTGCCAGATCGCAACCTGCCCACTGGTTACTACAGTACGAAAAAATTGATAAGGGATTTGGGTTTACCATTGAGAAGATTGATGCGTGTAAAAATGACTGCATGTTGTACTAGAAGGACGACATTGATATGGACTATTGCAAGTTTTGTGGAGACGCTAGGTACAAGCCGACCAGGGAGTGAAACCCCCATCGCAAGAAGTCCTAGTATGCCGTTCTTAGATACCTGCCGCTTACTCCCCCACTGTAGAGGTTGTATGCTTTGTCACCGACTGTGGAGCACATAATGTAGCATGCCACACATCAGACGGAGTTGTACGGGATCTAGTACTCACAGTTGAGAAATCACGACAGTCACATATATGTGGTGGCCATATCTAGATCTGGCAAGAAATGATCGTATATTTCATGTGGTTTTTATAAACATTGTCTAGTGCAGTCAGAACATATAGTGTGGATGGTAGGTTTCAAGATAGGATCCATCGCCTGTCGATATGTGACAATAAGATCTCCTATGCGCTCTGGAACGCGTTTAAGCTCCCTGATTCTGTGGTCACAACAAATCATTGAATAGGAAATGGTCTCCTATATCAATTGATGGAGTAAACGCGTGTAGAGTTCTGAGCATAGCTGTCTAGTCTAGAATGGGAACCAATTCCAATTCCATGCCCTAAACTTAGACCGAGAAACAGCTGACGGAAGGACCATACCTCTATGGTACTCGAGAGCCTAAATATTCACGCCAAATTTACTTAGTCTCTAGTGCCATGAACCATTGCTAGACGGTCACCCATGGTGATGGGTGCTTCTGGTAATTATTAATGAGAAGCAATTAAATTAAATTAATTAATTTTTTTAGACACAAACCTAAGTCTAACTGAGAGTGAATCTAAAGAGTCACACATAGATCACTACGAAAGTAGTAGAATTAATTTGAAATTAATTCTAAAAAAAACAAATTAATTTAAATTGTTTAAATTAATTCTAAAGAATAAATGATTGGATCAATTTAATGGGAATATCCATTTGATGGATGACCCAATATTTAAATAATTGGATGAATTAATTTGGGTCATGCACAATTAAATTAATTTGATTGATTTAATTGAGCTTGGTTCAATTAATTAATTAGATTAATTAATTGATGGAGGTTGACTCAATTTATTTAATTAGATTAAATAAATAAGTTGGGCTACTTGTTGGATTTTAATTGATGAAATTAATTAATTGATGGGCTTGGACAAACCCATACCATAATTATTGTTGGGCTTGGACAAGCCCAGGTCATGAGCAAGGAAGCCCAAACAAAGGAGTTGGAAGCCCCTCATTGGGGAATGAATGTGGCTGAGAATAGGACCGCAGGGGGCCTCATTCTCTGCCACCACCAACACCATCATGACTAGGTTCATGATGTCTGAAATGGTGTTTTGGCAAGTCAAATAAATCAAGACTTGATTAACTTGATTGGCTTGATTGATTGAGGATTGACTTTTGTGCTATGGTAAGCACACAATTTGCCCATGTGTTTATTTCACCTTCTAGAAAGGTGAATATATATCTAGCAATCAATCAAATACATTTTCATTCTCTCAATACACAACTCGGACCTCTCGCCTCCTTACAATCTCCCGTTCTTCTTGTGTTCTCTTGAACAAGGTTCAAGATTCAACTAACAATATAGATTCACTAATTGATAGTGCAAATCCAAATTCATTTCTTCGATTGAGAGAGCACGAGCTATCCAGCAATAGTCCCAGTGCATACCGCTTCCGTTTGTATGGTGTGGACAAACGAGAGAGGATCTACGTTGATCCTTGGGTGAATGCATATCCGGAACAACGTTAGTAGCCGAATCAGAAACCGAAAACGAAAGAGGTAAATTTGATTTATGCTTATGTATAATTTTTCGGTTTACTTGCTTAAGCCATTTATGATAGTTTATTTTCTATTTGGTTTTTATGTTCTTAAGTGACGAACGCCCGAAAATATTAAGGGGTACATCCCCTTAATTCGATATTAAATTTGATTTAAATTCTATTTTATGCTACTTTCTCTTATTATCGGGCACGTACCGTTAAATTTGAAATCTTTTTTTCATTTTTCCTTGTTCCTGGAATGATTAGGGCTATCTCTTTTACTCAAAAAGGATAAGAAAACTAGGATTTGTTCGAACAATGCAGAGAAATTGTTTCTTTGGGTGCAGAAAGATGAGGAAATTTTCAATGAATTTAATGGTCTGTTTATTCCCATCTTCAGTCATATACTAATGGACATGATTAGTGAATTGGTAATGGCAATTAAGTGCTTCATGCCATTTGAGTAATTAAATGCTCTATCTGGTAAATTTATGAAATCAGATTACAGACAATTTAATTATAATAATTGTAATAATGAGCCAAAAAATTCAAATTCAATTCCAACACAGCGCGGAAATGAAATTTCACACGTTTCCACCAATTATTTTTGGAAATTTCTAACTACAATATTTGACAGAAAATTAAATAAAGGGTAATTTCAAAATGTTTTTAGTTAATTATTTCCTCTTCTGTTTTCAACCTACCAAATTAAACTAAAACCAATATTTTCATAATCGGATTGAGAATCGAACCGGTCAAACTATTGGGTCACTGAGTCACTAGGCCCATCGCTCCGACCGAATTAAAAAACCATGCTGGCCCGAATTCTATTATATATATGTAGCATATACATTATATATTAATTAAATTAAGTTAAAAGACAGAATATATTCAAATAAAAAAATTTAAAAAATTCAAATATATTTCATTCAACTTACAACAATAATAGTTTTTTAATAAAATTTAATAAGTACACAAAATAAATTCAATAGTATATAAAATGAATAAAATTGATAACAATAATATATAAAATATTATAATTTATTCTCCACAATTCATCAAACAAATAAATTAAAATATAACATTCAACTTTGTTAAAATTAGCACAACATTCGTCCTCACAATGATGCCCAAGAACAATGGCACTAGCAACAAAGCACCCCTAACCTTACCCCTACCCCCTCCCTGTTCAGATTTGACTTAGCCTCTTCGTTCCCTTCAGAATTGTCACCTCCTCCAGCTTCTTCAGGAACACCATTGGAATCACCACCCTTTCAGCTCCAGCATTTCGCCCTTGAACTTCCTTTTTTTCATCTCCTTGCTTTTCTTTTCTTTTCTATTTTCTGTTTTTTGTTTTCTGTTTTTATATCTAAACTGGTTTGACCGATTCTGATTTTGGTCGGGTTTGATCGGTTCATCCTGAGTTTGACCATTTCGAATTTTATACTGATACCCAGATCGGTCATAGGTCTGGTTCCCGGTCAAATTGGCCGGTCCGATCCGAGTTTTAAAACATTGATTAAAACCTTCATGCATAAATACACATATTATATATATATATATATTTCTAATTATTTTACTCTTATATTTTCATTTATACATTTTTTAATATGTTATGATTACAAATTGGTCGCTCCAAAACTATTACCTGGATCGCAAAATGGCCCTTAAAGTATAATGTAAAAAAAAAAAAAAAAACACCCTTGCCATTTTCAACTGTTATTCTAGCAGTTTATAAAAAATTGACTTGGTACAATTCTAGCTAAAAAAAATCTTGCTTTTTTTAGTCGGTCACAACATTATCTGAGTGATTTTTGTGGTGTGAGATCAGAATGTAAAAAGTGTGGTAATTCGAATATCTTAGATTGAAAATAATCCACAAAGCAAATTTGCAGGTTGTGCAAATTGAAATATAAGTACATTTTCATTGATTTTTATGCTAAATATTTTATGTCATTTTTAATTTGTGATTTTTAATTTCAATCGAATGGATGTAATTTCTAAGATGCCTTGACCCTGAAATTTGTGAAAAAGGATTGGAGATTGGTCAATGTGTCATTCGATTTTTGGAGCCAAAAAATAAAAATTGATTGAGTTTCTTCACATTTACTAAGGAATTTGGGTGAGATTTCTTGATTTTGTGGAAAATGAATTTGGGATTTAGGGTTCTTCAACAAAGCCCTCACTTTGGTTCCTTTGGCAAGATATTAGTTTTACCTTTAGTTAAACATTTTCAATGAAATCGTTTTTATTTTTATTATAAGCAAAATTACTTTTTGTTTTTTTTTCCTCACTCCTTTGAGCGCAGGCATTAGATTTTTCTAATCATTTTGGATAATTTCAAAATTATACTACATCAGCTGATGTGTCATAACTCATTTTTTTGGGCTGATGTGCAATGGGCATAAACGTAATTTGCTGCCATTAAGTTTTTTGTAGTTTGACCGTTAACAAGGGGGGTCTTTTGAAAGATTTAATACTATAAGGGTCATTTTGCAACTTGAGTGATAGTTTAGGGATGATGAACGTATTTAATCCCTTATTTAATAATGATATATAATGCTAATATAGATAGTTGCATTGTAGGCCTCTCGTTTTTACTAGAAGCGTGCATGAGGTTGTCACGTACCAGGGATTCTTCATACATTAATTTCATCGTTTCTGGTAAAAAACGAGAGGCCTGACAACTCCAGGATCTACCGTAATGGTGAGCTTCTTAGTCCAAGAACCGTGTACTCCATACTCCTTGATGACCCACAAGTACCAATATTGCTCTTGCCAAGGATGTTGATGATCCACTAGATGAAACAAAAATAGATATAGCTTTTGCTTTTAAAGGCCGACATATTCCATCAGTTCCTCCCCATCGACTTCATAATTAGGTAACCTTATTTTTCGGAACATCTCGTTTCCAAGATGGAAGGTGAGGATCACCAATACATCCTCGTTGGTATCTCTATAGAATGCCTTCCAATGAATTGAGTCACAAACTACTAGTTCTGACTTGACGTCAAACATGCTCCATTGGAAGGACTCCACCTCGACGTTCTCCAGGAGTTAGTGATCGATGAATAAACCTCAACTTTAGTATGTTGTGCAATTTCGTGATACTTGGAACTCAGATCCAAATAGTCATCGTGTTCATCACCTGGGGCTACAACCCTATTGATCATGTACTCATCGGTCTCATCTTAGTATTCAAACCCGAGTAACACTATCATTTCTTGGGTCCGATGATCCAACAACACCGGTGATTGGATGGTTTGGATAGTGTGATACTTAATGATTTTTGTTGGATCATTAGACCCAATAAATGATAATTTTACTCTAGGGTTTGGATACCATGATTAGACCGACCACTACAAGATTATTAGGGTTGTAGCCTCAGGTGATGAATATGATGACTATTTGGATTTGAGTTTCAAGTATCACAAAATTGCAAAACATACTGAAGTTGAGGTTTATTAGTTAATAACTAACTCTATGAAGAACGTTGAGGTGGAGTCTTTCCCATGGAACATGTTTGATGTCAAGTCGGGACTCGTAGTTTGTGGCTCAGTTAATTGAAAGGCATTCTATAGAGATACCAATGAGGACGTATTGGTGATCCTCACCTTCCGTCTTGAAAACGAGATATTTGACAAATAAGGTTACCTAATTAATGAAGTCGATGGCGAGGATTTGATGGAATACATTGGCCTTTACAGGGAAAACCTATCTCTATTTTTGTTCTATTTAGTGGATGATCAACATCCTTTGCAAGAGCAATAGTGCTACTTGTGGGTCATGAAGGATTATGAGTGGACGGTTCTTGGACTAAGACACTTACCATTACAGCAGATACAACTAGTTGTCAGGCCTCTCGTTTTTACTAGAAATGATGAAACTATATTTGCAGTACGAACAAGAATTGGTTGTGTATCACTTCGATAGTAGCACATTCAAAACCCTTGGATTAGCGAAGAAGGGTTACCTGAATTTTGTGACGTACATGGATAGCCTAGTCTTGCTCGAGGGCTAAATGAAGAACGAGGAGCTTCTCATGAAGACAGAATGGTACATGTTCATATCTAATAATACGTTTTGGATATATATACTTGATGATATGTCTAATTTTGAAAAATCATTAAGGTCTATTTATTTCGAGTGTTTGATTATATGATTGATAGGATTATCTTTAATTAAATGAATGACAAAAAAGCCTTGAATTAATTCCAAGTTGTTTACTTACATGTAATATTGCATCAGGATAAAATTTAGTAATGTGTTTACTTTGATTGATACACATGGGTTGAGTGGAGAAATTACCATTGAATTGAGATGTATTAAAGACGATATTGTGGGCAAAATTGAGGAATCACATACTTACCACGTTGGTTGTGGTCATTAGGATAAATCATCCCACATCTCTAGGTGAGATGAGTTATGTACGCTGAATAGTGATTAGTACAAGGCCCATGTACCTCAAAATAAACACTATACTAAGCTATACTATATTTCTTATTCAAACTGATACATCAAAGTAAATGGGGCCAAAGTGTACGGTACACGTACATGTTAGATTGGGGAATCATTAGTTGTTCTTCCAGGTGGCAATAAATTTTATGAACGCCATTGTTTAGATCCTTTATCGATCATGATAAATAATGTGTTTTCCAAACATGATCACCAATTACTCTTTGAAAAGTTACTATTACGCACCAAAATTATGAACGATGCAATTAATTTGTCATTAAGCGAGTATGAAGTTGTCACACATAATAGGGATTTTGGACGAAATAAATTGATTACGAGCAAATTTTCTAGTCAAGTACATGATATAGGCTTTATTGCAGTTTTGGTCCGATAATTATATAGTCAAGTACGAGAGGCCTGACAACTCCAGGATCTACCGTAATGGTGAGCTTCTTAGTCCAAGAACCGTGTACTCCATACTCCTTGATGGCCCACAAATAGCATTATTGCTCTTGCCAAGGGTGTTGATGATCCACTTGATGAAACAAAAATAAAGATAGGTTTTCCTTGTAAAGACGGACGTATTCCAACAAGTCCTCCCCATCGACATCATAATTAGGTAACCTTATTTGTTGGAACGTCTCGATTCCAAGATGGAAGGTGAGGATCACCAATACATCTTTGTTGGTATCTCTAAAGAATGCCTTCCAATGAATTGAGTCACAAACTACTAGTTCAGACTTGATGTCAAACATGCTCCATAGGAAGAACTCCACCACAACGTTCTTCTGAGAGTTAGTAATCGACGAAAACCTCAACTTTAGTATGTTCGCAATTTCGTGATACTTGAAACTCAGATCCATAGTCATCATGTTCATCACCTTGGGCTACATCGATCTCATCTTAGTATCCAAACCCGAGTAACACTATCATTTCTTGGGTCCGATGATCCAACAACACTGTGATTGGATGGTTTGGATAGTGTGATACTTAATGATTTTGTTGGATTATTGGACCCAATAAATGATAGTTTTACTCTAGGGTTTGGATACCATGATTAGACCAACCACTACAAGACTATTAGGGTTGTAGCCTCAGGTTATGAACATGATGGCTATTTGGATTTGAGTTTCAAGGATCAAAAAATTACAAATAATACTAAAGTTGAGGTTTATTCGTCGATAACTAGCTCTATAAAGAACGTTGAGGTGGAGTCTTTCCCATGGAGCATGTTTGATGCCAAGTCGGAACTCCTAGTTTGTGGCTCAGTTAATTGGAAGGCATTCTATTGAGATACCAATGGGGACGTATTGGTGATCCTTGCCTTCCCTCTTGAAAACGAGATATTTGACAAATAAGATTACCTAATTAATGAAGTCTATGGAGAGGACTTGATGGCATACATTGGCTTTTATAGGGGAACCCTATCTCTATTTTTGTTCTATTTAGTGGATGATCAACATCCTATGCAAGAGCAATAGTGCTACTTGTGGGTCATGAAGGATTATGAGTGGACGGTTCTTGGACTAAGACACTTACCATTACAGTAGATACAACTACTTGTCAGGCTTCTCGTTTTTACTAGAATGATGAAACTACATTTGCAGTACGAACAAGACTTAGTTGTGTGTCATTTCGATAATAGCACATTCAAACCCTTGGAGTAGCGGAGAAGGGTTACCTGAATTTCATGATGTACATGGATAGCCTAGTCTTGCTCGAGGGCTAAATGAAGAACGAGGAGCTTCTCATGAAGACAGAACGGTGCATGTTCATATCTAATAATACTTTTTGGTTATATATACTAAGTGATATGTCTAAGTTTGAAAAATCATTAAAATCTGTTTATTTCGAGTGTTTGGTCAAATGATTGATAGGATTATCTTTAATTAAATGAATGCTAAAAAAGCCTTGAATTGATTATAAGCTGTTTACTCACATGTATTATTACACCGGAATAAAATTTAGTAATGTGTTTACTTTGATTGATACACATGGGTTGAGTGGAGAAATTACAATTGAACCCTTTGAGATGTATGAAGACAATATCGTGGGCAAAATTGAGAAATCACATGCTTACCAAGTTGGTTGTGGTCATTAAGAGAACTCATCCCACCTCTTCAGGTGAGATGAGTTATTACATGGAACAGTGATTAGTACAAGATCCATGGTCTAATATTGGCCCCCATACCTCAAAGTAAACACTATACTAAACTATACTGAGCTATACTATCTTTCTTATTCAGACTAATATATCAAAGTAAATGGGGCCTAAGTGTACGGTACACGTACATGTTAGATCGGGGAATCTTTAGTTGTTCTTCCAGGTGGCAATAAATTTTAGGGTAAATTTTTATGAACGTCATTGTTTAGGTCCTTTATCGATCATGATAAATAATGTGTTTTTCAAACATGATCACCAATTACTCTTTGAAAAGTTACTATTACGCGCCAAAATTATGAACGATGCAATTAATTTGTGACGAAGCGAGTATGAGATTGTCACACATAATAGGGATTTTGGACGAAATAAATTGATTACGAGCAAATTTTCTAGTCAAGTACATGATATAGGATTTATTATAATTTTGGTCCGATAATTATAGGTGTTTGTTGTTTTGATCCTTTAGAAAACGGAACTTCCAATTTGGTCCATTATTTCTATGCATTTCGCAATTTGAGAACATATTTTGTCAAAAATTTAAAAATTGGTCAGAAAACCACATGTACAAGTCACGTCTGTCCCTAATTACACATGGCCATTCTGACAATTTTAGAACTTTCAGACTAAATGTATCCTCAAACTGCGAAATCTAAAAAATAATGGACCAAATATCCATTTCTTGAAGGTTCAAAATGCCAAAAATCTATAATTACATGACCATAAAATCTATGATAGAAATAAGGGTTAAAAGCAGACACCCCCAATCTTTGGGTCGTTTTGCACTTTATCCCCAACCGTTTTTTTTACAAGTCACCCTCCAACCTTTGTATTTCTGAGCACTTAACCACTTCTTTATATTTCCGGCGAATATTGTTGGAATATTCCCTTGCGTGGCTTCACGCACCCACCCCCTATTTTTTTTAAAGGATATTTTAGTAACTAGAAAGCATGACGTGCGATGCACGTGTACAAATATAGTTTTAGAAGTAAATATATTATTTATGTTAAGTTCATGATATTATTGATTTTTTTTCATTGAAACATTAGTATTATACAATTATATCTTCAAACATATTGATAATAATTATTTAAATGAATAAGGAAACTATTCTATTCTATTATTTGTAATTAACTTTCTAAATTTAATTGGTACTATTGAATAAAAAGATATTCCCCAAAATTAAAATTTTGTATTCGTATATTCACTAATGGTCATTTCATTATTATGTATCAAACCAATTAATATGAAAATATAAAATAATGATATTCAAAAAATTAATATTAAAATAAAAAGTAATTAGTCAAAGCTCCTTATCATGGATAGAATAAATTGATCAATTTTATTTGTAGGTTATGCCTAGTTTCTGTTGTTTAATTTTGTTTATTTTTTGTTACATTTTGTATTTGTGTGTTGTATGTTTTCTTTATTACTATATTTGAATGTCATTTATTTTTAATTTATTGACACTATTACAAACTAATTGTTTATTGAATATTGTTATAAAACTATAATCAAATTGGACCGTAGTACCATATTCGTATTGTAAGATCCTAATGTATGTTAATCATATTTCAGTATCAATTTTTTTATATTGTCAAAGCATTATTTACATGCTTTATTAGCTTCTAAATTTTGAAATGTTATTGTGTTAATGTTTATTCACCATTTGACTTTTCTTATTTTCATAAGGGGAAATAGATTTTCAGTCCGTAACTTAGGTCCTTTCCATTTCAATTTGGTCTATTGATTTTGGAATTCTTACTTTCGGTCCCATAAATATTAAAAAGTAGCAATTTGGTTCCATAACACCTTTTCATCTGGATATTCAAAAGAAAATGCCATGTGGACGATAAGTGTATAATAATACAGGGGACCAAATGTTACAACTTTTATGTACCTTTTAAAGCATAAAAATAGTTATATATGTATCGTTAAGACCTACAATTATGTTAGTTAATTTACTACTCAATAAGATAAGATTTTAAATTAAATTATTTATTATATTACTATTTATATTCTTCTTCAATGTCAATGTCTTCGGGGTGCAGGGAAGGGGGGCATAGTATTTTTAGCCTATTAATATTGAAATAAAATAAATTAGTTAGCTCTTTTTTAAATTTTCAATAGCACTTCGAATTTAATCAGATTGATAATTTTTATTTGTAATTAAAGTTTGATTCTTATTCGTTATTCCATTTTAGAAGAAATTTCATTTTAATAAAATTGATCAATTTTTTATTCGTAGGTCTTGTTGTGTCTCTTCGCTATTGTTTTGATTTTGCTATATTATGTCTGTGTATGTAATATAATTTTTTTACTATATTTTGAATGTCGTTGATTTTTAATTTAATGACACTAAATGATTACAAACTAATTATTTATTGACTATTATTATAAAAATATTATTTAATTGACAATATTACCAATATTTTGTATTGTAAGATCCTAATATTAATTATATTTCAGTATCAATTTTTAAATATTGTTAAAGTATTATATATTTACATGCTTTATTACCTTCTAAATTTTGAAATATTATTGTATAAAATTTTATTTTTTGCCTTTATATTGCAATCTTTAATTCTATATGTTTTTAGTTTAACTTCTTAATCTTATTTTCATATGCACCGATTGGTATAATCTAGTTCTTATTCAATAATATATTATGTTACAACTTAATTTTTTATGTCACATTTGTTGTTGTAATACTTTTATTCTATTAATTAATATAAAAAATAATAGATGTAAAAGTAAAGCATTCATGATTATCTAATACTAAAAAAAATCAAGTACTAAGAGATTCACTCAATATTTGAATTTTTACAAGCAATTTTAATTTAATAATATCATATCCATATATCAATTTTAATTTGTAATTAAATTTTGATATTTATTTGTTATTATATATATAAGTTTAGATTTAGTATTTTATATATTATTCATGTGTAGTTTATTTTAAATTTAATGTGTCATGGTAAATTAAAACTTTCTTAATATAATTAAGATTTCTTTGGCATATTAAATTTCTTTAGTTGAATATGTTATTCATTCTCTAAGTAGTTTAGAGCAATTAGGACTCTTAAATATTTTTCTTACAGAATTTTATTTTTTCTATAACTAATTTTCTAATATAATTTCTGTGAATGTTATTAAAATTTAATGCGTGACAAGTCTGTGTAATTAGGCTCATTCATGATTCACGATTAGAAGCAGGTTATTAAAATTCTGTGTAATTGGATTCATTCATGATTCACGATTTAGGTTCTTTATCCTAAATTTATATGGAGTAGGTTTAAAATATTTAGAATTTTAAGTTGTTAAAAATTCTAAAATCTGTAATATAATAATTAATAATATTTAAATGAGGGTATATTTGTCTTTTCACAATGGGGAACAAACAACTTTAGTATTCTAACATTTATATAGAGTATAGATATAGATTTTCACTTCATCCTCTCCCAAACTAACTGATAAATAGAAAACCCCAAATTTCTTGCCCTAATTTGCACATTACAATTTTCATTGTTGAAGCCAATTTCAGGGGGTGTTTTTCAAGTAGAAATCAGGATTTGGCTACACTTAAATATGTAAATCAGAGGCTCCTCTTGGAACGTCAAACGAGGTGGCGGCTTTACGCACCATCATCGCTCTGTGTGCTGTTGAAATTGGTGCAGGGCTTTACGCACGTCAAATGAGATGCACTTCTTGGTGGCTACCTCTCTAATTGCTATCTTTGTTGCTTCTGGACCATGCTCAATATCTTTGCCCTTGTTGAACAATCCATATGTATATACACACACATATACATATATTTTCCCTCCTCTCTCTCTGTCATGCATGTTCTTGATCCAAATTAGGGTAAGAAATTTGGAATTTTCTATTTATGAGTTAGTTTGGGAGAGGATGAAGTGAAAATTACTAAAATATTCTTTTAAAAAATGGGGGGTGGGTGCGTGCATCCACACAAGAGAATATTTCAACAATATTCACTGGAAATATAAAGAAGTGGTTAAGTGCTTTGAAATACAAAGGTTGGAGGGTGACTTATAAAAAAAATAGTTGGGGGGTGAAGTGCAAAACGACCCAAAGGTTGGGGGTGTGTCTGCTTTTAACCCTATATATAATTT
The DNA here is from genome assembly GCA_034509735.1 of Sesamum alatum. Taxonomy (NCBI): domain Eukaryota; kingdom Viridiplantae; phylum Streptophyta; class Magnoliopsida; order Lamiales; family Pedaliaceae; genus Sesamum; species Sesamum alatum. Next base: position 5,161,682 of record JACGWO010000006.1, read on the forward strand.
GGAGACACAAAACAAATTACATAGGAGATTTTAATTGTTGTAACATATAACGGAAAAAAAGTGTATTTATTTGACTCATAACATTCATGGATATTATAATCAAACTCTCTCTTTGTTTTCTCAACATAGTGTTGTCTTTTTAGGCCTAGACAAAGTCATTTATTGGCATCTCTTTCAGTAAATTTTCGCTGTAAATAATGTAAAGAGCTTCAATTCTATCAATGTTATATGGATGCATGTCTCTCTCTTACAAACACTGTCGTGTAAGAAGCAATTATGTAATAACCATGGACTAATTAGTATTTTGAATAAGAATAAGGGTTTGGGATGTCTTATTTTGTTTACTGAGTTATGATACATGATCATCCTTCATTGATTTCCTATTTACATTTGACTCTTAAATGTACTTATTTTTCAACTTTTACACTTTTACAATTTTTTATTGCAATGTTGATATATGGGAACTTCATTATTGCAGTCCGCCTGTCTGTCGGATTAGATTTTCTATTTCAACACTTATTGTATTTTTTATTTCGTTTAACATATACACTTTACATGTACAGATATGATATCATCTATTTTATTTATTTGTTACTTTGTTGGAATTCAGATGTTTTTAAGGTCATTAAGGATATTATTACAAGCTACTATTTAGGGCCATGGTCTTGTTTAACAAAGGTTTCACAAAAGATTCAAGAGTTTTGATTCCAAAAATTTAGTGTATGATTTAAATGTTTAAATCTTAGTTTTTGTGAACATCAAGTAATTTTTGTAATGTTATCATATTGGTGTATTACATCTTGCATAAATGCTACACGTGAAATCCAATAGATGAATTCGATATCCACAAGACTAATAATTTTAGGGTCGAAAAATGGCCCAGGAAGGTGATGGCGTGATATAAGAGAACAACAAGAGAACTTATTGGATGTCCAATGAAATTTGGACAGGGCTGCAGAAAGAGTGGGCTAATGAGAAATTTTAGGCATCTCACAAGTTAACAAAATGAACTGTCACACAAGCGTTGCATCTGCATCTACTATCTATGAGGTGGTTTTGCTTCTTCTTCAAAACACAAATGGAAGTTGGTAAGATGTAAATAATTTTAATTTTGTTTTTTAGATAATAGTTTAGTTTTTACTCAAAATTAATATTTATTTTTTAAAAATCTTATTTAATCGTTCGGCTATCCGCCTACACTTATTGAACAGTTGGAGAAGCGATGGAAAACAAAAAAAGGCAATTGGGTTGTTGGTCTAGGAGCTGTAGATGTAGTTGTATGTTTATATTATTTAAAACGAAAAGAAAGTAAATAATTTATTGTCTTCAAATTATTTGCTAATTATATTATTCTTAATTATATAGGAAAAATTTTAAAAGCTGAGTGATGATCGGAACATTGCTTCTCAAAGTCTACTGGAGTCATCATCGAGCACATCTGTTAACGATCATCAACAACTATGGTTTGAGGCAATTGAAAGAGAAAGAAAGGTCGAGTTTGGGGGATAGGCTCGAAGGCAAGGGCATCCCCTTGTTCTATCTCGGCCCACACTACCACTCTGAATCAGTAACGGAACACAATGGATCAGATTCTCAGCAATAAATCGTTGTCTGATCCGAAAGAGCAAAATATGAATATCTGATAATATGGATAAATTCATAAGATGCATGAATTCTGGAGCTTCCTCATCAGGGGACAACCAAGAAATTTCGAATATAATCACCACAGAGGAAACATTGTGGGAAGATAAAGATCCGCTTGATTGGAAACCGCCTAAGATTAGTACTAAAGAAATTTACAATTTTTTTTTATAGTTTTTAAAAGAACCGAGGAACAAGTCTTGCCATTAGTTTTTGGTCAACAAACCTTGCATCAATTCTCAAAATCTTAATTATTTAAGCATATTAAAAACCGATATAAATTTCTGCATATTGGTCTTGTTCAAATTGCTATAAGCCCGTAACAAGAGAAGGATTGGATACTAGCGTCTTTGATGCTTTAAGAGATTGTCAACATTTAGATTTTCATGACTCCTTACTTGGATTTTGTTGAAACTAGTTTCTGCAATGGTCCTATTTATTTCAATTCTTTTCCAAATTTTACCATTTCTCTTAATGATCCCTATATTATTGATGTTCTTAAATTAAATGTCAAAAATTACAATTACAAAATGAAGTCCGGGTCACGTTTATGAAATATTTTATAGGCTCCATTACGAAATTACCAATATTGGTTTAGACATCCTGGCTATATCACATACTAGGTCCCCAGGCCAAACAGTCTTTTGGGAAATAAATAGAGTCAAATCCAACCTTATGGTCCCCAAAACAATCGAATGGAAAAATGTTACCCTACCTGAAACATGGGACCTACATCCTGGTTCTATGCCCCCATCTCAAACCCGTAGAAAATTCAGAAATTGATCAAATTACTCAACATCCTGATGGATCTGTAGGAGTCAAGTTTTATCGACAAAGTTCCTTAAAAACCAATAGAACTTTTTACTCCTATCCAGTTACTCCTTCTAGGCATTCAACCTCGAAAATAGTTAGACCTACTATCTCAAAATCCCAAGGAGTAAGAATAGATCAGAACTTAATACAACCTGTTTACCAAGATTATGAAGAGTCTGTCCAAACATAATCTCCAAATTCTGCACTTTCACAAATTCTTACTATTTCTAAAGAATTCTCAATGATAAAAATTCTCTTGAAAAGGACTTCTTTTATGTTGAAAATACATCCAATCAAAAATGGTTTATGTCTAGTTTTCCGGAGAATCAAAGGTCAAGTATTAGATCTGAATGGTATGAATTCATGTCTTACACTAAACAAAATATTCCTTATTTCTCATACTTATTTCTAACATATGGAGAAGATAAATTGATAGTAATCCAAAAACTCCCAAAAAATGGACAAAAGATGATGGATCAACAATCTCTAGTGAGCATCCACCATTCGAATAAACAGGAATCTCCAAAAAAGGTCAAATTATTCAGTGTCTTCCTGTCAGTGAACCAATCACTAAGGAGGTAAGTACTGTTCAAATCGAACAAAATAATTATTCAAATTTGACTCTTCATTCTATAGGAAAACAACTAGAACACATTGAAACCAAAATTGAAGAAGTCTCAGAAAAAAGAAATTCGAAACCATCTTCTTCCATGATTAGTTCTTAAGATCCAACCTTCCATGTTAATGCAGAAAACCTTCCTTTCCAAATTTCTGATTACATACCAAAATTAAATCCAAAAACATCCATTCTTTTAGGAATCCAAGAAAGACTAAGGGATTTAGGCAAAGAAAAAGTTATTAATACGATCAAACAAAATCTTGAGATCTCTGACAATGAACAAACTCCATATTCAATTTACCCTGTCCAACATTTACAACCTTATAGGAATTACGACAAACCCACTCTTCCCCGATCTAAAAATTGAAGAAATCCAGAATTTTAGGTCCTTTAATGGTAGTTCAATTTATGAATGGAATTTAGATACTCTATCTGAATATCAAATACTTAGTCTTTGCAAATAAATGGTTATGGTATCCAATATTTATAAGGAAAGAGCTGGTTTGAACTATGAGGATGCAATAAAAAATCTTATTCTAGGATTTAATGGCTAATTAAAAGGATGGTGGGATAACACCATAATTCCTGATGCTAAAACCCAAATCCTCTCAAGTGTTAAAAGAGATGCAGAAGGTAATGTCATTAATAATGAAGAGGGAAGACCTATTATGCTGCTGTATCTTCCTTAATATATACCATTATAATCCATTTTATTGGAAATCCCCAAATCTACCAAGAAAGAAATACAGAGTTTTTACAGAATCTAAAATGTAGGAAGCTCCATGATTTTCGTTGGTACAAAGATGTTTTTCTATCAAAAATCTATGAAAGAAGTGATGCTAAGAGCTATTTTTGGAAAGAAAAATTTATTCCTCGTTTACCAAAAATCTTTTGCAGAAAATGTCCGTGAAAAAAATTAAAGAAAAATATGAAAATATTTCCTCACTCTCCTATGGAGAAATCATAAATCATGTCAACCTCGTAGGGTTACAACTGTGTAATGATTTTACCTTAAAAGCACAATTAAAGAAACAAAATCTTACTACCCGAAAAGAATTAGGAAGTTGGTGTGAGCAGTTCGGATTTCAGAAAATACATTCATCATCCTCAAAATCAAAACATCATAGCTCACATAAATATAAGTCTTCAAAGAAAATCCCTTCATCTAAACCTTCTCCCAAATCTAATTTTCAAAGAAAGAATTTTCCTAAGAAGAAACATTTTTCAAAAGTTCCTAATTCCATCATTTGTCATAAGTGTAAAAAGCCTGGTCACTATGCTAGTACTTGTAGAATGAGGCAAAAAATTCATGAATTAAGTCTTGGAGAAGATCTAACAAATCAATTGTTAAATATTCTAGATGAGGAAGACTTAAAAATATTTGAAATAGAATATGAAAATCCTAGTCCAGAAGACTAGTTAGATCAAGTCCAACTAGATGAAGGGTATACTTCTTCAGAAGAAGAGTCTCATGAGTCTAGTCCAGAAGATAATAATGAATGTACAAGATGTCCCCTAGGGTTATGCCCTTGTAATAAACAAATAGCTACTCTAACCAACCAATTCTCCCTAATCCTAGATCTTATTGACAGAATTCAAAATCCTGAAGACAAAGAAACCTATATTTATAAACTTCAAGAATTAATTTCAAATGAATTCCCCCATAAATCCAAATCTCCTCCCAAAACAGACTTTTCAGAAATCATGAATATGTTTGATTCATCTAATTCCAAGATATCTGTATCTGATCTAAAACATGAAGTAAGACAATTGAAAAAGGAAGTCAAAAATCTCAAAGAAATCATGATCAATTACAATAAGAATTTTTAATTATAAAACTTCAGAATTAGATTTCTAGAGAAACTCCCGAGAAAACATCCTCCTCCAAAACCTTTGAAGATGAAAGATCTTTTGTCAACTCCATCTCAAGGATTGCCTACCAAAAATGGTATGTAAATATTAATCTTGTTATTGAACATTTCAAACTTTCTGCTATTGCATTAATGGATTCAGGTGCATATATGAATTGCATCCAAGAAGGGTTAATCCCTACTAAGTATTTTGAAAAAAACCAAGAAATATTTTCAACTGCTAATTCAGCCAACCTCAAAATCAATTTCAAACTCTCCAAAGCCTATGTTTGCAATGATGGAATATGTTTCAAAACTAGTTTTGTTCTTGTGAAAGATCTTAATACTCCAATAATTCTTGGGAATCCTTTCCTCTAGATGCTCTATCCAATAAATGTTAGTTTTGAAGGAATTAGAAGCAAAATCATGGGAAGGGAGATCTTATTCCAGTTCCAATTTCCTGTAACCCAAAGAGATATCAAAACAGTCCAAAATACTTTTATATTTCAGGAAAACATCCACAAAAAAGAAAAATAAATACTCTTCCTAAAAGATGAGATTTCCCACAAAAAGATAGAAGAACAAATTTCTGCACCTTTTGTGCAAAAGGAAACTCCCGAATTCCAAAACCAGACAATCAAGTATGTTCTGAATTACCAAATGCTTTTTGGGAAAGAAAAAACATGTTATTACCCTTCCATATGAAGCCAATTTTGATGAAAAATAAATACCCACCAAGGCTAGACCCATCCAAATGAATCAATAACTCTTAGAATATTGTAAAAAAAAAATTCAATATCTTCTTAATAAATAACTAATTCGACTTTCAAAATCTCCTTGGTCTTGTCCAGCCTTTTATGTTCAGAAAAATATTGAATTAGAAAGAGGAACTCCTAGGCTAGTATTAAATTACAAGCCCCAGAATAAAGCTCTAAGATGGATTAGATATCCTATTCCCAATAAATTTGACATTCTAAAAGACTCTATAATGCAAATTTTTCTCTAAATTTATATGAAATCTGCTTTCCGGCAAATTCAAATAGAAGAAAAAGATAGATATAAAACAACTTTTACTCTCCATTTTGGACAATTTGAATGGAATGTTATGCCATTTGGACTAAAAAGCACTCCCCCAGAATTTCACCCAAATCGATGAAAACAGCCAAATTTTCTCTCTTGGAAAAAAATATTGCGTCAAGTGATGGGACAAGATGAATACAGTCAATTTTGAACAGACAACAATTATTGAATGGTTTCAACAAAATTCCAAATACTGCAAAACCTCCACAATCCTTGGAAAAGAGATCAATTCTCAGCAAGAACAATTTCTACTTGAGAAGCAAAACTTAGCTGCAAGACTAGCTCAAGCATCTACCAAGGAAGAGATGGAAAAAATTCTCCAAAACTTCAAAGTGACAAAGAAGACTCTCCATCTCCAGTAAATCTTGTAGAAGAAAACAAGGATGACTTCTTCAGGATATTCAGTCTGATTCCATAAAAAAATTATGTTGCAAATTTCTTTTAATAAAAAAGTTGTAAAGTTTACTACTGTATCCTATTTTTTGTGCAAGCAGCAGTTCCAGACTTAAAAAAAATTGAAAAATTAAAAAATTAAAAAAAATTGAAAAAAAATGAAAAACGTAAAATTGAAATATGAAAAATGAAAAAAATGAAAAAAAAAATCATCTGATATCCAACTGGGAAGAATAATAACCATTATTGGCCTTCTTATCCCTGACATCCAGTACGTCAGCTGCATCTTATCCCTGACATCCACTATGGCAGTTGCACCACTCACCATGGTGAATTATTGCCAACATGATTGACATCCACCAACAAAATTTCCGCAAAGCAAATGATACATTTGAAGACTCAGAAGTCCATCAAGTTCTATAAATCGACTCAATTGGAAGAGGCAAGGCAAAACTCACTTTGGAGCATTCTTCGCACACTCTCCACTACTCTTTAGCAATACATATCTAGCAAGATCTTGTAATACTCAAGAAACAGGATGTCTTTGATAGTTCATATCTCTGAACATCCCACAATTGTGTAAAATGATTCCTGTATTCCTCAAAGTTCAGAAAATATTGAGTAAGTTTTAGGTTCATTCTTTTTGTTCTCTATATTGTTTAAATTCTTTCAGTTATTTGTGATTATTTCTACATATATATTTCCAATTTGAAGTTCCAAAACATTCATTTTTGTTTTAACAATTGTTCTTATATTCGAATTCTTCTTGGTTGTAATGCCCTGGTACTAAACAAGATCCAACCATTCCTTTGTGTTTCAACAATAGTTCTTATATTCGAATTCTTCTTGGTTGTAATATCCTGGTACTAAATGGTATCACAACCAGGTCACTATACTAGTACTTGTAGAATGAGGCAAAGAATTCATGAATTAAGTCTTGAAGAAGATCTAACAAATCAATTGTTAAATATTCTAGATGAGGAAGACTTAAAGATATTGAAATAGAATATGGAAACCCTAGTCCAGAAGACCAGTTAGATCAAGTCCAACCAGATGAAGGGTATACTTCTTCAGAAGAAGAGTCTCATGAGTCTAGTCCAGAAGATAATAATGAATGTACAGGATGTCTCCCAGGATTATGCCTTTGTAATAAACAAGCAGAAGAATACATGTCCTTTTACTTCTTATTTGGCACCAAAATTTTACCCGCCAAAATCCCAAACTGGTTTATCAGATAGTGGCATTTCTTCGGCCTTGAACCACAAATTCTTCCAAAACCAGTACAAGAATCTTTCAAATTCTTCTCTAAAAATTTACAAGCCAATTCACTTCCAGGTCAACACATTCCCAATCTTCTTAAATTCTACATTCAGTTCAATCTTACTTGGATCCTTAAAACCGAACCCCAATTCAAGTTCTTACAAATCGATGAAAACACCCAAATTTTCTCTCTTGAAAAAAAATGTTGCGTCAAGTGCTGGGACAAGATGAATAATGTCAATTTTGAACAGACAACAATTCTCAAATGGTTTCAACAAAATCCCAAATATTGTAAAACCTCAACAATCCTTGGAGAAAAAGAGATCAATTCTCAGCAAGAACAATTTCTACTTGAGAAGCAAAACTTAGTTGGAAGACAAGCTCAAGCATCTACCAAGGAAGAGATGGAAAAAATTCTCCAAGAACTTCAAAGTGACAAAGAAGACTCTCCATCTCCAGTAAATCTTGCAGACGAGAACGAGGATGACTGCTTCGGGATATTCAGTTCGATTCCATAAAAAGCTTTCTGTTGCAAATTTCTTTCAATAAAAAGGTTGTATTACTAATGTACCCCTAATTTCTGTGCAAGCAGCAGTTCCAGACTTGAAATAAAGGGAAAAATAATTAAAAGAATTGAAAAAATGAAAAAATGAAATTTGCCCTTCAAAATCTCCTTGGTCTTGTCCAACCTTTTATGTTCAGAAAATGCTGAATTAGAAAGAGGAACTCCTAGGCTAGTAATAAAGTACAAGTCCCTGAATAAAGCTCTAAAATGAATTAGATATCCTATTCCCAATAAATATGACATTCTTAAAAGACTCTATAATGCAAAAATTTTCTCTAAATTTCACATGAAATCTGGTTTTCGGAAAATTCAAATAGAAGAAAAAGATAGATACAATACAACTTTTACTCTCCCTTTCGGACAATAATTTGAATGGAATGTTATGTCATTTGGACTGAAAAACGCACCCTCAGGATTTCAAAAGATCATGAATGATATTTACACTATGTCTTCCCTTAAACTTATAAAAGATAATGGTATTGTAGTAACTGCCCCCAAAATAAAGATCTTCCAAACCAATATTAGGTTTGTAGGTCACCAAATCCACCAAGGAACTATTGTCCCAATTCAAAGGTGTCTAACATTTGGAGAAAATTTCCCAGATCAAATTTTAGATAAAACACAATTACAGAGATTTCTAGGAAGTTTGAATTATGTTTCTAACTTTTACCCAAATCTTATACAAATATGAAACCCTTATATGATAGGTTAAAATCTCCTTCCCAACTATGGACCCAACTTCATACAGATCTGGTGAAAAAATTAAAAACAGAAATGAAAGAAATTCCTTGTCTTAGTATATGCCATCCCATTTCACCCAAGATTGTTCAAATAGATGCATCTGAAATAGGATATGGAGGTATCCTTGGTCAAATTATTGAAGGAAAAAAAACTATAGTTTGTTATTATTCTGGAGTTTCGAAAACCACAACACAACAAAATTATCCTACCATCAAAAAAGAAATACTACCTATAGTTTTATGCATCTCAAAATTTCAAGACAATTTACTCAATAAAAAATTTCTCTTAAATATAGATTGCAGAGCTGCAAAGATGTACTTACTAAAGATGTTAAAAATTTGGTGTCAAAACAAATTTTTGCCAGATGGCAAGCTTTGTTATCTGTTTTCGATTTTGATATAGAGTATATAAAAGGTTCTCATAATTATACTCCTGACTTCTTGACTCGAGAATTTTTGCAGGGATGTCCAAGAAAGCGGAAGAACAAAAGCTAAAGGTAAGTCCTTTAGCCAAAACACCCAACCAAATCCTCAAATTAGAGTATTTTCCACTTAACACCCCAAATGCACCTAAAAAATTGCAAATATTACAACCACAAAGTCTTCAAAATCCAAGATCACTAAGAATTCTACCACCTCTATTCAACCCCAGAAATCTTCTACACAATTAGCTCCAACTCAATCCGGAAAAATTCTTAGTCAACCACAAACTGCAGTCCAAATTACAAATAGATTCACTCCTTGGGAAAACCAATTCCACTTCTTCCCTCCAAAATCACCCAAACATATAAAGATGTCGCAGAAACTTCCTCTGCTAAACCAATTAACACTCCAAAAGCTCCTTCAAATTCCCCATACATTGAAAAAACAGATTTTCATCTTGATTGTGTCATCAAAGACGAATGGATCAATGAGCTCATCCAAAGTGATCCTATTGAATGACCAACATGGTACTTGATGAAAGGCACAATAGGATCTGCGAAGATTCATTGAAAACCCAACAATTTATGAGGACATTCTCATCTCAACAAAGTCCATTTATATTCAAAATATGCCACGAAAGGAGCTCCAACCAAATCCTCACAAATTGGCTATAAGAATTTTTTTTATCAATTTCATCCTTTCATTGTCTGATTGGGGAAGTAGCCTATATGAATTCAAAAATATTCCAAACAAAAACTATCCCCTAGTCTCCTATTGGGACTATATCAAAGCCTTCCAGCATTTCTATTTAGTACCAGGATATCACAACCAAGAAGAATTCAAATATAATAACCCTTGTTGAAACACAATGGAATATTTGGATCTTGTTTAGTACCAGGACATTACAACCAAGAAGAACTCCATATAAGAACCATTTGGTAACCTAAAAGCCTAATATTGGTTTGGAAGAGTTTTATTTTGGGGGCCCATACTACAAGACCATCATCTTTTATGAGTTTAAGGAAGATTTGTAGATGTTTTCAGTGTTTTTCTATGTTTTCACTAAAGACTAGAACATCACCAATATAAACAATAGTAAAAGAAGTGTATGGAGTGAAAATGTCATCCATGATCTTTTGAAATTCTGAGAGAGCGTTTTTCAGTCCAAGTTGCAATATTGCAACGACTTCCATTGCAAATATCCTTGCAAACAAAAAACGACTTTTGCAACAAAATTGCCCATACTTTCACAAATATACCATCACAAGTAATTGCAAAATATGAAAAGTCAAATCTTTTAGCAAAGCAATTTGCCATGGAATTTTGCCACAGAACAGAATCCGTTGAAAAAGTTTGCAAAGACCGAAAAAACCATTGCTATGTAGCAGTATTACCTATAGCAACGGAAAATTTTCCATCGCAAAAGGCCGTGGTAAATAATTTTGCAATGAAATTTTTATGAAATCCAATGCAAAATTCCGTTGCTATGAGCCTGTTTTTTTGTAGTGAGAGTAACTAAGTATGATTGGTCAATTGTGATTCATTTAAATTTTAATGTGTGCAAAGTCGATAATTCTTATATTTCTGTTAATAAACTTATTGAATGACCTAATTAACAACTTTTTTTACAAACTATTACATTCTTATCAGTAACTATATTAGTAAAACTATTAATATGTAATACAAAAGTTTTAGAAGATATCTTTCACGCTCATACTTTTTATAACAGTCTAGACAATGTTTATCTATGATTTTGTGCTCATTTTTTTTTTTGTTTTTGGTTTTTTCTCTCTTTAGAGAAATGGATATGTGATGATTGTTTAGGAGTAACAATTTAAAATCGTGTGAATATCTTTTTTTTCAAAGGCAGTAATTTTATCGTATATTGTTGAAAAAATTAAATGTTGTACACTGATATTTTGGTCTGTTATAATATAGATGAATGAAAAAAATCATATAACATACGTAAGAGTTACACCTCAACTGCTCAAATTACAATTTACTCTATCTTATTACAAGAAGTGGTTTTACAGGGAATAAGTGATTTATTCGACTCTCATTTATCTTTTAACCTATTTTACTCTTCCAAAAATAATATATTTTCACATGATAATTTGTTTAATTTAAATTTCATTTGTCATTGGCCTATTCTTAATATGACCCAGTGATCTACTAATTCTTATTTATATGTATGCTAGGAAATTTTCTCAATGGATTAATCCTTTCAATTTTCATCAATTTCTTTAGTCAATCTGTGTTATATCATTAAGAGTACTTTTTTTTTAATCTAGTAGGTGTTATTATATTATGTATTACAATATAGAAAAAGACTAATATGATTAAATAAGTACAATATAAAAACTAATTAATTATGAGTAAATATGCAATTAATGTCGAAAAGTAGTTAACGAAGAGTTATAAAAAATTAATTAGTATGCATTTAAAAGTAAATTGTTTTATATAATTATCCTTAGAACTAATATTTTATGATGTTAATTTAGATAAATCGAAAAATGAAAGAAATTTTTAGGGACATTCATACTTTTTGCAGATATAATAGATATAGAATTGATAAAGATGAAGATGTATATAAAGAGTTTACCACCAGAGCAAAATAAGACCTAATGTAATGATAGATATTAGAACGATATATACTAGTACACAATTTTGAATATACAAATATGAATATTATATATATATATATGAAGATTTTTTTTTATTATTTTATGAAACTTATATGAATAACTACACAAGCATAAATAGTAAAAGTAGTTACTTATTTGAATTTATTTATTTTAATGAAGTCAGCCGATCGTGGCGGGGGTTAGGCAGATCCCTACCCGTTTATTACGAAATCAAGAAGTTCATGTACACCTATGGGAAAAAAAAAAGAAGGAGGTTCACTCTCTGTACAATTAATCCTTAGGCTACTAGAAGCGAAAATTTGGCAGGAGGTTGTCTAGACGAACCGGGGAACCCAGCAGGCCTTGAGCTCAAATGAGGATCAACGATGATCGACGCAGGCACGCCATGTTCGCAAGGTGATCGGCGGGCTGATTTCCCCTCCCGGTAGATATGGGAGAAAACAAACCTTCATTCTCTCTTCTAAGACGCCGGATACGAGTGAGTAAAGCTTGGAGGCGCCAATCCCCTCGGTCTCTCCGGATAATGTTGAGCACCTCCATTGCGTCCATCTCCACCCAAAGGTGGTCACAGCCCCTATCCCGGGCAAGTTGGATGTCCCTAGCAACAGCGTAGAGTTTAGCATAAGTATTCGTCTGCACGCCCAAGAAGATCATGGAACCCAGCATCATCCGGCCCTGTAAGTCACGGAGGAAGACCCCGGCCCGGCCAGCACGGATTTCCTTTCGAAGCCCCATCACAGTTCAAGCTTCACCACCCTTCTTGCAGCCGCGTCCAACGGACAACCTTAGGGAGACTTGGCGCCGGCCTACGGAAAGCAAAACCCATTCTTGATGCCACTTCGAGATCTCTTTCCACAGAGAAACATTCATTCCATTCGCCCGATTTAGAGCAAACTTAGGTAGGCATTAACCTTTCTGATAAGCCGCATGGAAAAGTAGGGATAATCCTCAAATTTTGCCTCATCACACATTGCCATGTAAACCAAAGAACCAAGATCGGCTATCAATAGCCGAATATGTCCTCGCTGTGCGTAAGATGAAGACAGACGCCCAAAGAGTAAGAGCATCGTAGAGATGTACTCGGTGCAAAGGAGGGGCTGACATTAAATAAGGCTCCGAAAAAGTCCCACACGCTCGCGCGCCTTTGCACTGAGCAGAAAAACATGTGGGATGGACTCACTATTATTACAACACTGGCATTTGGAGACGATGGGCAATCCCTTCTCTCGTAGGCAGTCGTCCACAGGGAGAAACATTTAATGGAGCGACCTCCACATGAATATTAGACATTGAGGGAGTGATGCTGGGTGCCATAAATCCGTCAGCAGAGGCCTTCTGATGTTAGAAGATCGACCAACCTCCAGGCGGACTTGAAGAGAGAAAAGGCCCTTAGGATGAGGCTTCCAGCAGCTTTTGTCATGCGTAATAATATTCAATGGGTAAACTCCACAATACGGTGAGCCAAGTCCGATGGAAGGAAGCGCTACAGATGAGCTAAATCCCACTGTCCCACTATCCAGTAATAACTAACCCGTTCGTGGGTGAAGAACGTCGGCCTGAACCAATGCGGCGAAAGGGGCGGTCCCCAACTAGGTATCATGCCAAAAATAGGGGTCCCCGCCACCCAAGAGACCAGAAATTTTTTTTTTTTCAGCAACAATGCGAGCCCGTTGGAGGCGATGCCGTTGAGAGGACCCATTCGAGCCTGCCACTTGGACGATACCAGGCGCATGCCGCGTGCAATATTTTGAGGCCATAGAGACAGCCCGCAAAGAGTGAGATGTACAGAAACACCACCACATCTTCATAGAAAAAGCCTCCAACCCTCTGAGAGGCACTGCACCCCAAGCCCCCCTCAATTTATCGGGCTGCAAATATGTTTCCATGATGACCAATGGAGCCGCTTTCACCTCCCGGTGGGAGCCCCAAAAACACTTATTCAACATTCCGTTCTATTCGCTCGAGTACCCCTTGTGGAGGCCTCACCACCGCGACAAGATAAATAGGCATAGAGAGAGAGCACCGACTTTATCATCTGAAGCCAAACCCCATCCATACGATAGGAGCTTCTTCTCTACACCACCAATTTTGGACACCAATAGCTCTATATGGCTGAAAGTGCTCAATTCTTTGCTATGCCCTGGGACGTAAGATGGGGGTGCCGAGGTATGTGAAACGGGAAAGGCTTGAGCACCAAGGAAATGTTAATCCCAGCATAATGTTGACGCGGCGTTTTGATCAGAAGTGGAGCCTCGATGAGACAATGATGAGCTTTTGGAAATGTTAATTCACGCTGCCCCGAGGCCCTTTCGAAATCGTGAAAGGAGGGGGGCTTTAGAGTAGCCAGGCTTTCCTCTTTAGAGTTGGTAAAAATGAGAATGTAGTCTTCATATTGCATGATGTGTCACCCCAAGGCACCCTTTGAAAGCCATCGACGCGTTGGAACCTATCACCCGTGTTCAGCTCGCTCTTAGATAGGAATCGATAGCAACACAACAACGTGGGAGAGAGTGGGTGACCCTACCGAAGCCCACGTGTCGAATGAAAAAACCCGCTCAAAGACCCGTTAATGAGGACAGAGAACAACAATTTCTAACAATTCCGTGACGAGGGAAGCACCCCACGGGATGGGGACCCGAGTTTCCAGTAACATCGTCTCCAAAAAATTCCAATCGACCTTGTCGTAGGCTTTGGCCCATATCAAGCTTTAGGGCCACATTTCACTCGGATCCGTGAGTAGAGATTGCGTGCATAATCTCTTGCGCCAAAAGTATATTGTCCCCAATTTGTCCGATCCCGGAACCAAAGCCGCTCTAAATTAGGAACGATAATCTGGGCCAGGATCTCTTTGAGTCCTATCATTTGAGAAGCTTCGTGAGGATCTTGTTCGACGTGTTACACAAGCTGATGGACTGGACTCCATTGAGTCGGATTCTTCACTTTAGGTATTAATACAATGGAAGTGGCCGTGAAGGCTTTACCGGTAGTGGTGTTACCATTGAGAAAATCATCAACTGCATCAAGGACAGTCTCTTTTAATAATCTCCAAACATGTTTGGTAGAAAAAAAACATTGAAGCCGTCGGGACCGACCTTGCAGTTCGGATCGAGGTCAAACACCAACGCGATGTATCTCATCTAAGTCTGTTGGGCGGTGCAGGGGTGCTCTCTATTCAGCTATGATGAGGTGCGACACACTGCCACTCGAGGAGCCGCCTCGGGAGCGTCGCCATCTGTCAACAGGCCGCGGAAATATGCATCCCCTGAGTCCAGAATTTGGCTTGCTATTTGTTGAAGGGCTTGTTCATTGTCAATGATAGAAGTGACTGAGGTGCGAGCCGCCTTTTTTTCGAACCTAGAGAGTGGTAAAATCGCATGTTGCGTTCCCCTTGAAGCACCCACTTGCAGGCGGCCTTTTGTCTACAGTAGTCTTCTTCAGTAGAGAGAAGGTGTTGCAGATCATCCATGCGCCTCTCTTCATCTCCACCAGATTGGCAAATCGGATAGCGCGACATCATAGGCTCTTCAGATTGTGCAAAGTCGCCGGCCTTAGCCTGCTTAATTCTGGCGAAGATATCCCCAACGTTTTATTCCATTCCTTAAGGCTGTGCTTGAGGCGCTTTAACTTCTCAGCAAGGCTGGCCATGCCGCGTCCAAGTGTGGGGTACGACCAATTGATCTTCACCATATTCATAAAATCGGGGTGCTGTAACCACATGTTTTTGGAACCGAAATGAATGTCGGACCCATTCGGTAGCCTGGATATTAACTTGGACACAGCAAGGGGCAGTGGTCTGAAGAGCGAGCGTGGGGAGATGCCAGACAGCCATAGAACGGGAAAGCATCCACTCAATCACTCCGAGAAAGAGCACTAGATCCAAACGCTGCCACAACTGGTGATCTGTCCAAGTGTACGGACTCCCTTAAAAAACCCAAGTCCAAGACGCCACTATCGAAGATCGCCTCACTCAATTCCTCGACAAAATAATGCGCCCGGTAGGCCCCATTTGACCGTTCAGAGACAGACACAACAGAATTGAAGTCACCCCCTATGAACCACGACCTCTATTGATTCCCCCATGGAACCGCATATACTCCCCAGATTGCCCCACGAGCCGAGCGATCACACTTCCTGGTACACCATCGTGCAAAGGACTGGGGCAGCGGCAAAGGGACATGCAATTCCAGGTGCAAGAACTGCTCCTCATCACGGAGCACCTCGTAGTCGAGGAAGTTGTCCAGTAGGCACCACATTTTATTATTACAGTTCTTTAATAACCACACTAAAACCGAGCCGACGACTGATCTCAGGCTCGATCCATTGCTTTTGAGACCCCACCAAGTTCAATTTATGTTGCTTATAGATGCGCCGGAAATATTTTTCTTTTTATTTCCAATCCCCTAAGCATTCCAAATCATGTCATTCATCATTGGGGAGGAGAGGATACGGAGTGCAGAGTGCAGACGTGCATGGCTTCTAGTCATTATCCTATTTGGGCGACCAACAAATACGCCCCGCCTATGAAGACCTATCGCTTTAACCTCAACAAACTCATCGTCGTCTGATGCCACTAGGTCGAGGGACGCCTCATGTTTGGGTAATTCCCACGACGAACCCTCATGTTCACACTCGTCGTCGTTGCTTGCCCGCACCCCTCCGTTCGTCACTGCTGTTGTACCTCCCTCGACCTCAGGATCAAATACACAGATTGTTGGGATTGGGTTGTGGTCCGTCGTGTCGGACCCCGTCATACTATCTTGCACCTCGCGAGGTTCCGCGGTTTGCCTCCCTTCCACAGACTTTGCCCCTGCCGCGTCAATTGAATCCAGGATGGGCATGC
Organism: Sesamum alatum; assembly: GCA_034509735.1. NCBI lineage: Eukaryota > Viridiplantae > Streptophyta > Magnoliopsida > Lamiales > Pedaliaceae > Sesamum > Sesamum alatum. The sequence continues at coordinate 5,178,551 of JACGWO010000006.1, forward strand.
TTTCATAGTTGCTGAGCTCCCCATCCTGGCTAGGGTCTTGCTCAACTCCTTCTATAGACCCATTCTGTCTCTGGGGGGAATCAACGTTGGCATGTGAGGAGTTGCTGCAGTACTCCTCACAGGCGTGTCATTGGAATGGATAGGAGCAGGAGGCTGCACATCCGCTCGAGCTACCATTTTCCCTTTATGTTTGTCGATAATATCCCTCAGATCACCTTGTTCCTGAACCCCATCAGTGGGATACTACTTGTCCTCCCTGCTTCGTCCACAGCGTGCCAAGGTGGTGGCATTTCGAGTATTTTCGGACACCTCTCATAGATCGCAGATTGCAAAAACTAACACCCGTCAGTTCCATACCATATTGATTCTGGGCATGGTTTCTGAAGATCAACCTCCACGCAGACCCTCCTAAAACTGGGCCGGAGGCCGTCCACGGTAGCCTCGTCCGATTTTAGGGGTGCACCGATCAAGCTAGCGACTCCAAAGAGTGCCTTTCTTGTGGAAAAGGTGGACCGATAACTCAGGCAGTCGGATCCACACTGGGCGATTGAGGATTCAATTCTCGAGTTGAAATCATGAGCCCACTTGAACATCTCATCGGAAAACCATCGACGAAGAGAATTTGCTTCAACCATAAACTGGCGAGGTCCTCCTTGTCATGGAGCTTTTATGAGTATATGCTTGACATTAATGAGCTAATGGAGTAGGAGCCTCCGAGCCCTAGCCGGGAAGAAATACGGGCAGATGGATTGCATGCTAGGGTAGCCGTGCGAGAACTTGCCTACCAGGCATACTTCAGCGGAGCGGAAAGACGCCTAGATAACGAGAAATTTATAGTGCGGCCGCCTCGGTAAAGACAAGGTTTGCCAAAAATATTCCTCGGAGTCAGAGAAAATTTTCTTTCGCTACCTGGGGGGAGAAAGGCTCCACCACGCTTGGCTGTGCATCATTAGTGAGGACCGCAAGGAAGGTGCGCCGGCGGTCTGGGGATCCGGCGGCTTAGTTGCAGCACTAGGTTGAAGGTTCCAGTGGCGTATCTGTCATGGACTCCTAGAGAGAATCTAAAGCCTACTTATTTGAATTGAATCAAACTAAATCACGTAGGAGTGAACTCACTAGAATTTTTAATATGTGCGCTAATTATGTCGATGTTGGTAGGTCTTACGTTCACCATAATTATAAGGAAACTACTTATTCAAACAAAAAATAATATATGATTTTTTGTGATTCTTTTTTTTATATTGATTATAGTCACAAGAATTATTAGGCCCAATAATATTTAAAAATTATCACTACGAAACAATAAATTATTCCCTAAACTAGGAATCATTATAGTTTAAAAATTATGGTCAATTAATACTATCTAATACGTCAAATAAAACCAATTCAAAAACTTAAGTTATGTCTAATGTTTTGGCCTCACTCATAAAAACAATAGTTGATAGCCATTGTGCAATCATGATTAATTAATATACATCATGTTTTTTTAGTTTTAACCGTGATAATTAACCATAGCAAAATGTTGTATTATTCCGGTATATTGTTATAAAGTACTGTGATATTAACTGTCATCATGTATAATTTAACAATCACTTGTGTCGATAGCTATAGTTCGATTTAATTTTTTGAATGGATTAAAATTAGAAACATGTCCCTTTCTTAATTATGCATATAAAAATAATGTCTTACATAAATTTCATTCTGAAATATATTTACTAAGTATTCAACATTTATACTACAATGCATATTGCATTAGAAAACAAGAACAAGAATATTTTTTATTGATTGGTACTTAAAAACTCTCTCAAACTCCCTCAAACAACAGACTTCAATCTTGGTTGGACTCTTGCCTCCATGACCGATCCGGCGCCACCGGCAGCCGCTCCACGGCCCCGGACCCTCCTGAGCGACAGAAAACCATCTTGGAGACACTTACGAACGAAGCACCGCTATCCCCTAGAGCTTCAAAGAAGATTTTTTCGGAGGGGGAGGAATACTTCGGCCAACACGGGCTTTATAGAGGGGGCCGTGCAATTAATTTCTCAATGGCAGAGACGGAAAAGCTCGCAGAACACCTCAAATTCACTTTAGTAGGCAAGTTTTCGCATGGATATCCCAACATGCAAGCTATAAGGATGTATCTAGCGCGGTTGGGCTTGTGCGGGGCATACACGGTGGGCGTGATCAACGTCAAACACATCATTATCAAACTGAGTAACGAGGAGGATTTCTCGCGGCTGTGGTTGCGACAGATTTTGTATATCAAAGGTTTCCCCATGCGAATCTTGAAATGGACCCCGAACTTTAATCCCCGTATTGAATCATCCATAGCGCCAGTATGGATATGGCTACCAGAGCTTTCGATCCACTTGTTTCAGAAGAGGGATTTATTCGGGATAGCTAGCCTAATAGGGACGCCCCTGAAGATGGATGTGGCAACGTCCGATGGGGATTCGTCCCAGCGTTGCGAGGGTTTGTGTGGAAGTTGATCTGATGAAGGAACGCCCGACCACTGTGTGGATCGCACAGAGGGTTCATACATTACGCAATCAGTACTCTATCAAAAATGCCCGAAATACTGTACGAAGTGCCGACACCTTGGCCATGCGGTTTAAGAGTGCCGTGATGGGAAGGACCAACAAGCATCCGCTATGCCGACAAAACAACAAGATCTCAAGGGTCTGTTAAACAAAAAGCGTACAAACGATACTAAGAGGGGACGGGCTGAAGAAACTAACCCTGATGATGTGGGGAATGCACCTCTGGAGTTTGGTGATGGTGGATCGCATGCAGGTGCAATTGAGGAACCGAATGAAGCCAGAACCGCCCAACCGCAGGATCCCCCGGCTGCTCAAGACCACATTCCGGAGGGGAACGCCATGTCGGGCCTGGCGATAGACGAGGATCCTGAAGGGAGAGAAGCGGCAGACTCGCCGCAATTGGGAGGGGACTCGAAGGATTCGGAGGAGGCTGACACCAATCCTGTTAAAACGATCTGTGTGTTTGTGCCGAACACAGACAGTGAGTAAAGCAGCCTGGTTGACGCTGTGCGGGAGCTCTCGACATCATCGGGGCACCAGGAAATCGAGCCATCCCTGGATATGTTGGCGGATGATGATGACTTCGTGGAGGCTAAAATACGAGGGCGGCACCGGAGAGGCAACTCGGGGGGAAGGCAGGAGCGCATTATTACACAGAGTCATGCCCGTGTCAACTCCCAATCAGATCAATTTTGATGATGAATGCGGTAATTTGGAATGCCCGAGGGATCGGAAACAAACAGAAAATTGTGAGACACATGGGGAAAGTTAAGAAGTTAAATATGATGGGAATTATAGACCCAAGACAGAGATGGGATGACCAAGCCATTTGCCGTCGACTTGGTTTTGCTACAGTGATAAGGAATTGCAACAATCGGATTTGGTGCCTGTTAGATGACTCAATCATGTGTGAAGTAATGCATGATAATGACCAAATGCTGCATCTCAAGCTAGACGTGCCGTTTCGGCCGGAGCCAATCTTCTGCTCCTTGGTTTACGGTAAATGTGACAAGAGTGCCAGACGCAGTATTTGGGACCTTATGCGAGTGATTGGCGAACACAGCACCCCGAGGCTCATTGGAGGAGATTTTAACACCATCGCATCAGTTGCAGAACGGTCAGACGGTCGTTTCCGGGTGAATCACTCTATTGAGTAATTTAGTGAGGTGATTTTGACTGCAGGCTCCTTGATCTGGGGTTCACAGGCGCCAAGTTCACATGGACCGACCACAGGATTTGGGAGAGACTTGATCGAGTTTTGTTCTCCGGCGAGTGGGTGGATACGCTCCCTAACACCACAGTACAACATTTGCCTCGGGCCACATCAGACCACTGCCCCCTATTTATTCAAGTTCGGCCACCAGGACTTGGCGGCCCATCGTCCTTTCCTTTTTAGAATATGTGGTGTCGGCACCCGGATTTCCTAGACTCGATCATCGCTTCTTGGGGTGAGCGCGCCTCGCCTCTAAGCTGAAACGGCTGAAACAGAAACTGAAACTATGGAACAAGAAGGTTTTCGGCAATGTATTTGAGAACCTGCGTGCAGCAAAGGAGAAGGTGAAACTGGCTGAACAGACATATGACGCTGCTCCAACGGATGACAATCTAATGGAGATGAATAGGCACACGGCGCTACTGCAGCGAGCTATCTGTGTGGAGGAGGATTTCTAGAGATAAAAAGCGGCGTGTAAATGGCTAAGCGAGGGAGATCGAAACACAAAATTCTTTCACTCATTGGTTAAAAAGAAAAGAGCAAGATCGATTATTTCATCAATCATCAAAGAGGGCCGCCTGCTCACAACACGAGAAGACATCACCTCATCGACAGTTTCTTTCTTCAGCTCCCTCCTCACGTCGGACCCGCGCCCAACGGCGGAACCTGAATTGCTGCACATCCCCAAGCTGATTACAACAGAACAATCAGCGCGGCTGTGCACGCTGCCAACCATGGAAGAGGTTGAAGCGGTGGTGAACGCAATGGCGCCGGAAAGCGCCGCCGGTCCGGACGACTTCAATGCTCTTTTCTTTTCTTTTTTTTTTTTTTTTTTTCAGAAATGCTGGAAGGTGGTGAAGGATGATGTGTTTGAGGCTGTGCTGGATTTCTTTATTGGACGGCGATGCCGGTAAGCTTCACGGCCATTTCTTTGGTACTGATTCCAAAAGTTAAAAATCCCTCGCAGTGGACAGAGTACCGACCGATCAGTTTATGCAATACCACGAACAAAATTTTATCAAAACTGCTCGGGGAACGCCTGAAGGGATTCTACCAATGATTATTTCACCGAATCAGAGCTGATTCGTGCCCTCTCGACAGATTGGGAACAATATTCTATTGGCCCAGGAGCTCATGCATTCCATCACGGCGAATCTAAAGAACTGGAATTTGGCCCTCAAACTAGACATGGAACAAGCATACGATAGAGTTGATTGGGGTTTCCTAGAGGGCATCCTAACCAAGATCGATTTTCTGCCTTTGTGGTTGCTCCTCCTTCGGAATTTCATGCGTAACTGCTGGTTTTTCGTTATCATCAACGGTGCACTCAATGGTTTCTTCAAATCCACGCGGGGACTTCGCCAAGGCGACCCTCTATCGCCGACATTATTTGTTCTAGCGTCAGAATTTCTATCTAGAGGCTTAAACCGTTTTTTTGAGACTGACATAAAACTCGCATACACGGGCAGTGAAGGGGTCTCGCACCTCGCCTACGCCGACGACCTGCTTATTTTCACTAATTCCCGAGAGGGGACACTGCACAAAATTATGGATTTCCTTGCTACATTTGAAGCATTCTTGGGGCAAAAAAGTTAACAAAGCGAAGAGCGCTTACTTAGTGGCGCCACCCACGCCGATGAGGGTTAAAAATAGAACCAAACGCATTATCGGTTTCACACTGAAGCCCTTCCCGATCACGTATTTAGGGCACCCTTATATGTCGGCCGACGGAAGAGAGAACTTTTCCAGCCTCTACTCGACTCTATGGATGGGAAAATAGGTGGTTGGGAGAAAAGGATGTTATCCTACGCCGGACGACTTCAACTCATTAAATCAGTTTTGATAGCCATGCCAATCCACTTGCTACATGTGCTGAAACCACCGAACGATGTCTTAGTGCGAGTGGAAAGGATGTTCAACAAGTTCTTTTGGGGATCGATGGGGGCAAGCAAACACATACATTGGGCGACTTGGGAACGTATGTGTTTTCCAATTGGTGAAGGCGGGCTGGGTGTACGACGGCTATCCGACATGGTGGACGCCTTCTCCCAGAAATTATGGTGGCGTTACCGGACAAACGACTCCCTGTGGGCTGAGTTTCTAAAACGGAAGTATTGTAAGCGGTCTTGTCCCGCGTCCACCCACATTTTCTCAACCGGGTCGCTGCAATGGCGACGCATGAAACGAATACAACCGTCCACGGAGTCGGCTATTGTGTGGGCGCTTGGGGAAGGGAAGCGGTGTTTTTGGCATGATAATTGGCTAGGAGAAGGCCCCATAGCATACCTGATTCAAACGCCAGTGGATGAAAGTTTACGGGCTAAGGGGCTGAGCCTCCCATTTAAGTGTGTTTGCTGTGGGAATAACGGACATGTGGAGACCATTTCCCACCTGTTCCTACTCCAGAGATTGCAGGAGGTCTGGAGATACTTCGCCGCACGACTACGTATTCAGCTCCGACAGACACACCACATCTCGATGATGTTGCAGGCCTTGGATTTGTTCGTCTCCTTTTGTGAAACCGGGACATGTTTGGATCCTCATACCGGTCCTTATCCTATGGCTAACATGGAAGAGCAGGAATGTAGTTAAGCATGAAGATGCGAGCTTCTCGGAGCACCGTATGATCTGTCAAGTTACCGTGATTTTTGAACCGTATTTATCACGTTGGCCTTTTGCAGCAGGAGCATTGGAAAGGGGACCTAACAACGGCAAAGACAATGGGGTACACTTATTATAAGCCGAAACCACCTTTACCTAAGCTCGTCCGTTAGCTGCCCCCGAAGGCGGGATGTTGGAAAACTAAATCGTGACGGGGCATCCAAGGGCAATCCGGGTATTGCTGGCCAGCGGGGTGATTAGAGATGCACGGGGGGATTTGGTGCTTGCCTTCCACGAATATTTGAATGTAACAACTAACACCTTTGCGGAGCTTTTTGCGGTGGTTAGGGGCTTGGAATTGGCCAAGGCGCACCATCTACACAATCTTTGGGCTGAGATTGACGCAACGGCGGTTCTGAGCATCATTAAGAAGGAGGAGGGACATTGGACGTTACAGGGTCTACTTCGTCTGCGGAATTGAGAAGGGACTTAGCCTTCATTTCTCGCACATTTACAGAGAAGCCAATTCGGCGACCGATTTCTTAGCCAATCAGGCCTATGAACAGCGGGATGCAGCAGCAGTACACTACCACGCGCACGGGCACCTCGCTCGCCTCCTCAAGACCGACGTCCAGTTTCCATGCTTTCGTCACAAGGGTTGCTAGGTTTTATTTTTGATTCTTTCTTTTGGTTTGTGAAGGGATTTAGTTAGCTTAGAGGTTGTGTAGGGCATTCTTTTGATTGAGATAATAAACAGGTAGGGGTCCACGCCAAACCCCCCGCACTCTCTGGCGGCTTTTATTAAAAAAAAAAAAAACTACAATGCATATTGCTTCCAAAAAAAAAAAAGAACACAATGCATATATATTGGGCCTACTAATTGGGCTTGTATATGGGCCAGGATGTTGAATCCACTTCGGCCCATGTATTCTATTTAGACAGGCCGGGCCAAGCTGTGACGTGCTAGGCCTAAAAAGTAAACGATTCTTCGTCTTATAAAATAAATACTGTAATGAAATGCAACCCAAATGTGTGTGCAATTAATTTAAAATATAAATAATTTAATTTTTAATTTTCAAAATATCTTTGTTAGTTAAATAACACTACAAGAAAATAACTAAATAGCAACGAAAAAATTTGTTGCTGAAATCAGCATCGAGCTAATTAGCAAGTAAAATTCTTGTTGCTAATATACACTACTTAATATATATTTTAAATAATTCATTGCTAAACTTGTTAACAAGTAAATTTTCTTTGCTAAATTCGTTAGCAAGTAAATATCTTATACTATATAATGCATTAGCATCGAAAATTTTACTTGCTAATTAGCTCGATGCTGATTTTTTTCGTTGCTATTGAGCGTTTTTCTTGTAGTGTAAATAAACAATAGTAAAAAGATAAACATTATGGGAAGTTATTAAGAGAAAGTGGGGAAGAGAGAGAGAATTGCAGGTCGAGAAGAGGAAAAAAACTTTAAATAATATAAGAAATAAAAAAATGGGAGACCAAAAACAATTGAGACACCAAAGAGGTGCTCGTCAATTGTAATAAAGTATAGATACTGGAGTGAAATGCAACACGAGTTGATAATATAACGTGGCAATCCCGTTGGAACGGATTGAATTTTTATTTTAAATTTTATTTTTCTATTCCATTTAATATAACATGCCATGTATATCAAATTTTTTTCTAAATAAAATATATAATGTCATCTTTATATACGTAAATAATAAATATTAAATGAAATAAAAAATATAATAAAATTTGAAATAAATAATTCAATTCCACAGCCGAATTGCAATTACGAAGATCCCATTAATACACCCCAACCCTTTTTTTGCTAAAAAAATACTAATTAATCACTAGTTATTACAGAATTGCTGATTTTTACATGACAGTGTTTGCAGGAGAAAGACATGCATCCATATAACATTGGTAGAATTGGAGCTCTTGGTGTTATTTACATAAAAAAATTTACTAAAAGGGATTCCTGTAAATGACTTTGTCAAGGCCTAAAATTGGCCGCTAAGACAAAATTATGTTGAGGAAACAAAAAGTGAGTTTGATTAGAATATACATATATATATATATATATTAATTAAAGAAAACTGCCGATCAACGGGGATTAGGCCGGACCCCTACCAAGTTTGATTAGAATATTGGTGGATGTTATGATTCAAGTTAATAATTATAAGTGTTTGGTGTTCTGGTAACGTAAGAAATGAAACTTGATATTTCGTCCATTCTTTTTGTATTGCTGCAAAATTCAAAATCTGACAAAAATTAGCACATGCAAGTCATTGCCGACTTAAATTTAAGAATACACATGATTTGCACGTGCAGTTTTGCGGACACCTTAAATTTTCAAAAAAATATGTCCTTACACTGAGAAATTTACAAAAATAATAGACCAAATTGCAAATTTGGGATAATTGCACTTTTGGTCCCACCGGATAGGCCTGTTATCATTTTTGGTCCCGAGCTTACGAGCTCGACACTTTTGACCCCAAAATCCTAAAAAATGGATGGCGTTAGTCCCACGCATAACGGCAACGGCACGTGATCAATCACGTGCCGTTAGTCAAAGGGCAAAGACAGATTGAAGGGTAAATTGTTGACTTCTGGTCTGCATTTTTCACCCCCCAAAAAAACCTAAGTTATTTTCTCCCTCTTTTCCCCATTCGAAACCCTAAATCAAAAGAGGTGAAACTCTTTTTCTGGCCGATATTGTGAAGATTATTAACAAAGGTGTTGATTTGGAGTGTGAAATTGTTGAATCACGATGAGTCTGAGGCACCAAGTGCTGGTGGACTTCCCAGACTCAAATTACGCAAAATATGGTAAGTGTTTTCTGGTTTAACAAGTGTTTATAGTTTAACAAGTTTAATGCATGTGGCCCATTTTTTTTTGATGTATTTGATAATGGCATGTGGTCCCATTTTTGGGATATTTTTATGTGTTTTTTATGTTAATCGAGAAGATGCTGTTTTTGTTGCATTTTTTTATTTGTGGTCCCTTCATCTCTTTTTTTTTTTGTGTGTTTTTTTTTGTTTTTATTTTCAGGGCCTAAGCCCTTTATAACCATTCTTATGTATCATGGGGAAAAATAACTCATAGGCTGAAGACAGAATATGTGGGGGGGGGGGAGTAGAAGTAAATTTGATTTGTGGATGTATTCAATATCACTATTGAGTACTTGAACAAACTTGGTGAGAAGTTGGGTTACATGGGGCCTAAAGAGTTTTACAGATTTCACACTAAAAGCTTTAGGCAATTGAAGCCTCAAACAGAAATTGTAAAATTTACTGATGCATTCAGTCCTGAGAATAGAATTTTCACATTGTATTTGGTGGGTGGGGAGGCCCAAATGCTGAGATTGGTGCATCAAAATGATAAAGGGGTATATGTGGAGGCCAATGTTGAACCCCAAACTGAACCAAATGTTGAAAAAGGGAAAGGGGTAGATGTGGAGGTTGGGGATTTGAATGATTTTGCTGATGCTGAATGGGATGAGGTGTTTAAAATTGTAGATAGCTATGCAGATGGTCGGGGTTAGAGGGAAGATGAGTTGGAAAGTCAGAATGAAGTGGAAGAGAGTGACAGGTTATTTGATGAGGGGTTGGAGGACTTTGAGTATGAAATGGATGATGATGAGGAGAGTGGTTCTGAGCAGAGCATGGTGTTGAGGAGAGTGGTTCTGAGTCATCTGATTCTGAGGAAGCAACAACAGAGTCAGATGTTTGTGTGAGTGATGATGATTTTGACTCTGTTGTTGCTTCTGATGAGGAGGATAAAGGGCCTCATCCTATATTCAATCCTCGAAACAAATACAATCCCCACTTTGAAATTGGGATGATATTCAGTAACAAGACAGAACTGAGAGAGGCAGTCCATTCTCATGCTGTAAACACAAAGAGAAGTTTGAAAATTTTGAAAAATGATAGAAGAAGGGTTTATATAAGATGTCAGGGTGATGGGCGTGAATGGAGGTTGAATGCACTTAAGCTTGGGGATGAGAGTACATTCCAAATCAGGGAGTATAACCCAGACATAAATGTTGCAGATCATTCAATGTAAAAAATGTCAACAACAAATGGTTGTCTGCTAAATATGAGGATGCTTTCAGGACTGATCCTAAAAGGAATGTCAATGGCTTTAGGAAAGATGTAATTAAAGAAATTAGATGTCATGTTTCAAAGAACCAAGCTTACAGAGCAAAGAAAAAAACACTGAATGCAATTCAAGGGAACTGAACATCAGTTTGATGCTTTATGGGACTATGCAGCTGAATTAAGAAACAGTAACCCAGGGTCCACAGTTCAGATGGTCATGGATAATGGTGATGATGGCACAGGGTCAAGAAAATTTTCTAAATTCTATGTTTGTTTTGATGCATTGAGAAAAGGTTTTCTTATCTGGTCGTAGACCTTTAATAAGGGTGGATGGGTGTCATCTAAAGGGTCCCTATGGAGGTGTCTTACTAACTGCAGTAGGTATAGATCCAAACAATAATCTGTACCCATTGGCTTATGCTATCGTATCTGGGGAAACAAGGGAATCATGGCAGTGGTTTCTGGAGATGTTGAGGGGGGACTTACATATTGTGAGGGATGACACTTATACTTTTATAAGTGATAAACAGAAGGGGTTGATACATGATTTTGATTGTGTATTCCCTAATGCAAACAACATATTTTGTGTAAGGCACATGCATAACAACATGAAAACTACTGGGTTTAGAGGTTTATCTTTCAAAAACGGCTTGTGGAATGCTACAAGAGCCACAACATTAGCTGAATTTAATTTCAGGATGCAAGAATTGGGGGAACTAGATGCTAAAGTCTTGAATGGTTGGGTGACAAGTCTCCATCATATTGGAGTAGGTCATATTTCAATACTTTTCCCAAATGTGATATGTTGTTAAACAATATTTGTGAATCATTTAATGCCAACATACTGGAGGCAAGAGAGAAACCAATCCTTACCATGCTTGAGTTGATCAGGGAATGGATTATGACAAGACTTTCTGATATGAGAGATAGGGCTAGGAAAAAATGGCAAGACAAAAAAATATGCCCAAAAATCAGAAAAATTGTTGAAAAAAATATGGACAAAGCTGTTGATTGCATCCAATAAAGCCTGATGATGTACACTATGAAATATCATGCTATGATGGTGCTAGGTTTGTGGTCAATCTGCAAAACATAACTTGCACATGCAGAAAATGGGACTTGACAGACATTCCATGTAATCATGGAATGAGTGCCATATGTAGTCAGAACTTAGACCTAGAAGATTTTGTCAATCCCTGCTATAGTGTTGCTACTTTTATTGAGGTATATAAGCATACAATTCTGCCTGTCAATGGACCTAAACTCTGTGAAAAAGACTGGAATGATCCCACCCCTTCCACCAACTTTGGGAGGGGTGCAGGAAGGCCTGCAAGGGCTAGGAGGTTGGAGCCTGATGAGCCATCCAAGAAGGGCAAAAAAAGGACTAGAGAGCAACAAAATCGCACCATCAGACTGAAGAGGCAACCATATACAGTCATGTGCCATTACTATGGAATAAAAGGCCACAGTAAAAAAAGATGTCCAAGGAAGAAGATGGATTTTCCTGCTCATCCAAATGATGCTCCTGAACAGCCTAGTAAATTGACAGTAAGTTCAATTGCCTTTAAATTTCTAATTGCAGTATATGGTACAAACAATTAATTTTGGTTTTTGAACTTAACTTTGTATAGGTAAGGAAAATGAGATCCTCCACAATGCACAAGACTCTTGCTCCTCAACCAACACAAAAAACTGTAAGCTTGTTTTCATCATTACTTGAAGATTACTCTTAGATGGTTTTCTGACTTGACTCTTTTACAGGCCAAGAAAGCCAAAGGGAAAACCATGGCACCATCTAACAATGAACAAGATAATTCAAATGCTTCTGTAAGTTTATGATGTATGCAACTAACAATATTTATAATGTATGAAACTAACAATATTATCTGTACAGTCAGTAATATTGACAAGATCTAAATTTATCGAGTCAGCATCCCAAGCAACTAATCAGTCTGCAACAACAACTCTACATCCAGGGGTATGCATTGATTACTGCATACATCCTCCTCTTTTGTGTTAATGTCAGGATTTTAATTGAATGCTTGTTTTGCAGAGAAGCCAAACAATGATTCATAGGTTTACACAATGCTCTACATCAGCAGTTGGCCAAACTTTAGGAAGTGGAGTCCCCTATCTCACAAAAGGAGGGAGGAAGTTTGTCACCATGGCGAACTTAAGTGCAGCATTTGCTGCTACAACAAAAAAGAAGGGGAAAGTAGTGAAGAAAAAGTGATATGTTGGATGCAAGTTTTTGGCTGTAAGTATTTTGCCAGTTTGGATGTATTTCTTGCACACAATACTGGAGTTTTTGGCCTTTGTGTTGGGTTGCAATATTAGCACACAATACGGAAGTTTTTGGCCCTTGTTTTGGGCATTTTTTGGGATGTAAAGTTCTACATTTTATGGCTTCAAATGGTTAATGGCAGCTTGTTAATTTTTAGTCGTTGTTTCTTTGTTTTGTTTTTTGGCAATCTCAGATGATGATTACACATTTACTTAAATATTTGACGATTAATAAAACGTCATTCATACAAATATTGACCATTACTTACTAAAAGGTCATTAACAAGTCCTCAAACTACCAACATACATAACAACAACAACAAAAAACCAACCATTACACCTATCAACATCTGATTTTTCTTACGCAATTTTTGGATTTCTTCCTCTTGTACATTCAATCGGCGCAACAAACCAAGAATTATTATGCTCGCTCTAGCACACATTGGTGGATCCAACCACATGAAAAATCCAAAACCTCATCTGCCTCTCCTTGAAGAACAAGTATAAAACCTCCTACCGGGATTGTCACTTGTTCAAGAGGTCTTCAAATGAGCACCCTTATGACAATAACATTCAATATTTGAGGTATTTTGAGATGATTGTGACATATTTTCAGGGTAAAATATGGAAAAGAAAAGCATAAAAATGGCTCTAAATTTATTTGGTAGATTTATGGAGGTTTAGGTGATGACTTGGGTATGTATATATAGGCTAGAGGGAAGGAAAATGCATTTGGCGCCACATTTTCCCTCCAAAATCTATCAACAAATGCCAGGGTTCCGTTTTTTTGTCATCCATAGGCGCTAATTTAACGGCGCCATTAAAAACTAACGGTGCAGGACGTAATGTGTTAGAAAATTAGGGTTTTGGGGTCAAAAGTGTCGAGCTCGTAAAGCTCGGGACAAAAAATGAGAACAGGCCTATCCGGTGGGACCAAAAGTGCAATTATCCCCCGCAAATTCTATTTTTTAAAAGATCAAAACGCAAAACACTTATAATTAATGGATCAAAATTGCAATAAAACGTATATCATGTACACTTAGGGTGATTTATTTCCTCTAGATTCCGTATTATGGGACAAGCTCATGCACGCGTCATTACACATTAATTGCATCTTTCTCAATGTTGGCGCGTATTACTAACTTTTCAAAGAGTAGTTGGTATCATTTTTGGAAAACACATGATTTCTCAAGATCGATAAAGGATTAAAACAAAAATGTTCATATAATTTATTGTCAGCTGAAAAATCAGCTAAAGATTCCCTAACTAACATGCACGTGTGCCGTACACAATATATCTATCTATCTAGAAAGTAGTATTATTAAATAGGCAAACACATACAGTTAGGTCTTCATCATAACCTCCTCGTTCCGAATTTTAGCCCTCAAGCAAAACTAGACTATCGACATAGGTCGCAAAATTAAGGTAACCCTTTTCCTCTACTCGAACGATTTTGGCTGTGCTACTATCAAAATGACACACAACCAAGTCTTGGTCGGCATCTGCAAATATCATTTCATCATCTCTGGTGAAAACGAGAGGCCTGAAAATTCCAGGATCTACCGTAATGGTGAGCGTCTTCGTCCAAGAACTATCCACTCCATACTCCTTCATAACCCACAAATAGCAACATTGCTCTTGCAAGGGTGTTGATGATCCACTTGATGAAACAAAAATAATGATAGGTTTCCTTTGTAAAGGCCGACGTATTCCAACCAGTCCTCCTCATCGACATCATAATTAGGTAACTTTATTTGTTGGAACGTCTCGTTTCCAAGATGGAAGGCGAGGATCACCAATACATCCTTGTTGGTATCTCTACAGAATGCCTTCCAATGAATTGAGTCACAAACTACTAGTTCTGACTTGACGTCAAACATGCTCCATTGGAAGGACTCCACCTCGACATTCTTCCAAGAGTTAATGATCGACGAATAAACCTCAACTTTAGTATTTTGTGCAATTTCGTGATGCTCTGAACTCAGATCCAAATAGTCATCGTGTTCATCACTAGGGGCTACAACCCTAATGATCTTGTAGTCGTTGGTCTTATCATAGTACCCAAACCCTAGAGTAATACTATCATTTCTTGGGTTTGAAGATCCAACAACACCGGTGATTGGATGGTCTATGACCCGATATCGTCTTATGTAAGGGTTGCACAAATATATGGTCGTGCCAAACCTCTCAGTATCTGAGAGGCACAACAAACCATTACAAGAACCAATTATAATTAAGCTCATCTCAACAGGTTGAAAAGGGATATCAATCTCCAGAACTTGCTCAAATGTTCTCTCACAAAGTAACTTGAAAGCCCGACCAGTGTCATGGGCCATCGGGACGTAAAGTAGATAGCCTTTACCTTTTGACGCCCGAATCTGTAAGTGTTCTTTTATGAACATGGAGTCTCTTATCAAATCTCGCCAAGCTCAAAACACACACTGAAACTTCACTAGAGTTTCAGTTGGCAGCATCAAGAGGATAATTGTTATGATTTCAAAGGGAAGAGTTGGCATCATCTTGATAAAAGAAAGGAAGAATCTTCAAATCTTGAAATGTATTTTTTCCCCCCTTCTTCCTGCAGGAATGATTAGGGCTAACTCTTTTTCTCAAAAAGGGAAAAGAAAACTAGGGTTTGTTAGAACAATGCAGAGAAATTGTTGTGTAGGGTTCAGAAAGATGAGGAAAAATTTTCAACTGAATTTCATGGTCTGTTTATTCTCATCTGCAGTCATATATATATATATATATATATATATATTGAATGTAGACAGGATTAGAGATTGCTAATGGCAATTAAGAGCTTCATGTCATTTGAGTAATTAAATGCTCTTCCTAGTAAATTTATGGAGTCAGATTACATTCAATTTAATTATAATAATTACATGTTATAATAGACCAAAAAATTCAAATTCAATTTACAACATACCTGGATATGAGATTTCACACGTTTCCACCAATTATTATGGGAATTTTCTAACAACCATTTTGAAAGAAAATTTCAGTCAGTTTCCTTTTCTGTTTTCTGAACCAACCAAATTAAAAACCTTCCTGCATAAATATAAGCTATTCTAATTATTTTCCGAGGAAATTTTTATACTCATTTTAATATGTTATTCGTGAAGTATATATGATTTCAAATAATTATTTATTGACATATATATGATAGATAAATTTTTTGAATAATGCTATAATATATAGTTGTATTCTGTAAATATATATCCATTCAAATGTAATTAGAATATCTCAATCATATTTCACTTTTTAATTACATATATTTTAAAGACAGAAAAAGTATCAAGAAAAATCTTGTGAATCAAATGGTTAAAATATGAAGAAAAGGTCAAAAAAAGAAAGAAAAAACTAGGTGCGACAGCAAGAAAATACAAGACAATTGAAAGGGCGAGAGCTTTGCCCTATGAACAATGGTGTTCAGTTTAGCTCTTAATAAGCATGCACAAAGGAAGAATGTCAAGGATGCATAAATAGACCTCGGTCAACAATAGGGTCATAAACCATCCAATTATCGGACCAATAAATGATATATAGTGTTACTCTAGGGTTTGGATACCATGCTGAGGCCGACGACTACAAGATCATTAGGGTTGTAGCCACAGGTGATAAACGTGATGACTATTTGGAACTGAGTTTACTGTTGAACATACTAAAGTTGAGGTTTATTCGTCGATCACTAACTATTGGAAGAATGTCGAGGAGTGGTGCTTTTCATGGAGCATGTTTGATGTCAAGTCTGAACTAGTAGTTTGTGACTCAATTCATTTGAAGGCATTCTATAGAGACACCAACGAGGATGTATTGGTGATCCTCGCCTTCCATCTTGGAAACGCGACATTCTGGCAAATAACATTACCTAAGTTATGAAGTCGATGGTGAGGACTCGATGGAATACATTGGCCTTTAGAAGGGAAACTTATCTCTATTTTTGTTCCATCTAGTGGATCATCAACATCCTTGGCAAGAGGAATACTACTACTTGAATTATGGTCATGAAGGAGTATGGAGCGGACGATTCTTGGACTAAGAAGCTCACTAGTGGTAGATCCTAGAGTTGTAAGGACTCTCGTTTTTACCAGAAATGATGAAATTATATATGCATATTACGAACAAGACTTGTTGTGTGTCATATCGATAGTAGTGCAAACAAAACCATTGGAGTAGAGGAGAAGTGATACCTCAATTCCATGACGTGCATGGATAGCCTAGTCTTGCTCTAGGGCTAAAATGAAGAACAAGGAACTTCTCATGAAGATAGAATGGTACATATTGTCTATCTAATAATACTTTTTGGATATATATAGTCGATGATGTGTCTAATTTGGAAAACCATTAAGTGTACGTTACACGTACATATGTTAGACTGGGGAATCTTTAGTTGTTTTTCTAGGTGGCAATAAAGTCTAAGAACGTTATTACTTTTTTTTTTATATCCTTTATCGATCATGAGAAATAATGTGTTTTCCAAATATGATCACCAACTAATGTTTCTCTCATTGCTTACATTCCCAGCTTCGAAGATGTCAATTATAGCCGTCTCGTCTAGTATCGATGCTAGCGTTTACCGTCCGCGTATGGGCAAGTGGACTAGCTCGACGTTGAAAAGTTACTACTATGAGCCAAAATTATGAACGATGAAATTAATTTTCCATGAAGCATGTATGAGGCTGTCAGACATAATAGGGATTTAGGACAAAAAAATTTGATTACGAGTAAATTTTCTAGTCAAGTACATGATATAGGTTTTAATGCACTTAAGGTCCAACAATTATAGGTGTTTGCATTTTGATCCTTTAAAAAGGGAACTCGCAATTTGGTCCATTATTTTTTGTAAATTTCGCAATTTGAGGTTGCATTTTGTAAGAAATGTGTTTTTCTCTTACAAACGTTGTCCTGCAAGAAGCAATTCAGTAATAACTATTGATTAATTAGTATTTTTGAGCAAAAACAAGGGTTTGGGATCTATTATTCACTACAAAAAAAAAACGTTGATTGGACGGTAACAGGAACGGTGTTTTTAATATTTGGAACGGTACGTGCTTCATTTTAACATTTTGGACCGGCATCAGGAACGGTTGAGGAACGGGAGGCCATCCGTGGCAATAAGAGGCTATCCTAATTATTAGGAATGGGGACCAAGTTACCGTTCCTATTTGGTAACGGTGGTTGGCACTACTATGTTCTACTAGTTCCTACTTACCTTTATACGTATAAATTTGATTTTATTGCATTTGGAACACCTTATAAACATTAGGAACGGTAATTGCAAAAACAAATCTCGGTTTTAGGAACGGTGGGTAGAACTCTGTTTGGAACAGTGTTTCTGTTGTAGATAGAATTTGGCATGGTGTCTGGAATACATGTAGGAACGGTAGGTTGTAGAGATTAGGATCGGTAGCTGGAATATATTTTGTCGCGACGTGTAGGAACGGTCTTTGCACTCAACCTTTGGAATAAAGTTTTGCACCGGTTTTTGGTATTGTCTTTAGAACGAAAGGTTTACCACGAAAGGATTGATTTTGGAATAGACTTAGGCACGGTAGGTACGGTATTTAGGAACGGTTCACATGTATAGTTGGAATGGTGACGGGCCGGCGCCGGAGCGACTGGTCTGCATGTCCTTGACCATGCACATCAGGTCCGCCATCATCTCCTCGAGGCGGCCCAACCGACCCTCCATGTTTGACGGAGGCGCGGGCGCTGGCGCTGCCGGAGGCGGAGGCGGTGGCGATGGCGAGGTAACGGCCTGGCTGAGCGACAGTGCCTCAGAACCAAGACCAAATACCCGACCCTTGTTCTTGCTCCCGACGCAACTCAGCCACATCTGCTGCTCGGTCTGCTGCGCCACCATGCCTTTGATTCGGAAGCAGGATCCTCAAGGCCTGAGACTGATGATCCTCCATCATCTCTGGAACATCTCCTGCAAAAATAATTACAATGAATTAGAACATTTTAAAATATTTAAAAAAATACTGTAGAAAGTATTAATTACAACTTACCGCCACCTCTGCTGCCCTCGACCCGCTCCAACCGCCGTCGGTCTTCTTCTTGTAGCATCTGGAGAATAACTCCATCTGCTTCACTGGCCGGCCGAGCTGCTCCTCCTGTACAACATCAATGGGAAACAGTTATTACAATTTAAATTAAATAGTAATAAATAATTAAAATAACATTAGATATCTTACCATTTTCCGCTTGTGCATACTGACGGAGACAGATCCCCCGCGGTACACAGTGGATGCGGCTGGGTTGGCGTTCCGGTTCGCCTTGTTCTTCTCGCACTCCTTCTGGAACTCCGGGGAAGCCCAGTACTGGAGGAGCTGCCGCCACACCTCGTTCGCCAGCCATAGAGGCTTCTCCAGCGATTGTCTGGCGAGGACGAACTTCTTCCTCAAGAACTTCCCCACCCAGACATGGAAGATCTTGAACATCGACTCGTCGTCGGCGTCCCACCAGTACGTCATCTGTATTACAAAAAATATATTAAATTATTATTTAACTTAGATTGTTAAAATATTTTTAAAAAAAATTAATTCATGTTACCTTCAAGCTCTCGAACCAAAAATGCTGGTGCTCTAGCGGCACCTGGCGCAAACAGCCCCAAGGGTGGGGATAGTGTCCTCGCACGGTCGCTTACATGCGCTCGTGGATCTTCCGATCAGCACTGAAATTATAAAATAATTAGTATAACATAAAACTATTAATTTAAATTACAAAAAAAAATAAAAACATAAATTGTACCTCGCATCGGTGAGTGTGATGTACTGGCGCGCGGATGGTGGTGGGAGTGGTGGGGCCGGTGGTGGTGGTGGTGGTGGGGCAGCCCATGGACGGGCCGGATCGACCCCCGGTGCGGTAGTGGATGGTCCGGGCTCCTGATCCGGTGCAGCAGTAGACGCACTGGGCTGCTGATCCGGCGTAGGTGGTGCGGGTGCCTGCTCTGCTGCCGGTGGTGGTGGTCGAAAAACTGCTTCCCCATCCTGGGAAGCAACACCGGGAGGCGGTATAGCCGGTTCGCCGGGACCGCGGCCACGACCACGGCCACGGCCACGGCCACCTCCTCGGGATGGAAAATCCCGACCAGACATTATCTATAAAAAAACACATCAGTATCAATTTATTTCAATAATGAAGATTTTCTAATTTATTAAATATATATGCAAACTAAATACCATAATTTTACCCTAAAAGTGCACTAATTCCTTCAAATTAAAAATGGCCAGATTTTTAAAAAATTAAAAATTCCAGATTTTTAAAAAATAAAATTCCAAATTTTAAATATTTTAAATTTCCGGAATTTTAAAAAATTAAAAATTCCAGATTTTGAAAAAATTAAAAATTCCAGATTTTGAAAAAAATAAAAAATCCAGATTTTGAAAAAATAAAATTCCATATTTTTAATATTTTAAATTTCCAGATTTTAAAAAATTAAAAATTCCAGATTTTTTGAAAAAATTAAAAAATTCCAGATTTTGAAAAAAATAAAAAATCCAGATTTTGAAAAAATTAACAATTCCAGATTTTGAAATTATTAAAAATTCCAGATTTTTAAAAAAAATTAAATTCCAGATTTGTATTCTTTTAAAAATTCCAAATTTTAAATATTTTAAATTTCCAGATTATTAAAGAGATCAAAATGCCAGATTTTAAATATTTTGAATTTCCATATTTTTAATATATTAAAAATTCCAGAATTTTGAAAAATTAAAAAATTCCAGATTTTTAAAATATTAAAAATTCCAGATTTTGGAAAAATTAAAAATTCCAAATTTTTAAAAAAAATTAAATTCCAGATTTGTAATATTTTAAAACTTCCAAATTTTAAATATTTTAAATTTCCATATTATTAAAAAAAATAAAATGCCAGATTTTTAAAATGTTCAAATTTCCAGAAAATTCAAATTTTGAAAATATTCAAATTTCCAGATTTATGAAAATTCAGATTTTTAAAAATTTCCAAATTTCCATATTTTTCGAATTTTCAGATTTACAAAAATATACCCAAATTACAGAAATAATATCCTATATTCCTAAGTTGTTATTTACATATATTCCATCAAATTAAAGAAATAATAGCATATATTTACCGAAAATTTACAGAAATTTCAACATAATATCAGTGATTACAACATAAATTACAGAATATTACAACACAAATTACAGAAAAATTACAACATAAATTACAGAAATTACAGAATATAACAAAAATTACAACATAAATTACAACATAATTACAGAAATATTACAACATGTTGCAGAAATTACAACAATATTACAGAAATTACAACATATTGCAGAAATTATAGAAATTTCATAAATTTTTGAAAATATTTCAGAAATTTCAGAAATATTACAGAAATTACATGCATTTTCAGAAAAATAAAAAATAAAAAAAGAGAAATAAAAGTAGGGTTTTTTGAAACCCTACTTGTTACGACGACGACGGCTTGGTGGTGGTGTCGGCCTCGAACGGTGGTGGTGGTGGTGGTGGTGGCCTCGGTAGGTGGTGGTGATGGTGGACTCGGTAGGTGGTGGTGGCCTCGGTAGGTGGTGGTGGTGGTGGCCTCGATCGGGAAATGGGGAAGAGGGAGGAGGGAGAAATGGGGAAGAGGGAGAGGCAGAAATGGGAAAAATCGGACAAAGGGTTTACTTATATTAGAATTTAGGAACGGTAGAATTTTATGAGTACCGTTCCTAAGGCAGGTCCTAAATAGAAAAACAACGTCGTTTTGTTTTTAAAACGACGACGTTTTATTACATATTAGTTATAATTAAACTTACTAGGAACGGTCGCGTAATATGCCCAGTGGTACAGGTACCGTTCCTATCATTGAAAACGACGTCGTTTTTTTACCTGTACACATTTTACCGTTCTATTTCTACACTTCACCGTTCCTATATGTATTACAATATTTTTGCTATTTTCTTAGATAATAAATATAAAATACAGAAAAATACGTTTCGAACACTTATTTTATTAAATAAACGTATAGAATTGGATGTTTAAAGATTTAAAAAATCTATAATAATTTCCAAAAAATAGACACACGTTCACAATATGAACTATTTTTGTATATTTATGTTTGTTAGTATTTCACAGATGTAACTAGCATCTTATATTGTTGTACTGCACGGCATAATCAGACCGTCAAAATTCCAATCAGACCGTTAAATATGATATAACACACAAAAGAATACATTATATGTCGTTTTGAAATATTTCGGTGTGCGGATCTCGAGTTATCGTATCCGATCAGTATTCATCGTACAAAAAACAGATGCATCCTTAGATTCAGGTTACTGATTGGAAATCCGACCGTTGGACATCAATTCATATCCATAACCTTGTACGTGTTAAAAAATGGTGTCGATCCGGCTGACGGATGTTGAGATATCGGACAAATTGGAAGGAGTTGTACAACTAGGAACGGTAAACTAATAGAAGAAGTGTTCCCATTACCGTTCCTATTATAAAGAACGATGTCGTTTTTATGCACTCACATATTCACCGTTCCTATTACACTCTGGAACGGTTTTTTGTAGTATTACCGTTCCAGTAGTTGAATTTTCCACCAATTTTTCATTGGGCGCCAAAACGAAATATTGGGCTACATTTAGGAACGGTCGTAGGTTTTCACCTACCGTTCCTAATTCAAATTTTCCTCATTTTTTTTAATTAGCCGCCAAATTTGAAATATTGTACCTCAAATAGGAACGGTCGTGTATGTATTGATACCGTTCCTAATTCAAATTTTCCTCATTTTTTTGGATTATCCGCCATAATTTGAAATATTGTACCTCAACTAGGAATAGTGAACATATAATTGGATCGTTCCTAATTCAAATTTTCTCATTTTTTTTTAATTAGCCGTCATATTTGAAATATTGTGCCTCAAATAGGAACGGTGGTTATATATTTGAAATATTGTACCTCAAATAACGGTCCTGTTAAATTTGACCGTTGAGTCGATTTAAAATACATCTATCAAATAAAATTTTAATAATAACATGTGATAAAAAATTATAGAAATTTTTGAATTGGAAAATTCAAGAAGTCTCTTTATCGGACTCAGCCTCGTCAAAGCTATCTTCATCTTCATCTTCGGATTCAGTGTCTGGCGAGCGCGATGGCCCTGCTCCATGATCAACGACCAATTGTATTCCCGTTGGGTCATGCAGTTCAAATATTTGGTTATCTATTACAACATCTGGATTAGGTACGACGTCATCCATCTGATAGGCGACCTCGGTCCATCGCGAGTCATCGATAACTCTTCGAGTCTTGATTTTGCAAATAGCTTTCCAGTCGACTTTGTCCTTCTTCATGCTCGGGTAATCCGCGTAGTATACTTGTACTGCTTGTTGTGCCAGTATGAGTGGTTCATTCTTTTGGTAGAGCTTTTTGAAGTTGACATCAACGACGTGATAACGAGGGTGTATCTTCATGCCTCTGATCGGATCGACCCAACGACAATTAAACAACACAATGTGCATGTTCAGAATTAGTGGGTAATCTAGCTGAATTATCTCTTCCAAAATTCCATAGAAGTCAGAATCCGTGTCTGTATATGATGAGCTTTTGACACAAATACCACAATTCGTAGTTGACTTCCCGACATTGTGACGTTCAGTGTGGAAATTGAAGCCATTGACGAAGTAAGATGGGTATGTCGTGACTTCTACTCTTGGCCCCCAATAATGCAACTTTAACAAATCCTCGTTTGTGTGATTCAATTTGGGTTTCACCTGCAATTAATGATATATATAGCAATTCAAATAATAGATTACAAATTCATGAGCATATCGCGGTAATTACAACAAATCGATGATACTTACACGAGCCTTGAACCAATCCTTGAATTGTGTCACCACTACTTGATCAATTATCGGGTCCTCCGAATTGTGTTGCTCGAACAGTTCATTCAGGAATGATTTGTTATAGTAAAACTGATGTTATAAATATACATGTAATTGAAATTGAAATGATTCGTACAAGATAATTACGTTTGTATAGACACTTACTCGTAGTACGGTGCAACTACTTCACAATTACACAAGACGTATGTCTCGATAGCATGAAGTTCCTCCCCGCTCAGCCATCTCTTCTTCGAGGCTTCACTTGCTCGGCCTGGGTAATTGAAAATGGAGAATAAGTATGAGAACAATGACAAAGAAGAGGGACATATATATAGAAATTATTGGAACGGTCATTGGATTACTATTTGGAACACGAAACTAGCCGTTAAAATATAGCCGTTGTTCCAGCTATAGAAACGGTCTCAGGAGGGGTAACAGGAACGCTAAAGTTACCGTTGTAATATAGCCATTAGAGCATATTAGGGACGGTATCAGGCACACGAAATATTGACCGTTCCCATTTGGATTACATTTTGGACCGGTCATTGTAACACACTTTCACTTACTATATACCCGTAATTTGAAACGGTCATTGCCTCACATTTTTTCCCATGACGTAAAAGGGCCTCCTGTAGGACTACATATTGGAACGGTAGACCAACCGGTCCAACATTGACACGGCTTTTGGAACATATCTTGTAACGGTAAGCTTTCCCGGTCCGCCTACCGTTCCAAAGCTCACATATGTGTTCTAAATTGAGGTCCAAAATATATCAGGTCCCATTTAGGAACGGTTGTAGGTGTAAAAATTGGCACCCTTTGTTTGGCACTCTAGTAGGAACGGTCGTACCGTTCCTTTTAATTTGTATTTTTGTTACCACGACTCTGACGTCAGCAACGGTTTACCGTTCCATAACAATTCCTATCACCGTTCCTACGTGGAACGGTAACTGGAACGGTCACCTCTTATCGTTCCTATTCCCGCATTTTTTTGTAGTGATTTTTTGGGCAATTTTTTTTGGTACCATTAAACAGGGTCAGTAATTGTTTAAGTACCATAATTCTAATGAGTGTCACTTTTTTTAGTTTCATAAAATACGATTTTTAACTCTTTGGCCACAAAAAATCAATGTGTGTCACACATGACCGTTAGTTCCCATTAACTGCCGTTAACTCCTCCAGTTGGATGGGAAAAATCACGTAATTGTAAATATTTTAATAATTTAATTTATTAAATTTATTAATCGGTCTGTAAATATTTTCATATTTGACAACAAACTATAAGAAATAAACTTTATTTTTGTAAATAAAAGTATTAGAAAAATTTTATTTTTATATAAATAAATAATTAAGTTTTAAATTAGAATTATTTTTATATATTTGAGATCAATTCTAGCATCTTTTTATTATTTTTAAAATTGAATAATAATTTGATCTGAAAATATTTTAATAAAATTTGACCCAAACAATAAGAAATATGTTTTTTTAAACTATAAGTATTCGATAATTTTTTTATATAAAATGAATTCATGTTTAAATTATAATTATTTATATTTAAGATAAATAATATTTTTTTAAAACTATTTATTATATTAAAATAAAGTTTCTCTAATATTTTTACTTTTTTTAAAAAATAAAAATAATTTCTTATTGTTTGTGGTCAAAGATTATTAACATAGTTTCAAAATAAATAATAATTTAATTTTAAAAATAATAAAAATATTCTAGAATTTATCTCAGATACAAATAATTATAAATTAAAATTTTTTTATTATTTTTTATTAAAATAAAATTCTCGAATATTTTTAATTCTTAAAAAAATAAAATTTATTTCTTATAGTTTGTGATCAGATTTAATAATAAATTACTTTTAGACCAAATAATAATTCAATTTTAAAAAATAATAAATAGATGCTTTAATTTATCTCAAATAAAATAGTCATAATTGAAAATTTAATTCATTATTTATGTAAAAATACAATTTATCTAATACTTTTATTTAAAAATAAATTTTATTTCTTATGTGTGTGGTCAAATATTAAAATATTTTCAAACCAAATAATAGTTCAATTTTAAAAAATAATAAAAAGATGCTAGAATTTATCTCAAATAAAATAATTATAATTGAAAATTTAATTCATTATTTATATAAATATACAATTTATCTAATCCATTTATTTAAAACTAAATTTCATTTCTTATGTTTGTGGTCAAATATTAAAATATTTTAGACCAAATAATAATTCAATTTTATAAATAATAGAGAGATCCAAGAAATTATCTGAAATACAAATGATTATAATTTTAAAGATATTTTATTATATATATAAAAATAAAATTTCCATAATATTCTTATTTAAAAAATAAATTTTGTTGCTTATAGTTTGTAGTCAAAGTTGGGCCAAAATATTTTTTCTTTTTTTGAAAGAAAGTAAATTCATTCAACGAAAAAGTCGGATAACAAAGTCGGAAGCAAGTCAACAGGAGGGATTGAGCCCCTAAGATGAAAATTAACAGATTGCCTAGCAAGATTATGAGCAACCTTATTCGCTGATCTAGGAACATAATGTAGAGCCACATTGGAGAATTGGCCAAGCTTAAGGCGAATTGACTCTATAACAGGACCAATCCACGAAGAGTCAAACACATGGTCATGAAGCTTCCGAATCACATTCACACAATCACCTTCAATCACCACCGATGCCAGCCATGGTTTGCCAAAATATTATTTTGGTACCATTAAACAGGATCCTCTGAAGTTAAAAGCAGCCAAAGTCATGAGGCCTAATAGGAGCTAACAGCAGTAACGAGCATGTGCATCTCACTTAAATTGGGACCAAAAGAGCTGAAAATCGTATTTTGTGAAACTAAAAGGGACTCGGTAGAATTATTGTACCTAAAAAAGTCAGGCCCTGTTTAACAGTACCAAAAAATATTTTGCCCCTTATGTTTTGTTTACTAAATTATGATACATGATCATTATTTATTTATTTTCTATTTAATTTGACTCCTAAAATGTTTGATGGGATCTTCGTAATTGCAATCCATCTATCGGTTGAATCAGATCTTTTATTTCAAACCCTAGTGCATTTTTATTCCATTTAACATATACATTCCACGTGTACGAATATGACATCATATATTTTATGTAGCTGTTAAATGGAATAAAAGTTCACTAGGGTTTGACATCATATATTCTATGTATACATTCCACGTGTACGAATAT
Organism: Sesamum alatum; assembly: GCA_034509735.1. Taxonomy (NCBI): domain Eukaryota; kingdom Viridiplantae; phylum Streptophyta; class Magnoliopsida; order Lamiales; family Pedaliaceae; genus Sesamum; species Sesamum alatum. Next base: position 5,205,398 of record JACGWO010000006.1, read on the forward strand.
GACATCATATATTTTATATATATGTTAAATGCAATAAAAATGCATTAGGGTTTATGTAGGAAAAGATTTTATACACATGACGTATATATATATATATATATTACAACAAAATTTACGATAAATAATTCAATCTGTCTATCTAGGCACATGAGGGTTTTTTTTTTTTTTAACCCGAAAAAAAAAAATCTTCCTATTTGCCATGTTATATATATATATATATTGTCATCTCGTGTTGCATTTTATATTTCAATATTTATTTATATAACATAGAAATTGTTTATTCAATATGACTTACCTTTTATTTTTTAGGTTCAACAAGTCACAACTTGGCCAACTCCATCCCAAAGTTTTTCAGATTTGTGTGAGAACAAAAAAATAGGGGAAATTTAAATTCAAATTGTATATCCCAAACCGTTACAAAAATCGTCGATATTTCCATAACTTTAGAGGGAAAATTTAACAAATTAGAGATTGATTTTGGGATGAATTTTCCAAGGGATTGATGCTAAATGTCGGATAATCAGTTGAAAAATAACCCGGTAAACAAAAATAATACATCCCAACCCTTATTTTTGCTCAAAAATACTATTAATCAATAGTTATTACAGAATTGTTGCTTCTTAATTATTTGACAGTGATTGTAGAAAATGTAGGACAAGAATGAGATGGATAGTGCGAAAAATTATGTATTATGAAGTCGAGGCAAGAGTTAGTGTGTTTATCTTTAAGATAATTATTGCCCTACTCTGGTGCTCATGGAATCAGCAATTTGTCTCCTAAGATACAACGACTTACTATCTCAAAGTAGCAACACTACAAACTTTGAGAAACGACGAACCAAATGATATTTTAAAACTCTCTCGTTAAACTCTACTTGCAAAATGCTTTTTATGCTTACAAATACTATGAATGAGTTGAATGAAATAATGAAATGAAATGAGAAGTCTATTTATAGGAGTTGGAAAGGTATCACTAAGGGACATGTCCAATTAGAAAAGATGCATTTGAAAGGTTATGACCCTTCATCCGAATGGTCGCATCATTTCACCCAAAGGACATATCATTCAACTAAAGGACACACCCGTTAGGTTGATTAGACATGACCGGATGATGATTAGAGCCCATCAATCATCTTCTACGTGTCACGAGTTTGTTATGCGTCTCACATCTTAACCAATTACTTGCACGGTTTAATCCGATAGACATAAATCTAGTAAATAAATTTAGTTTTTAATTTATCATTCACCATTTTCCAACAATCCTTCATCATTCACCAGGATAGGTAGCTTGTGGCTTTGAACCTTCCTTAGGGGAATATCATCGGATTTACTTGGTTAATCAGTGAACATGATGTCTTGAACTGTTCAGCCGTTGGTGTAAGCCAAGACAATTACCACCACAATGCCTTCTCTAATATCTTTGGTTCTCATGGTTAAGTTCATTTTGGCCCTGGACTCCATCTTGGATTCATAAATGTTTTACATTTGAAGCGGCCAGTCTTCACACTTATATAGGTGATCTCCTATAATGGTTTTGACTCAGAATATGAATCATTAAAAGCATATAGTTTAACTTTACCATTTTATTGACATCACTTTTTGTCATAGGACTGGGAAGGAGTAAAACTCAAAGTGCTTTCCACGATCTTTATAACTTAGTTGTCCCATTGAACCAAGATCTTGGGATCTCCAGTCAATAAGGTTGGGTTACCGCTATAAAAATTTAATTGGCGGGTTTAATCCCATTTCCCTCGACGAACAGTATACATGATCTCTAAAAAGGCCTTTCATTAATGGATCCGCTAAATTATCCTCTAACTTTATATAGTCAATAGATATGATTCCATTAGAAATCAACTGTCTTATGGTATTATATCTTTGATGTATATGTCTCGACATACAAATATACATACTGCTTTGTGCCCTTCAAATAGCCGACTGACTATCACAATGTATCACAATTGTAGGCATTGGTTTAGTCCAACAAGGAATGTCCTCCAAGAAATGACGAAGCCATTCAGCTTCTTCTCCAGCTTTATCTAAAGCTATAAACCCAGATTCCATAATAGAACGAGTGCGCTTCTCAATATACATTAATCTACCGGTCATTCTTGAAAATTTAGTTTGACCTTCATGTTCACCTTGGTTCTTTGCTAAGTCTAGATTTCTATCTACACGAGTCTTAGCCGGTGAATGGTCATGAACATTGAACTTTCTAGTACAATCTCAATATGATGAGACTATGATAAGATAAGTCTACCAGACGTTTTAGAAATATTAATCTCTACTATTATGTCAGCTAAACCTTATGTCTTTCATATCAAAATATTTTGTCAATACTTTCTTGGTAGAGATTGCTTCCCTTTGTCAACATAGCATCTATATATAGATCGATTATGGCAAAGGAGCTAGAAGTGCCTTTAACAAAGATACATTACACTCGTTGACCTTGAAGTCACTTGACAATATTGTTTGTCAAATTTTTCATGTCATTTGTTAGGAGCTTCCGTAGCCCATATAATGACTTGACAAGTATACAGACCTTCTTTTATTGGTCAGGAACGACAAACCCTTCAGATTGTTCCATGTAGACTTATTGCCCATTTGTAATTTTCCTTGAATGATTCTCAAAAACTTTTTGCAGTTTTAGTTGGTTCAACGTATCACACATGTCATTGAGAATGTAATTTCTACATAGGAAATAATCATGTCCTCATGCATCCAAAAACAACCATCTTCTGGATATTAGTTTCCCCTTCATAAATAACAGGGATTTCCCACTTAAGAATCTAGCTAGGTTCAACGTAGTTAGGTAGAGCAACATCTTTTGATGCCATCTCTTAAAATTGTTACTGGAGAATTTCTCCGGCTTTCTCCATTAGCAGCAATTGGTTGTGGCACATGTGGTCGGACAACCATAGTAGCTGAATTATTAGCAACAGATGCAGTCGCCATAGCCGGATTGGTAGCAACAGATCAAGTTGTCCAAAAAGTGTTAGCACTCAAGCAAGACTAGGCTATTGATATACGTCACAAAATTGTGGTAACCCTTCTCATCTACTCGGAGGGGCTGTGCTACTATTGAAATGAAGTCTTGTTCAGTATCTGAATATATAATTTCATCATTTTTGGTAAAGTTGAGAGGCCTAACAACTCCAGAATCTATCGTAATGGTGAGCGTCTTAGTCCAAGAACTATCAACTCTCATACTATTTCATGACCCACAAGTAGCAATATTCCTCTTGCCAAGGATGATGACGATCCACTAGATGGAACAAAAATAGAGATAGGTTTTCCTTGTAAAGGCCAACGTATTCTATGAAGTCCTCGCCATATACTTCATAATTGGGTAACTTTATTTGTTGGAACATCTCGTGTCCAAGATGGAAGGCGAGGACCACCATTACGTCCTCATTGGCATCTTTATAGTATGCCTTCCAATGAGCTGAGTCATAGAATACTAGTCGAGACTTGACATCAAACATGCACCATGGGAAGTAGCCCACCTCAACGTTCTTCCAGAAGTTAGTGGTTGATGAACAAACCTGAACTTTAGTATGTTTTGCAGTTTCGTGATACTTGAAACTCAAATCCAAGTAGTCATCGTCTTCATTACCTAGGGATACAATCTTAATGATTTTGTAGTCGTCGGTTTCATCATAATATCCAAACCCAAGAGTAACTATCATTTCTTGGATCCAACGATCCAACAACATTGGTGATTGGATGGTTTATGACCCTATATCGGCTTATGTAAGGGTTGCTCATATATATGGCAGTTCCATACCTATCAGTATCTAAATGCACAATAAACTATTATAAGGACCAAATTACAATTAAGTTCATCTCAATAGATTGAAAAGGGATAACAATCTCCAGAGCTTGCTCAAATGTTTTCTCACATATCCGTACCTTTAACTAGGTTAATGATAGATGACAACGTGTTTCATAGAATCTCCACCCGATAAGAACAAACAGTCGTGAAAACAAAGTACGTAGTGAACAAAAGGTAGAAAGATTACACCAAAGGTGTGCTGGAAGCTATGGTGAGTTCAACACTTTTGAATGAAGAGAAGAGGAGTATATCTTAGAAATTTTGTACTCTAAATTGTGCCTCTCTATTGCTTGAATAACATCAGATTACAAGGCCTTTTATAGGAATAAACATTAGATGAATAAGCATAAAAATTCGTACAAAGAATAAACGCAAAACAGAATTCTAAGCATCATTCTCTATTTCTGGCAGCCCTCGGTAAAATAGTCATAACTTTTGGCACAAATTTCCAATAGACTTGAAACTCGGACATTTGAACCTACACTCAAAGAGCTTTAATTAAATAAGATTAATCAGGAATGGAAACCATTTGCCTTCTACAAACGGGTCAGAAAATCTGCTCAAAACACTATGACTGCTGAAAACTAGAAGGCAAGTTTAATTTCCTGTGCAATTCTCAACCCGCCCATTAAATTGACTTCTTTACAACTTTGATCATCTCACTAAGCTGCTGGAATCAATCTTTCTTGTGAGCTTTAGTAAAAATATCTGCAATTTGATCAAGAGTTTTGATGTAATCCACCTCAATCTCTTTGGTAACAATGCAATCTCAAATAAAATAAAATCTTGCATCTATATGTTTGCTTCAATCATGAAACACCGAACTCTTAGCAAGAGCAATAGCTGATTTATTGTCTACCATGATTTTAGTTACTCCATCTTGTGCAAAACAAAGTTCACTTAGAAACCTTTTCAGCCAAACTGTATGACATGTTCCCACAGTTATGGCAACGTACTCTGACTCACATGTTGATAGAGTCACAATTGGTTGCTTCCTTGAGCGCCATGCAATTGCATTTTCTCCAAGGAAAAACACAAATCTAGTAGTGCTTTTTCGATCATCAATGTTACCGGCATAATCACTATCACAATATCCTCTTAAGCAAGCAGTGTTGGAAGAGGTGTAGAAAATGACATAATCAAGAGTATATTTTAGATATCGGAGAATTCTTTTAGTAGCATCCATGTGTCCTTCACTTGGATTCTCCATGAACCGACTCAATAATCCGACTGCAAATAGTATGCCGGGTCTAGTACATGTCAAGTACCGTAGACTCCCCACAAGACTTCGAAATGTAGTTGAGTCGACCTTTCTTGCTCCATCGTCTTTGAAAAATTTTACTCCACATTCCATTGGAGTATTTACCGGATTGCATTCCATCTTGAAATTTTTTATAATCTCTTTTGCATATGCCTCTTGAGAGATGAATACTCCATCACTTTGTTTCTTTACTTCTAATCCCAAATAATATGACATGAGCCCCATGTCACTCATCCCGAATTCTTGCGTCATTGCATTCTTGAAGTTGTCATACGTATGTGGATTATTTCCCGTAAGAACGAGAACATCCACATAAATGCACACGCATAATATCTCCATTCTCCTTATTCACATAAAGAGCATACTCATGAAGACATCTTGGAAAATCATTCTTTTGAAGATAGTTGTCAAGACGACTATACCATACCCTTGGTGCTTGCTTGAGCCCATATAACGCTTTCTTCAACTTTAACACCTTTTCTTTATGGCCTTTAACCATGAAACCATTCGATTGTTCAACATACACTTCTTCTTCAAGAATACCATTAAAAAATGCGTATTTCACATCCATTTGATGAATTGGCCATCGATTTTTTGCCGCAAGAGCGACCAACAATCGTATTGTGTCCAAGCGAGCAACCGGAGTAAAAATATCTTCACAGTCCACACCATGCTTTTGTTTACACCCCTTTGCAAAAAGTCTCGCTTTATATCTTTCCACTTATCTTTTCGTATTTTTTTTTATTTTGTGCACCCACTTGACTCCAACTGCTTCATGGCCACTTGGTAGTGTAGTTATTTCCGAAGTGTCATTTTTCTCTATTGAGTGAATTTCTTCCTCCATGGCTTGCACCCATTTCTTCTTCTTTATAGCTTTTTCAAAACTCAGAGGGTCATCATTCATATATAAACAAAAAAGATTATCACCATTTATTCTTTCTGTAGCATCATAAAGATCACTTTTGCTACGATACCTTTGAGGTTATTCGCTTGAACTTGGTGTTGAGGGGGTTGAATTATCACCATCAACTTCTTGCTCATTCTCTTCTTCTAGATTTGGAAGAAAACAATACTTCTCTCCTCTTTGGATGTTCCAATTCCATGAGGCGTCTTCTTCGAACTCCACATTCCTACTAATCACAACATTTTTTGCAATAGGATCAAACCATTTGTACCCCTTGGAGTTCTCATCAGAGCCAAGAAACACCATCTTCTTACTTAGATCATCTGGTTTTGTTCTTTGTTGTTCTAGCAAAATAGAGCCAAAAACTCCTCAATGCTTCACACTTGGCTTCCATCTACTCCATGCTTCTTCTGGAGTTATTTTCTACAAACTTCTTGTTGGTTATCGGTTTGAAAGATACACGGCACATGAAACTGTTTTGGCCCAAAATTCTTTTGGCATTGCCGTACTTTTCAGCATCGTCCTCGCCATGTTCAGAATCGTCCTATTCTTTCTTTTCACAATGCCATTTTATTGTGGTGTTCTTGGCACAGTGATAGGACGTCGAGTTCCATGCGTTTCACAAAAAAACTTTGAATTCCCTAGAAGTGAACTTATCACCTCTATCGGTCCTTAGAGCTTAAGTTCAAAACCATTTTTCTTTCTCAACACGAGCTTTGAAACCTTTTAAAAGTCTTGAAAGCTTCACTCTTATGTTTTAGGAAATAAACCCACGTCGTTTTAGTAAAATCATTGATACAGAGTATAAAATATGAAATTTTACCGAATGATTGTGGGTTGAAAGGACCACACACATTCGCATGCACAAGTTGTAGAGGTTTGCTTGCTCTTGAAAGTGACTCATTTGGAAAGTCTTTTCTTGCATGCTTGCCAAGCAAACATGCCTCAAATAATTGATCAGGGTGATTTATTTTGGGGACTCCCCTCACCATATTTGTTTTGCCTAGCATCTTTAGCCTTTCAAAGTTAAGATGTCCGAATCTCATATTCCATATTCATGAAGGATCATTAATGCAAGCTTGTTGGCACTTTACTTCGGCCCTCTTCACATTTAACTTGAACATTCTGTTACTTGTCATGGCAACTTTTGCAACAAGCCTATCATCTTGGTCTCGAAGCTATAGGTATTTGTCCTCCATCTTCACTTTGTGCCCACTCTCCAAAAGGACTGATGCTCAAAATATTGTTCTTCATTCTTGGACATCGTGGAGAAGTTTGTGACCACCATTCTTTGTAGCAAAAATTATCGTACCTTTTTTCTTGATCTCCACTTTAGTATCATCTCCAAAACAGACAACTCCGGTTACTTTTGTGTCCATTTGTATAAACTTGCTTCTATCCCGGCTCATGTGGTCGCTTGCACCATTGTCAAGATACCATGTGACATCATTTTCCATGTTGCCTTCCTTTTGAGAAAGCAAGAGCGTGTCACCTTCTCCCTCTTTATGCTTGGTAAGGTTTGTCTCTTCCGCATTAGATTTAGATTGATACTCCCATGAATAGTGTCTGGTCCTTTCACATGCATAGCACTCAACATGACTTTTATCAATTTTTCTCCAATTGTTGTTGTTCCTCGACCACGGCCTCTTTGGAAACTCCTATTTGCACCATCTTGGGGTGAGTTTTGTTCATCTTTTCCTTGGTCTTGACCTTCTCCTCTTCCTTGACCACAACCACGGCTATGCCAATGACCTAGGCTCTACCATGAGCTTGACTTCTTCCTTCTCTATCAGAAGTATTTCCTTTAGGATTAGAGGAAAGTTTTGCTTGCAAGGCTTGCTCCACCGGTACTTGGTGATTTCTTTTTATTCTTTCTTCATGAGCTATTAACGATTCATTTAACTCTTCAATAATCATGGTATTGATGTCTTTTACCTCTTCAATCGCCACCACTATATCATTGGACTTCGTATTAAGAGAGCGTAGAATCTTCTCAACTACTCTTATATCCGTCAATTTTCACCAAGCCGCTTAATTTGATTTACCACCACTAAAAGTCGATTGAAATAATCCGTAATGGATTCATTGTCCTACATCAAAAGAGACTTAAACTTAGCCCTCAGAGTTTGGTGTTGTACCTTCTTCACTTTATCAACTCCTACGGTGGAATTCCTTAGAATATCCCATGCATCCTTGGCTTTTGACTCAATAGCGCTTTTCTCAAACATCTCGTCATCCAATCCTTGATGGATGATGCTGAGAGCAGTTTCGTCTCCATTCTTCATTTTCTGCAACACGGTTAGTTCAACTGCAGAAAGAGCACCCTCATCAGCGGGTTCATCATACTCGGTCTCAACAATATTACACAAGCCATGAGACCCAAGAATAGCTTTCATCCTAATTAACCATTGACCATAATTGATTTTGGTCAGAGTTGGATATTGGAAGGAGATATGTGGAGTTGCGGTGGTCATTTTAACTAGGCTCTTGATACCACTTTGTTGGAAGCTATGGTGGTTCAAAACTTTTGAAGGAAGAGAAGAGGAGTATATCTTAGAAATTTTGTATTCTAAATTGTTCCTCTCTATTGCTTGAATAACATCATATAACAAGACCTTTTATAGGCATAAACATCAGATTAATAAGCATAAAAATTCGTACAACGAATAAATGCAAAACAGAATTATAAGCATCATTCTCTATTTCTGTCATAACTTTCGGCACAGATTTCCAATAGACTTGAAACTTAGATCATTTGAAACTAGACTCATAGAGCTTTAATTATATATAAGATTCATAAGGAATGGCAACTGTTTGCCTTCTGAAAATGCATTTGAAAAATCTGCTAAAAAACTGTGACTACTGAAACTAGAAGGCGAGTTTAATTTCTTGTGCAATTCTCAACAAGGTGTAGCTATTCCACGGTGAGTAACCAGTAGCAGGCTCTACCTCCACACCTAGTAATTGTATGATAATGCAGAATAAAATCCTCAGTAATGAGTTGTGCTCTATTACTAGGAACAGGAACCAAAAACATTTGTGAGATAATATATTATTCGTGGAGTATATATAATTACAAATAATTTATTTAATGATAGATAAAACTTTTGAATAATGCTATACTATATAGTTGTATTATGTAAATATATATCCATTCACACATCTAAAGGAAAGGAAAATGGGACCAATCGAAACTATTGCAGAAGGTTTCGACGCATGTCCTTAATTTGATCTTGGACGTGCCTTTTGACGAGGATTTGAGGGCCAACCATGGTGGAAGGGGAGTCAATCTGGCCTTTTTAGCATCAAGTCTGTTTGGGCAGGCGTTCATGCGGACGGTTAGGCGGCAGCTGCTGGAGGACGTTTGGCACTGCACCATACCTCCCACGGCGTATGTATTTTGTTGGAGGCTGCTGGACGGATTCTTACTGTCGATGAGAGATTGCAAGCCAAGGGATTACCTCTCCCTTCTAAGTGTACCTGCTGCAAGCCCGAGGGAAATTCATAGACGATTCTCCACATGTTCCTTCAAAATCAGAAAGTGCAGGGCGTGTGGTCATATTTCGCTGAACGGTTCCGAGTTCCGCTCCCGCAAACAAAACATGTTTCTATGATGTGTCAGGCCTGAATTTGTCCTCTCTGTTTGTGAAAAGAGGGCACGTTAGGATCCTAATTCTGGTACTTATCATGTGGTTATCATGGAAGAGCAGAAACGACGTCAAGCATCACGAGGCTAGTTTTTCGAAATACCGCCTGATTCGTCAAGTTCAGTCGCACCTGGACCATTTATATCATGTTGGACGATTGCAGCGAGAACATTGGAAAGGGATCTAACGGTGGCGGGAGCAATGGGGTATCATTTCCGCAGGCCGCAGACACCTATTCCTAAGCTTGTTAGGTGGCTCCCTCCGAATAATGGCTGGTGGAAGCTGAACTGCGACGGGGCTTCCAAAGGTAATCCGGGCATAGCGGGCGTCGGGGGTGTGATTAGAGATGCACAAGGGAGGCTGGTGCTCGCATTCCACGAGTTTTTAGATATGAAGACCAACACCTTTGTTGAACTTTTCATTATGGTTAGGGGCATGGAGTTGGCCGTGGCGCATCAGCTACGTGATTTGTGGGTCAAAGTAGATGCTAAGACTATTCTGAGCATCATCAAGAAGGAGGAGGGGCATTGGTCCATCTAGGGTTTCCTCACCCGCCTGCGGATACTGAGGAAGGAGCTCAATACTAGGTTCTCACATATTTACAGAGAAGCAAACTTGGCGGCTGATTTGTTGGCCAATCAGGCATGCGAATGAAGGAATGCAGAAGTCGTCTACGGCGCAACGGGGCAGCTTGCTCTCCTCCTCAAGACTGATGTGCTCTTCCCTTGCTTTAGATACAAGGGATACTAAGTTCTTTCTCCAGAGTAGTTAGGTATTTTTTTGTAAAGGGAGTAAGTACTCCTCGTTTACTGGCTTATAAATTGTGCAGGACGTTATATTTCATCTCTATTGAGATAATAAACAGGTAGGGGTCCACGCCAACCCCCCCGCCACGGCACAAATGGCTTTTGCAAAAAGAAAAAAATTCTAAAGGAAAGGAAACAACAAGACGTATAAGAAGCTATATTGACAAGGAAAAAAAACATGCATTCAAAACTTTGGTGCTGGAATTGAAATTTTTCACAAACATGGTCCTGCTGAATGACTACTCACCACTTTCAGAAAAGTTTAGCTATACATTGGCCTCTTCAAAGTAATGAATACAGAATGACTATAGATAATGATGAAAGGTGTAATTCAGTATGTTTCTTCTTCTTGTTTATGACATTAATACTAAAATTTTATTATCGAATAGACCGGAATAAAGATGGATATTTTTCATATTAATGTTATGTAAATTCAATAATACATCCATGGCTAAATACGTCTTTGATTTAAAAATTTATTAAAAACTTAAAACAAATTACTTTCATAGAGGCGGAAAAATATCCATCTTCTAATGTGTAGTGTTAAGGGGCAAAGTATATTTAACCAAAAAAAAAAAGAAAAAGAAAGGAGATTAATTTGGTTAAAATATATATATTTTTTAAAGTATGTGATTGAATGCGAGATAAAACACTACAAAAAATAGGAATTTGGAACGGTCCAAGTGGAACAGTCAAGTGGAACGACCATCATCCGTTTCTAATTGGAAGTGGTATTGTAACTAATTTGGATCGAAACGGATGTTCATTGTTAATGTCATGAAGGTGCTATAGTGAAACTTGGCGTTTTTGTAACGGTTTAAGAGTTACAATCTCAATTCCAAATGTTTTTTAATACATGGCGTTCATAAATGCATTCCAAATTGAAGGTCGTTGCACATTCGGAATATGTTTGGAATGGCATACCTTTGACTGTAACGACCACGCGAACTATGAAAATATCCATTCTAATATCATGTAAAAACCTATTACAAATTTGTAATGCTACAGGTTTGCTACAGATGCTGTTACAAATTGGAGGCCATTGCACATTTGGAATAACTTTTAGAATGGCCTAGTTTGGACTATAATGGCTATGCAAAATATGAACGAATTCGTTCCAATTTCGTGTAAAACCCCGTTACAAATTTGTACTGCTACTGGACCATTACAAATGGCGCTACTCTTGGAACGATTTTACTACGACAACAATACTTTGTAACAAAAACTAAAACAATGAGCTCTGTAGTCTAACGGCTATTTCTGGTCGCTACAAAGTCTGTTCTAAAATATCTTATATATATATATATGTTGTATGTTGTGTTTATTTCATTTCTTCTAAAACTCTTAAATTGTACAACCACACAGACACTCAATCTCTCTCTAATTTGCGAGCATATAAAATTGATTAGCTAGAGTTGCATCATTTTATTGTGTATCGTTGATCTTTTTAGGTGATTGACCAAATAATAACTTGAATCTTTTTCTGTTAGTTAAAATGTGATTTAATTATAGTTTTATTATTCTTATAAATTGAATATTAAGTATTATTAGTGGCAAGTAATAATTAATTTATAGGTCGAAATATAATTATATATATGTGTATATGCAGTTATAATCATGTTAAGATAATTGAGGAGATGTATGTATGAGAAGAACCTTTCGAGAAAGGGGAGTCATACGCCGGAGTTTGGGGATGGTGTTAATACTTTCATAGAAAAGGCCAAGTGTCAACATGTACATATGGACGACGAGAAGTTTAGGTGCCCAGTGTCGAAACTGCAAAAATAAAAGGTTCAAAACACCTAACGAGGTCATTTTTGACTTATGTAATGATATGGTTTATGCCGGAATGTCATAATGGACTTTCCATGTGGGGAAGTACTTTGATGCAATAATCGCCCTTCCACTGTAAGAGGAGCAAATCCCTAATTGCTCGGAGGAAGGTACTACGAACTGGGGTGATAACCGACAGATGAATTAGGCACAGAGGATGGTTTTTGATACAACTAACCCAGGTTTTTTTTCGTCTTACCACGAGGGTGTGCTGGATGATGGTATGAGGTCCTGCCCTACAGATGCTAGTCCTAATTCGTGGTACGATGGGGGCCCCTATGATAATGTGTTTGGGTTGTCAATCGTTTTTTTCGATGTAGTGCACGATGCCGACCAATCATTATGGAACGGTTGTACCCAATATCAGTTGTTAACGATTGTTGGGCTGGTGAACATCAAGACCGAGAATAATTTTTCTAAGAGATGCTACGATCAGGTGTCCAAGTGGGCTAATAATATATTGCTAGATCACAACTTGCCCACCGATTACTACAATACAAAAAAGTTGATAAGGGATTTAGGTTGCCCATTGAGAAATTGATGCGTGTAAAAACGGCTGCATGTTGTACTTGGAGAACGACATTGATCTGGACTATTGCAAGTTTTATGGAGATGCTAGGTACAAGCCGACCAGGGAGCAAAACCCCCGTCACAAGAAGTCCCCGTATACTGTTCTTAGGTACCTACCACTTCTTCCCCGACTGCAGAGGTTGTATGCTTCGTCAGCGATTGTGGAACACATAACGTGGCATGCCACACATTAGAGGGAGTTGTGCGTGATCTAGTACTCATAGTTGAGGAATCACGACAGTCACATATAGGTGATGGCCGTATCTAGATCTGGCAAGAGATGATCGTATCTTTAATGTGGTCATTATAAGCCTTGTCTAGCGCAGTCGGAACATATAGTGTGGATGGTAGGTTTCAAGATAAGATCCATCGCTTGTCAATATGTGATAATAAGATCTCTTATGCGCTTTGGAACGCGTTTAAGCTCCCTGATTATGTGGCCACAACAAATCATTGAATAGAAAATGGTCTCCTATGTCAACCGATGGAGTAAACGCGTGTAGAGTTTTGAACATAACTGTCTAGTCTAGGATGGGAATCGACCCCCAAGTTCATGCCCCAGACTTAGACCGAGAGACAACTGACGCAAGGACCATACCTCTAGGTACTCAGGAACCTAAATATTCACGCCAAATTTACCTAGTCTCTAGTGCCATGAACCATTGTTAGACGGTCACCCATGGTGATGGGTGCTTCTGGTAATCGTTAATAAAAAATAATTAACTATATTAAACTAAACTAATCAATTTTGTTAGGCACAAATCCAAATCTAACTAATACTGAATCTAAAGAGTCACACAACGATCACTACGGAAATAGTAGAATTAATTTGAAGTTAATTCTAGAAGAAACAAATTAATTTAAATTATTTAAATTAATTCTAGAGAATAAATGATTGGATCAATTTAATGGGAATATCCATTGGATGGATGACCCATATTTAATTAATTGGATGAATTAAATTTGGGTCATGCACAATTAAATAACTTTAATTGATTTAATTGGGCTTGGTTTAATTAATTAATTAGATTAATTAATTGATGGAGGTTGACTCAATTTGTTTAATTAGATTAAATAAATAAGTTGGGTTACTTGTTGGACTTTTAGTTGATGAGATCAATTAATTGTTAGGCTTGGACAAGCCCAGACCATGAGCAAGGGAGCCTAATCGAGGAGTTGGAAGCTCCTCATTGGGGAATGAATGTGGCCGAGAATAGGACAAAAGGGAGGCCTCATCTCGGCCATCACCAACGCCATCATGACTAGGTTCATGATGTCAGACATGGGTATTATGTCAAGTCAAACAAATCAAGACTTGATTAATTTGATTGACTTGATTGATTGAGGATTAACTTTTGTGCTATGGTAAGCACACAATTAGGCCATGTGTTTATTTCACCTCTTGAAAGGTGAATATATATCTAGCAATCAATCAAATACATTCTCATTCTCTCAATACACAACTCGGCCCTCTCCCATATTTACATTCTCCTTCTCTTCTTGTGTTCTTCTTGAACAAGGTTCAAGATTAAACTAACAATTCAGATTCACTAATTGATAGTGCAAATCCGAATTCATTTCCTCGGTTGAGAGAGCATGACCTATCCAGTAATAGTGTTGTGCATACCGCTTCCATTTGTATGATGTGGACAAATGAGAGAAGGATCTACTTTGATCCTTGCGTGAACGCAAATTCGGAAACAATGTTAGTAGCCGAATCAGAAACCGAAAACGAAAGAGGTAAATTCGATTTACGGTTATGTATAGTTTTTCGATTTACTTGGCTTAAGCCATTTATGATGGTTTATTATTTATTCGTATTTTTATGTAATCACCCAAAAAAATCAAGGGGTACACTCCCTTAATCCGATATTAAATTTGATTTAAATTCCATTTTCTGCTACTTTCTCTTATTATTGGGCACATACCGTTACTTTCGCCATCTTGGTCCAGTGCACTTGATATCTTCAAATCTTTGAAACATTTTTTTCCTTTTTCCTTGTTCCGGGATGATTAGGGCTATCTTTTTTACTCAAAAAGGATAAGAAAACTAGGGTTTTGTTCGAACAATGCAGAGAAATTGTTGCGTTGATACAGAAAGATGCGGAAATTTTCAATGAATTAATGGTCTGTTTATTCCATCTTCAGTCATATATTGAATGTAGACTGATTAGTGAATTGGTAACGGTGACTAAGAGCTTCATGCCATTTGAGTAATTAAATGCTCTATCTAGTAAATTTATGAAGTCAGGTTACAGACAATTTAATTATAATAATTACATGTAATAATGGGCCAAAAAATTCAAATTCAATTCCAACACAACGGGGAAATGAAATTTCACACGCTTCCACCAATTATTTTGGGAATTTACTAACTATAATATTTGACAGAATATTAAATAGAGGGTAATTTCAAAATGTTTTCAGTTAATTATTTCCTCTTCTGTTTTCAAACCTACCAAATTAAATTAAAACCAATATTTTCATAATCAGGCTGAAAATCAAACCAGTCATGCTATTGGAACATTGAGTCACTGGTCCAATTCTCCAACCACTTAGCCTCTTCGTTTCCTTCAAATTCAGCACCTCCTCCAGCAACTTCAGGAACACCGTTGAATCACCGCCCTTCAGCTCCAGCATCTCTTTGTTTGCCTTTTCTTTTCCATTTTTTGTTTTCTGTTTTTATGTCTAAACCAGTTTGACCGGTTCCGACTTTGACCGGTTTTGGTCCTGTATGATCGGTTCATTCCGAGTTTGTCATTTCGAGTTTTATACGGATACCCGGACTGGTTATAGGTCTGGTTTTCGGTCGAACTGGTCGGTCCGATCCGAGTTTAAAAAACATTGATTAAAACCTTCCTGCATAAATATATATATTTCTAATTATTTTACTCTTATATTTTCATTTAATACATTTTTTGATATGATATAATTACAAATAATTTATTTTAAGGGAAAAATACATTGATCGCTCCAAAACTATTACCTAAGTCGCAAAAATGGCCCTTAAAGTATAATATAGAAAAAATGAGCTTGCGGTTTACAACCGTTATTCTAGCAGTTTATAAAATTGACATGGCGTTGACCATCTTGCCGTTAGGACCAAAATTCCCTCTGTCCAACTCTATAAAAATGACTGGAAGTGAAGCATTTTTTATCGCATCAATTTGTTGATTGTTTGCAACGTACAATTACCAAAATAAATTCAGAAAATTTTAGAAACATTATAAAATATTATTTTTTTTCTTGGCAAAAATTGCAATATCTAGTGGTACAACTCTAGCTAAAAAAACATCTTGCTTTTTTTTAGTCAGTCACAATATTATTTGAGTGATTTTTGTGATATGAGATCTGAATGTAAAAAGTGTGGTAATTCGAACATCTTGGACTGAATATAATCCACGAAGAAAATTTGCAGGTTGTGCAAATTGAAATATAAGTGCCTTTTCATTGCTATGTTAAATATTTTATGTCATTTTTAACTTGTAATTTTTAATTTCAATCGAATGGATGTAATTTCTTAGATGCCTTGACCCTGAAATTTGTGAAAAAGGATTGGAGATTGGTCAATGTTTCATCCGATTTTTGGAGCAAAAAAATAAAAATTGATTGAGTTTCTTCACACCAAGTAAGGAATTTAGGTGAGATTTCTTGATTTTGTGGAAAATGAATTTGGGATTTAGGGTTCTTCAACAAAGCCATCACTTTGGTTCCTTTGGCAGCATATTAGTTTTACATTTTGTTAAATCGTTTTCAATGAAATCATTTTTATTTTTATTATAAGCAAAATCACTTGTTCTTCTTTTTTCCTCACTCCTTTGAGCGTAGGCACTAGATTTTTCTCCTCATTTTGGATATTTTTGTAATTATACTACATCAACTGATTTGTTATAACATGTCACGTTGACTCATTTTTTTAGGCTGATGTGAAATGGGCATTAACGTAATTTGCTACTAAAATTTGAAAGCCGTTAAGTTTTTTGTAGTTTTACCATTAACAAAAAGGGGTCTTTTGGAAGATTTAATACTTTAAGGGTCATTTTGCGACTTGAGTGATAGTATAGGGATGAAGAATGTATTTAATTCTTTATTTAATAATGATATATAATGCTAATATTTATAGTTGCATTGTAGGTCTCTCGTTTTTACTAGAAGCGTGCATGAGGTCATCACATAATAGGGATTCTTCATACATAATTTCATCGTTTCTAGTAAAATGAGAGGCTTGACAACTCTAGGATCTAGCGTAATGGTGAGTGTCTTAGTCCAAGAACCGTCTACTCCATACTCCTTGATGACCCACAAGTACCAATATTGCTCTTGCCAAGGATGTTGATGATCCACTAGATGAAACAAAATTAGATATAGCTTTTGCTTTTAAAGGCCGACATATTCCATCAGTTCCTCCCCATCGACTTCATAATTAGGTAACCTTATTTTTCGGAATGTCTCGTTTCCAAGATGGAAGGTGAGGATCACCAATACATCCTCGTTGGTATCTCTATAGAATGCCTTCCAATGAATTGAGTCACAAACTACTAGTTCTGACTTGACGTCAAACATGCTCCATTGGAAGGACTCCACCTCGACGTTCTCCAGGAGTTAGTGATCGATGAATAAACCTCAATTTTAGTATGTTGTGCAATTTCGTGATACTTGGAACTCAGATTCAAATAGTCATTGTGTCATCACCTGGGGCTACAACCCTAATGATCTTGTACTCATCGGTCTCATCTTAGTATTCAAACCCGAGTAACACTATCATTTCTTGGGTCCGATGATCCAACAACACCGGTGATTGGCATGGTTTGGATAGTGTGATACTTAATGATTTTTGTTGGATCATTAGACCCAATAAATGATAATTTTACTCTAGGGTTTGGATACCATGATTAGACCGACCACTATAAGATTATTAGGGTTGTAGCCTCAGGTGATGAATACGATGACTATTTGGATTTGAGTTTCCAGTATCACAAAATTGCAAAAACATACTAAAGTTGAGGTTTATTAGTTGATAACTAACTCTATGAAGAACGTTGAGGTGGAGTCTTTCCCATGGAACATGTTTGATGTCAAGTTGGGACTCGTAGTTTGTGGCTCAATTAATTGAAAGGCATTCTATAGAGATACCAATGAGGATGTATTGGTGATCCTCACCTTCCATCCTGAAAACGAGACATTTGACAAATAAGGTTACCTAATTAATGAAGTTGATGGCGAGGATTTGATGGAATACATTGGCCTTTAGAGGGAAAACCTATCTCTATTTTTGTTCTATTTAGTGGATGATCAACATCCTTTGCAAGAGCAATAGTGCTACTTGTTGGTCATGAAGGATTATGAGTGGACGGTTCTTGGACTAAGACACTTACCATTACAGCAGATGCAACTATTTCTCAGGCCTCTTGTTTTTACTAGAAATGATGAAACTATATTTGCAGTACGAACAAGACTTGGTTGTGTATCACTTCGATAGTAGCACATTCAAAACCCTTGGAGTAGCGAAGAAGGGTTACCTGAATTTTGTGATGTACATGGATAGCCTAGTCTTGCTCGAGGGCTAAATGAAGAATGAGGAGCTTCTCATGAAGACAGAATGGTCCATGTTCATATCTAATAATACTTTTTGGATATATATACTTGATAATATGTCTAATTTTGAAAAATCATTAAGGTCTGTTTATTTCAAGTGTTTGATTAAATGATTGATAGAATTATTTTTAACTAAAT
Source organism: Sesamum alatum (assembly GCA_034509735.1). Classification (NCBI taxonomy): domain Eukaryota; kingdom Viridiplantae; phylum Streptophyta; class Magnoliopsida; order Lamiales; family Pedaliaceae; genus Sesamum; species Sesamum alatum. The sequence continues at coordinate 5,223,986 of JACGWO010000006.1, forward strand.
GAATGACAAAAAGGCCTTGAATTAATTATAAGTTGTTTACTTACATGTATTTATTGCATCAGTATAAAATTTAGTAATGTGTTTTCTTTGATTGATACACATGGGTTGAGTGGAGAAATTACAATTAAATTGAGATTTATTAAAGACAATATTGTGGGCAAAATTGAGGAATCACATACTTACCACGTTGGTTGTGGTCATTAGGATTACTCATCCCACCTCTCTAGGTGAGATGAGTTATGTACGTTGAATAGTGATTAGTACAAGGCCCATGTACCTCAAAGTAAATATTATACTAAGCTACACTATATTTCTTATTCAAGCTAATACATCAAAGTAAATGGGGTCAAAGTGTACGATACACGTACATGTTAGATTGGGGAATCATTAGTTGTTCTTCCAGGTGGCAATAAATTTTATGAACATCATTGTTTAGATCCTTTATCGATCATGATAAATAATGTGTTTTCCAAACATGATCACCAATTACTCTTTGAAAAGTTACTATTACGCGCCAAAATTATGTACGATGCAATTAATTTGTCATTAAGCGAGTATGAGGTTGTCACCCATAATAGGGATTTTGGACGAAATAAATTGATTACGAGCAAATTTTCTAGTCAAGTACATGATATAGGCTTTATTGAAATTTTGGTCCGATAATTATAAGTATTTGTTGTTTTGATCCTTTAGAAAATGGAACTTGCCATTTGGTCCATTATTTCTATATATTTCGCAATTTAAGAACATATTTTGCCGAAAAATTTAAAAATTGGCTGGAAAACCACATTTACAAGTCACCTGTGTTCAGTTACATGTGTCCATTCTGACAATTTTAGAACTTTCAAGTTAAATGTATCCTCAAACCACAAAATCTAAAAAATAATGGACCAAATCTCAAGTTTCGCTTCTTGAAGGTTCAAATGCCAAACACCTTTATTACATGACCGTAAAACCACCCGAATAAATCAAGGGATACACCCCTTAATCTGGTATTAAATTTGATTTAAATTCTATTTTTTGCTACTTTCTCTTATTATCGGGCACGTACCGTTACTTTCGCCATCTTGATCCAGTGCACTTGATATCTTCAAATTTTTGAAATCTTTTTTCCTTTTTCCTTGTTCCTGGATGATTAGGGCTGTCTCTTTTACTTAAAAAAGGATAAGAAAACTAGGGTTTGTTCGAACAATGCAGAGAAATTGTTGCATTGGGTGCAGAAAGATGCGGAAATTTTCAATGAATTTAATGGTCTGTTTATTCCCATCTTTAGTCATATTTTGAATGTAGATAGAATTAGTTAATTGGTAACGACAATTAAGAGCTTCATGCCATTTGAGTAATTAAATGCTCTATCTAGTAAATTTATGAAGTCAGCTTACAGATAATTTAATTATAATAATTACATGTAATAATGGGCCAAAAAATTCAAATTCGATTCCAACACAACGTGGAAATGAAATTTCACACGTTTCGACCAATTATTTTGGGAATTTTCTAACTACAATATTTGACAGAAAATTAAATAGAGGGTAATTTCAAAATGTTTTCAATTAATTTCCTCTTCTGTTTTCAAACCTACCAAATTAAATTAAAAACCAATATTTTTAGAATCAAACCGGTAATCGAAACAATCAAGCTATTGAGTTACTGAGTCACTAGTCCGATCGTTCCGACTGGATTAAAAAACCCTACTGGCCCGGATTCTATTATATCTATATATATACACATGTAGCATATACATTATATATTAATTAAATTAAGTTAAAATTCAAATAAAAAACTTTAAAAAAATTCAAAATATATTTCATTCAACTTACAAGCAATAATAGTTTTTTTAACAAAATTTAATAAGTACACAAAATAATTCAATAATTTATAAAATGAATACAATTTATAACAATAATATATAAGTATTATAATTTATTTTCCACAATTCATCAAATAAATAAATTACAAACTAACATTCAGCTTTGTTAAAATTAGAAATTTTCAATTAATAAAAATTAAAATTACAATTATAATGTTTTGGGCTAGTGGACAATGGACTAAATTATTCTCATTACCCACCTCACAGCTCTCATTCTTCTGCCCCACCACATCTCTCGTCTCGCACTCCAACCCTAAACAGTAAACACCATTCTTTTCCAATTCCAACATGCAACTACCACAAAATAAACACCTGTTGCCTGGGTATCAAACAATTAGGACAACATTCTTCCTTACAGTGATGCCCAAGAACAATGGCACTAGCAACAAACCACCCCTACCCCTACCCCCACCTTCCCCATCCCCCTCCCACTGGCCCCCTGTTGAGATTTGACTTAGCCTCTTCGTTTCCTTCAGAATCATCACCTCCTCCAGCCTCTTTAGGAACACCGTTGGAATCACCGCCCCTTCAGCTCCCATCTCGCCCTTGCACTTCCTTTTTCTATCTCTTTGCCTTTTCTTTTCTTTTCATTTTTTATTTTATGTTTTTATGTATAAATTGGTTTGACCGGTTCCGGCTTTGGCCGATTTTGGTCAGATTTAATCGGTTCATCCCAGGTTTGATCATTTCGTGTTTTGTACTGATACTCGGACCGGTCATAGGTCCGATTCCCGATTAAAAACCGGTCGAACTGACTGGTCCGGTCTAGGTGGTGCAAATTGAAATATAAGTACCTTTTCATTACTTTTTATGCTAAATATGTTATGTCATTTTTAACTTGTGATTTTTAATTTCAGTCGAATGGATGTAATTTCTGGGATGCCTTGACCCTAAAGTTTGTGAAAAAGGATTGGAGATTGGTCAATGTCTCATCCAATTTTTGCAGCCAAAAAATAAAAATTGATTGAGTTTCTTCACATTTACTGAGGAATTTGGATGAGATTTCTTGATTTTGTGAAAAATGGATTTGGGATTTAGAGTTCTTCAACAAAGCCTTCACTTTGGTTCCTTTGGCAGCAAATTAGTTTTACCGTTTGTTAAATCGTTTTCGTTAAAATCATTACAAGTAAAATCATTTCTGTTTTTTCTTCACTCCTTTGAGCGTAGGCACTAGATTTTTCTCCTCATTTTGGATATTTTCGTAATTATACTACATCAATTGATGTGCCATAACATGTCACGCTGACTTATTTTTTTGGGCTGACATACAATGGCATACACTACAAAAAAAAACGGTGTTTGGGACGGTAACAGGAACGGTTTTTTTATTATTTAGAGCGGTAAATAATTCATTTGAACCTTTTGGACTGCAATTAGGAACGGTTGAGGAACGAGAGGCTATCCGTGGCAATAAGAGGCGATCCTAATTATCTCGTTACCGTTCCTATTTGGGAATGGCGTTTGGCAACTATATGGTTCTACCGTTCCTAATTACTTTTGTACGTATAATTTTGATTTTTTTGCATTTGGAACACTTTATAAACATTAGTAACGGTATCATTGAAAATAAATCGCGCAATTAGGAACAGTGTTTAGAACTTTATTTGGAACAGTCCGATAATGTTGTAGATAAAATTTAGCATGGTGTCTGGAATACATATAGGAACGGTGTATTGTAGAGATTAGGAACGGTGTTTGCACTCAAACTTTGGAATAACGTTTTGGACCGGTTTTTGGTATTGTCTTTAGAACGAAAGCCTAACCACGAAAGGATTGATTTTGGAATACAATTAGGCATGGTGGGTTCCGTCTTTTAGGAACGGTTCACGTGTACAGTTGGAATGGTTTTGTCATCGGCGTTGGGAACGGTAAGTCTCTTGAAAAAGTCAAATATAGGAACGGTACGTTGCGAATACGAACCGTCGAAAGTACCGTTCCTAATTTATGATTTTTTTTTATATTAATAGTTTTTATCATTTAAATTAATAATAATATTTTGATTATATAATTAATATTTAAATATGAAAAAATGCATATTTAGAAATAAAAATTATATTAAATACGAATACTATCCGATTTGATTACAAAAGAAAAAAAAATACATAATTTACTCTTCGTCCCCATCGGCCTCGTCCATCTCGTCAATGTCTGGACGGGTGGGGTCTCTAGGAGGCCGTGACGGGCCGGCGCCGGAGCGACTGGTCTGCATGTCCTTGACCATGCCCATCAGGTCCGTCATCATCTCCTCGAGGCGGCCCAACCGACCCTCCATGTTTAACGGAGGCGCTGGCTCTAGCGGTGGCGGTGGCGGTGGCGGTGGCCATGGCGAGGTAACGGCCTGGCTGAGCGCCAGGGCCTCAGAACCAAGACCAAATACCCGGCCCTTGTTCTTGCCCCCCGACGCAACTCAGCCACATCTGCTGCTCGGTCTGCTGCGCCACCGAGGCCTCTGATTCGGAAGCAGGATCCTCAGGGGCCTGAGACTGATGATCCTCCATCATCTTCTGGAACATATCCTGCAAAAATAATTACAATAAATAGATTTTAAAATATTAAAAAAAAATACTATAGAATGTATTAATTACAACTTACCGCCACCTCCGCTGCCCTCGACCCGCTCCAACCGCCGTCGGTCTTCTTCTTGTAGCATCTGGAGAATAACTCCATCTGCTTCACTGGCCGCCGAGTTGCTCCTCCTGTAAAAAGAAATGGGAAATAGTTATTACACTTTTAATTTAATAGTAATAAATAATTGAAATAACATTAGATATCTTACCATTTTCCGCTTGTGCATACCGACGGAGACAGATCCCCCGCGGTACACAGTAGTGGATGCGGCTGGGTTGGCGTTCCGGTTCGCCTTGTTCTTCTCGCACTCCTTCTGGAACTCCGGGGAAGCCCAGTACAGGAGGAGCTGCCGCCACACCTCGTTCGCCAGCCATAGAGGCTTCTGCAGCGACTGTCTGGCAAGGACGAACTTCTTCCTCAAGAACTTCCCCACCCAGACATGGAAGATCTTGAACATCGACTCATTGTCGGCGTCCCACCAGTACGTCATCTGTATTAAAATATATATATATATAAATATATTTTAACTTAGATTGTTAAAATATTTTTAAAAAAAAAATCAATTCCTGTTACCTTCAAGCTCTCGAACCAAAAATGCTGGTGCTCTAGCGGCACCTGGCGCAAACAGCCCCAAGGGTGGGGATAGTGTCCTCGCACGACCGCGTACATGCGCTCGTGGATCTTCCGATCACGACTGAAATTACAAAATAATTAGTATGTCATAAAAATATTAATTTAAATTACAAAAAAAAAATTAAAAAACATAAATTGTACCTCGCATCGGCGAACGTGATGTACTGGCGCGCGGATGGTGGTGGGAGTGGTGGGGCCGGTGGGGGTGGTGGTGGTGGGGCAGCCCATGAATGGGCCGGATCGACCGCCGGTGCGGTAGTAGATGGTCCGGGCTGCTGATCCAGCGCAGCAGTAGACGCACCGGGCTGCTGATCCGGCGCAGGTGGTGCGGGTGCCTGCTCTGCCGGTGGTGGTGGCGGTATAGTCGGTTCGCCGCGACCGCAACCACGGCCACGACCACGGCCACGTCCACCTCCTCGGGGTGGAAAATCCCGACCAGACATTATCTAAAAAAAACACATAAGTATTTTATTTCAATAATGAAGATTTTCTAATGTATTTAATATATATGCAAACTAAATTCTACAACTGTACATATTTATACTAAATACCATAATTTTACCCTAAAATTGCACTAATTGCTTCAAATTATCATATTTTTAATTATTGAATGATGGCCCGGCGGCATCGAATACCATCCTCTGCGCCCAATCCATCTGAGCCGCATCACCCCAATGCGAACTACCCTCCTCCTAAACGGGTGGCGTTTGCTGATGCTGCACAGGGGGCGCTGTCAATGCTTCAAAGTATTCCTGCACACTCTCCTCACCATGCGAAGTCCAATTGTAATACTTTGGCATGAACCGTTCGTTTTTGCACTTCCGGCAGGGACACTTAATCTTGTCCCCGTCCATATATGCACGCTGAGACTGGCCCCTTCTAAAAATATTGTAACACCATCCTCAAACTCCAGCGTCACACCCAGGACGTCTCGATCATACATCCATTTCCTCAACTGTCTTAACATGATTGGTCCTACGTATAATTCACAACAACAATTAAATGACGAGAGTAAATTATATATATGCAAAAATAATAGAATTTTGCATACTTATCTGAGCAAAACACCTATCAATGTCAATCCAAAATTCACGCTCGTTAGTTGATATGTTCGATTTTTCGTATAAAGAATCAAGGGGTGAGTTACAAATACAAAATGAGTTGGAGAATAAGTATAAGAACAATGACAAAGAAGGGGGACATATATATAGAAATCATTTGAATGGTCATTGGATTACTATTTGGAACACAAAAATAGCCGTTAAAAATATAGTCGTTGTTCCATCTGTAGGAACGGTCTCTGGAGAGGTAACAGGAAGGCCAAAGTTACCGTTGTAATACAGTCGTTAGCGTATATTATGAATGGTATCAAGCACAACCAAAACGTACTGTTCCTACTTGGAGTACATTTAGGACCGGTACTTGTAACACAGCTTCACTTACTATATACCGTAATTTGGAACGGTAATTGCATCATATTTTTTCCCATGGCGTAAAAGGGCCTCCTGTAGGACTACATGTTGGAACGGTCAGCCAACCGGTCCAAAATTGACACGGTCTTTGGAACACAGTCAGTAATGGTTTGTTTTCCCGGTCCGCCTACCGTTCCAAAATCTCACACATGTGTTCCAAATTGAGGTCCAAAATATATCAGGTCCCTTTTAGGAACGGTTATAGGTGTACAATTTGGCACTCTACGTTTGGCACTCCAATAGGAACGGTCCGACCGTTCCTATTAATTTGTACTTCTATTAGCATGACTCTGACGTCATCAACGGTTTACCGTTCCACAACAGTTCCTACCACCGTTCCTACGTGAAACTGTAACTGGAATGGTCATACCTTACCGTTCCTATTCCCGCATTTTTTTTGTAGTGATAAACGTAAGTTGCTGCTAAAATTTGAAGCCGTTAAGTTTTTTGTAGTTAGACAGTTAACAAGAGGGGTCTTTTTGGAAGATTTAAGACTTTAAGGGTCATTTTGCAACTTGAGTGATAGTTCATGAATGATGAATGTATTTAATCCTTTATTTAATAATGATATATAATGCTAATATATATAGTTGCATTGTAGGCCTCTCGTTTTTACTAGAAGTGTGCATGAGGTTGTCACGTAATAGGGATTCTTCATACATAATTTCATCATTTCTGGTAAAAACGAGAGGCTTGACAACACCAGGATCTAGCGTAATAGTGAGTGTCTTAGTCCAAGAACCGTCTACTTCATACTACTTCATGACCCACAAGTGGCAATATTGCTCTTGCCAAGCATGTTGATGATCCACTAGATGAAACAAAATAGAGATAGGTTTTCCTTTTAAAGGCCGACATATTCCATCAAGTCCTCTCTGTCAACTTCATAATTAGGTAACCTTATTTGTTAGAATGTTTCGTTTACAAGATGGAAGGCGAGGATCACCAATACATCCTCGTTTGTATCTTTATAGAATGCCTTCTAATGAACCGAGTCACAAACTACTAGTACAGAGTTGACGCCAAGCATGCTCCATAGGAAGGACTCCACCTCGATGTTCTTCTGAGAGTTAGTGATCGACGAATAAACCTCAACTTTAGTATGTTTGCAATTCCGTGATACTTGAAATTCAGATCCGTAGTCATCATTCATCACCTGGGGTTACAACCGTAATGATCTTGTAGTCATCGGTCTCATCTTAGTATCCAAATCCGAGTAACACTATCATTTCTTGGGTCCGATCATCCAACAACACCGGTGATTGGATGGTTTGGATAGTGTGATACTTAATGATTTTTGTTGGATCATTGGACCAAATAAATGATATTTTTACTCTAAGGTTTGGATACCAGGATTAGACCGACCACTATAAGATTATTAGGTTTGTAGCCTCAGGTGATGAACATGACGACTATTTGGATTTGAGTTTCAATTATCAAAAAATTGCAAAACATACTAATATTGAGGTTTATTCTTCGATAACTAACTCAATGAAGAGCGTTGAGGTGGATTCTTTCCCATGGAGCATGTTTGATGTCAAGTTGGAACTCGCAGTTTGTGGCTCAGTTAATTGGAAAGCATTCTATAGAGATACCAATGAGAACGTATTGGTGATCATCGCCTTCCCTCTTGAAAACGAGAGATTTGACAAATAAGGTTACCTAATTAATGAAGTCGATGGCGAGGACTTGATGGAATACATTGGCTTTTACAGGGGAAACCTATCTCTAGTGTTGTTCTATTTAGTGGATAATCAACATCCTCTGCACGAGCAATAGTGCTACTTGTGGACCATGAAGGATTATGAGTGGACGGTTCTTTGACTAAGACACTTACCATCACAGTAGATACAAATAGTTGTTAGGCCTCTCGTTTTTACTAGAAATGATGAAACTATATTTGCGGTACGAACAAGACTTGATTGTGTGTCATTTCGATAGTAGCATATTCAAAACCTTGGAGTTGCGGAGAAGGGTTACCTGAATTTCATGACATACATGGATAGCCTAGTCTTGCTCGAGGGCTAAATGAAGAACGAGGAGCTTCTCATGAAGACAGAATGGTACATGTTCATATCTAATAATACTTTTTTGGATATATATACTCAATGATATGTCTAATTTTGAAAAATCAATAAGGTCTGTTTATTCCGAGTGTCTGATTAAATGATTGATAGGATTATCTTTAATTAAATGAATGATAAAAAAACCTTGAACTAATTATAAGCTTTTTAAGTACATGTATTATTGCATCAGGATAAAATTTAGTAATGTGTTGTACTTTGATTGATACACATGGGTTGAGTGGAGAAATTAAAATTGAACCCTTTCAGATGTATTAAAGACAATATTGTGGGCAAAATTGAGAAATCACATGCTTACCAGATTGGTTGTGGTCATTAAGATAACTAATCCCATCTCTCCAAGTGAGATGAGTTGTTTACGTGGAACAATGATTAGTACAAGGCCATGCTCTAATATTTGGCCCCCGTACCTCAAAGTAAACGCTATACGAAGCTATACTAAGCTATACTATGTTTCTTATTCAGGCTAATACATCAAAATAAATGGGGCCTAAGTGTACGGTACACGTAAATGTTAGATCAAGGACTCTATAGTTGTTCTTTCAAGTGGTGATAAATTTTATGAACGTCATTGTTTAATCGTTTATCGATCATGATAAATAATGTGTTTTCCAAACATGATCACCAATTACTCTTTGAAAAGTTACTATTACGCGCCAAAATTATGAATGATGCAATTAATTTGTCATGAAGTGAGTATGAGGTTGTCATACATAATAGGGATTTTGGACGAAGTAAATTGATTACGAGCAAATTTGCTAGTCATGTACATGATATAGGGTTTATTGCAATTATGGTCCGATAGTTATAGGTGTTTGTTTTTTGATCCTTTAGCAAATGGAACTTGCGATTTGGTCCATTATATCTATATATTTCACAATTTGAGAACATATTTTACCGAAAATTTAAAAAATTGGCCGAAAAACCACATGTACAGTCACGTGTGTCCCTAATTACACGTGTCCATTCTGACAATTTTAGAACTTTCAAGCTAAATGTATCCTCAAATCGCGAAATCTAAAAAATAACAGACCAAGTCTCAAGTTCCATTTCTTGAAGATTCAAAATGGCAAACACCTATAATTACATGATTGTAAAATCTATGATATATATAGTTTGGAAACAGAAAACAAATTACATAGGAGGTTCTAGTTGTTGTAACATATAATGGGAAAAAAGTGTATTATTTTGACTCATAACATGCGCAGATATTATAATCAAACTCTCCTTTTGTTTTCTCAACATAGTGTTGTCTTTTTAGGTCTTGACAAAGTCATTTATGGGCATCCCTTTCAGTAAATTTTTCACTGTAAATAATATAAAGAGCTTCAATTATGTCAATGTTATATGGATGCATGTCTCTCTCTTACAAACAGTGACATGTAAGAAGCAATTATATAATAACCATTGACTAATTGTATTTTTGAACAAGAATAAGGGTTTGGGATGTCTTATTTGTGTTTACTGAGTTATGATACGTGATCATCCTTCATTGATTTCCTATTTACATTTGACTCCTAAAATGTGTTTATTTTTCAACTTTTACACTTTTACAAAAATTTTATTGCAATGTTTGATGGGATCTTCGTAATTGCAGTTCGTCTCTATGTCGGATTAGATTTACTATTTCAAACCTTATTGTATTTCTTATTCCATTCAACATATACACTTTACATGTACAAATATGATATCATGCATTTTATTGATTTGTTACTTTGTAGGAATTCAGATGTTCTTAAGGTCATTAAGGGTATTATTACAAGGTACTATTTAGGGCCATGGTCTTGTTTAACAAAGATTCCACAAAAAACTCAGGAGTTTTGGTTTAAAAAATTTAGTGTATGCTTTAAATTTTAAATCTTAATTTTTGTGAACATCAATTAATGTTTGTATTGTTATCATATTGGTGTATTACATCTTGCATAAGTGCTACACGTGGAATCCAACAGATGAACTCGATATCCATAAGCTAATAATTTTAGGGTCGAAAAATAGCTCAGGGAGGTGATGGCGTGATATAAGAAGAACATGAAGAGAGCTTATTGCATGTCCGATTAAGTTTGGACGGGGCTGCAGAAAGAGTGGGCTAATGAGAAATTCAGGCATCTCACAAGTTAACAAAAGAGGAAATAATATTTTTCATCCCATAACTTAGCACTACAAAAAAATGCGGCCATTAGGACGGTTTAATACGACCGTTCCAAACCCCGTTCAAAATAGGAACGGTAACTGGAACTATTGTGGAACGATAACCCGTTGCTGACGTCACTTTCGTATTATTCGGACTTAGAATGTATAGGAACGGTATTGCCGTTCCTATTTGTATGCCAAATTATATGTGCCAATATCCAAACCCATTACCGTTCCAAAAAGGGAGCAGATATATTTTGGTATTTCATTTGGAACACATATGTGGAAATTGGAGTGGTTATTTAACCAGGACAAGTGACCGTTCTTACCCGTGTTCCAAAACCCCAGTCGATTTGGAACGCATGTCCGGCCGTTCCAACATGTAGTGCTAAATGAGACCCTTTGACGCCTTGAGTGAACAATGTAATGCAATGACCATTCCGAATTGCGGGTATTGAGAAAATCAAGGTTAGTTCCAAACACCGCTCCAAAATGTGCTACTATTAGGAACGGTTAGGTTACATAAATGATTATGTGTGCCGATGACCGTTCTAAATATGCACAAACGGCTATATTATAACGGTTATTTTACTATTCTTATGTCCGTGCCAAAGGCCGTTCCTAATGAGGGTTTTTCTACTTTTGGTCCCATTAGATACGGGATTCTCACTTTTAGTCCTGTAACTTTCAAAAAGTAGCACTTTCGATCCCATTACACTTTTCGTTAGATATTTAACGGAAAGTGCTATGTGGCCGTTAAGTGCATGGGATCAAAAGTGTTACTTTTCGAAAGTTATGGGACCAAAAGTGAGAATTCCATAACATATGGGACCAAAAGTGAGAATTCCATAACATATGGGACCAAAAGTGTAAAGGCCCTAATGGCCACGTGCTAAGCACGTGGTGTCTTCCGTTAAAAAATTTAACGGAAAGGTGGCATGGACCAAAAGTGCTACTTTTTAGAAGTTATGGGACCAAGTGAGAATCCCGTAATTAATGGGATCAAAAGTGAGAAGGCCTTAAGTTACAAAAATGAAAAGTGTTATTTTCCCTTAACAAAATGAACCGTCACACAAATGTTGCATCTGCATCTACTATCTATCGAGGTGGTTTTGCTTCTTTTTCAAAACACAAAAGCAAGTTGGTAAGATATAAATAATTTTATTTTTATTTTTTAGATAACAATTTAGTTTTTACCCAAAATTAATATTTTTTTTTTTCTAAAAACCTTATTTAATCGTCCAGGACAATTGGGTTGGTCTTGGAGTTATAGATGCAGTTGTATGTTTATATTATTTAAAATGAAAACAAAGTGAATAATTTAAATTGTCTTCAAATTATTTGCTAATTATATTATTCTTAATTGTATAGGAAAAAACTTTAAAAACTGAGTGATGATCAAAAACATTGCTTCTCAAAGTCTACAGGAGTCATCATCGAGCACATCCGTTAATGATCAACAACTATGGTCTAAGGCAATTGAAAGAGAAAGAAAGGTCGAGTTTGGGGTATAGGCTCGGGGGCAAGGACATCCCCTTGTTCTATCTCGACCTACAGTACCACTCTCAATCAGTACCGGAACACAATGGATCAGATTTGGTCCACAAGTTGCTTGGTGAAAATAAGACGATGCGCTAAGAAAAAAAGACCATGTGCCAGGAAATGAAGCGCACAAGTAAAAAGATGGACAAGCTAATGAGCTTAATGACAGATAAATTTGGTGGTGCACTACGAGCAAATACGGGTGAATAAAAAAAATAGTCGGTAATAATTCGTCCTCCCGATCTGACCAACCACATCCAAAAGATTGTGCAAATGATTATGATCTCTCTTTTTAGAAATAGATACCTTCAAATCAGCATGCTTTTATTTTGTGGCTTTGTATTGATAATTAATTGTTTATTATATGTATTTTTGCTTTACTGTTTTGTCATATTCGAATTTATATTTTATTAGAGTCAAATCAAATATAATTTGATTACTAAATTTTGAAATTTAAAATTATACAACAAAAATTTTGGAACGACATCCATTACAAATGTCGTTGTAACAAAAAAAAATAACTTTGCAATGGATTGAAGCTAAATATTTTATTGCAAAATTTGCATTGGATTGTTGCAAAAAATGCATTGCAATGTTGTAATGATTGTTGTTGCAAATGTCATTATAAATGAAGAATAATTTTACAATGAATTGTAGTAAAATATTTCGTTGCAAATTTGCAACGGAATGTAATAAAATATTTCACTGCAAAATTTGCAATGAAATGTGGTAATTTTGCCGCAATATTTGCAACGGAACTTTGTTGCAAAAATGAGTTGCAATATTGCTGTGACTTCCATTGCAAATATTCTTGCAAATGGAAACCGATTTTTACAACAAAATTACCCATATTTTATCGCAAATATACCATCGCAAGTCATTGAAAAATTTTAAAAGTCAAATCTTTTAGCAACACAATTTGCAATGGAATTTTGCCACAGAACAGAATCCATGAAAAAAGTTTGCAACGACCAAAAAAATCGTTGCTATGTAGCAGTGCTACCTATAGCAACGAAAAAATTTTCGTCGCAAAACCATAGTAAATCAATTTTGCAATGAATCTTTTATGAAATCAATTGCCAAATTCCGTTGCTATGGGTCTGTTTTTTTTGTAGTGAGAGTAATTAACTATGATTGGTCAATTGTGGTTCATTTAAATTTTATGTGCTAAGTCGATAATTTTATATTTACGTTAATAACTTATTGAATGACCTAATTAATAACTATTTTTACAATATCTATTACATTCTTATCAGTAACTATATTAATAAACTATAATATATAATAGTTTAGACAATGTTTATCTATGATTTTGTGCTATATTTTTTTTTTCTTTTTTTGTTTTTTTTTCAAAGAATGGATATGTGTGATGATTGTTTAGAAGTAACATTTAAACCTTGTGATATTTTTTTTACAGGGAGTAATTTTTATCGTATATTGTTGAAAAAATTAAATCTTGTACACTGATATTTTGGTCTGTAATATCATAGATGAATGAAAAAAATCATATAACATATGTAAGAGTTACACCTAAAATGACCGGTGATCTAACTAATTCTCATTTATATGTATGCTAGGAAATTTCTCAATACATTAATCCTTTCAATTTCCATCAATTTTTCAAGTCATTTTGTGTTATATCATAAGAGTATTTTTTTTTTTTTTATCTAGCAGGTGTATTATATTATGTATATAATATAGAAAAAGACTAATATGCTTAAATAAGTACAATATGAAAAGTAATTAATATGAGTAAATATGAATAATGTGAAAAATAGCTAATGAGAGTTATAGATAATTAATAACTGTAAAAATTAATTAGTATGTTTTAAAAGTAAATTGTTTTATATAATTATCCTTAGGAGTAATATTTTATGAGGTTAATTTAGGTAAATCAAAAAATGAAAGAAACTTTTAGGGACATTCATAATTTTTACAGATATATAAAGATAGATAGATAAAGATATAGATGTATATAAGCGTTTTCCAACTGAGCAAAATAAGACCTAATGTAATGATAGATATTTAAAGATATATACTAGTGCACAATTTTGAATATACAAATACAAATATATATATATATATATATAATTTTTTTTTATCATTTTATGAACTACACAAGCATAAATTGTAAAAAAAAAAGCTACTTATTTGAATTGAATCAACTAATCGCGTAGGAATGAACTCACTAGAATTTTTAATATATGAGCTAATTATGTCGATGTTGGTAGGTCTTACATTCACCATAATTATAAAGAAACTACTTATTCCAACAAAAAAATAATATAATTTTTTGTGATTTTTCTTTTTTATGATTATAGTCACATGAATTATTCGGCCCAATAATATTAAAAAATTATCACTACGAAAAGATAGATTATTCCCTATATTAGAAATCATTATAGTTCAAAAGTTATGCACTACAAGAAAAATGTCCAATAGCAACGAAAAGAAATCAGCGTCGAATTAATTAGCAAGTAAAATTTTAGTTGCTAATGAATTATTTAATATAAGAAATTTACTTACTAATGAATTTAGCAATGAAAATTTACTTGCTAAGAAGTTTAGCAACGAATTATTGAAAATATATATTAAGTAGTGTAGATTAGCAACAGGGTGTGGTCATATTTCGCAATAAGAGAGTGCAGGGGGTGTGGTCATATTTCACTGAAACGTTCCGAATCCCGCTCCCGCACACAGAATATGTGTCCATGATGTTTCAGCCATGGATTTTGTCATCTCCGTTTGTGAAAAGGGGGCACATTAGGATCCTGATCCCAGTCCTTATCATGTGGTTATCATGGAAGAGCAGGAACGATGTCAAGCACCAAGATGCTAGCTTCTCGACATTCCGCCTGATTCGTCAAGTTCAGTCGCACTTGGACCGCCTCTATCATGCTGGACATTTGCAGCGAGAGCATTGGAAAGGGGACCTTACGGTAGCGCGAGCGTTGGGGTATCATTTCCTCAAGCCGCAGACACCTATCCCTAAGCTTGTTCGGTGGCTCCCTCTGAATGCGGGATGGTGGAAGGTGAATTGCGACGGGGCTTCCAAAGGTAATCTGGGCATTGCGGGCGCCGGGGGCGTGATTAGAGATGCGCAAGGGACGTTGGTGCTCGCATTTCATGAGTTCTTAGACGTGAAGACCAACACTTTTGCTAAACTCTTTGTTGTGGTTAGGGGCCTGGAGCTGGCCGTGGCGCATCAGCTACGGAATCTGTAGGTCGAAATAGATGCTACGGCTATTCTGAGCATCATCAAGAAGGAGGAGGGGCATTGGTCCTTCCAGGTTCTCCTCACCCGTCTGCGGAATACTAGGTTCTCACACACTTACAGAGAAGCAATTCGGCGACTGATTTCTTGGCTAACCAGGCTTGCGAATGAAGAAATGCGGAAGTCGTCTACGGCGCACAGGGGCAGCTAGCTCGCCTCATCAAGATTGGCGTTCTTTTCCCTTGTTTTAGATACAAGGGATGCTAGGTTTTTTGGTGCTTAGTTAGGTATTATTTGTAAAGGGAGTAAGTACTCCTCTTTTACTGGCTTATGTCACAGGACGAGGACGACTCAATTTCGATCCACCATCGGGAAGAGCGGAGCGATTGTTTGGCGAATTTCTTTGTTTTCGAATTTGTTGTTAAAGCAGGAACGGGTTCTTAATTATGCATATAAAAATAATGTCTTACATAAATTTTATTCAGAAATGTATTTATTAAATCTTCAATGTTTATACTACAATGCATATTGCTTCAAAAAAAAAAAAACAAAAACAAAAGAACACAATGTATATTGGGCCTACTAATTGGGCTTGTATATGGGCCGGGTTGCTGAATCCACTTCAGCCCATATATTCTATTCAGACAGGCTGGGCCAAGCTGTGACGACAAAATAAATTCTGGAATGAAATGCAACACGAGTTGATAATATAATGTGGAAACTCCGTTGGAATGGATTTAATTTTTTATTTTAAATTATATTTTTCTGTTCCATTTAATGTGACACGTCACGTATATTAATTTTTTTTAAATAAAATATATTACGTCATCTCTATACATATAAACGATAAATTTTAAATAAAATAAAAAATATAAAAAAAATTGGAATAAATAGGCTTTAATAAATTTTTCGTCTTGTAATTTTAGTACTTTGGCATTTTTATCCTTTATTTTTTTAGAGTTGCAAAATAGTCCTGTAATTTTTTGACATTTCATGATTTTGGTCCTTCCTGTGCCGGATTTTGCAAAAGTTGCCGGAACAAATCATGTGCCCCTCGCGATTTTGACATTTTTATCTTTTATCTTTCTAGGAATTGCAAAAGAATCCTGTAACTTTTTTATATTTTGCAATTTTGGTCCTCCCAGTGACGGATTTTGCAAAAGTTGTCGGAATAAATCATGTGTCACCTCATTTTATTTTTAAATTTTTCATCCATGTTGGCAAAAGTGAACCAATCCGAACAAAAGCCCCAATATAATTGAACCACATCAGGCGCAAATGATATCTACCGACGACTTTTGCAAAATTCGGCATCGAAAGGACCAAAATTACGAAACGTCAAAAAGTTATAGGATTCTTTTGCAATTCTAAAATGATAAAACATAAAAATGTCAAAGTGCCAAAATTATAGGACCAAAAATTTATTTAAGCCGAATAAATAATTCAATTCGACAGCCGAATTGCAATTACGAAGATCCCATTAGGACATTCAAAATGCAAAAGAATTTTTGTGCATGGCAATTACGAAGATCCCATTAAAACACACCAACCCTTTTTTTTACTGAAAAAAAAACTAACTAATCACTAGTTATTACAGAAATGCTGATTCTTACATGACAATGTCTGCAGGAGAAAGACATGCATCCATATAACATTGATAAAATTGGGGCTCTTGCTGTTATTTACATAAAACAATTAACTAAAAGGGATTCCTGTAAATGACTTTGTCAAGGCCTAAAACTGCTAAGACAAAATTATGTTGAGGAAACAAAAAGTGAGTTTGATTAGAACATTGGGATGTTATGTGTGAAGTTAACAATGAGGATAAATTACAGTGACACTTCTTGATATTAGACCAAAATATATAAACACCTCCTATTTTTTGTAAAATTACAGTTACATTCCCCGAAATTATAGTTGTATTTCAACTACACCCTCTATTCAAAGGCAAAGCTTGCATTAATACCCCCAAAAAAATATTACACTAACACCCGTAAGGGGTATAGCTATAATTTTACAAAAGACATGGAGTGTTTGTGTAATTGAATCTAATTTCAAGGGGTATTAATGTAATTTACCCTAAATAATTATAAGTGTTTGGTGTTTTGGTAACGTAAGAAATGAAACTTGATATTTGGTCCATTCTTTTTGTATTGCTGGAAAATTCAAAATTTGAAAAAAAATTTGAAAAAAATTAGCACATGCAAGTAATTGTTGACTTAAATTTTGGATAAATTACGTTGACACCCCTTGAGGTTAGGCCCAATTACACAAACACCCCCTATCTTTTGCAAAATTATACCTATACTCCCAGAAGGGTGTTAGTGTATGTTTTTCAGGGGGTATTCGTGTAAGCTTTGCCTTTGAATAAGAGGTGTAGTTGTAATACAATTACAACCTCAAGGGGTGTAGTTGTAATACAATTACAACCTCAGGGGGTGCAGCTGTAATTTAACGAAAACAAGGGATGTTTGTGTATTTTGGTCTAATTTCAAGAGGTGTCACTGTAATTTACCCGAAATTTAAGGATACACATGATTTGCGCGTGTAGTTTTGCGGACAATTAAAATTTTTGAAAAAATGTCCTCATATTGAGAAACTACAAAAATAATTGACCAAATCGCAAGTTCTATTGTTTAAAAGATCAAAACCAAAACACCTATAATTAATGGATCAAAATTGCATTAAAACGTTTTTGCAAAAAAAAAAATACTAATTAATCAATAGTTATTATAGAATTGTTGATTCTTACATGACAGTGTTTGCAAGAGAAAGACATGTTGTAGCACCCTCTACAGCACTATATTTTGATACCACTAATATAATACATTCTCTATTGATTAAACGATATTTATAAGAAATTTAATAAAAACTAATAAGACAAGTCCCATTTCCTTCATAATTTTATATCAATATCATACGATTAAGTACTCGTCAAAACGTATTATTAAATATCCGCCGTAGCATTTTTCTACATAGAGAAAAGGAAAAAGTGAATGTTCTAGTTATAACGAATCTTAAAAATACCATTTCAATCAAAGTCTAATATCTCCATAGTTATATAACTACAACTCCCAATTCAAGATATCACTGCTGGCCCCCCTAAAAAAATTGACGGCCCGACTTATAGTCCATTTTGGCTAGGCACTGCTTATCTCCTGAAAAAATAATATATAGCAAGGGATGAACTACTTACTCAATAAGTATAAAAATCTATGATCGTCACACATGCATCCATATAACATTGATAAAATTGGAGCTCTTGGTGTTATTTACATAAAACAATTTACTAAAAGGGATTCCTGTAAATGACTTTGTCAAGACCTAAAATTGGCTGCTAAGACAAAATTATGTTGAGGAAACAAAAAGTGAGTTTGATTAGAACATTGGTGGATATTATGAGTCAAGGATACACATGATTTGCATGTGTGCTTTTGCGGATAATTTTAAATTTTCAAAAAAATATCTCCTCATATTGGGAAATTTACAAAAATAATTGACCAAATAACAAGTTCTATTTTTTAAAATATCAAAACACAAAACACCTATAATTAATGGATCAAAATTGCAATAAAACGTATATAATGTACTTGACTACAAAATTTGCCAGTAACTTTTCAAAGACTAGAAATTTGACAAAAAACTTAGGGTGATTTATTTTTTCCAGAATCCCTATTATAGGACCACCTCATGCTCGCGTCATTACACATTAATTGCATCTTTCACAATTTTGGCGGGTATTAGTAACTTTTTAAAGAGTAGTTAGTATCATTTTTGAAAAACACATGATTTCTCATGGTCGATAAAGGATTAAAACAAAAAGGTTCATAAAATTTATTGTCAGCTGAAAAATCAGCTAAAGATTCCCTAAATAACATGTACGTGTGTCATACACTTAATGAATATCAAAATTACACACATCATCAAATATATATATATATATATCTAGAAAGTAGTATTATTAGATAGGCAAACACTTACTGTTAGGTCTTCATCATAAGCTCCTCGTTCTGAATTTTAGCCCTCAAGCAAAACTAGACTATCGATGTAGGTCGCAAAATTAATGTAACCCTTTTTCTCTACTCGAACGATTTTGGTTGTGCTACTATCAAAATGGCACACAACCAAGTCTTGGTCGGCATCTGCAAATATCATTTTATCATTTCTGATAAAAACGAGAGGCCTGAGTATTCCAGGATCTACCGTAATAGTGAGCGTCTTTGTCCAAGAACTGTTCACTCCATACTCCTTCATAACCCACAAATAGCAAATTGCTCTTGCCAAGGATGTTGATGATCATAACTTCATCCTGGTGGACGAGCGCCTTAGACAGAAGGGGCTCCCAATCGTCTCTCGGCGTTGGTGTTGCAGCCAAAGTGAAACAATCAGTCACCTCTTCATACAGTCAGATGCCGTCAAGGAAGTTTGGTCCTATTTTGGTAATCTTTTCCATGTTTCTATTCCCCGGAACGAGTTTGTCTCAACGATGGTTCATGCCTGGAGATTGTCGTCTCCTTTCATTACTCGTGGTCACATTCGCATCCTGATCATCCTCATCAATTGGCTGGTATGGCAAATGCACAACGATGCTAAGTTTAATGGCGCACGATTCACTTCGGGGGCTATCATCCGAGGTGTGTGGTCTCATCTGGGCCGACTGTACAAGGCTCATGCTCTGTCCTCCACCCTTTGGAAAAGAGACCTCGAGGTCGCTCGGGGCTGCAGCTATTTCTTCCCTACGATTCCGCCCGTTTTGCCAGTTCTGGTAAGATAGGAAAGGCCACGGTCAGGTTGCTTCAAGCTAAATTGTGATGGGGCTGCAAAAGGGAACCCCGGATGCGCGGGGCGGGAGGCTTATAACTGAAGGACTCCAAAGGGCGCTTGATCTTCGGCTTCTATGATTATCTAGCTGAGCTAACGAACATGTATGCTGAATTATACGCAGTCGTGCGTGGTCTGCATCTCGCATTTGATCGGGGCCTCCACCAAGAATGGGTCGAAATTGATGCGTTGTCGGTGCTTCATATAATCTCGAAGGGGACGGGGGAGTGGCGCCTGCAGACGCTGCTTACCAGCCTACGCATCTTGCACCGTCGGATGGATGTCTTTCTCTCGCATGTATACAGAGAAGGGAATCAGCCGGCGGACTGCCTGGCTAATCTGGCTTGTCGGAGGAGAGATTCGGCAGTGATCACGGTGGCCCGAGGGGAGCTCGCGTCGCTGATCCAATTGAACTCACTTTTTCCTAATTTTTGTTTTTAGAACATTCTTGTATAGGAAGTAGTACTCCCCTTTCGTGCTTTCTTTTTGTACAGGTCCGTTTCTTGCTAATATACGGGTAGGGGTCATGCCAAATCCCCCGCCACCTCTAGGCGGAATTCTTTAAAAAAAAAAAAAAAGATGTTGATGATCCACTTGATGAAACAAAAATAAAGATAGGTTCCCTTGTAAAGGCCGACGTATTCCAACAAGTCCTCCTCATCAACATCATAATTAGGTAACTTTATTTGTTGGAACGTCTCGTTTCCAAGATGGAAGGTGAGGATCACCAATACATCCTGGTTCGTATCTCTATAGAATGCCTTCCAACGAATTGAGTCACAAATTACTAGTTCTGACTTGACGTCAAACATACTCCATTGGAAGGACTCCACCTTGACGTTCTTCCAGGAGTTAGTGATCGACGAATAAATCTCAACTTTAGTATGTTGTGCAATTTTGTGATACTTGGAACTCAAATCCAAATAGTCATCGTGTTCAACACCTAGGGCTACAACCCTAATGATCTTGTAGTCGTCGGTCTTATCATAGTATCCAAACCCTAGATTAATACTATCATTTCTTGGGTTTGAAGATCCAACAATACCGGTGATTGGATGGCCTATGACCCGCTATCGTCTTATGTATGGGTTGCACAAATTTATGGCCGTGCCAAACCTATCAATATCTAGAGGCACAACAAACCATTACAAAAACCAATTATAATTAAGCTCATCTCAACAGGTTGAAAAGGGATATCAATATCGAGAGCTTGCTCAAATGTTTTCTCACAAAGTAACTTGAAAGCCCGACAGGTGTCATGGGCCATCGGGACATAAAGAAGATAGCCTTTACCTTTTGACGCCCGAATCTGTAAGTGTTCTTTTATGAACAAGGAGTCTCTTATCAAATCTCGCCAAGCTCTGTACACACACTGAAACTTCACTAGAGTTTCTGTTGGCAGCATCAAGAGGATAATTGTTATTATTTCAAAGGGAAGAGTTGGCATCATCTTGATAAAAAAAAGGAAGAATCTTCAAATCTTGAAATGTATTTTTTTCTCCCTTCTTCCCGCAGGAATGATTCGGGATAACTCTTTTGCTCAAAAAGGGAAAAGGAAACTAGGGTTTGTTAGAACAATGCAGAGAAATTGTTGTGTTGAGTGCAGAAAGATGAGGAAATTTTTTCAACTGAATTTCATGGTCTGGTTATTGAATGTAGACAGGATTGGTGAATCGGTAACGACAATTAAGGGCTTCATGTCATTTGAGTAATTAAATGCTCTTTCTAGTAAATTTATGAAGTCAGATTACAGACAATTTAATGATAATAATTACATGTAATAATGGGCAAAAAATTTGACAGAACATTAATTTTCAAAAAATTTCAGTCAGTTACCTATTCTGGTTTCAGAACTACCAAATTAAATTAAAACCTTGCTGCATAAATAATGCTATTCTAATTATTTTCCGGGGAAATTCATATAAAGCTGTATTCTTTAAATATATATCCATTCATATGTAATTATAATATCTCAGTCATATTTCACTTTTTAATTACATATATTTAAGAGACAGAAAAAGTATCAACCAAAATCTTGTGAATAAAATGGTTAAGATGTGAAGAAAAGGTTAAAAAAAAAAAAAGAAAGAAAAAACTAGGTGCAACAGCAAGAAAATACAAGACAATTCAAAGGGCAAGAGCATTGCCCTATGAACAAACAGCAAGAAAATACAATACAAAACTAGGTTGAAGCAATGCTCTTGATTGGACCTTAATTGTAGTTGGGGTTTGTAATGGTTTCTTGTGCCACTAGGATACTGATAGGTTTGGCACTACAATATATTTGTGCAACCCTTACGTAAGACAATCTAGGGTCATAAACCCTCCAATCACTGGTATTGTTGGATCATTGGACCCAAGAAAAGATAGTGTTACTATAGGGTTTGGATACCATGACGAGGCCGACGACTACAAGATCATTAGGGTTGTAGCCTCAGATGATAAACACGATCTATGATTATTTGGAATTGAGTTTCAAGTATCACAAAACTACAGAATATACTAAAGTTGAAGTATATTCATCGATCAATAACTCTCGGAAGAATGTCGAGCTATGGTGCTTTTCATGGAGCATGCTTGATGTCAAGTCTGAACTAGTGGTTTGTGACTCAATTCGTTAGAAGGCATTCTATAGAGATACCAACGAGGTTGTATTGGTGATCCTTGCCTTTCATCTTGGAAACGAGATATTCCGGAAAATGAAGTTACCTAATTATGAAGTCAATGATGAGGACTCGATGGAATACGTTGGCCTTTAGAAGGGAAACCTATCTCTATTTTTGTTCCATGTAGTGGATCATCAACATCCTTGGCACGAGCAATACTGCTACTTGAATTGTGGTCATGAACGAGTATGGAGTGGATGATTCTTGGACTAAGAAGCTCACCAACGGTAGATCCTTGAGTTGTTAGTCCTCTCGTTTTTATCAGAAATGATGAAATTATATTTGCAGATTACGAAGAAGACTTGGTTGTGTGTCATTTCGATAGTAGCGCAAACAAAACCCTTTGGAGTTTAGGAGAAGTGATACCTCAATTCCATGACGTGCATTGATAGCCTAGCCTTGCTCTAGGGCTAAAATGTAGAACAAGGAGCTTCTCATGAAGACAGAACGGTACGTGTTGTCTATCTGATAATACTTTTTGGATATATATAATTGATGACGTGTTTAATTTGGAAAAATCATTTAGTGTACATTACAGGGTAAATTATATTTTTGCTTCCATAAATGGACTCGATTTCAATTTTAGTCCCACAATGTCTACCATTCGCGAATTACGTTCCATAGATGCTTTTTTTTTTTTTTTCAATTTCAGGACTGATTAGGAATTTTCGTTAATGAAGTTAATGAAAGTTTATTTCTCCGTTAAGTGGACCGATTTTGGGAGGAAATTGACCACAATTCAACTACTTTTGGAGGGAAATTGATTCACTTCTTCTTCCTCTTATAAGAACTCATTTATTTCTTATTTCCTTCATATTTACCAATAAACAAAACTTACAATGGCTGCAATTTCTTTATATATAATATATTTTTATTTTTTATTTGTACAAATCAAATTTTTCGATCGGAAAAAAAAAATCAGGAACACAAATACAAAAATAGAACAACAATTACCAAAACATAAATTGCATTTATAGAACTTTGATGTTCAATTATTGGCACCAGAAATTTAGTACAAGTTTTCTGCAAAATGCAAAGGTTTTCAGTCAAAAAGCAGAACCTTGCACAATATCTGCAAGCAACAAAAATGCATAGGTTCCTGCCAACATTTACAAACCAAAATATATTATATATAAAGAAATTTTTATTTGTGTTTTTTTTTCGATCGAAATATTTGATTTGTACAAATAAAAATAGAAATATATTATATAAAGAAATTTGTATTTGTGTTCCTGTTTTTTTTTTTTTTCGATCAAAAAATTTAATTTGTACAAATGAAAATAGAAATATATTATATATAAAGAAATTGCAACCATTTCAGTTTTGTTTGTTGGTAAATATGGAGGAAATAAGAAATAAATGAGTTCTTATAAGAGGAAGAAGAAGTGGGTCAATTTTTCTCCAAAAGTAGTTGAATTGTGGTCAATTTCCTTCCAAAATCGGTCCACTTAACGGAAAACAAACTTCCGTTAACTTCATTAACGGAAATCCCCAATTAGTCCTGAAATTGGAAAAAAAAAAAACATTTATGGGACGTAATTCGGGAATGGTAGACATTGTGGGACTAAAATTGAAATCAGGTCCACTTATGGGACCAAAAATGTAATTTACCCTACATTACACGTACATGTTAGACTCGGGAATCTTTAGTTACTTTTTTTGGTGGCAATAAAGTTTATGAATGTTATTTTTTTTAGATCCTTTATCGATCATGAGAAATAATATATTTTCCATATATGATCATGCTTACATTCCCAGCTTTGGAGATACCAATTATAGCCTTCTCGTCTATTATTGATGCCAGCGTTTACAGTCTGCGTATGGGTAAGTGGGACTAGATCGACATTAAAAAGTTACTACTATGTGTCAAAATTATGAACGATGCAATTAATTTGCCATGAAGCGTGTAAGAGGCTGTCAGACATAATAGGAATTTTGGACAAAATAATTGATTACGAGTAAATTTTCTAGTCAAGTACATGATATAGGCTTTATTGTAATTCTGGTCCTATAATTATAGGTGTTTGCATTTTGATCCTCTAGAAATGGGAACTTGAAATTTGTCTATTATTTTTGTACATAATATATTATTGGATAAGAAATAGATTATACCAATCAGTGCATATGAAAATAAGATTAAGAAATTAAACTAAAAACATATAGATTTAAAATTTCAATATAAAGGCAAAAAATAAAATTTTATACAATAATATTTCAAAATTTAGAAGGTAATAAAGCATGTAAAGAATACTTTGACAATATATAAAAGTTGATACTAAAATATAATTAGCATTAGGATCTTATAATACAAAATATTGTTAATATTGTCCAATTAAATTATATTTTTATAATAATTTTCAATAAATAATTAGTTTGTAATCATTTAGTATCAATAAACTAAAAATCAACGACATTCAAAATATAGTAAAATAAAACTTATTAAATACACATACATAATATAGCAAAATCAAACAATAGCGAAGAGACACAATAAAATCCACAAATAAAAACTGATCAGTTTTATTAAAATGGAATTTCTTCTAAAATGGAATAATGAATAAGTATCAAAATTTAATTACAATAACAATTATCAATTTGATTAAATTAGAAGTGTTATTGAAAATTTTAAAAAAAAACTAACTAATTTATTTTATTTCAATATTAATAGGTTAAAAACATCATGTCCCTCTCCCCCTGTACCCCCAAGACATTGACATTGACATTGAAGAAGAGTATAAATAGTAATATAATAAATAATTTAGTTTAACACCTTATCTTATTGAGTAGTAAATTAACTAACATAATTCTAGGTCCTAACGAGACATATATAACTATTCTTATACTTTAAAAGGTGCAGAAAAGTTGTAACATTTGGTCCCCTTATATTATTATACAGTTAAAGCCCACATGATATTTTCTTTTGAATATCCAGAGGAAAAGGTGTTATGAACTAAAATTGCTACTTTTTAATATTTACGGGACCGAAAGTGAGAATCCCAAAATCATTAATGGACCAAATTAAAATGGAAAGGACCTAAGTTACGGGCTGAAAATTGTTATCTGCACTTTTGAAAATAAGAGCAGTCAAATGGTGAGTAAACATTAACACAATAACAATTAATAGTATAAAATTTTAAAATAATTATATACTAACACATTAGTACAATTACATTTTCACGTTAAGAAAATTAATAAATTTTGAGAATAAACTTAGTATAATAAAATAATAAATAAAAACTGAGTTAATTATGTTGAAATTAGAAAAAAAAAAAAAAGATGATAAATAAAAAAGCCAATGAGATTAATATATATTTTTCAGTAATAAATTTATAAAAATAACTTGAAAGTTTACAAAGCATGAGTACTAAAGAGAATAAAAATCGATATATGAATTAGAATATTTTTAAATTGAAATTGGTTATGAAAATTCAACTATTGAGTGAATCTCATAACACTTGATTTTTTTAGTATTGGATAATCCTGAATGTTTTACTTTTACATCTATTGTTTCTTTTATAAAGGTGAAAAATAAAATTTTATACAATAATATTTCAAAATTTAGAAGCTAATAAAACATGTAAATAATGCTTTGACAATATAAAAAGTTGATAATGAAATATGATTACATACATTATAAGATTTTACAATACAAATATTAGTACTATGGTCCAATTTGATTACAGTTTTATAAAAATAGTCAATAAATAATTAGTTCGTAATAGTGTCAATAAATTAAAAGTAAATGACATTCAAATATAATAGTAAAGAAAACATACAACACACACATACAAAATGTCACAAAAAATAAAACAAAATTAAACAACAGAAAATAGGCATAATAAAACCTATAAATAAAATTGATCAATTTATTTTATTAAATTGGAATTTCTTCTATCCAAGATAAGAAGCTTTTACTAATTAATTTTATTTTAATATTAATTTTTTGAATATCATTATTTTACATTTTCATATTAATTGATTTGATACATAATAATGAAATAATCATTAGTGAATATACGAAATACAAAATTTTAATTTTGCGGAATATCTTTTTATCCAATAGTACCAATTAAATTTAAAAAGTGAATTACAAATAATAGAATTGAATAGTTTTCTTTTATCAATTTAAATAATTATTATCAATTTTTTTGAAAATATAATTGTATAATACTAATGTTTCAATGAAAAAAATATGAGTAATATCATGAACCTAACATAAATGATATATTTACTTCTAAAAATATATTTGTACACGTGCATCGCACGTCATACTTTCTAGTTATAACAAAAAGCCAAAACAAAAAAACATTAGTAGTGCTCACTGTAATTAAAAAAATTCATACAATTATATCCACACACAATTCACACAAGAATCATCAGTTAATACAGAATACAAAGAACAAAAATTATATCCACTTCACCCTCAAGAAATTTCAGAATACACATTACATAACTCATTGTTCATCAACCACTTCACACACAAGAAATTTCATACAAAGAACAAAAATTGTATCCACAATTCATACACAAATTTCATAAAGAATTCATAATCTCATCCACAATATTCGTAATTTCATAAAAAAAAAAAAAAAGGTCAAAATTACTAACCGTAATCCGGCGTAAAATCGAGAGCATGTTTGCTTCTCCTCGCCATTGCTACGCCTCACCTCCAAAATTCTCTTCAAATGCGACTTCAGAAATTGCTTCTTCCAATATTTTTTTAGGGTTCTAAATTTTGGGGATTTGGGGATTTTGATCGAAATACACAAAATAATCGGTGGGATCTGCAGAAGAATGAGAGAGGGTTGTTTAATTACTCATTAAACAGAAAATAATCGGTGGAATTTACCAAATAGAGTGGTAATTGAACTAAGGTTTTTTTGGGGGGAGAAAGAGGGGTTTGGCAAAATTTAGATTTTGTGAAGAAATTAACGCACTGTTTCAGAACCCTCCCTTTCCCCTCTATTTTCAGCTTCACGTGTACATCACGTGAGGCCTTTCCTCAAGTTTAACGTTCAAAGTAACGGCAGGAACTAAAATCGTTAAAAAATGATAAGTTTGAGGACTAAAATTGTCGAGGGCGATAGTATGAGGATCAAAATTAAATAAGTGGTCAAGTATGAGGACCAAAATCGTAATTCTCCCACAATTCAAACAAACTTGAACAATAATATGTTGGACCCAAATCAAATCTTTATAGCCCTTATTAAAAATAAATAATTTAGAACATATCATAGAAATGCACAGAACACTCTCAAGGAACCAGAGTATGTTTTCTGCTTGACAAACCTGGAATCACTCAAAATTGAGAACAACACTTGATTTCTTGATATACAACTAAACATAGCGGCTAGAGAAGCCCTAATAGAATCGTGTTGCGGATTTGGGATTTGGGATTTAGTGTTTCTAGTGTTTCTTTGGATAATTGTGATTTTATTCCTCAAATAAAGTCACTTATACAGTTTTGGGCCTTTATACAATTTGAGGTTGTAATGTTAGTCCTCATATTATTTTTTTATTTATTTATTTTGACGTTCTTAGTCCTTTCGTTAATAAAATCGTTAAAGTTAATGGAAGTTTCATTTGAAGGGCAAAAAATAAACATTTGTCTTTCATTTTGTGGTGTTTTTCAAGCTTTGGTCCAATGCACCCGTTTACCCTATTTTTCTTCACGCTTCAAGAGAGAAAAACCAAAAATCTAAATTTGAGGAACAAGTTTTCTATATAATCTTAACAAAACATTGTCAATAATATATTTCGTGTATAAAGCAATTCCTGCAACATATGTGTAACGCAGAAAACAACACCCATACTAAAAGTAGACATCCTTGAATAATTAATTAAAACACCAACACAATTCAACATAATATTCCACAATCTCAAAAATTAAGTAGTTCATTATCTTAACTTTTTAAGTTCCTTTGTCTATTTTGTCTTTCTTTCTGAATTTTTTTAATCTATCGATATAATAAATAGGATAAAGGCAATATTGTAAAGACAATAAAATTAATATGATAAAGCCAATACTTTTAAAGACATAAAATTAATATGATAAAGCCAATATTTTGCGTTACACATTCTTTGCAGGTATTACATTATACACCAAATGGGTTATTGACAATTTTTTTATTAAGATTATATAGAAAATTTGTTGCTTAGATTCATTTTTTTTATTTTTTTTCTCTCCTGAAGCTTGAAGAAAAATGAGGGAAATGAGTGCATTGGACCAAAACTTGAGAAATACCACAATATAGGAGGAAAATGACTATTTTTTCCCCTCCAAATGAAACTTCCATTAATATTAACGATTTTATTAACGAGATGGCTAAAAATGCGACAAGAACAACGGTTTGAAGTTCAAAACTGCAACCTCAAATTGTTTGAGGACCAAAACGACTTAAGTGACTATTTGAAGACAAAAATTGTCTTTGTCCCGTGTTTTTTATTTTGTAAACAATTAATTTAGATTGTATTTTTTACTACAACAAAAATATTTTTACGAAAAAGTTATTTTTTAAGTTTTATTGTAGTTAAATGAAATTGAAATATTTAAAGTATTATATTTATATAAAAATATAATTTATCATATCATTTATTTTTTTCCAATTTAATTAATAATTCATTAAATAAAAAAATGCTTATTTTTTTATTTTAAGAATTAAAAATTTTATAATTTTTTTCAAATTTATTTCCGTGGCAAATAACAATTTTTTTTTTGTAGTGACGGCATTTACTTAAATATTGTAACTATTAAAATTACGAATATCATTGTAGTGACAAAATAAATATGCTTATCATAATATATATATAATTAATTAATTATAATGATAATTTCAATATTATTGCTCATTTTTGCTGCTAATATTTTCTTTTTTATTTTTAGTGGCATCATACAAAACTGGCTATGCTCCAATGTGCATATTCAGGAGAAATCGCAATTTCAACCCCAGAATATATGATGATTTGTAGTATTAGTCTCATACATTTTGAAATAACCAACATTAGTCTCATACTTTAAGAAAACATTGCAAAGTTAGTCCCGCGTAGTAAAATTAGTCCACACTTTAGAAAAATATTGCAAAATTAATCCCACATTTTAGCAAAATATTACAAAATTAGTCCCAAAGTTTTTCGCAAATGTTGCAAAGTTAGTCCCAAAAGTTACAATTTTTTACGGTGGGACTAATTTTGCTATGTTTCCTAAAGTGTGGAACTAATATTGACTATTTTAAAAAATATGGGACCAATATTGCAAACCACCATATACTTGGGAACTAAAATTGCAATTTTTCTCGCATATTCAGTGTCCATTGTACTATCATTACTAACAATTTAATTACAACCTCATACATTTCAGACATCAATGATCAACAAAACACCATATATTAGTTAGGTTAACAACCTTTAATGACTTTAATTTTTATAAATTTACCACGGCTTGACAAGTCGACGTGAAAACTTAAGTTTTAACCACGGTCAATCAACATTAGCTATGATTTTACTTATTATCAAAATATATATCACAGTTTTTAGTTGTAGTAAATATTTTAGTCCCACTTACAGAAACAACTACTAACAGTCGTTATGCAGTTATGATTAATTAATATTCGACACGATATTTTTATTTTTAATTATGGTAATTAACATCAGTGAAAAGTCATATATCTTCTAATGTGCCGATTCGAAAGAGAGGAATTAATTTATATTTCGGGAACTGTGATGTGGTAGTGATTACAACAGTGGAGATACTTTGGTTTTTTGAATGTATTTATGATGGATTTTATTACCGAAAATTAACTTTCATACCCCTAAGAATATTTTAATATTATTAATTATTGGTGTACCCATCAAAATGATTATGACTCAGTTTGTTCGTAACACAATTAGGGGTGTAAATGATTTGAGTCGAGTCGAACACATTATTGTTCAAGTTTGTCTGAATTATTATCGAGTTTTAAAAATTGTGTTTGAGTTTAGTTTGATTATTGTTCTAATCGAGCGCAAACGAGCTTTAGTTGGATCAAACACGAGTCGAGCTTGAGTAATTTGATATTTTTAATTATATTTTATTATTTTTGCACTAATTGAATCGAGCTCGAGCCGAGCTCAAAAGTTTACCGAACAAATTTCTTTTGTTCAAGTTTGGTTTGTTAATTTAAATAAATCGAGCTCAAACGAGTTTTTATCGATCGAGTTCAATCGAGTATCGAATAGTTTGATTATTTTTTTAGCCCTAAACACAATAATACAAGGATACTTGCAAATATATAATTGAAAGAGTTATCTTTTTGCTTTAATTTTCAATGGAGCTGTTAAAATTTATTCGAATTTGAAATCTTATGCTTCTTAAATAGAAAATTTGAGAAATATTTATATATTTTCAGACCTGAATTGATGGAACTCCAGAAGAACTCAAAGAAAGATAGCTTGATCATTGCTCTCATTGGAAAAAATATGATTTTTTGCTATAGTTATTA
Organism: Sesamum alatum; assembly: GCA_034509735.1. NCBI lineage: Eukaryota > Viridiplantae > Streptophyta > Magnoliopsida > Lamiales > Pedaliaceae > Sesamum > Sesamum alatum. Next base: position 5,255,463 of record JACGWO010000006.1, read on the forward strand.
ATTACTATGATTAAAAGTAAAAATAAATAAATCATGGTGAATAGAAATTGACCACGGCTTCGTAATGATAATTAGCCGTTGTTTCTGCAAGTGAGCTAAACCAAAACATTAGTTATAGCTAAAATTATGGCAAATATTTTGACTATAAATAAAAATCACGATAATTATTAATTAAGTGTGATAAAAAAATTATTTTTTTGCATTGATTTTATTTAACTATAATTAATAATTATAATTTCTTATAATTTATAAATCATGATCATTTATAATGCAGCGATATTTCAATATTTTTTAGTGTCTTGACCCAAAATTGCTAGAGAAAAATATGGCCATATTTAGAGGTTATCTCTAAGAATTGTCTTGTATGTTCTTTCTTGAAAAAAATGATGAAATTTGAAAAGAAGAACGTGGAAAGAAAGGCGTGTGAGATGAGTCATGAGTGGAAAAGAAAAAAAAAACGTGAGGAGAAAGAAGTTTGAAAAAGTTGTCGAAGAAGCCTGGCTCAATTGATAAAGTTGAGACTTTATGATTATAGAAGTCATGGGTTCGAATTTTTTATGTGGGATGATGTTGTTGCTACTGTATATAATGGGTATTATTTGCTGCTATAATAGCTAGGTGTTAATATATATGATATTGTTGATATGATTGCTGTATTTGTCTCTATTCGATATTGATAACCGACAGAACTGATTGTAATTACTTTACCTGAATTAATAAAGTTCATCACTTGCAATTCAAAATAAAAAAGTTTGAAAAAGTGGGTTTTTATTCGATAAGCCTTATAATTATTAACTCTTAAAGTAAAAGCAATTAATTATTTTTTTTAATATATCGATTACAATTATCGATATTAAATATTTATACCCAACAACTATAACAATTATATATCAATTATCATTATCAGACAATTATATGTAATCAACAACTAACAACTACTGACAACTATAACAACCATATATGAATCATTATTATCAGATAATTATGTCCAATCAACTACTACTATTAAAATAGAATGACTACTACCATTAAAGTAGAATAACATCCCACATGTTGGCGGAGTTCATAGAACCCCAACTTTGTCAATTGAGCTAGGCCACATTGGCGAGCGTTAAAATTATTATTATGACAAAATTTTAATGAATGCACGGGATGCTATTCATTAAAATTGCAATTTTGTTTTATAGTATATGGTGTTTTGGGGAATTAGTCCCATACTTATTATAATAGCTAATTTAAGTTCACTAACTTAATAGTGGTAAGCATAAAGCATCACATTGTTAATAAGGAATGACCACGTGTTGCGCATATGGCCATTAAATTCAACTAATTAAATATTAAAAAACATGAGATTGATATTACGAAGCCCCATATATACTGTGAGACTAAAATTACAATTTAATGGTGGGATGAATATTTAACTAGCTAGACTTGACGACGAACATGGTGATTCTGTAAAAACAAATAAGGGGCGATACTTTTGGCATACCGTCGTTAAGTTGCAAGACTGAAATTGGTTATTGGTTATTAACTCGAATGATATTTGTAATATAACCCGCCACAACTATGTAATAATACAGATATTGTTTTTATATCCTAATCGAATTCGCTGGAAATTGTTCGTAAATATGTTTAAGTTGAAATTAATGTAATTGATTTAATAATAAAGAAAGTTGTAGCTAAATTATACTCGTAAGTACGTATCAAGTTCATATTCCTAGAATAATTGAAAAAGAGGTTTTGGTCGTCGTTTATGAGGAGTTTTCTCTGCATGAGAATGGTTGTTGTACTACATTTCTAGTGTTCAATTGTTCTTTTACTTCTAATCTTGTGGTAGGGATTTCCCTAGTCTGGTTTGCTCCTATTTCTGTGTGGTGGAGACTTATGGATGGTGATCTCTTGCGTCTCGATTCGATGCTCTCCCTTACAGTGGAAGAAGGTGAGGGTGTGTCCATCCCTCAATCTGAGTGGGAGAAAGGTTCTGGTGGTTTTCGTTTGATGTTGGTAGGGCGTCTGCTTTCGCCTCAATCTGTCCGCTTTGATGCTCTGAGGGACTCCCTCACCAACATGTTTCAGACTGTGCGGGGTATTGTTGTCCGTAAGATCTTGGAGTCCCGTTTTTATTTAATCTTTAATCACTTTGAAGATCTTCGGCGTGTATTGGACCTACGCCCTTGGATTTTTGACCGGAACTTGGTGGTTATCCATCCGTTGTCTCCAACGGCTAACCCGTTGGAGGTGGACTTGGACTGGTGTCCGTTCTTTGTTCATGTCCATGACCTTCCTTTGCTCAATGTACGATAGCAGTGGTACGTTATATTGGTGAATGCCAGGGGCTTGGTTAGATATTGAGGATATAGGACGGGATATTTCTTGGTACGACACAATTCGTATCCGGATCAATCTTAACATCACGGTACCGCTGAAACGTGCTCTCCGTCTGCACATGGAACTTGGTGATGAACTGGTGGTGCGATTTTCCTATAAACGGCTTCGTAAGTTTTGTTACTTGTGCGGTAAGTTGGGCCATATTGGACAGTTGTGTGATCTTCGTTTTCAAGAGCATTTTGAGGATCCTAGTACTAAGACCCCATATGGTGCATGGCTGCGAGCGTCGAGTCCAATTCGGAGATTTGGTGTTAATACTAATTCTGTTCGACCGACCTACATATGGCGTGGAGCCTCTAATTCGGGGTTGTTGGGAACGAGACGACGTGGTGCTCACATTTTTGGTGATTTTCGGCGAGTCAGTGTCGGCTCTCTTTGGCCAGAAGCGGCGGTTGGGGGCAGTTCGGTGGGGTGTGCGGCTTTCCAGGAGCGAGTTGATAAATTTGCGGGGCGGTTGGTTGAGATAGACGGACAGGAGCAAGCGAGTATGGGTCGGCGATTAGTGGACCAAGACTCTGATTCCCTTGAACTGCACGAAGGACCAACTGAGTGTCACGGACCTGAAAGACCTGCGACTGGCCCAGCCCACTTCCGTTCAGCCCGATCCATCTCTGAAGGTTCTATGGGCTCCTCTTTGGACCCATCCGAAACTCGGCCCAAATCTGCGGTAGGCCCTTCCAATACTGCTCAGCCCATACCTTCTTTGGCTAAGATTCCTTCTAATTCTCCAAGGATTTCTGAAATTCCCTGCGGTGGGGAATTTGAGGTGGGTGGTCCGAGCTCCTATGTTCCATCTCTGACTCACCTGCGGCAGATTCTGGCCGGAGAAGACTTGTTGTTGGCCACGGTTTGTGCTTCCTCCTCGATTCCATTAATTGGTGTACCCGTTGTTGCCCCTTTCGAGATTGCTGCGGAAAGGGGCGTTTTCTGCTTCTTGTGGGTCTGCTCAGAGGGGGTCTGATTGGCGGGGACGGGGTCGGCGAGGAAGAGGCCGAGCTTGCGGTCGAGCTGATGGTGTGGGTACTAAGAGACAACTGCCTTTCTCATTCGGTGGTGGATTGGATACTCCACCTCCAAAGCGCCATATTTTCGGTTCGTCATCCCTGGTTTATCTTTTCTCATCGGCGGAGGTTGCTATGCACCTTCGTCGTTCGCCATGAGTTGCTTGGCGTGGAATTATCACGAGATTGGGGAACCCAGGACAATTCGTCATTTACACGAACTCCTTCGCGAATTTAATCCCCTAGTGATCTTTCTGTCGAAAACAAAATGTAATGGAGGAAAGGCAGCATGGATAAAACAATTCTTGAATTTACATGGAGTAGCTGTGGATGCGGTGGGTGAAGTGGAGGGCAAATGTTGTTATGGCAGAAAGAGGTCGATGTTTCCTTACTCAGCTTTTCGCTATATCATATCGATGCGGTTGTTACTTGGCAAGGTAAGTGTTGGAGGTTCACGGGGTTTTGCGGCGATCCTGAGTCGAGTCAGCATCGTCATTCTTGGGATGTTCTGCGATCACTTCATCAACATTCAATTTTATCATGGCTCTGTTGCGAAGACTTTAATGCTATTTTATTCCAGCACGAGAAAGACAGCCGATGCGCCACGCCGGAATGGCAAATACGGGACTTTCGGCAGGTCATGAGTGATGTCCAGTTAACAGATTTAGGATATCAGGGCTTTGAGTATACGTCGTGCAATCGGCGTCAATTTCCAGCTACAGTCCGGTCGCGACTTGATCGTGCGTTTGGAGATATGTCTTGGCAAGGTCTATTTCCTAATCATTCGGATATACATCATCCGACTGCTTATTCGGATCATTGTGTTCTACTGATTCTATTAGCTCCTGAAGGTTCATCGGTGAGTCCTATTCCGCGTCCGTCTTTTAAATTTGAGGCATCCTGGGCTCGGTTTTTGGAATGTAAGGAAATTATGTTAGACTCGTGGCAGTCTTGGAGGATTGGTGAAGGGGGGATACTGATCTGAAATGCTTGAGAATTGGAGCTATTATCATGGTCGAGGTTGGAAGAAATGCAAGAAATGGGTGGAACGACGTATCAGTGTTTTGCAGTAGAGTGAATGGACTACAGAGGTTTATCATGAACTTGCGAACCGACGTCGGGAATTGGAGGGTCTGCTCTCTGATGCGGCTGTGAAATGGCGACAACGGGCCAAACAACACTGGCTAGCCGTTGGTGATCGGAATACGCGATTCTTTCATGCTTAATCCTCCATCAGGGAAAAAACAAATCACATAAGTCGGCTACGTGATGGCAATGCAGAATGGATATCTAATAAGGAGGGTATTCAGAGGTTAATTTCCACATACTTTCACTGCATTTCCTCTTCTACTAATCCGTCTCATCATGATCTCAGCTCTGCTTTGAGGGGGATTCAGACTCGCATAATAGCGGAACAGAATGCAACTCTCACTGCTCCTTTTGAGGCTACGAAAGTGCAAACGGCTTTGTTCTCTATGTCGCCGTTAACCTCACCTGGACCGGATGGTTTCCCTCCCTACTTTTTCCAGCATTACTAGAGCATCGTAAGTACGGACCTTATACAATGTGTACTTCGGATTTTAAATTCGGGTATCATGCCTACAGCTGTCAATCATACCAATATTGTGCTTATTCCGAAACAAAAAATACCTGAACTAGTGTCTCGCTTTCGACCCATAAGCTTGTGTAATGTGGTATATAAACTTGTCTCGAAGGTTTTGGCTAATCGGTTGAAGGGTTGCTTGGAATCTGTTGTCTCGCATTCTCAATCAGCATTTGTTTGTGGTCGTCTTATCTCGGACAATGTCTTAATTGGCTTTGAGTAATCATTATTTGAAACATAAGAAGAAATGTAGGAAAGGCTATTTTGCATTGAAGCTTGATATGAGCAAAGCTTACGACCGGATTGAATGGTCGTTTGTGGAATCGGTTTTGTATCGTTTTGGATTTGCTGATTCGTTTGTTCGGTTGATTATGATGTGTCTGTCTTCCGTCAGTTTTTCGTTTGTGTCAAATAGGGAGTCCTTTGGATTCTTACAGCCGAATCAGGGTCTACGACAGAGCGATCCTTTATCACCTTACCTATTTATCCTTTGCTCCGAGGTGTTTAGTTTATTATTATAGGAATCTGAATTTAATGGGATATTGCAGGGTGTTGCAATTGTAAGACGGGCTCCTATGGTCTCTCACTTGCTCTTTGCCGATGACTCCCTCATTTTCTCTAAAGCGACGGAGGAAGCTGTGATGTGTATTGGTGGGATTCTTTCTCTCTACGAGCGAGCGTCGGGTCAGCAGGCAAATTATGCTAAATCAGAAATGATTTTCAGCCCTGATGTTGATAGTGTTCGACAACACCAGTTAGCGGGGATATTGAATGTGTGTGGTGCAGAAGTTGGAGAAATATTTGGGTCTACCATCTGTTGTTGGAAGAGCTAAAGGTGATGTGTTCAAGGGCCTTCGTAATAGAATTTGGGCTAGATTAGCAGGACTCTCGGAGAAAACCTTATCGAGCGCCGGTAAGGAAATTCTAATTAAATCTGTTTTGCAAGCCATTCCCAACTATGTCATGCAATGCTTTTTATTACCAGACTATCTGATTCGGGAAATACAATCAACCTTTGCTGATTTTTGGTGGAGTTCTCCGAAGCAACGTAGGATTCATTGGGTGGCTTGGACCCATTTATGTGAGAGCAAACGACAAGGCGGGCTTGGTTTTCGGGACCTTCGACGGTTCAACTTGGCATTGCTCGCCAAGCAGGCCTGGCGTCTCCAATCTAATTCAGCGAGTCTCCTTGCTCGATATTTTCCAAGATCAACTTTTGCTGAGGCATCAATTGGGTTCAAACCGTCAGCAACATGGCGAAGTATTCTGTCGGCCAAATTTATCATATCTGTCGGTTGTCATTGGCAAGTTGGCGATGACTCTCATATTCGTGTTTGGCGTGACCTGTGGATTCCTAGACCATTCCACTTTCGTCCAATTACGGCAAAGCACCCTGAAGCTGAAAACTTGTTAGTGGCTGATTTGATACTTCCTCAACACTCTGGTTGGGACTTACCGAAGTTACAAAACTTGTTCTGTGCTGCTGATGTTGAGCTTATACAGTCTATCCCCATCGACGGTAATGATGAAGCCGACAGATTCATATGGCACTATTCTACTCATGGTAATTTTTCTGTTAAGAGTGCTTATTGTGTGGCAATGCGTGAAACTGCCCGTCTTCATGATACACATACGGAGTCTTCGGAGAATGTCAAGCAAGCTAGTTGGAATTTCTTGTGGCATACGAAGCTTCCGGGTAAGATTAAACACTTTGGCTGGAAGCTTTGTCAAGGTGCGTTGCCAGTTCTTTCGAATTTACATCGTAGACAATGTCCCCATTGGGTTCATATTTTAAATCCAAGTCCAGCCCATTTGAGGTCCAGCCCAAGACCAAACCAACATCGGTTTTTTTTTTTTTTCCATATTGTACATGTTTGTTATATTATTTGTTTGATTAATTGTTATATTAGTTTTTTAAACATGAGGAGATTCGGACGTTTTGGAAAAAATTCTTCTTCCTATAATGTTAATTCTACCCCTTCTTCTAGAAGGCCTTCCCCGACCCTTCTATTTGACTACTACAAAATCAAAATGTGTTTTTAATACTGAAAAATAGAATATGTAAATAGGCTACTGGAAACTTTTACAACACCATCGCCTCAAACATCGATTTTGAAGGATTATATTATCCACGCGAACAATATCGACATAGAGAAGGTCGTCAAATATGTATGAGTGGGAAATGATTCCTGAATAATTTTGTGAAATATCTATTCTATGTTCTGTAATATTTATAGTCAATTTTCTATTTATTTATTTTCCCTTTTCCATTCCACATGTAAATTCTATAATCAATTTAATAAATTTGCCAGGTACTATTTTGAATAATTACCTAAATTTATGGTTTTTTTATAAATAGATAAATAGTAAATTAAATCTAACAAAAAATTATAATAAAACTTATGACCGGAAAAAAAAGTAAAAATTCACCAAAAAACTTAAATAAAAAATTGACTAACAAGCTTACAAGTTACAATTAGAAATTTAAATAATAACAAGCCCAACAGAACACTTAAAATAAATTTTAAAAAAAATAAACTGTATTAATGAATTAATGAACGAAAAATATAAAAATAGAACAATAAAAATAGAAGTTTGAAAAATCTAATAATATCAATGTAGAATAATAAAATAAAAATTATCATGGATTATTAAAAATAATTAGCCAATTGGACCAAACCACTAACCCAACCAAGTAGGTCGGGCCCAGCCCAAACCAGGATTGGGTGGTCCTAGGCCATTGAGTTGGGCCGATCCCAAGTGTTGGTAGCTAGGACTGGCCCAATCCCAAGCAGGCCTAGTCCAAATCAGCCCATTTTTTTATTGGGTTATTCCGATCCTGAATTGGATTAGCCTAACTCGATCCATTGTGCATCTTGATTCTACTTTAATAATAGTTATTAGCTTATTGATATATTAATTATTATATTTATTAATAATCAAAATTTATAATATATATAGTTGTAAATTGTAATTGATTCACGCACACAAACAAAAAATAGTAGGTTCGGAAATCACTTAACTTAAATAAGACTATTCAACTAATTAATCATTTCTATTTTAACCACCCGTTGATTGATTATTATTATCAGGTGTGAAGCAATTATCATAAGACTCGATCTTCACCATACTAATATCAATCATTAGCTTAAATCCAATGCTCATTATTAATTAATATCAACAATTATTATTATTATTCTTTTTTTTTTCATGTTTCATAAACTGACTAACTATATATATAGTTAATAAGTTTTATTTTTAAGGTTTTATTTTTATAATTTTTGGAAGATATATAAAGAAAGAAAAATAGAGATAGTGTTTGTATAGATTTGGAGCTTTTAGCATGTTTGGTTAAAATATAAAATTTCTTAAAACAAAGTGAACTATGTATTTTATAAAAATGTATAAGTACTAAACATTCGTCATCATAACTATTTTTAAATTAAACCAAATGTTGAAGGGTAAATTACAACGAGCTATTTTAAAATTTGACATAATTATAAATACTCCTTTGTTGTTAAAAAATTTACCAATAGCCCCCTAATTTTAACAATAATCCAACAACTAATCCAATCGTTAGTTTCCTTAGGTTTTCGTTCATTTTTATGATGAATTGACCAAAATATCACTGTAGACTATGAATTATTAGTTTACTTACTTTTTAAAAAATTTTGAAATTTTTTTATGGTTTAAGTGCTAAACATAGTCCTATAACGAGCGAAACCCTTGTTTTGTGGACAAATTTTTAAATTTTTCTATCCACATCTTTTGATTTTTTTTATATTTTTTTATATTTTTAAATATAAACAATTTAAAAAGAGCAAAGGTGACAATTTTAGGATTCCATACAAGGATTACATAGTTTTATCAAATATTACGAATATTGATAAATTTCCAAACAACAAAGTATTCATAATTATGCCAAATTTCAAAGAAACTCGTTCTAATTCACCAAAACTAAAGACAAACAAAACCAAAGATGTTTTAAGTGTAATAACTCCAAGAAGTTCCTACGAATCAAAGAATTAAAAATAATATTATAAAAAAAAAGATTAAGCATGAAAATTTCAAGAATACAAGAAAAACAAAACAAAACCCCCAAAAAAAAAATAGTGATAGCCCTAGCTATCTATATTTCACAACTCATCATGAAAGTGCTCTTCTTCATGATCATGATCATCACCAGAAGTCGTGCCACTCTCCTCGTACGCTTTTCTCACAATAGGACTGCACACTTCTTCCAACTCCCTCATCTTCTTCTCCAATTCATCCTTGTCCGCTTCCTCATTGTTTTCCAGCCACTCCACAGCATCCCTCAGTGCATTTTCAGTCTTCTTCCTATCGTCGGGCTCAATCTTGTTCGCGAGCTTCTCGTTGTCATTGATTGCGCTCTTCATGTTGAACACGTACGTCTCAAGCTTGTTGCGTGCCTCAACTCTCTCTTTGGCCTTCCTGTCGTCCTCCGCGAACTCCTCCGCCTCCATCACCTTCCTACGGATCTCTTCTTCGCTCAGACGGCCGTTGTCGTTTGTTATGGTGATGGACTTAGACCTTTTGGCAGCCTTGTCTTGTGCCGTCACGTGCAGTATGCCGTTTACATCCACCTCAAACGTAACTTCAATTTGAGGCACTCCTCTGCAAGAAAAGAAACGAAACGAAGTCAGGCTTATAAACTTTTTAAAACATTTTTTTTGGGACAAAATGGTCAATTTTAAGCTTTTGGTTGAAAATTACAAACCTCATGGAGTATTTATAATTTTTCAAATAACAAGGGGTATTTATAATTATACCAAATTTCAAGGAAAGTAGATGTAATTTACCAAAAAAAAAAAAAAAACACTTTTAAGCCAAAATACCTTGGAGCGGGTGGAATGCCGGACAATTCAAACTGTCCGAGTTCGTGACAATCTTTCGCCATCGCCCTTTCTCCTTGATATACCTAAAACATTAATTTTGATGCAGTTTGAGAATTAGGAAGGTAAATTGATCAATATCAGACAACTTGGTTAAAGAAAACCTCTGCAATTTGTCAGCAAACATACCCTGATTGATACAGTAGTTTGCTGGTCTTGATAAGTGCTGAAAATCTGTGATCTCTTGGTCGGAATCACAGTGTTTCTTGGGATCAGCTTTGTCATAACTCCACCTACTGTCTCAATGCCTAAACTCAATGGATTCACATCAAGCACAAGAACATCTGCAAGCCCAAAAAGAATTCAGGGTATTTGCAATTCTTGGTTAGTAAGTGCTTAGGAAAGGAGCGTTCTTGATTTACAACTTATATAATTCTCACCATAAAAGCAGAAGTTATTGCAGACGTACCTTTAGTTTCTTCCCCACTGACGATTCCCCCTTGTATGGTAGCTCCATGGGCGACGGCCTCGTCCGGATTAACACCCTTGTTTGGTTCCTTCCCACCGAAATAGTCCTTAAGCAGCTGTTGCACCTTGGGAATCCGAGTGCTGCCTCCGACGAGCACAATCTCATGAACGTCGGACGCTTTCAGGTTCGCATCCTTCAACGCCTTCTTCACGGGCTCCATCGTCTTCCTGAACAAGTCCATGTTCAACTCCTCGAACCTCGCCCTCGTCAGAGCCTCCGAGAAATCCTTACCATCGAACAAGGCCTCAATCTCAACGCGAACCTGATGTTGACTGCTGAGAGCTCGCTTCGCTCTCTCGCACGCCTTCCTCAGCTTCCCGAGAGCCTTCTTGTCCTGGCTGATGTCCTTGTTGTGCTTCTTCTTGATCAGCTTAACAAAGTAGTCCATCATGCGGTGATCGAAGTCTTCTCCGCCCAAGTGCGTGTCGCCGTTCGTGGCAAGAACCTCAAACACCCCGTTATCGATGCTCAGTACGCTGACATCGAACGTCCCGCCTCCCAGGTCGAATACAAGTATGTTCTTCTCGCCTTCCTTGTCCAGGCCGTAGGCGATTGCTGCTGCCGTTGGCTCGTTGATTATACGAACCACGTTAAGGCCTGCGATCGCACTGGCATCCTTCGTTGCTTGTCTCTGTGCATCATTGAAATAAGCTGCACAGCCAAACATTGATGTCTTAACTTGTCTTTATTAATCTTACTATCAACATTTGGATCAAAGAATTTGAATTAAAATTTTCCTTCTTTCAGATTCAAATCCATCCGTCCAAATACACTTTAAAAAAGCACATAATTATACCTGGAACGGTTACGACTGCATGATGAATTTTCTTTCCCAAGTACGATTCAGCCGTTTCCTTCATCTTTCTTAGCACCATAGCACTGATTTCCTCAGGACTAAAGACCTTAACTTCGCCATCTTTGGTCGGAACCTGCACGTAGGGCTTCCCGTCTTTGTCCACGACCTGATAAGGCAACATCTTCATGTCGCGTTGGACCTCCGGATCATCAAATCTACGAAAACAAGCCATCAAAATTGATTTTCAACAAAATTCAACTAGTAAAGTAATTAAAATTTTTGACTCACTTTCGCCCGATTAGCCTTTTGACATCGAAAACAGTACGTTCGGGGTTGAGGGCTACTTGATTCTTGGCTGCTTCTCCGATCAAACGATCTGTATCGGTGAATGCAACCCACGATGGCGTGATCCGATTCCCTTGATCATTCGCTATGATCTCAACTTTACCGTTTGTGTAGACTCCCACGCACGAATACGTCGTGCCCAGGTCGATACCGATCACCGTCCCAAGATCCTGTTTTTGGGAGTTTTGTGCAGTTATTGCTATGCCTGCAAATAGTAGTGGTCGTTCCATACAAAAATTACATCACGAAGATAATATTAGCGATAAAATATTATTAAACGACAATCTTGAAGTTGTCGTTAAAGATATATATATATATATATATATAATAATTCTGATCTTGTCACAATATAAATATCAACACAAAAAAAAATAGAGAAAATTGTGAGAGAAGGTTACCTGAAACAAAGAGAAGAAGAAAGCAGAAAACCACATTCTTGAAACCCATATTGTCTTCTTTATTGTTTTTGTAGAGCAATGGATGTATGTATGTATGGTAGATAGTTCTGGGAAGAAGGGGTACTTATATAGGCTGTGGGTGGTCGAGGTGCACCAGGAAACGGCTATGTAATTCGGCCAATAGATGTCAAGGATGAAGAAGTTCGAAGTAATTCGACCTATTAGAGGTTGACACGTGTGGTGGTTAAGAATCGAACTCCTAGTTCTGGCGGGGAAAGAGTTAGTTTGTTCTCCGAGTTGTTTTTGAAGTTGGGCTTGGAGAATTATGTATAAAACAATTTGTTTGATTTGTTTTTTTAAATTTAGATGATGTTAATACTAACAAGTTGATTCAGTAAATTATTCTATATTATTGCTTTGATTTTGGTAAGAAAATATTGCGTATCTCGTCTCATAACTTAAGCTCAATATATTTTCATTCTCACTGTTATCGGAATTTTTTGAATATAGTTGAAAAAAGCCGCATTTTCAGTCATCTGCCAACTCTCATTTGAAAATTGACAGAAAAAACCACATGTAAGTCACATAGTCATTATCTTTTTATAATGGAGGGAAACGACCATGTGACATGCACGTGGTTTTTTCCATCAGACGAAATTTGGTAGGAGAAATATTGAAATTAAAAGTGATAATTTTTTGAGTTATAGGATTATTTTCGTTAATTTCCTAAGTAATGAGAATAAAAGTTATGAGCTTAAGTTATAAAATAAAAAATATAATTTTTCCGTTTCCATAACTACACAATGGCAATTGATGTGATTATCACGGTCTACATCATTACCATTATTTTTTTGAAATGAACCCCAGTTCTTTTTTTTGTACTTCTTTCTTGTTTAATAGTATCTAATAATTATTATATACATACTATTGGGCAGTCTTTATTTATTTATGTGATATTTTTTACCAGCAAACCCATTTTAATTATTTGGTACGTATAGATGGCAATGGATCCGGTCTACAAGACTCGGGCCGCTCGATTAGGGCGAATTTTGAAGCCTTAACATGATTTTGGGACGAATCCAGGGTCTTAGTTTTTTGAACCTAGATAAGGGCCTATTTATTTTTTTCTAATTTTTATGTATTTAATATGTTCTTATACCATTTTAGTACAGGTATTAAAAAAATGTGTATATTTTATTTATATTTATATAATATACACTACAAGAAAATAGCTTAATAACAACGAAAAGATTTGTTGCTGAAGTCAGCGTCGAACTAATTAGTAAGTAAAATTCTCATTGTTAATCTACACTACTTAATATATATTTTAAACATTTCGTTGCTAAATATTTTTAGCAAGTAAATTCCGTTGTTAAATTCATTAGCAAGTAAATTTCTTGTATTATATAATGCATTAGCAACGAAAATTTTACTTACTAATTGCTATAGAGCGTTTTTCTTATAGTGATATAAAGTCAATATTTTATAAATAAAATAATGATATAAAATAGTTTATAAAAATTTCAATATATATATATATATACACGCGTAACACATATTTTAAATCTTTAATATTTTAATGTCCTAAAATAGGCACATATAAATTTATAAAAAAAAATTAACCTTTCAATAATACTATTATTTCATATTTATAAAGATATGATAGTATTGTATTATTTGCTTTAAAAAAAATTTTAATATTTTAAAAATATTAAATTTGGTCTATCAGTCCAGCCTGGCGGGCCGAGTCTTAAATCCAAGAATTTTTTGATGGATCGGGTTCCGAGTTTTGACAAACCCGCCCCAGACCCGCCCCACCCACCCCATCCCGTCCTATCGGTAAGTATCACTACAAGAAAATAGTTAAATAACAATGAAAAAAATTATTGCTGAAATCAGCGTCGAGTTAATTAGCAAGTAAAATTCTCGTTGCTAATCTACACTACTTAATATATATTTTAAACGATTCGTTGCTAAATTTGTTAGCAAGTAAATTTTCGTTGCTAAATACATTAGCAAGTATATTTCTTATATTAAACAATACATTAGCAATGACAATTTTACTTGTTAATTAGCTCGAAGTTGGTTGCTTTTCATTGCTATTTAACGTTTTTCTTGTAGTGTATAGTATATAAATTAGTTTTTTGAATTATATTAGTATAATTTCATTATAATAAAAGATTTACTCATTATGTATATGTGTGACAAATTAAAGGATACATCATGAGCAAAATGCCTGATCCAACTAAATTGTTAATGGGAAGACATGTTTTAAAGACTTGAAGCTTGTTTTCTTGAGAATAAATAAAGGAGAAAAATCTTTAAACTCTTGCTATATTTGTTTTTGTTGTAAAATAGGTTTGGAAGATTGGCTTCCCACCAATATTTGACCAATAAATTAAGTGGGCTTCAAATGATAAAATTGTAGTTACTTTGAGTTAGCTTAGTTTATATAAAGTGTAGATAATTTAGGTATATATAATTTCTGAACAAAATTTTTGGGTGAACGAAGAATTAATAATGTCACTTTTTTTTAACATTTACTAATTACTAAATTAACATTTATTTCAACCATAATATATTCAATTTTTGTCGCTAGATTATGGGTAAAGATTTTGTTTTTATTATGTTCAAATATTGAACACGACTCTCACGTATTAAATTTTCAACAAACTTAAGACCTAAACTATCTATAGGACCAAAACTGTTAAAAGTTATTTTGGGGACCAAAAATGAATAAGTGGAAAATAGTAGGCAAACAGAAAATATAGGGATTATTACACTCACCTCCCCTGAGGTAAAGTGTAATTACATATAGACTCCTTGTAGTTTGAAAAATTATATTTAGTACTCCTGAGGTCATTAAAAAAAATCGGGTAAAGTGATGCATTGAAAGTGTACCTCTATTTTGTAGGACGAAAAATGTAATTTGGCATGCATATGTGTATGTTTATAAGAGATTCATATTATTTAGTCACGCTCTCTTGAAGCACAAAAAAACGACATTTGAAGACGAAAATAATTCAAAGGTTTATCAGTGTAATTCGGAAAATGCAATAATTTGTTGCACACTTCAACTAGCGAATCGGTCTCCGTCTTGAATTTTCTTAAATTTGATGAACTTAATTTTTAAACAGATTCATTGATATTTTCCTCAATATTTCCATCACTTTAGTCTTTTATGTTTTTTTTTTAATGCACGAACTCAGTTCCTACGTACCCAAATTCGAACACAAGACTTTCTGTAAAAAAAAATAATTGAAAAAAAAAATAGCCCAAACTTTTAGATTGTGAAATTCGAACACAAGACTTTCTGTAAAAAAAAATTAATTAAAAAAAAAATAGCCCAAACTTTTAGATTGTCCCATGCACAAGGGACTTGCTTTAGTCTGTCCCTTTGTTCCATGTCCAGAAAATAAATCCCAAGAATCCCTTTTTGTGTGTGTTTAATGAGGAATAGTTATAAATATAATCTATTCGAATATCTTTGATACTATTTATACTTAAAACTTAAATTTAATAAATTTCAAAATGGATACAGAAATTAAAAAAGTATAACTAAATTGACATCTAACATATTATTCCATGTCATCACTTAAGAGGATACAAAAGTGAGATGTCTAAAAACATATATTAATGAATCTCACTCCTCTTATATCATTCAATCACATAAAACAATGGTATCCAAAACAAAATAATGTGATCAAAACAACTCAACCCACAAAACATTTACTCACAATATAGAAGCTCCAAATCAGGAACACAATCTACGGCACCACAGTTCAGTATAAAACACAATCTTATTAACTAATTAATTCAAATATATTCCCGTTTTTATACCAAAATCTATACAAAATTAAAAATACATATTTGACACTAAAATTGAAAATGAAAACATAAACAAATGGGGCTATTATCGTCCCGACAGTTTTTAGCTTGGCGTCAAATGCTGATGACAGTCGCCTAGCTAGCTAGCGCATCGCCTTCTAACTACCAAGCCTGCGATAGTCCCGTTCATCATTGCGTGCGGCTGGCACAAGAATTCCACACCAATCAGCTACAATAGCCTATTTTCGTGTTAGTCGTGTGTAAGATACTTTCCTAAGTAGTAACATTTAGTATAACTCACATACACGTGTACGCACTATGTGATATGAAATATAAGATGCAACATGAAATTACAGTAACGAGACTTTGAGACGGAAAATAGTTTTGATTCGCACCAATGAGCATTTCTTGTTCAAGTAGAGTGCCTCAAGTTTTCTCCCAAGTAGGTGGATCCTGCAATATTAAGATGGCCATTTGCGCCATCCATGACGGAAAATCTTGAGTCGTCTAGAGGCCGCCAGTGTCGTTTCCTCTGGTTAACAAACCAGTTATTGATCTGCTTCTGGTCCAATCCAGTAACATCCGATAGCTTGTTTTTCTCCTCCTCCTGCATCACAATGCAGAACGAACGTAGCAAGAAATTAAAGGGTGTTGTTCAACCCTAGGGCTCATTTACGTTAATTAAATTGTATTTAAGGTAGAGCCTAATGGCAACTACCTTAAAAGGCTAAAACAACTCGATTAAACACTAAAAAGAGGACTTCTGAGAAGATTTTCTATTTCATATATGACCATAGAAACTAGTAGCAGCCATCGCAGGAGGAATGCCGGGCTAGTCCCACTTGCCTATCCGCAGACCGTAAAGCATGACATCGATACTAGACAAGACGGTTATGGTCGGTATTAATAGAGCTATGAGAGTAAGAAGTGGGGGGGCTCATTGCATACCGTTCATTGACCAACGCTGGCCAATGGACATATCGGGTGAAGAAGATGGCTCCATACGGAAAGATCATAAAGAGCGCTCTACGGATCGGACCATCGGTCGGGTTTTCATCCAATGATTGATTTTATTCAAACGCTCCAAAAACTTATTTTTAAAATAAAATTTAATATTTTATACACTCTAAAAACATCTTATAAAACATATAATCGTATAAGATCTTTTAGATAAGCTTACCAAACATCCTCTTAGTAGGAAAATAAAACAACAGATGAATGTTCTTCTATCAAATAAAAAAGTAAACATATAACTATAGATGAGGGATTTCTAACCAGCAAAACCCAAATTTCTTTCGATCCCATATTTTGTCCTACGATCTTTTTCACGTCCCATTTCAAGGAAAACTTTTATAGCAGAATATTACAGTTGCTCTTTCCGCAAAATGTTTAGTCTTTGTATGTTTAATTGCATTTTTAGTCTCGTAATTATAATTTTTTGACATTTTGGTTTTGTAACTTATTCGAATATGTCACTTTCCGGCCAACTTTGAATATTCCGTCCAATTTTGTTATGAAATCACAAAAACTAAAAATATGTAGGACTAAATTGCTAAGCTAGTAAGTTAGGACAAAATATTTTTTTTGGTCCCGTAAGATTAGGAAATGATTGTTTGGCACCACAACTTAGGTAGGTGACTAATTTAGTCCCATAAAACACGTTTTTGGTATTTTTGTTCCAAAATGTCACGTTTTTTAGTTTTCTTGGTCCTAAAAAAACTGAAAAACGTGTTTTATGGGACTAAACAGCCACCTACCTAAGTCGTGGTATCAAAACAAATAATGTTCTAATCCTACGGGACCAAAAAAATATTTTGCCCTAATAAGTTATATGATTTAAATGCCAAAAGACCATAATTACGGGACCAAAAGTCGATTTAAGTCCCTCTTTGTCAGTGGATGTGGCCTAGAGAAATTCTTATATGCATCGAGTACGAAAACATAAGAAAGTACAGATTATGCCACATCAACAATGGCATCGACGCTAGTCGATATTTTCACATCCAATGCATATAAGAATATTCCCTCTAGCCTGACTGTATATATCTCATGAATGCGACCTACACTATTGAGTACACATCTGTTGTCTCATAATGCAGGGTGCAATTTTGAAGTAACAAATCAATAAACTGACAAATACATCGAAAATTACCGTGGGATAAGGCCACCGGTAGTGCTCGTTCCACCAGTCGAGCAACGCTAGTCTCGCATCCTCCGGTAGTTTCCCTTTCTTCCTTTGCTTCAAGAATTCCTTCCTCAAACTGCTGAGATAACCGCGGTGTTTCCGCATTAGCATTTCTTTCAGTTCACAGTCCACTTCGCGTCTTTGAGTATAATCTTGATTTTCATTGAGTTTCCGACGATGGATATCCTCATTAGATCGCCCGCATCCGTCATCTGATCACAAATGGATTACGAAAATCGCAATAATTTGAAGAAAAAAATTAATATACATAGTATTTTTCTAGGACGTATGTTCATAACCAGCTAAAATTACTCGTACAATCATATGTAATGTACATTGATGCATCAAACAATTCAACATTTAAAGCAGCATCTTAGGAGTAGTTTGCTAGTGAACCTCTATCGGTTAAAGAAAAGCAAATTCGGTCAATTTTGAATCACGTCAGTCTATATTTTAGCAACTACAATCCAAAGGGCAACATGACAAGAAAAGGGATTAATTGTAATTTTCGTCCTGTAATTATAGGTATTTGGCGTTTTGGTCCTTTAAGTTTCTAAGGTAGTAAAATAGTCCTTTAACTTTTTAATTTTCAGAATTTTTATCCTCTGGTCGCCAGATTTTTTAAAACTCGCCGAAATAATGGCCCGCGATTCACGCGTGAGACTTTTAAACTCGCCGGAAGAAGGGGCAATGCCTGAATGTGGTATTACTCAAGAAGACAATCAACCTCATCGCGTGCTATTATTCCGGCAAGTTTTAAACAATCCAGCGACCAGAGGACGAAAATCGCAAAAATTGAAAATTTAAAGGACTATTTTGCTACCCTAGAAATTTAAAGGACAAAATGCCAAATATCTATAATTACAGGACGAAAAATGCAATTAACTGAAAAGTTAAAGGACTATTTTGCTGCCCTAGAAACTTAAAGGACCAAAACACCAAATACTTATAATTACAGGACAAAAATTACAATTAACCCAAAAAAAAAATATAATGCTACATTCGGATTGCATGACTACAAATCCCTAGTTGCAACTTATTTGGATTTGTTTAAAAAATTTCAAATTCTTTAACTCCAAATTTGAACGAGATGTTTTGTTAAACATTACTGAATTTTAAATTCTAATCATAATATATAATTATTTCAAATTTTTTCTCCAAATCTTTCTTTCGAATCCAAATCTATTAATTCAATATAGACTAAACTCGCTTATAAACTCACTACAAGAAATATGACATTTAAACATAACTAATTGTCATGGTTAAAAATAAATAGCCGTAATAAATAATAATTAACCATGATCAAGCAACGTTTGTTAGTTGTGGTTTTAGCTAATTGGTATTTTGATCCTGTATGAATTGATTTTTGCAATTTAATCCTATAACTTCAAATTTTCGACAATTTTAAATCCTTTTCGGCTAATTTGACTGGAAAACTGCATGTGACTTGCACTAACTCAATTAACTTGCAATTTTAATCGTGTAACTTGGAAGGGGTTGGCAATTTTTAGTGCTCTAACTTAGAGAAATTGGCATTTGTGGTCCTCTGCGTGAATTGATTTACAGGATTAAAATTACAATTTAATTGAGTCATGTGCGAAAGTCACATGCAATTGTCCAAATAAATTAGCCGAAAATGATTAAAATTGCCAAAATTATATAGATATATGACTAAATTATGAAAATCAATTCGTACATGACCAAAAATACCACCCATAAATTAGAGAACTAAAATTACAATTTTTCGAGTAAGTTCATATGCAGGTCATTTGCAATAAGCTTTGATCGATTTCCTTGAAATGGATGAAATTGCAGACTCATTTGAAACAATGCAAGAAGCTCTTTTAGCAAATATAAACAACGGGATCCTTGACTTATTTCGATCATATTAATTATAAAATTATTATTAATATAACCTTTTAAAATCTATAATCTTAGAATTCATTTGGATGGATAAATTTAGATTTGAGGGGAAATGTTGAGAGAAATATTTCAATCGACTCCAAAAGAATTTTAAATCCACCAACATTCAATAAAACATAATTCCAAATTAGAATTGAAAAATCTTTATAATTTAAAATTATCCAAACAAATCCGTACTTGATTTATCCAAAACTTCAACAAACATTTTTTAAAATACAATTTAACATTTGTTATAAACTCTAACTTCACTTCTTATATTTTTTTTATTAATTTGTTGTTTCTATACCACTACAACAAAATCACTTAATAGCAACGAAAAAAATTAATATAAAAATCAACATCGAACTGATTAGCAAATAAAATTTTTGTTGCTAATCTACACTGCATTGATATATATATTAAATAATTTCTTGCTAAATTCGTTAGCAAATAAATTTTTTATTACTAATGTATTAGCAAGTAAATTTCTTGTATTATATATTGTAAATTAGCAACGAGAATTTATTTTCTAATTAGTTCGAAACTAATTTTTTTTTAATTGGTGTTAAAACAATTTTCTTGTAATAGGAATTTTCTTAAGCAAAACTAAAGAAGGAAAAGAAAGCAAAAGTCCACAGTAGTGAGACATGACAAGTAAAAGCATAGGAAACCTAAAATGCACAGAAAAAGAGAAGGTTTAAAGTACCCGGAGCAGCATAATTAGGGCAGGTGGTCAAGCAAGAATTGGAGACGTTCAACTCATGTAGGGTTTCTTTGCAGAGATTGCTGAGCTGAGATTCTATGCTCCTCAAGAAACTTGTCGCTTCCTCAAATGGTTTTGACAATTTCTCCTTGTATTTGTGCAGAATCTCGCAGTACCATTTCTAATTCAAAAACACATATCAAATATTTGTGCATGTAAACAAGAAATCATGAAGTGAAAAGCCTAAAATTTCTTCTGCATAATGCAAAGTAAATCATGGGTTTATGTAATCAACTATTAGTACTGATGTGATTTGCCACTTAATTGGTGTTTTATTACACGAGATATTGTCCGTTTTAAACTCTCATAATTTTATCCCTTAAAAGACACCTCCAGTTAGGGAGAATAGGTCGTTCAAACTCATAGTTTAAGATCAATACGGACGCTTGCCTACATCAGTACTTAGTTCGTTTGTACCATGAAAGCGTCAAGTTCAGGATCTGCTCCAATCCCAGCAGGGCTGCAGATGGAGATGGGGTGGTTTCCCTTGCTGATTACTTCAAGAACTGAAGCCATTTCTGGAGGTGCTCCAACCTTCAAAGCAAACATCACAAAACTATTCAAGTCTCTCTTTCACACACACACACACAAACGCACACAACTTTGTGTGTGGTATAAGATATATAGAGAGAGAGGTGTTACTGCACATCCCACATGAACAGTGAAAGAGAACAGGGTTTCTTTTCAACAGACCTTTCGGCAGTCAAGATAAGCAGACAGTAAGTAAGGATAAAGAGGGTGATTAGCGATCTGGGCTTGAACTGTATCTGCCAATGGCATCATCTCCAATTCTGTTTTTCCTTCACGAGTTTCATCAGTAGCTAAAGCAAACGTATGATGATTATGATGGCCACTCAGCCTAATCACACTGTACTGCTCACGATCTCCAGCAGAATTACTGTCCATGGGACATGAAATCGAGGGATCTAATCTGTGTACCTCATCCATCACTACAGTTCTTGCAAAACTGTGTGTGAATATATATATATATGATGATGAACAGTTCCCTTGTCAATTTCTTGATTAGAACACCAAGTAAAGTGTGTTTGTGTGTGAAAAACGAACTGAGAAACAAACAGTGATGATTTCTTGTGTACTGTGCAGTCACTGTTTGCCAAATTAAAGGACCCTCGAAACCTGGAACAGAAGAAGGGCTGCAGGAGAAAAAAACAGTAGTAGAGTTATAGCAAAAGAATCTGATGAGGAGAGGAGATTTCCAACCTGAGATAAGAGATGAAAAGACCAAACCTTTAGTTCCTGTTACAAAAGCAGTGGAGGTTGGGATGGAGAAAAACAGTGGCAGTAGAGTTATTAGACAAACAGTACCTCTGACAGGAAAACACACACAACGAACAGTGAGAGAGGGAGAGTAAATGAGATTAAGTGTGGGTCATGGGAAAGGACATGAGAGAGAGAGAGATATGAGCATTTGGCGCACGTTCTCCCATCTGCGAAACAGTGATTCATACAGTATGTAAGTGCTTTTTACTAGGATTTGAACCCTACGCACAGGACACAGACTGAGGAGAGAGGGGGTAGGTGATATGGATTGTAGGAGTGTATGCTATGCGGGGCCAATTTAAGTAATTTTTCGACTTAACTCAATGTTTGTGATTATTAAAAAGCTTAATCCAAGTCTAATTCGACAATCATCGAAATCACAATTTGCGGTCTAATTGGGTTGGAGAGGGTTGGGGCAGTTTTTGCGGTCTTTAGTATAGAGTCAATCACATATACAATAAAAAAAAGGGGTAAAGTTCAACTATTCTAAATACATAAATTTGTAATTTCAAAATACATATTTTAAAGTCATAAATAAAATTCTACATACAAAATAAGTTAATAACATTCATTATACGATTCTCTCTCAACTTTTAAATAACATTTTACAAATTAAAAGTTGCACCGCATTGAAGAATTTGAACTTTGAAGACTCTTTTGTCTCCCTCTTTTATCTCATTTTTATTTCTTAAGTTTTGTTGTAAAAAAAAGTATCTATTTATATAATAAAATATTATTATTATTATTATACAATGATAACATATTATTATATCATACATACATATTATACTAATTTACCGCAAAGAAAGTGGAGAAAACATTTTATGGGTAATAAAAGATGATTTTTAGTTTTTAATGGAGAAAATAAGATAATTTGATAAATTAAATAAAGATTAAAACTATAAATTAAAAATATAATGATAGTTTATATATATATTTATTAATCGATTATTTATAAAATTTAAAGCACTAAAAAATATGTGTATACTAACTTAATTTATTTATGAGAATATATAACGTTATGTTCTTTTGTTCTTTTTTTTCTTGTATAGTTTAGTCGGAACACATTGAGAAGAAATGTAAATATATGAGATATTAATTAAAAGGATATTACTTAAAATAAAATAAGATTTAAAATGAATATAAACCATATGATAACAATACGATGATGTAAGCTATTTTAAATTTTTTTCACTTATTATTTGTATAAAAAATATAGAAGATTATCAATAACCAATAATTAGTTGAATAATTCATTTCATTTACATATGTATTAATTTATACATATATTATACAATACCAATAAAAACTATCGTAATTGCTATTATTGTCTTAAATATAATTTATGTATTATCAAAACTTTTATATATATTTATAAAGAATTCTAATTTTTTAAATTATTATTATTATTATTATTATTATTATTATTATTATTATTGCGGTCGAACGTGGTTTATGCGGTCCACATAAGTATAAAATCAAACCCGATTGCAAAATTGCGGTTTTATTTTTACTAGCCTAAGACCAACCCAACCCATCCTTAACCCACTAATTGCGGTGCAGTTTGGGTGTTAAGTTTGGGTGCAGTTTGGGCCAGTCGGTTGGGCCGATCTGGCGGTTTGATTGAACACCCCTAATGGATTGTACCACATATATATGTAAACGACACAAATAATTCTGAAAGGGTGTTAAATTTATATATGGACCTTAGGATCTGCGCACAGGGTAGTCAGGTCGCTACCCGTGACCCGACCCGACCCGGGTCCGCCACCTGGAACCCGCTCAAAAAGACCCAAAATCTAGACCCTTGGTCTCCTGACAGCTGAAGTCTTGAGATGAAGCCACGTGGATTAGGCAAGTACATACGTTTGGCTCTATAAATACTCATGTTCCATTGCATTAATGGTAAGACTTATTAATTGCATTCGATCTACAACTCTACTTACATCGCACTTTTGCCATCTCGAACTTGAACTGACTTAAGTATCGAAGGGTCTTTGCCGAGAACGATCCCGGCTAGACTCACGTTTGCTCTCTTCTCAGGTACCACTACTTTCTGGGTGACAGGTCGAGATCGCGAGCACAAACGTCATCAAGGATTGCTATCTGCTACTTGGATCAGTAGGTGTAGAGTTGGATCATATTTTCGTGTCGTATATTTGTATCACATTTTGGTGGGTTTATGTGTTTTTTTAAAAAAATTAAGATTTACAATTATTAATAGGTAAAATTGGACTTTTGGCTCTACATGACATGAGCTCTATTACTTTTGGTTTCATGCTTAACGGGATTTATGGTTCTACGAAATTAAAAATTGTTGCATTTTAAGGCTTAAAGGCCATTAATTCTTAATTGAGAATGATATGATGAGGTAAAATTATATTTGTGGTTTGATAAGTCAGAGGAGTTTGCATTGTTGATCCAATACTATATATACGAGTTTCACATTTTTTGTGTAGGATTAAAAAATATTGTAAATGTGGTCCCATGTTGTAATATTGTGGGATCAAATTTGTTAGTCTTTGGGATCACATTTGTAGCGTTTGTTAATCATGTGAGGTCAAAGGTGGTAACCCTATAAAGTATAGGAGAATACAGACACAGGCGGTAGAAGGGTCTTCCACTTTGATTTCCGCCCTAGTAGCATCTTTCATTCGAGATCAACCAAAAGTACAACGCCCCATGTTCGAAAAAATTGCATTTTACGTCCCATAACTTACACCGTTTGTGATTTTGGTCCCATTAATTTTCAGCGTAGCAATTTTAGTCCCATAAGTTCACAAACGTTTCAATTTTCATCCCACTGACAGATTCCGTTAAAATTTTAACGGATGGAGCACGTGCATCGCACATGTTCTAGTCAAACATGGGTTAAGTTAACGGAGCACATGCCACGCACGTGCTCCATCTGTTATAATTTTAATGGAATCTGTCAATGGGACAAAAATTGCAATATTTGTGGACTTATGGGATTAAAATTGCTACGTCGAAAATTAATATGATCAAATTCACAAACGATGTAAGTTATGGGATGTAAAATACAATTTTCTCCCCCCCTCCCCCACCCCCACATGTCCTATAAGACCAAAAATGTAATTTTCTCTTATGTTGGGTGTGGAAATTGATGATGATGGGTTAAATTAAGTGATCCCTAGGGATAACCCGGTGATTTAGGCTTCATAATTTCCTACCGAGGTTATGGCTTCAAATTTGGGTGGGTGGATGAGTATGTTGGGCTTGTAATAATTATTACTAGTAAATATGACATACTCAAATGTATGTGCACAATTAATTTAAATTTATATAAAATATTTATTTTAAAAGACAAATTAATTAAATTCAAAAATATTATAAATATAAAATAATAAAAAAAACTAATGAAAGAAAATGAGAGAAGAAAAAGGAATGTGAAAGTTGATAAGAGAAAAAATGAGACGTTGAAAAATGAGAGAAAAATAAGAAGTTGACAAAAGGAAAAAATAATAATAAAATATTAAAATATTAAATAAATTAATAATTAAGCAATAAATTCACAAACTAAATTTGGGAGAGACACCAAAGAGATGCTCTCCTTTAATATAATAGTATAGATAGAAAGCAACGAAATTTAAAGGTTTTTAACTGACATAGTTAATTAATTCTAGATATAAAAAAATAGTAATGAGCCCTAATTAGAAAATTAGAAAACTTTGTACAAAAATACTCCGACACACGAGCAATAAAATAGTTGAATATTACGCCTACACGATGTCTACAGAAAATATTAACAGTAATATAATAAAGAACAAAAAATAGATGACGCTAAGACAATAATCAAATAATGGCTTAATTCAATACATAACTTGATCGTATCGTTTTTTTTAACGAGCAATGAACTATTAATTCAAAAGTACAATAATGTTTTTAAAGCGATCAATTGCTTATTACAATATTCAATGCACGGTATAACAAAGGAATAACATATCCACATCTATCAACATATCAATCAAAACAATAAACAAACATTCAAATAATAATTAAAGTGAAAAACTATTTATTCACACATATTCTCATTAAAAATATATAAATTTGACACTAAAGGACAGTGAATTACATTAAACAAACATCCCCTTAAGGGGTATATTTATAATTTCATAAGAACAATGGATTATATTACACAAACACCCTCATAGTGGGTATATTTATAACCTTAAAAGAAGAAAGAGCGTTGTAATTAAGCCTAATTTTAAGAAGTATCGATATAATTATAATTAGATTTGATTTTCTTTTAGTACAATGTGATTAATTAATGTGAATATTGGTAAGGACACTGAAATGCGTGGGTAGAATAGTAGCAATTAAGTTTTGACTACTAAAAGAGTACATAGTACCATAAATAGTAATTAAGGGTTTGTTTGGTTGAAATGAAAAGGGGAAATAAAATAAATATGTGTTTATAAAGAATAGATGGAAGGGAAGTGAAACTAAACGTGTATGAAATTCCTCCAAAGTTCAACTTTTTTTCGTTCAAAATTGAACGAAAAAGTAAAAGTATAAGAGCAAAAAGATAAAAAAAAATTAAAAAAAAAAAAAAAACTTACATATTTGATTTTTATTTATCATATTACCCATATATATAATTTTCCTCCAATAATACCGTAACTCAGTAACTTTAACTCCCTTTTTTTCCCCAATGTTTATGGGATAACACTCCAAAAAGGTAAATTATTTTTCAAGTTATAAATGACTGTAATTTTTAAGTTATGATAAATTAATAGTATCTACCATATTTAAATAAAATCAAATCAGTTCTTGCCATGATTTTCTACTTTGATCATGACAATTAATTATTATTGAAAGTTATATTTCTTTTATTGGGGATTAAAATAACATGAATATGAAATGATAACTTTTTAATAGTATTTAGGAACGTTTTTTATGATAGAAAAGTGATATGATTTTAAGCATATCACTAAGAAAAAAAGTCTTATTGAGACGGATTTTGGGACAGATGTTGGGACGGTCTGTCGTTCCATTTCATTATTGTAACAGAATTTGGGATGACTTTGGGACGAAATAATATCCGTCTCAAAAAGCCATGTCTCAAAATATTTTGGACGGATTTCGGATGGCTTCTGCCAATCGTCCCAAAATTTGAGACAACCTAACAAAGTCGTCCAAAAATATGTAGGAAGGACGGATGATTGAAATAACAATTTGGGACGGACTTACAAACAGTTTGGGATGAAATTTTAAACTAAATGTATTGTTTTTGGAATGATTGTTGGGACGGCATTTGAGACACATTTTCATTTTTATTTGAGACAGTCTTATAGACGGTTTTGGGATGGAACTTTTAATCGAACGTATTATTTTTGGAACGGTTGTTGGGATGGCATTTGGGACATGATGTTTTCTTTTTATTTGGAATGGAATCTCGTCTCAATTTCGTTCCTAATATTTAAAAAAGAAGCCGATTGTATTTTTTTGTTTCTATAGTTTTTCTTGGTATTGTATTAAATTTATAATCGAAGACGATATTTTTTCATACGAAAGAAATTAAAATTAGTCAAAAATAATTTTGAATATATTTTATTGTTTACAATCCAAAGTTCAAAAGGAAAATATAAAAAATTCTAATCCGAAATCATCCCAAATTGGGACGAATATTGGGACAAATATTGACCGTCCATACAATTCGTCCCAATAACGCCTCTTTTTTTGTGGGATATGGATGGTGACAAATTCATTACCCTCATTCTTCAACTAGATAATTAGTTGATCCTTTATTTTTCATAGTATATAGTTATTTTTCGTAAAAATAGATCAACAATTAGTGAAAATAAATGTTATATTTCAAAATTTGGTCAAAGATATAAACAGAATAGGTAAATTTTTATTTATAGAAAAAAAAATCTTAAGTTGATACTTCATAATTTTTCATATAAGTCATTTTTACATATAGTTGCATTATATTTATGTATTGTTATTAAATTATCAGTGTAGATGTCTCACTCATTATCAATGATAATAAGTGCTAATAGATTTTTAAATTAAAGTATATTATGATAAATTTTATTATTAATGAACATTTTTTTTCTGATAATTTTAAAAATTGCGTAAAAATAGGAGAATCTACCGGAATTGTTCTTTTCCAAGACGGTCCGAATATAGGAAACAAGTAAACATAAAAGTGAAGTACTACGGCCTCCAAAAGAAAAGGAGTCATTTCATATCACATTGAACTTTATTTCCCAATTGGACAATTACATATATATATATATTGTAGATTATATCGATACTCACAATATTAAATTTATTTATACAAATATTTTTTATTTTTTATAAGATTACAGGTACTCCTTAAAGGGATGTTAGTTTAATATACTGTAGGGGTATTCGTGCAAAATTTCCCCACTGAATAGGGAGTGTGCTTCACTAGAAGAAAAATTACTATTATTTACAATTTTGTTGGATATGTTACTAAAATCATGGCTAAACAAAAACTGTTGAAAAACCTAAATTACCCACCACGAATATTATTTTTGTCATGGCTAAAAAGCCATAACAAATATTTTAGCAATACTGGCAAAACTTACAGCCAACAATCGTTGCGTGGCCGTGGTGAATGACTATTTATTTTTAGGCTAAACTTCTATTTACCCCTCTGTGTTTTGTTGAAAAGCTAACCCCCTCCCCCCCTGTAATTTGGAAATAGGCAAAAAACCTTCTCGTGTTTTGTAAAATACTGCAACTGATATGGTGACCATGGGTGGCCCGATCTTCACGACGTAGGCTTGAAATGGATAAAAAGGTCCGGGACCTGAAGAATGCAAATAGCCAACCAACGTTATATGAACGTGACCTGCTACTTAGAACATTCAACCAACCACGAGCACGAGTAAACCAATCCACACAACGACACACTTAGGTCGAGCACGAATAAGAGGCTTTGTGAATTTGAATCACCAACCTAATATGCTAGATTGACAAAGCAAGGTTTCACTAAAGCTAAAAAAAGGATGTAAACTCTCTAAAATATGAGAACTCTCTCAATATTTCTTAAACTTAGATAAATTCTTGGTTATTCCCGTTTGTATGGCTAATACATGCCTTTTATAGGCCAAAACACTTCCAAATTGACCACACATATCCCCAAGTGACTCCTTGGTGGATGTACATTAAATAATTAGTCAAAATATGACTAAAAACTATGCATTCTTGGTCAAAAACGAGTAAAACTTATGGTCCTCCATGTGAATCCGAAAATTGATGCATTGTGTGTGATAAATGCACTTTGAATGTGATTAATAAGTCTTCTTTGACCATATGGCTGCACTTGGATGAATTTGGGCTCTTATTATGGGCTTTCTTGGGCTTGAATTATTGAAATTAAGCACTCATGTTGGGCCTCCAATTGTAACTTGATCTCATTAGCAAATGTTAAGTTGGATTGGGCTTGAATTGCTTCTTGCATTCTCTTCAACCTTCCTCTTGTCATTGGCCCATTTCCAATTGTTAAGTCTTGGTGCAATTGATCTTGAACTTTTTTAGCTCGTTGGAAGCCCTCGGTGTTCTCATCAGCAACCCTCTCCCCCTTCCGTTATTAACATAGTGTGTTGTGAAAGCACAAAAGGTGCATTTGGTTGTGCTTTTCAACTGTTTTGGTGCCTATTTTTTGCCATTTTGAACCATAGTACCTGGTTTCGGAAGCCCGGCCAACGAAAAGGCTCTATTTGGATTCGCAATCTGCTCCTGATGGTTCTATTCCGGCGGAGGTCGTGGTGCGACCCCGCCAATCGCCATGAGTTGTTTATCGTGGAACTGTCACGGGATTGGGGCGCCCGGGACAGTTCGACATTTACGCGAACTCATTCGCGTTCATGCTCCCTTATTGGTATTTTTATCGGAAACAAAATGTACCAATTAGAAGGCTAAAAGAATTCGTGATTATGTTAACTATAATGGGGTTTCGGTGGCTGCTGAGGGTCGAGGTGGGGGACTGTTGTTAATGTGGATGAAAGGAATGGATGTATCGTTGCTTAGTTATTCTTCTTCTCACATTTATGTGATTGTGAAGTGGGAAGATAGAGAATGGAGGTTTACGGGTTTTTACGGAGCACCGAAGGCGGTTTGCCGTAAGTATTCGTGGGATTTTTTACGTAGATTAAAGCTCCACTCTTGTAGTCTGTGGATTTGCTGCGGGGATTTCAATGTTGTTCTGTTTGATCATGAGAGAGACAGTCGGTGCTCTATTCCGTCATGGCAGATGCGCAACTTTCGGGAGGTTTTATGTGATGTTCAACTTGCTGATTTGGGTTTCCAGGGTCCCTGTTATACTTGGTGTAATCGGCGTCTTTGGCCTCATACGGTTAAGTGTCGGCTGGAGCGGGCAGTAGCTGACGCTTGGCGTGATTTGTTTCCCAATTCTGAGGCACATAATCTCCTTACTGCATACTCTCATCATTCTGTTTTACTGATTCGGTTATCTCCTCAAGTGATTGATTTAGATTCTCCCCCCTCTTTTCCGTTTCGTTTTGAGGCTTCTTGGGCTAGACTAGCGGAGTGTTCGGAACTAATTTTGGATTCGTGGAACCATGGTGGTATCGGGAGACCTGATTGTGGGGTGTTGGATCGTTTGAACCACTATTCTGAGGTTCTCGAGTTATGGAGCCAGCAACGTTTTCGAGGTATATCCCGCCGACGTTAGTGGTTGGAGCGTCGTATTTGTGATTTAGAATCAGCCAGATGGACTCCTGAGGTTAGCTCTGAACTTTCTGAATGTCGATCCGAATTATCTAATCTTTTAGCTGATGCCTCGGTGAAATGGAAACAGCGTACCAAGCAACATTGGCTAGCGTGCGGGGGATCGAAATACTAAGTTTTTTCATGCTCGTGCCTCTAATCGGAAAAAGATTAACCGTATCTGATTTCTTATTGACGATATGGGGCAACGAATCACGTCTAAAGAAGGTATCCAAAACCATATTTCCTCCTATTTTCATGACATTTTTTCTTCGCCTGAGCCTTCGACGCAGGATCTGCAGTGTGCCTTACGAGGAGTGGTGTCTAAAATTTCACAGAACAGAATCAACTCCTGACTCATCCATATGAGGCGGAGGAGGTCCGGATAGCGGTCTTTTCTATGGGATCTCTCACTTCTCCGGGTCCGGACGGCTTCCCTCCGTTCTCTTTTCAACATTACTGGCCGATCGTAGGTAAAGAGGTGACATGATCTGTTTTGTCTATTTTGAACTCATGTTCAATGCCTGCTACTTTGAATCATACTAATATTGTGCTGATTCCAAAATTAAGTCTCCGGACTTAGTTTCTCATTTCCGTCCTATTAGCCTATGTAATATTGTTTATAAGATTGTTTCGAAAGTTATTGCAAACAGGTTAAAGGACTGTTTAGATTCGGTGATTTCTCCTTCTCAGTCTATATTTATTAGAGGTCGACTTATCACGGATAATGTCCTCTTGGGGTTTAAGTGTAATCATTTCCTCAAACATAAAAAAACGATCGTAAAGGATTTTTTGCTCTTAAATTGGACATGAGTAAAGCTTATGACAGGCTTGAATGGTCGTTTATTGAACTTGTGCTTTATCGATTGGGCTTTGCTGCTGCTTTTGTTAAACTCATTATGCTTTGTGTTACCTCTGCTACATTCTCCTTTGTCTTGAATGGGGAATCATTTGGATTTGAGCAGCCTCGTCGGGAGATTAGACAGGGTGATCCCCTGTCTCCATATCTGTTCATTCTATGCTCAGAGGTTTTCAGTCTGTTATTACAGGATGCTGAAGCACGTGGGGTGGAAGTGGCTAGAAATGCTCCCCGGATATCTCACCTCTTGTCTGCGGACGATTCTTTAATTTTTTTCAACGGCGACAGAAGCTGCAGTTATGGGTATTAGTGCAGTGTTGGCTATATATGAACAAGCCTCCAGTCAGTTAGTCAACTATGTGAAATCCGAGATGGTGTCCAGTCCAAATATTCAATGTTCACGTCAGCAGAGTTTGGCGGAAATTTTGAATGTTGTGGTGGTTCCAAAATTGACTAAATATCTGGGATTACCATCAGTCATAGGGCGGGTCAAGGCAGATATATTTCAAGATCTTCGGGAGCGGTTCTCTAAGAGGTTGGTGGGCTGGTCGGATAAACTCTTGTCTTCAGCCGGAAAAGAGGTACTGATTAAAGGTTGTTCTTCAATCCATTCCAAATTATGTTATGCAATGTTTCCTTTTTCCAACCTCTCTTCTTTGTGAACTTCAGTCGGCTATGGCTGAATTTTGGTGGAGTCATCCGAAACAACGGCGTATTCATTGGGTAGCATGGAAACGTCTGTGTTCGGGTAAGGACAAGGGTGGGCTTGGATTCCGGATGCTTCGGGAATTTAATCTTGCTCTCTTGGCAAAACAGGGCTGGCGGATAATGACTAACCCGAGTAGCCTCCTTGCTCGGGTCCTTAAAGCACGTTACTTCCCTCGTACGAATTTCGATGAAGCTCAAGTGGGTTATAATCCGTCGGTTACTTGGCGAAGTATTATGGCTTAGAAGTTTATCACGGATGTAGGATGCCGCTGGAAGATTGGTGATGGGACTCACATTCGAGTGTGGAAGGATCGATGGTTGCCGAGGCCTTATTTATTTCGCCCTATTTTTGCGCCATGTCAAGATGATGAGAACAGATTGATTAGTTCTCTTTTATGTCCTAGTCTGGATGCTTGGGATCAGAATGTATTACAACAACTTTTTTGCGAAGCTGATATTGATTGTATTAATCAAATCCCCTTGCCAAGCTCCTCTGATGCCGACCATATCATTTGGCATTACTCTCGGCGCACTCTCGGTTTATGGTTAGGAGTGCATATCTGGTGGCTAGAAGTGAACTGAAGCGAGTACAAGTTACGTTTGCTGGAACTTCACACTCTAATGTGTCGTTGTCCTGGATTTTTTTGTGGAAATCTTACATTCCTGGTAAAGTTAAGCATCTTTGTTGGCGGCTGTGTCGTGACATGTTGCCTTTAATGCTGAATCTGCGGATACGCCACGTAAATGTCTCAATTTGTTGTCCAGTTTGTGGTCATTATGAAGAGGATGCTAAACACGTTTTTTTGTGGTGTGACTATGCAAGACAATGTTGGGCTTTATCTGGAATTCCTTAGTTATTAATCTCTTATTGGGTTGGATCCTCTGAAGATTGGCTTCATTTTCTTTCGGTAAAACTAAAAAGTCTTCATTTTGAGCAAGTTATGGTGATTTTATGGGCCGTATGGGGTAATCGGAATGTTGTTCTGTTTGAAGGCAAATCTCGGTCTCCACCTACTCTGCTTGCCTTTTGCTAAATCTTTTCTTTCATCATTCCAACAAGCAGGGTGTGCAGAAATTGTTATATAATTTGTGGTGTTGATCTTCTTTCTGTTTGGACTATTTTGAGTTATTTGTTTCTTGTTGGGTCATTCCCAGCTTGTAAGCTTTGCCATATTGTTATAAAGGTTTTTCATTTTCAAAAAAAACCATAGTATCCTTATTCTATGTTTATGAGATACACAAGCCTTTTTGACTTATTTTGTGTGCTTTTTTTGTATTCCCCCCCCCCCCCCCCCCCCGCCCCCCTCAAAAAAAAAGGTATGAAGCTGGAAAAAAAAATTTCCCTTTATTCTACAATCTTTAATTTTTTTTATCTAAAAAATTATTTTTGGAATATTTGTGGTGTATATATATTTGACTTGGGTATCTTTGACTTATTTTGAGTGATTTTTTTCTATATTTTCATCTATCTAAATATTAAAAAAAAATTATAAATATATTTTCTTAAAAATACGAAAAAAAAAGTATATAAAATTTTGAAGTTTTATAATTTAAATTGAAATATTAAATTAAAATCATAGTACAAACATTAACATAGTAAATTCATTTTTCAAGTTTAATTATCTTAACGGAAATAAATGTTAATTAATTATAAAAATTATATATTTTAATTAATTTAAATGATTCTTTAATTAAAAATATTTAAATAAATTATCTTTATTTACTATAAATAATATATAAATCAGTATTATAAGTATTAAAATTGAATTTAATACTTTTCTTAATTTAAAATTGTTTAAATGAATTATTTAAAAAAATTTAATTAATTATAAAAAAATATATTATTAATTAATTTAAATTATTATTTAATTTAAAAATATTTAAATAAACTTATTTTCAATTTAAAATTGTTTAAATGAATTACTTTTATTTTAATTAATTTAAAATTTTAGTTATTTTTAAATTAAAAACTAAAAACTTTAAAAAAAATAAAACATCGTCGCCCAGATGCCCATTAATCGCCCAGATTGAGGCAACAGCGACTAGAGAGGGCTAAGGTGGGGGAGGATGGGGGTTGATTTTTTGTTAATTTATTTTTTAAATAATAATTTTATTTTTTATATAACATATAATATAATATATATATATATATATATTTAAAATGAATTAAATCTAAACTCTTGAATTCTTTTTATATAAATTTAAGATCCAATGGTTAAGATTAATGGATCAGATCTAACGACTCTCATATAATTAATAAAGATCCAATAGTTATTAAAATAAGAAATAATATATAATAAATAACGACATAATGGTTATTTTAAAAAAAAATTAATGCCATTAATGATTTTTAACGGAGAGGGGCGATTGAGCTACATTGGGAGGGATGGGGGTATATATGCATTTTGGCCTTACTTTTTAACCATGGTTGTATGTATTGAGGGTTGCAAAATTACTCCCCTAACTAGGAGATTGGCAATTTTAGTATTTTATATTAGGCAAAATTATAAAATTAATCCTGTATATACGGGGATGTGGCAAAATTGGTCCCGTAACTAAGTGACTGGCAATTTTAGTTCTTTAGGTTTTCAATTTGTGGCAATTTTGGTCCTTCCGACCAAAAGTGGGCGAAAATTAACAAATTAAATTGGGGCTTAGGGTTTCAGCATCCAAATGGACATCCTTTACACAGTCAGCATCCTATATGGATGCTAACGTGGCTCACTGCCCACCACCATTGCTGGTTGCCGGAATTTTTTTCCAGCGAGTCTCCGAGCACGCACACCATCACTAAACTCGTTTTTTGATGTTGATTCCAGCCATGCAACCATGTTCCAATCGGAGTTCAAACGCACCCCACCCCTAATCGGCCCGATTACAATTTTAGATCTATTTTCTCTCTTTTCTTGATTCGTCGTCGTTCGACTTACTCATCGTTCGAGACCACCACAAATCGACTCCCCATCCTAAGGCGAGTCGATTGCACCCAAGCCTATCCATTTTTGTCCACTATCCGGCTGGTTCTCTCCGCTTTCATTTTCGCCACTTTTTCATCGGCCTGCCACTATTTTTCCGCCATATCTTCACCTTTATCGATCATATCGCCGGCAGACCACCACCCCTATGTTCGCCTTCCCATGGCGCACACATCCCTCCCATCAATTTCCGTCAATGACGCCGTCGTCATGGCCTCCTCATCAGTTGACTTCCCCCCTTTCTTCTTTGTGAGGATGAGGTAGGAAGAGAGTGCTTTTCTTTTTCCGCCCATTTGTCCTGCCCAACATCCACGTAGGATGCCATGTGTTTTAGTCAAGTCCAGTTGGAAGGCAAAATCCTAATCCCCAATTTGTCCGATTAATTTTTGGTCATTCTTGACCGAAAGGACTGAAATTGCCACTAAATTCAAACTTATAGAACTAAAATTGTCAGTTCGGTACTTATAAGATCAATTTTGTCGAACCCCCTTATATACAGGACCAATTTTGTAATTTTTTCTTTATATTATATATTTTAGTAATTTTGGTCCTTTCAATCAAAAATATCATAAATTAACAAATCAAATTATGACTTAGGGTTTTGACGTCCAGATGGACTACTTTGGCAAGGGGCTGAAATTGTGTGTTTGCTGAAGAAGAAATGTGATCTTCGTCATTGAGGCATTTGAGCGAACAGCCTCAGTTCATGATCCATTGTCCACTCAAGACCAAAAGCATTCATGCCTCCTTAAATTGATTAAACTAAACCATCAATTAAAGAGGAGAATATAAAGCATTAATGTCCTCGATTTGCAACCGTCAAGTTTAAAGGATTGATTAAAAACTTACATATATACAAAGAAGAAGAAAGGAAGAAACAAATAACAAGAATTGATGCTTTTCTATCCAAGTTCCACTGAAAGATGATAGGAGAAATAAGAACCCACTAGAAAAATTAATCTCTAACCTGCAATTTTCTGGTATTAAATCGGGAGAAAATCTTTCTCAATAGATTACAAGAGATTCTAGGCACCATAAAGTACAAGACAACGTTAGAATCTTCAAACCTTTTTTCTCCAATCGATTTATGGTTCGTAATATTCCCAGGTCTTTGTCCGGCCCATTTCCCATCAAATACTCAATTTCAACCCTAAAGAGGTGGATTCGTTCGGAGGGGGAAGGGAGATTTTAAGGGTTCTTTCTTCATAATTTGGGAATTAACAAATGAATATGATTTTAACAGTAAATTAATCCTTTTTTCCCTCCCTGTTCCGCGTTAGCATCTATGCAAGATGTTGACTGTGTAAGTGATGTTCATCTAGACGTTGAAATCCTAAGTCCTAGTTTGATTTATTAATTTCCGGACACTTTTGACCGGAAGGACCGAGATTGCTATAAATTTAAAACATAAAAGGACTAAAATTGCCAGGCCCATTGTTACAGGACTAATTTTACCACCCCATACATACAGGACTAATTTTATAATTTCGCATGTGTTTATGTTTACACAAATATTTCATTTGGATTTTCATTATTATGAACTTTTTTTATTATGGAGCATGCATTTATCTCTATAAAATTTACTAAATAACATATCTCAAGATATTTACTATTTTAAAAGAAAATATCTTATCAATTTGATTACTAACATTGTTTATGCATCACATCAACTATTATTATTATAAAATATATTGTATTATTTTAGATGCGAATCTTGAGAACAACAAATTTATTTACAATATGTAATTTTATTTTGAAAATATCAACAAAAAATAGAAGCAGTCACAATATTAGGAGTCCTTATAATTTTTTTAATTATAAAAAGAATAGATAGTTTCAACTCGAGTCATCCTACAGATCAAAACATGCCTTCAAAAACATGACTTAATTACATGAATACTTACAAATTACCCATCAATACAATCTTCGTATTGTCCTTACTAACTAAGTGGAAGTAACTCATTTTTACCATTTGATTGACCAATAAGTGTTCGACATCTTTTATAGTTGGGATAATTACATGTATGCCCCCTGACATATGGTTTCTTTACACAACTATCTTTACCTTTTTAGATAATTATACATACACCCATCAGTGACGTCGACATTATTTACACAAATCATTACTATTTTTGAAAAATTACACATACACCACACAAAAACTTCAACATCATGCCACAAACTATCTATATTTTTTAGTTATTAAGAGTAGTTTTTAATTATAAAAAAATAAAAATAATTTATATAAACAGACCACAAACTAGAGGTGTAAATATAATTATTTCTCTATTGTTTTAGTTCTAATATTTGATTTAATGTTTGAGGTCGCTTTTGACCCATTTCCGACATACCCCCAACACCAAAACCCTACTTGTCTTAATTTCCTCTTTACAATCATATTTGTGGCCTTTTCAATTGGTTCCTAAAATTTAAGTATCGTCTCTCCAGTGAAATTCTAAAATAATTTTTCCATTTAAAAAGGTGAATCATTGGTAATATCTTTAAAACACCCACTTGAAAATTTTTATTATGATTAAATACCATAATTAAAAGGAAAAAAATTACGACAAATATATACTAATGGACAAAAGTTATTAGTTGTTGTTTTTGCAAGTGATGTTAAAATATTAGCTATGACTCAAAACCATGTGAATGTTGATTAGTTGGGGTTAAAACTTAAATTTTCGCATCAATTTTATTTGACTTTGGTAAATAGTATTGATACTGTATAATTCGTTTTTTTATAAGGAAAAATTATAATTTTAGTCCTGTAACTTAGGTGGTGGTATTTTTTATTTTGTACGAATTAATTTTCACAATTTAGTCTTGTAATTTTATAATTTTGGCAATTTTAGTCCTTTGCGGCCAATTCGGCCAGAAATTTCATGTGACTTGCACATCACCCAATTAATTTGCAATTTTAGTTTTATAAATCAATTCATGTAGGACCAAAAATGCCAACTTTCCTAAATTACAGGACTAAAAATGCCAATGCCGCCTAAGTTACAGGAGTAAAATTATAATTTAATTGGATCATGTTCAAATCACATGCAATTTTCAAGCCAATTAGATGAAAATTGACAAATTTTTAAAATTACAAAACTAAATTGCCAAAATTTGAAAGGTAGACGACTAAATTGTTAAAATTAATATTTTATACAGAACCAAAAATGTCATCCCCATAAATTATTGGGATCAAAATTGCGTTGTTCCCTTTTTTTAATAAGCCCTCGCACTAAATTTCATGGAGAATATAGTATATAATTAAAAAGAAAGAAAATAACAAGTAGGCCAAAAAATAAAATTAATGTATCAGTATCTATACAGAAATCAAGACTAGATGAATTGGAAAAAAGCAACAAAACAAGACCAACATTTAAGTTATAGTACATGATAGTTTATTTTTTAATTTACAAATAAATATATATACATTTGGCACTTGATACCAATATCTTAAAACTCAGTCCGGATCAATTGATCGGGCCGGTAGAACCGTCACCCAGTCGATAAAAAGGTCTAGTGCAATCCATAAAATCAACTTAGCATTAAAATCGTTCTATTTTTTTAAAATCGTTCGAACCGCCGATTGAATGGTGACCCCCCAGTGACAAATCAAGTGAACTTGTCGGGTCATTAACTTTTCAAAAAAATTTCAAAAATTGATACAATTAAAAATTGAACATTTTATATAAATATTAAGAAAATACCAAAAACTCAACACCTACATTATAAAAATTATTTCAATTATATATTTATAACTGAACAAACTCATTAAGCCCATAAACTAATTAAAGTTTTATCTCCTATGATTACCTAAGTTGCTAATTAAATAATTAATAGATAAAATTTATATATCATTTTAAAAATGGGGGTGCTAACTATTTATTGGTAATACAATTTAGTTATAACTTAATAATAATGGTAAATAGTTTGTTATTTTGGTTATTTACGCAATTTTTCTATTTTTATTCATGACTTAAAAATTTTAATTTACTCATTTTACTATCAAATTTTGAGATACTTTTAATTCTAACATTAACTTAAAACTTATTTTTGTTATGACATCACACAACAAAAAAATGCGGAATTTTGGAGGGTTTAGGAACGGTTTTTAGTAGTTGGACACTGTTGGACCGGCATTTGGAACGATCGTGGAACGGAGTCCCTCCGTCGTAATAGATGGAGTTCCTAAATAGTAACGAATTTTGTATCACTTGTTCATAAACTGTTCCTAAATACGTTTGACTATCTAAAAATGTAAATTCTCTTTTTAGAACACTTTTTTCTTTTTGGAACGGTTTTTTTTACATGTTTTGGAACGGTCATTGTAACACTATGTACATAAATTTGAATGTAAGAAAGACGCATGTTCCCACTCTTTAGAAATACATTTGGCAATGTTCTTGTATGTTCGAGTGACATATTTTGGAATGGGCATCGGAACAATTTGAACCTTCCATTGAAATATACTTTGGAACTGTTGTATCTTTTATTTGGAATACATGTTTAGGACGGTTGTAGGATTCATTTTGGAATGGCTACGATATTTAGTCATTAAATTTGGAACAATATTTATTTTGTTTAAACACATTCACAAACCGTTGAAAAGCCCATTCTTAAATTATATATTTATTAAAAAAATATCTTTTTTTATTTTGAAATAATAATTGTATAATTATAATTGATTAGTAAAATTAATTATTTTAATTTAATTTGATTAATTAACTAAATATTGAATAATGAAATGCAATTAACATAAAAAATGGATAATTATGGAAAATGTTATTATATTAATATAAAAATTTTACATTTACAAATATATCTATTTAAATTAATTAAAAAAAACTAATCTACACCCCACCCCCCTCATGAGCATGGTCCTGCAGACTTCATCGACTTCATTATACTCATTATGTTTATCATCATCATCTCTAGCGGACCATTCGATCCTAAAATAATTTGAAATTTACATAAAATTTTCAAAAAATTACAGAATTAAAATTACATAGAATTGTCAAAATTCACATAAAATTCCCAAAATTACAGCAAGAAAAATTATTTTCAAGTTATGAAAATTTGCATAAATAAATTCTCAATTCCCAAAAATTGAAGAAAATTACATAAAGTTCAAAAAAATTAAGGAAAATCATTATTTTCATAAATTTATACAATGAGTTCTACATTAATTTCATCAACAATTAACCAACAATTAAACATACAATTAACCAATTATTATATCAATTCATATCATAAATGTATTTTTATTTCATATCAATACTAATTCACCCAACAATTAGAAAATCATAAAAAACAAATGCATTTCAAAAAATCGCAAAGAAAATGCATTTTCAGAAAAACTGCAGAAAAATATCATAAAATCGCAAAAGAAGATGCATTTCATAAAATTTCAGTATTTCATAAAATATTGCAGAATATTTCTGAAAATTTCAGAAATATTCTGAAATTTCAAAAAAAAAATTAATATTTCATAAAATTATCAACTACAAAAAAAAATGAAAAAATTTCCAAAAAAATGTATTTTTAAATACAGAAAAAATTGCAAAAAAATGCATTTTCAAATCAGAAATTTTTTTTATAACAAAATGCACTTTTAAATACAGAAAAATCAAAAAATTGCCAAAAGAATAAAAAATATTGCAAAACATTTCAGAAACTCTCCAAAAAAAACACAAAAATCCACAATATGCATTTTTTTTTATAAAAAAAAATATCCGTCCACCATGCATTTTTGAAAAATATCCATAATATTCACAAAAATCTCAATATCCACAATATTAACAAAAATCACAATATCCACAACCACAATAATAGTAACATTTAGGGGGTAGACGGAGGTGGAGTAGGCAGGCGGGAACGGCGCGAACGAGGGGACGGCGAGAGCACGTGGCAACGGAGGTGGGAACAAGGGGAGAATTTGAGAGAGAGAGAGAGAGAGGAACGAGGGGGAGGCGGAAACGGCGAGAGGAGGAGGTGGCGAAGGCGGGAACGGGGGAATATGAGAGAGAGAGAGAGAGAGAGAGAGAGAGAGAGAGAGAGAGAGAATGAGAGAGTGAGTGAGCAAAAATCTGCTAAGTGCCACTTTTATATTAACTTTTTGGAACGATCATTTTTTAGCTAATTGTTCCTCCGACCATTCAAAAGCTAACAAAACGGCACCGTTTTACCCCATCTATTTTTTTCAGAAGGCGCCAAATAAAATTATGTTGGAACACTTTTTGGAACAATTAATTTGAAATAACCGTTCCAAGTTTTAACTTTTCACCTATTTTTCGGAAGGCGCCAAATGAAATTATATTGGAACTCTGTTTGGAACGATAATTTGAAAAAAACCGTTCTAAATTTAATTTTTCCACCTATTTTTCATAAGGCGCCAAATGAAAATTATTTTGGAACTCTTTTTGGAATGGTCATTTTTAGCCGATCGTTCCTATGACCGTGCCAAAACTAAGAAAACGACATCGTTTTATCATAAAAAGGACGACATATAAAGATCCGTATTACAAAATTTTTTCTATTTGAGTTTCAAATAATTATTCATTTTTCAAGAAAATAATAAAAACTAAGAAAACCCCATACCAGACATGTTAATGAGCAAAGAAAAGTTTAGAATATGTGGAATAAGACAATTAAAAACATAAAATATTTTCATGAGATTGATATATGTTCATTATATAAAGTATATTTTTATATTCTAATTTGTTAGTATTACACAGATGTAACCAGCATCTTATATTATTGTATTGCATCATCTAATCAGGCCGTTAAAATTTTGATTTGACCGTTAGATATGATTAAATAGACAAAAGACTACATT
This sequence comes from Sesamum alatum, assembly GCA_034509735.1. Classification (NCBI taxonomy): domain Eukaryota; kingdom Viridiplantae; phylum Streptophyta; class Magnoliopsida; order Lamiales; family Pedaliaceae; genus Sesamum; species Sesamum alatum. The sequence goes on from JACGWO010000006.1 coordinate 5,297,436, forward strand.
CGATGAAGTTTTGGACATGTTTTTACATGGATATTGAGATTTCGTATTTGGTTCATAATAAGTGAGATTCAAAATGGTGCAACTTTCAATCAGATCATGTTATTTTAAATCAGGCCGTTAGATATATTCAAATAGACAGAATCTTATACGTGTTTAAGTTTGGAATTAACCCGACCGACAGATGTTGAGATATCATAACCGGAACTTACACAAACCATTTTTATACACATTTTGAAAAAGTTTTGAGTAACATTTGGAACGGTTATTTAAAAATATAATTAAGAAGGATTTTATAACATATAACTGTAACCTAGTTGGAACGGGTATTGTAATACAATATTTTCAATCTATTAAAGTCGTGTCAAATTGTAACTCACTTCAAAACGGTGCTTGGAACGCATACTATTTCTCACAAATACCATATTTAGGAACGGGTATTGTAATACAAGTATTTCTAGGTACCTAAACTGTCTGAAATTGTACCTCATTTTGGAATGGTTTTTTCAACTGTCCATATTTCAACGAACGTTAGACTGTATTTTAGAACAGTGCACATCTGGCATTGGCCGGGCTATTCCAATGGTTATAAAATCGTTCCAAACTGTGTTACAATATTTTACCATTCCACTTTTAGCACGATCGTAGGAACACAACATGTAACACAAGAATTGAAATGGTTTTGACTCCGATCGTTTCAAAAATAAAGGATGGAATATAAGAGGAATGTGACGTCAACGGCGTGATTCCGTTCCTCAATAGTTCCAATGCCCGTTCCTAATAGGAACGGTCATAAAATTTGCTCTAAATCCCGATTTTTTTTGTAGTGTCACTAATTCGACCCACTACAAGAAAATGACTCAATAGCAACGAAAAAAATTAACATCGAGCTAATTAGCATGAAAAAGTTCTCATTGCTAATTTACATTATTTAATACAAGAATTTACTTGCTAATGCATTTAGCAACAAAAATTTACTTGCTAATAAATTTAGCAACAAATTGTTTAATATATATATATATATATATATATAAATAGTGTAGATTAGGAACAAAAATTTTACTTATTAATTAGCTCGACAATGATTTTAATATCAAATTTTTTCATAGTTATTAAACTATTTTCTTACAGTGACCACAGTTCACCCGATGATTAAATCAATCACCCTTAATCCAGTTAATTTTTCAATTCGATCTAGGATTCGACTTTTAAAACACTGCTTGACACACGAAGCAATTCTTATTTGATTCCTAGAGTGTGTGGGTATATACGCACACATTGAATGATATATTCACCTATTAATTCTTAACGTATATTCTCAAACACAACATGACATATATTAATAATCACAACAAAAATTAAATGATTTATGTGCAACATGTATAAACTATTTTTATAATACACATGCTTATGAAAAAAGGGATATATAAACGTATATATATTTATTTTTTGCAATGCTATTTAAACAACACTAGCCGTTGTGGCATATCGTTCTTACGTGCATATAATAAAAATTTTATCGCACTGTAAAATATATTTTTATATAAAAGAGTAATATATATAAACTAACACATTATATTAAAAAAGAGAAAAAAAAATAAAAAAGAAACTAATTTATCAGTTAATGTAAACTTTGGAAGTTAAATAAGTAAGTTCTCTTGTGAGTTGTAGGTGAAACGGTATCATTAACCACCGTCTGTCAGTGTGGAGGGCATTTGCTTTTTATATTAGTATATATAAATACACACACCCAAGAGAAATAAAATATATATTTATATATGTGCCGAAAAAATATATATTTCATGGTAATTAAACATACTTCCACGCTATAACTAATTAGATAAATATTTAGTTCTTTTGAGGAATTAAATAAATATTTAATTAATGGTAGTTTCGTAGTATATGTTGTTAAAATATAATTATTGTTAATATAAAAATAATTGTGATATACCAAACATATCCATTCGCAAAGTGCACCTAATTACTAATTCTACTGCATTTTCGTCAAAATTTCAGATGTTGATTGTGTTTAAGTTTTTTTTTTAAGTGCAAGCGGTGAAATATTATTAAATATTAAAATAAATTTATTACAATTCGTCCTGTCGAACATCAATATTTAAACAAAAACAATTACAAGAATTATACCCTAATCAACAATCTAAACAACACCTACTGATTACAGTAGAAAGACCTACAATTACTATACAGTAGAATAATATCCCACGCATTTGATGGGGTTCGAACTCATGACCTCTAAGGTCATAGGGCCTCAGTTTCGTCAATTGAACTAGGCGTTATTGATGATTGTGTTTAATTAGACTCTGAAAAGTTTCTTTAAGAATTTAAAATAAGTGTTTATCAATTTATAGTTGAAAATAAATTGAAAAGAAAATTTTTATTTTACACCATTTATTTTTCTAAATTATTTAATTTTTTCTATAATTTATTCTCACGGTAAAAATCATTACAAAACACGCCTGAATGCACGTGGGCTTGGTCCCATTAGCAATTCATTGTTGACTAATGAAAATTGTACCTGAAATTTCCAGTTAATAGATTGATTGTATATTGTCAGACACATTGCACACAATTGAAATATACTTCACATGTTTATAAAGTACATAATAACTAAAAACAAAATGGCTGTCAATTTGTGTTTTATTTCTAAACCAATGAATTTGTAACCATTCATGTGAAAATATATGTTGGTTATGGTAAAAATAAATATGATAAATTATATTGACACCTCCTAAGGTTAGGTCCAATTATACAAACACTTCCTGTCTTTTGCGAAATTACAGCTACACCCCCTGAGGGGTGTGAGTGTAATATTTTTCAGGGGGTATTAGTATAAGCTTTGTTTTTGAATAAGGGATGTAGTTGTAATACAATTACAGTGTAGCTATAATTATAAGAAAAACAGATGGTGTTTGTGTATTTTGGTCTAACTTCAAGTAATGTCACTTTAGTTTACCCAAATAAATAACAATAGGTTTTCACCCGACAACAATTTCACAAGTACCGACCATCGTTGTAGCCTAGTGTTACAGTTGAACTTTAATCGTGACATGAGTTCAAATCCTTGCTAACTAAATGTCTATCCTAATTTGTGCATTGATTTTCACAAGTACCGACCATCGTTGTAGCCTAGTGTTACAGTTGAACTTTAATCATGACATGAGTTCAAATCCTTGCTAACTAAATGCCTATCCTAATTTGTGCATTGATTTCATATAATTAAGCTTTAGTTCTTGATAACAGTAAATCAATGCATTCAGACACCTAACCGACACACGGGGGCACAAGTGTAATTATCCTTAATAGGTCTGTTAACTATAAAGATCTTGAACAACAAAGCACAGACACAATTCTACTTGCCTGATGTGATCACACTTGATCTGTCAATAGGCGAGCAATATCCATACCTTGGCTCATCAATAATAACTAATACTTAGATCTAAACTCGATATTATTTCATTCAACTCAAATTTGCACCCAGTCATTTTGGACATAATTTGAATAAAACCCATTGGATATTTTATGTGTAAATTTCAAATAGGATCTATAATTAATTATTACGAGTATTTATTGAATCTAGTAAAATATTATCCACCACCTAAATAGCAGTAGTCCTTGCTTTCCCATTTCTTTTACCAGAAAAAGAACCGACAAAAAGGTTGTTTCACATGTTTACTATAACACTCAAATAGCTTGGCGGAGACAAAAACTCAACACACTACTCATATTTTCAGACAAATTATGACACACCATTTCTGTATGCATATACTGAATAATTTTTACATTTTAAAAGATATTATAAATAAAAATAAAATATATTAATCGGACAGTTAAGCCAATGTAAACTTCAAAAATTGAATAAGTTAGTTATCTTATCAATTAGCGAGCATTTTTTAAATAACAAAAGATAGGTGTAATGACGTCAAAACCGTCACTTTGTGTCTTAGCACGAAAACGAGAGCAAGATAGCATGTCACACGATCTGAAACAGCTGCAAATTACAGAGTGATTACACGTAGAGATCGTCTACCTGATTCTACAACTTAAAACAAACAACCGTTAAAGGATACAGACAGGCATTTTGCTACAATGATTCGTCCACGCTTAACTAAGATCGGTACTGCACATTTCCCTAATCACTGCCCTAACAATCTACAACATAATTAACAGTAGAAACGAAAGAACGAAACAAACAGATTGGCCGACACTCGAATCAGTCGGAATTTCCAGAAGCAGGATCACCTCTAACCACGAGCTGCTCTGAGGAAGTTGTCGAAAGGGCTGGCAGGGGGCAATCTGAGGGCTAACCAGGGGTTTGACGATGGAGTGGATCCCAGAGCAGCTTCACTGCATGATACCTGTAAAAAAGATGCTGTAAAGGTTAAAATGTCGGGAAAACCAAGTCCACGAGTACTACTAGGGTGTGGACGGTCAAGATCGGATGGTTAGTGTGATAAACGAATCCTCATTTGCTGCTCAAGAACATGAATGAAGTTAATTTTTGAAGCTGCAACTCAAATATATGGCGACAAGTAAAAGAACCGAGTTTATGTTGCAACTCAAGTACGTAATAAATATCAAAAGGGAGATGAAGCAAGTGGGTGTAAACAGAGGTAAATTTTCATGTTTGGTGGAGATTGAGAGATCTTTTTAAGTATTTGACGAAAAATTGATAGAGACGAAGAGTTGATACAGAAATGCATCGTGTGTATGTTCATCTATCATATGCATGTTTCTGTGTTTGTGTGTGTGGTGCGTGCATAGTATTAACAGCAGTCCATTTCAGGCAGATACTTGTGGGTCAGGTTTAACGAGTTCATGCACACCCCTAAATACGACCATTGACAAGAACGGAAACATTACAGTGTTTATCTCCGACCTATTATCCCAAAAGGCATTTATTTTATATGAGTAACAATCATTAGCTTACCTTGTCGATCGATGATCGTCCAGTTGCAGGAAGAGCTGGAGGGGACGTATCATTGGATTGTACCGAGTGGTTATCATAGGTCAACCAATTTGAAAGCTTCTTTCTCGTGTCTGTACCAAAAGTTTCACACTGATTTGTCATGGTACTGTACGGGAGTGGCGAAGTGGAGATAGATGATCCAGCTACTTGACCGGCGACCTCAAGTGCCTGAAACCAATTTGCTTTGAGATATAAGCATGAATAACTGATGGAGATATATATTATTTACAGTTAGTTTTACTCTTTCTTCTTTCTGGATTTCACCTAGATTTGGTTATATAATTTTACTCACTGGACATGACGTAACATTAAAGGATTTTTTGTTAGTATCTGTTTGGCGCCGTTCTGGAAAGCACGCAGCAGGACACAAACACAGAACGACAATGGAGGAGGGCATTACCGATTCTAGAAGCTGGCCAATACTGACAATATTGGACATCGAAGGAGATGGTGATGCAGACACCTTCGGAAGGAAGCGAGATATATCAGCAACCGATGATATACTCATAGCATCATCTTCAACGAGAGAATTTGCAGAAAAGTCCTGAGTCAAGAGGTAAATTATGTCAAGCATGTTTTGCCGTCACAGGAAAGTAGGAAACAGAATAGCGAGTGTCAATTGTCCCGAGCTTGGCTGGAAGTTCAATCCCAAACACTTGTATTCAAGCTACTAAAGGCCTGAAAGAAGTTAAAAGTCCAGACAACATACCCCATCAAACGATTGTGTTTCCTTGGAGTGTGCAGCCTTTTGGATGTGATCCATGCCGAGTATTGATTGTGTGCCGAACAAGAAAGCTTCATCAGGTACAAATTCTTCTGATAGCTGCTTAGCAATCTCATCTGCCTCAAACTTAAAGAAACAAAACTTTCACATAAGATCCTTCAAATTAAACACATAAAAGTAACAAGCCTTTTTTCTTCTCACAAGAACAGGTAGTTGGAAAACAAAGTACCTTTGTAATGGTAGATAAACTTTCAACTAATATGGAAATTACGACTTTGTTAGATTCATAAGCCGTTTCCCGCAGCTCAAGGAGAGTTGACAAAGCTTCTTCATTATCAGAAGCTTCGTAGTAATCTTTCACTTCACATTGAGATTTTATATAAACTTGAAAGTTGTCGCTGATGCCAAGATATGGATCCACCTAAATTAATAAGCATTCAGAAGAAGCTTAAGAAATGCTAAATATGTCGGGGCCATACAGTAAGAAGAAATCGTTGAGAAATGAAGATCAATTAAGTAACAAGATGGGCAAACTAATGGAATTTATCAAGCCATTGGCTGCTTGTATTAATGAGACAAGTTATCACAATATTAACTTACAATATGGTCAAAATAAGTAGCACCACATGACACTAGATAAAGTATGATATGCCTTGTAATAGGGCTAAGATTTGACCGATTTGGCACGTTTAGTTGTTTGCAAATAGAACCATGACTCAGAATGCATTTGATTTAAGGATCATAAACCCAAAACCAGAAATGTCGTTCTCAAATTACCAATGATCAATCAACTTCCTTCGGAGTTAAAAGCAAAAAGCACCTACTACTTACATCAGACTCGAGTAACAAGTTATGAAAATTATGAGTCTCAGCAATATGATATAGCTTCGCAGCAAATGCCAACATAGCTGTAGATAATACAAGAAGTGATCTCTGGTACACTGGAGGCAAGGACCCTGTGATCACACAACAATATGTCAAGCGTGAAAGTTTTACTGCTTTCACAGAGAAGTTGATTGATGGACTCCTCATACCAGTGTTGGTGTCTAAAGACATCTTTCTTATTGATAGGGGAAGCTGAAAGAATTTGAGTACTAGGCTATCATTGGAGTTCTGCAACAAAGCGAAAATCAGTGATCATGTCAGAGGTCAGAAACAAATTTGTAAAACCACCATCATCAGAAATAACCCTGGAAAATATAGCAAGAGATTTGTGACCAGAAATATCTAGAGATCAAATAGGAACAAAAACTTATGAAATTAGCCTGAAACAACCAAACAATTAAACACACGAGATCAATCTGAAGCAGGTGGTCCGACAATCTTAATGTGTTTAGTAAATAATAGCCAGTGTGGAAAACAAAAAAGAAACAAAAAAGAAATACATGTATCTGAATTTTTACCTTACGGCGCGAAGAAATAAGCATTAAACAGAATGAATGAGCTATAGCTTCAAGATTAGCAGGTAGATTATCAGAAAGATTGACTTGTATCCATAAAGCAGACAGCAGCTGTGCTATTTGGTCTTCGTTGCATCGTAAAAAATACTGTTCCTGCATCAATTCAGAAGACCATTCATGTAAGAACTAAGAGGTGATAAGATATAACCAAGAAATTTTCACAGTAAGTATCCCTACAGTCTCAGTCAAGCTGGCTGGTCCACTGGTCCTGTCAACGATGGAGCTTATTATATGCATATTAGGAGAATTCTTGTGGGAAGTCCCATGCTTCCTCTCTTCCTTGACTTTGTTCAGCTGCTGATGGTCATTCTTTTCACTTTCCTGCTTCACTTTGGTTCCATATATTTCTAGACGAAGCTTCTCAAGCAGAGCTGTAATTGAGGAAAATGTGGATGAGCTTTTGGAAGATCCCCTCCTTGGATGGTTGAAAACATCACTTCTTGCGTGAACAGACTTTGGAATGAGAAGAACACAGAATATTTGGTGTCCTCCAACACGTATTTCAACATCAGAATGCAACATCACTTTCAAGAGTTGAATGAAAAGAGCCTCAGGAAACACCTGACAATGAAAATGAGTATCAAACTAGTCCCAGAGGACCAAGAAAAAGTACCAAAATGGTAACAGCATATCTTATTTTAGTCTCCAGGTTGGTGAAGTTAGCAAAGTACTCTTTAAACTTTAATTGATCTGTCAAAGATATAAGATGGAGCATAAGTTAAACTGATGGAAACGCAACCCAAGTCACTAAATTTGATGCATATCACAGCAAGAGCGGTAAAATGCGGATTATTAGCAGACGAAATGCAAAGTCTAGAAATAATTGGTTGCAGTCATACTACTCACATACTATCAAACTCAAAGATTAGCTGGGACATCCCTTGTCAGCATATGCGTAGTAATTCTTATTAGTCCAAACCAGAAAATGAAAGACTCAGTAGTGTGCACAGATACACCGAAGGCAGACAAGAGCATATATGCAAATGTTCTCTTCTCCACATCCACATGCACAGACACCAATAGAAAAAGGAAAACAATAGTAGCATTTCCAGTTACATTATCTAGACCTTCTCACCTGCTGAGAATGGATAGATATAGATGCCACAGAAATCACATGAGCAAGAATTATAAGTGAGGCAAGTACAGCCCCAGCAACAACTCTTATCGGAGAAAGTTTCTCCAGTGTAATTGCCATCATATCAAACAGCGGCCGCACATCGACAATCTGACAATAACAAAAAGTCAATCAGTAGCCAGAAGAAAAAGTCAAATATTTCAACTTCTGTCACTCATTACCCCTCTAACAGTTTCCAACAAACAAGTTTCGATGGAAGTCTGCAGTGCAGCATTCATATTCAGCTCTTGATCTCCATCTAATTCGGCTGTTGCCTGAAAGCTTTTGCGCAAGTGTCTGAAGAGGTCACTAACAAACCCCATATCAGAAATCACGGCTTCTAACCTAACTTGCCGGGCCAAATAGCTAGCAGTTAGGACGATTTGACATTTCATCTCGGTATCATGTGCAACATTCTTGTGGTCCAAATGTCGAACAACACCAGCTAAAATCAATTGCTGATCTCCTATAATCAGATGAAATGTCCATGTCAAATCCAGGATCAGAACCCATAATTTTGAAATAAATAACCATTTGCAAGTTTTATGTTCAAATAAAATTAGGAAATTGGTAACACAATTTATTTCTCAACAAATATTCAAAAAGAAGCTCGTAAGAGAATTTTCTGACAAACTTAAAAAATTATCCTACTCTTTTCAAGGAACTATAACTTCAATAAATTAGCATGGCATATTACTCACGCATGCTGGTGTAGTTGTCATATTTCTTGAGAAATCATCTCATGATGATTGAATTTTCACCTTACATGTTAGTACAACAATATCAACATAGGCTTCATATATAGAAAGGCTTCATAGCAAGAATGATGGATTCTGTTAAAGAAAGCTCTTTGCATAATTGATCTGAAGGGGTAAAACCACTCGTCTGTTCTCGAGGTCCTACATTGATCTCTGTTACATACTAATGGATGTATCCGAGATGCATTTCCTCTAGCTATCAGAAAAGATCGTGTATGGACTGGATTAAAAAAGGTTTCTTGTCACCTCAGTCCTCCAGCCCGAACTATGTAATTCGTATTTACATTGATAATTAATTGTAAAAGTTACCATACAAGTAGTCAAGCAGCAACAAAATGTTGACATTTTCAAGACAAACATGCAGTCAGGTGACAACTATCCCAAGGTTGTACATAATCTGAACTCATCCACAAAGCCTAGCTTTCTTCTTTTTAGAGGTTTCTTGTCACCTCAGTCCTCAAGCCCAAACTATGTAATTCATATTTACATTGATAATTAACTGTAAAAGTTACCATACAAGTAGTCAAGCAGCAACAAAATGTTGACATTTTCAAGACAAACATGCAGTCAGGTGACAACTATTCCAAGGTTGTACATAATCTGAACTCATCCACAAAGCCTAGCTTTCTTCTTTTTAGAGACAGCTCACCGTGCAAACAGTGAGCAGAAAAGGAAGGGAATATGCCTCCATTGATTTTTAAAATTACCTGTTCACTGATTGGAGAGAACCAAACTTAACTAATAATATCTAAGGCTCTAAACCAATAGCTACTGCAATCTCAAATCTATAATAATAAATGATTCAGCTGGTTCCCATGGACAAGGTGAACGCCATTATCTCCCCATGTTGAGGTAAATAAATACACCTTTTGAAGTCTAAGAATGCATCAAGCTGCTAAATTCTTCTGTGATTCAACATTATCAGTGCAGTAAGCTGAAATCATATTTTTTAACAAAGACTCCAAAAATAAAGATAGAAAGGTATTGGATTCACATTAACTTAATCCCTTAATACGTTTTAACAGCAGGGGAGGAAGATGCAGTCACCAGAGTCTAAATATTAAAAACTAAGCATAGACAAAAGCTAAAGTAAACAAAATGCAGATCAAAACGTAGGGGCAGCATGGCTAATCACCTGGGTTTTCCACAAAGGATGACATATCAGACAGAACAACGGGGGCCAGGCCATGCTGAGGATCCCAATGTTTTCCTGTGTCAAAATAAACAAACATTGGGTCCAATACTCGTCGCATAGTTGTACTCTCCTTTGCAAGGTCAACCATCCTTTGGATGCATATTTGAGCCCACACTTTTGGTGTCTCAATCTCGTCTCTGAAGTCAGTGAAGTTAAAGAGAGATCAACAACAAAAAGCAAGAGGTGGACGGCGCAGGTCAACTAATTTAGCAGCAGTCTGCAATTATTATTTGAGGAAAATTTACTTTTTACATTAACAAAACTGAACAAGTCCAACCTTGTTAGGAGAGAAGGATCTTTCTTTTCTGGCCGTACTCTTACGGTCATGTGGCTAGGGCTAAACTCACCACCCACACCAGGAGTACCCCTTCCCTCGCATCTTGCTACTTCATCTACCCAATTATGATGTGCCTCCCTTCTTTCTGCGTCTTCATCGTTTTGTAACGCCATCTCGTAGTTATCAAGAGTAGCATGCACAATCTGCAATAGGTAACACATAAAGTTCATATAAACAAGTTTTGGTTCCTTCCATAACTCTAATCAGATGAAGTGAAAATGAATCAAATGACATCTTGAACATAAAGTAGACAATTATTATTATTATGAAGTCCTAGGATCGCACCAGTAAATCAAACGCCAATTATGAAACAAGAGATATACACTTCAGCATAAAATCTGGCAATTACAATGTCAGATCATTCAAAAGTTGTGAGCTGAGTATTAGAAAGACAAACCTTTTCAAAATCAGCAAAAATATGCAAGAACTCTCCCATGAACCACACCTGCAGATAGAGGAACCAAACTAATTTATTATGTTGTGAACAAAGCTATACTGATGCTTGAATTAATGCCAAAAACGCAAACAAAAAATCTTCAAAAACTAAGCTGATAGAATAACATACTATGAATATGAAGAAAATGCATTAACAAGAAAAATTAAACCGTGAATTAAATGGATGGCATGAACCATAAATATTGACAACACCCAGTGATTGTGACAGGACATGGCAATCAGGAAGCATATGAAACTTATCCTTGTTTGGTTTCACTTTCATTTTCAGCTTTTGAAACCATAAAAGTGAAAACATGTTTGTTTATACCTATTCTCATTAGAAATGTTTTAGTATCATTCTCGTCTCAATCATTGCTTCCTTCAGATATTTAAGTGCATACAAAATTTTTCAATCATGAATTTTATAAACTAATAATATATTTTTTTCAAATGCTTTGATATGAGTCATATGACATCACTAACAATCATATTTCCGCATATATGTGCCATGCTTTAAAAAGGGACATGCCAAGCCGTGCGCCATGGCTCTAGGGCACCTTTGTGCCATGATGAGCCATGAGCCTTTAACAACTATGCTAACAATTCTAAATTACTGCAAAACATAACTATCATTTAAATAGTAAATATATTTTATTTGAGACAACTAACAATAAAAAGTAAAACTATCATTGTCATCAAATAAAAAAATACATTTGACACCACTAACAACATAACACACAATCCCATCAACTAATCCAAACATATTCTCATTCTTACACGAAAACCTACACAAAATCGAAAACACACATTTCCAATGAAAACAAAACCAGACATTCTTAATCTAAATTACCATGGCTGAAAGGCACCGCAAGCTCGATGCTCTTAACCCACGCTTCTGATGCTCATCTTCAGTTTTGTGTGCTAACATGCAGACTTTGTCAACAAAGTTTTCAATATTGTGTGTATAAGTTCCATCCACCTGTAGACAATAGATAAGTAAGAATAGAACAGGAGTAGATTCTGTGCCCATGCTTACAGAAACTAGATGAAAACACACTAAGCAACTCATTAATTCCTGTTCTGCTCTTTCCTGCTCATCTCTCCTTCCCTTCTAACCTTTTCCTGCTCATCTCTACTTCCCTTCTAACCTTTTATTTCTACAACGGACAAAGGAATGGGCCTGGCTGCGAAAGCCATGTCTCAGGAAAAATATGGAAAAAAACTTGATGCACTTCACTCCAGCAATTATACACCTCTATTACCGTGACACTAACTCCTTGAAACATGTATACCCAAAATAGCTACAGTTTTAAGTTGTGTAATTAAAGATTTCTCCCTGCAATATAATCGAGAATGTAGTTATCTCATGACTTTGTATTGCAACCACACAGTACCTCAATTATCAAAGCATAGTGACACACTGTGCCACAGAATATAGAGGACCAAATATAGAAGATATCCCAACTTCACCCTTCATCCTTAAAGTAAGTATTAATCACCTGACAGTAAATAAATGTAGTCAATGTATCGCATCCAATAATCAGGAGAGCATCTTGCTTAGAGTCATCCAGCAGTTCAGTAACCACATTCAACAAATTAAAAGAAAAATAGGCCCTGCAAGCATGGAGACGTCAGAGGTGGTAGTATTAAACATTCGCAAAATGAAACTTAAAAAAGGTTTCTTGAACTCCACTTTGAGCCCGGTCCTGCAAACATCTCTCAAATCATGGGTAAATAGCATGAACATTTTCACTCAAAGATATTAAACAAAGAGAACAAGAAGTTGAGTTCATAGTGCAATTAAAAACCTTCAAGAAACAGTGGCAAAAGAGCAATTGTATTTGTCATGTTAATGTCCAAGAAAAAGTAGTCGTTTAAGCAATAAAATTACCCCATGACTCAAGCAAAAATACTCTTCTAAATAACAACTTACATTTGCTCCTTACAAATGCAAAGCAATTTGTTGTAAGTTTCCGCAACAATACTGACAAATCTGATGTTGCCACTTCGCAGTTCTTTGTAACACCTTTCTTCAAGATATTTAGCAATCTAATAAAGTAGATACGGCAACCAAAAAAAATCTTATTACTTGCACCCTGGACAGTGGACACATATTCTATAATCTTTTCTTTCATTAATATGCATACACAAACTACCTCACCTTTGGAATCCGGAAAGGGTTTTTGGAAGCATATTCACATAGCTTTACAATTTTTCTTTCATTTGACTGGCCATCCTGCATTTTCAGGGGAAAAACATAACATAATTCATTTACATTGGAATCACGGTAGATGAATATTTAAAAAGGGTGGTAAAATTTGGGATGACGTAGCACTCTCAACTTTGTGGAATTGCCATTGTATGAAAACTATGACGCTGTGTAGTGTCTGATACTCTATGGATACAGCTCATACTCGGGTGGGATACATATAAAAGACAATAAAAGAATGTGGACAAGGAGTTTGACATGGCTAGATGGTGTGTTGGTGGTGTTGTCCTTGCTATATTTGAAAAATTAAAGGGAAAAGGTTTAAGAAATTAAATTGGTTCAATTGTACATAATTATTTACTTAAAAATCATATTAGTTTACCCAAATACAACTTCCTCTCTACAACTTTTCCATTCTTTTAAATTTCTTTAAATTTGTCCTAAATCTTTTTAGTTCCTACTTATTATTTTCTATTCCTGCTCCACAATCTTTCTCATTGGGTCTGACAACTCATTGTACATAATTGCTATTATCTATTACACAAATTATAATTATTAATTTATTATGTCTCCATCTGAGGGCCTCTTCTCTCAACTGCACCAAGTTTCCTTCTAACACCCATTTCACAACTGTTCACTGATAGCAAATTTGGAGGTTCTGTTCTTTCAGGTCATCAAACTTGGAAGATAGCTCAAGGGGCAGAAGTGATGCAGCTCCCAAAGCAGCAAAGACATGCATGCACCAAAGCAAGGTAATCTCTTTTTATGAGTGAGGATGTTGTAAATTTGGTGTGTTTGTATGGTGGTTATACAGAAAGATTGATACACAAGCTTAGAGAAAGAAAAAGAAAGCTTAAGAAAAGATAGTAAGAGGAGAAAAGGGGTGAAAATAAGAAATCGCAGATACAAGTGAATACGGTTTTTCTTGGAGTTCTAGATCAATGAACCAAAAATGAAGCATTTGGAATATTAGAATCTCTTAGAGAGGTTCCACATTCTTATCATTCCTAGCCAATGCTACTATAAGTTGAGTATCTAGATAGAACACTAAGCATACATGATCAAACATCATTGACAAACTCATCAATTATATAGATGATCATTAAACATTGTTTGAGTTTTCATGGAATCTCCCACCTCCTACCCCTAATGCCCCACATACAAAACATAGAACAGCTTCGTCTGGAGTAAAATAACTACTTCATTGAGCAAAAGGAAAAGTAACTAAAATCTTGATGTCCTAGCGGACAGCACAAGCAAAGTATAATGAGTTCCATCAAACCACTCCATTTAATCTACAGGTTTATTGACCCTAAACCACACCAAATTTATTTCATCATATAACTAAGTTTGTTGAGGAAGAGTGGGTAGAAAAAATGTCTTTAAAGCAAAAGGACTCTGCGGCAGAAAATCTGCTTAATTCAATCTTTATCGAATATCACCTCATTCTCCAAACTACGCAAAAGAGCTCAAGTCAGCTAAGTAAATAAACTCAACTAAATGTCTACTAAAGTATTCAACCAAATTGGAGGCAACTATAATTTCTGTCGTTATACTTCAACAATAAATTAATTTCCAACCCTCTAATATCACCACTTAGACTTTCCATTCCTTAAACGGCCACTTTTTCAACAGTTGCCTGTTCCTGTCTTTAACTTCACCACTATTTTGGACAGGAAAATCATGCTACTCCGCTGAACAAGCGAGTGTCAAGGAACCATCAGGAGGACCTAACCAGAAAACGGAAGTCATGCGATATTTTCAGTCTCGCTAGATCAACTAAATGTTCATTTAATTTTAGGCCATCCTAGTTGAAACTGAAACAAAAAGAAACTGGGGACTCGGATTGCATTCACAATCACAACAAAGACGAAAGTTCATGGTTATCACTACTAGAATTTTGGCATGTTCTATATAAGAGTAAGAGTGGGTATGGAGAATTCGCAGTCAAAAACACAAGGAACTACTAGACTAAGATGTTGACAGAAGATGATTTGCAAATATGGTAGGCTCGCAGACCAAAAAGACACTATTTCAAGGAACAAATTTCCTATTATGATGACTCGAAAAATCTACCTCCAATAAGAAGCACAGGAGCTCTATCCTTAAGGCCACACTCGTCAGAACGAGAAATCAATCAAAGTTACGAAC
The DNA here is from genome assembly GCA_034509735.1 of Sesamum alatum. Taxonomy (NCBI): domain Eukaryota; kingdom Viridiplantae; phylum Streptophyta; class Magnoliopsida; order Lamiales; family Pedaliaceae; genus Sesamum; species Sesamum alatum. Next base: position 5,312,803 of record JACGWO010000006.1, read on the forward strand.
CAAATGACAATATAGAATACTCTACCAAGGACAATGTCAGATCTGAATTTTAAGTGGTGATATGAGATGTATGAAATTGAAATACCAGTAAACCATATGGATGAAAAATGCAAATTGTCCCACAAAATTGCAACATGAGAAACTAGCATAACCATTATTGCATTAGTAATTTGGTCGCTTTTCTATTTTTGCAAATTGTCCCACAAAATTGCAACATGAGAAACTAGCATAACCATTATTGCATTGGTAATTTGTTAACGTTTTTTTTAAATACACACTAATCAGTACCTAATCATATGATCACCACCCAACGATGTGAGAGCAAATGCCAAAACACAAAATTTCTCAAGAAAAAGGGGTGAAACTCACATGCGATTTGGGAAATATTTCAGCAAGCAATTTCTTGTAACGTTTGACGGGTTGCCGTGACCGTGACCTCAAAGCAGGGCAGCATACACACATGCTCTCACATGCTGGGAATAACTTTCGGGAAATGACACCCATTTTACCTAATGACAACAATAAACAAGGTCAAGCATGTAAGATCCCCACCTTCCTTCCAATCAAATTCCCAATACTCCTTCATGAACCCTCATACACAATGTACAGTGCATATTTTCAAATACAGAGATATAATGCAGAACCACATTTAGCATAACCAAAGTTAAAACCAAAACGTAGGAAGCAAAAAAAGACCATCATATGTCCACAAGATGCACGAGAAAAAGCCTGAAAGATAAGAAAACAAAACTCTCCAAACAAAACCAACAGACAATACGAATTTGAACGCTAAATACGAGAAGGAATTCCAAACATTACTTATACTTCAGAAAGGAACAAATCTTCCAACTTTCGGAAGAGACATTACAACAAACACAAAAAACCCATTATCAGAAACAAAAACAGAAGCAAAATTTACACAGCCCAGAAAGAGAAATCACCCAGAACATGGAAATGGGGCTTGAAACCAAGAAAAAAATACAGAAACAACAAACCTCGTTAACACGGGCAGATCTGGGGACCCGAAAACAGACCTCCCAACAAAAACGCGCTTGAAATTTTCAGGGACTCTTGAAGAAACCCACAGTATTCAAACTTCATACATCCGCAGAATTGTGAGTGTGATAAAGAAAAGAGTGCGTCGGCGTACAAGTAAAAAGCTATAAGTTGTTCCCGAAGGACAAAAATCAAACCAGGAAGGAGGGAGAGAGGGAGAGAGAAAGAGGGATCACGTGATTGTCAGACTCTTTACACAGTGTCTAAATAGTCTTGCTTTTGTCTCTATCTGTCAGAAAACTTGGGAAGTCCAAAGCCATTCTTTTGGCCCATCTCTCTTTTCCTTTTACCATTCTTCTTTCCTCTTTTTCCCTTTTGCTCTTTTGTTCTTGTTGCAGAAGAAGAGATCACGCTTTTTAAGTTTCTTTAAATTCAAAAACACCCCTCAGTTTTGATAATTACATCTAATGCACCTAGTGTTCGTTGCTGGATCAACAAATCATTTCAGTGCCCGTTTGACCCTGCAATTGAACAAACTAAAATCTGCGTAATTTAGTGCAAACGTAGCTCTTTTTGTTGTCTGGTCGCTTTCTCGATAATCATCTCTAGATTAAGTTCAATTGAAACCATATTTTTATGAACACTACAAATCGTAACTTATTAATCGCACCGTAATTATTTTTTTGTATAATTATCTATTATGTTCATTAAATATTTTTTTAATTTATTGATTGACCTTAAGAATGATTTTAGTTTTAAAATTTAGTCACAAATTTGCATTTGCATAATCAATTATGAAATTATGAATCAAAACGACATAATCCCTTTTCTTTAAAAATCAGTTATTTTAAAAGTGATTTTTCATAATCAATTAACTTATAATCAATTATGGACCCGTCAGGCCAAATCGGATTTAAATGTGCAATATACTTTTCATGAATTTTATATATAAATAAAAGTATTTGTTGATGGATAGATCAAATATTGACATGTATGGGATTGAGGTATTTAAAGTAATGTAAATTCTATGTTGCCAACAAAATAAGTTAATTTGAACTATTTGGCAATTTTAAACCATATCTTGTGATTAAGAAAATAAAATGCCTATCAAATCATGATATGCCAATTAAATCGCGTCAATGATTCATTGAATAATTATAGCGAGAACTTTCACACTACAACTATAAATAAAGTTATTTTTCAACCATTCAAGATTCAATTTAGCAAGAGATTCCCACGAGGCCTAATTCAGTTGGCGAAGTCGAGGCCCCATGATCGTAGAGGTCATAGGTTCGAACCCTCTGTATCCGATGATGTTGTTGCTACTGTATAGTAGATATTATTTGTTGTTGTAATAGTTAGGTGTTAGTTATGTGATATTGTGAATATGATTGTTGTATTTGTGTCTGTTCGATATTGATAGCCGACAGGACTGATTGTAATTACTTTATTTTAATTAATAAAATCCATCGCTTTCAATTCTAAAAAAAAAAAAAAAATAGCAAGAGAGTTATCAAAACAGCTCGATATCCTCTCTAGTCAAATTTAAGTAGATCCATGACATTTAAGGCAGAAAATCAAAACATTCATCGTCAATATAATCAAAATCAAAAAAATTGTTCTCGAAGAATAATCAAATGATCAAATGGAGATTATTTGTACTCATAAAATATACAATTAAATTCAATAATTTCATTTATAATATTTTTTCACATCTTATAATTTTTGCAGACACAAAAATTAATTATAAATGTGTTTTGAGCAAACTATCCTTAATGGTAGTACATAAAACCTTGAGGTTTTGATCTAAATAGTTTTAAATTATATTCTTTTTTTTTATAAGGGTTTTAAATTATATTCACTTCCCCTTAAATTATACTTGTTATCAATTTTTTTTTTTTTGAAATGCAATGATATCATTAAAGCAACCAACAAACTCTTACAATGTTCAGTACGTAGCAACAGCATTACAATAATATTTCTAAATCTTTCATAAACAACTACAAAGTAAACCAAGATACAATGTACACACACTACTATAAAAGTAGACTCCACACCTACATTGTAGGTTTCGAACCCACGACCTCGTAGTCGTGAGACCTCAATATCTAACATACAACATCAAACTCTTTTTTAGTACCTTCAATCGCATTTATGTCCTGAAAGTGACAAGTTTCAAACTTCCTTATATTTTGTCGAATTTACAAAAGTATCCCTTAACTTATTTTTTTTATTTTACATGTGTCCGCCTAATATTTTTTTCTACCGTAAATTGCAACGAATTATTTTCTTTAATGTTTGGCGTAATTATGAATACATTCTCGTTATTTAAAAAATTACTAATACCCTCATGATGTTTTATGAAACTATGTAATTCATGGCTATAGGCTTGTAATTGTTAATTTTGATCTTGCTGTATTTTTTTCTTTTTTGAAAAAATAAAAACAGACGAGGTGGATGGAAAAATTTTAAAAATTATAAAAAAATTGTCCACTTAGGCCAATAAAAGACAAAAAAATTAAGAAAATAAGTAAAATTTATTTCTTAGTCCACAAGTGCATTTTGGTTAGTTCACTACAAAAAATTAATCGAGAGTTGAAAATCTAATGGAGATTAATAAATGGATTAGGCTAGTTGTTGGATGGTTGTTAAAATAGGGAGATATTGGTAATTCCTCTAACAATGAGGGAGTATTTATAATTATATTAAATTTTAGGAGAACTCGTTGTAATTTATCCTTTTATTCTATTTTGACATTTTTTTTTTAAATAAATTGCAATATAGCTCAACCATAAAACTTGGGGAAAAGGATTCTAATTATATTAATAAATTATAATCGAAATTACTTTAGTTTAATTATTAAATCAATTCTATATATCTTTCTATTTTTCCTACCATCTTGCTTTTCCTTTTTTTTAAAGGGATAAATACACCCCGTTCCCTAAGCTTTAGTGTAATTACACATAGACCTCCTGCGGTTTGTAAAAATACATTCATACATTTGAGGTTTATACTTTTGTCTAACAAATAGGTCATTTGTTAGTCAAAATTCACTGAATTTATTTATATTACCAAAAAATTACATGAAAATCGATATTTACGATCAATTAACTTATTATTGACTTATTGTAAGTCAAACAAATATTTCATGATCAAACCAGCCTTATACATCTTTATACATTAATGCATGTATGGAGATATATTTTCACTGTTATAAGGGTAGTTTAGTCAGGATATATTTATTAGACCTGTAATAAGTCAATCGACGGTAAATATCAATTTCATTCAATTTTTTGTTAATATCAACAAATTCATTAAATTTTGACTAATGGAGAAACATATTTGCTAGACGAAAGCAAATTTAAAGGATATTAAATGTAATTTTAAAATTTTAAGAGATTAATATATAATTACACTAAATATTAGGAGAGGAGCATAATTGTACCCTTTTTGAATTAATGCACACCGCAATGTTGTTGTTACGTAGAATTATTTCAGATTTTGATGGTAAGTTTTGATATTGACAAGTGATAGAGAAAAGAGATAATTATTATGGCCTCAAATTATATATAGATCTAAATGAAGTACAGGCAACCTAACTTCGAAGTTGGACATTTATTGTAATTTATAGTGACATATTTCGAAAATATAATTGAAATGTGAGAAAGTTTAGACGAAGTTAATATAGGGTGTAAACGAATCGAGCTTCAAATTGAAGCTCGGCTCGGAAATTTTACTTTGAATTCGAGCTCGAACCTCGCGAGCTCAAAACACACGTAAAGAACTCAAGCTCATGAGCTCATTTCTCATCGAGTCGAGCCTGAACTCGAACTCAACACTTTTTTATTTTTTTTAATAAAAATATATGGTTATAGATATATAATATTAAATGTTCTTGTAGTATCATAAAAGTATTAAAAACATAAGCTAATATTTTAATCTAATATGATGAATATATTATTTCATAATGTCTTTATTATACATATTTTATTAGTTTAGTTGTAACATAATTAGTAAAAATATAGAATATATATATATATATATGCATTAAATTATTTAAATACGTACACATTACTTTGTATAGGTATCAATATTAATAAAATAAATAAACATAAGTTATTTTCATTAAAGTAAAACGAGAATGGTATGAGCATCCATTTTAAAAATATGATGATGGCAATTTAATTATATCTTTTAATTATACAAAAATAAAAAAAAGAATTTTTTAGATCAAACATTGATTGATCTCGTTAAATAAAAATACCATATTTTATGATTATCTAAAATGAAAATATGAGATACTGATTAATAATTTCATTATATGAATTTTGAATGTAAAATTGATATAATATTAAGTATGTAGTTAAATATATAGAAACCCTTAAAAACAATATATATATATATATAAATATATTTAAAAGTATTTTTAAATAAATAACAAAGCTCGGAAAAAAATTATGGCTCGAGCTCGAGCACGAGTAGGCTCGACTCGAGTTTCAAACCAAACCCATTCATGAAGCTCGTGTGCCGGCATGATTCAGCTGCCACCCTTATGTTACTGTGATTTATTCAAATCTAAATGGAGGTTTATGTGACGTTTAAAAAAGTCTAAAATTGTTATTATTTGATTAAACGTTGGGATAATTTTGTAACGATTGGTTTAGTTTTTTGGGAGATGAATGTAATTTGAAGACCAAATGGGTTTGCCTGTTTAGACAAAATTAAAGTGATTTCTTTTATTATTCCTTTTTTAGGTTCCTCTTTGTCTGTATTACAGTTATTCTGATCAGTATACATTTTGTTAAATGAAAATAAGGGTAAACTACAATTACCTTTCAGGAGGTTTGGCATAATTATAAATATTCTTTGTTGTTTGAAAAATTACAAATACAACCTCCTAAGGTTTGTAACCGTCTAATAAATAATCAAATTTCATCCATTTTTATAGGTGAACTGACCAGAATGCCCTTATGCAAATTGAATTGTTCTCAACAAATTTTGATTTTTTTTGGACTACAATGCACAAGGAGATGTTTCTTAAATTTTTACACAGAGGAGTAATAATGCAATTTGCCTTGGTTGATTTTTCTACAATTTTAACTAAAAATTCAAATGCAAAATGGTCAATTTCAGGCCTTTGATTAAAAATTACAAACCTCAGGGGATATTTGTAATTTTTTAAATAACAAAAGAGTATTTGTAACTATATCAAATCTTAGAGAAAATGGTTGTAATTTATCCATAAAAATAATTACTCTAACTATTCGCACTTAATAAATAGTACATATATGTGAGTAATAACACTATCTTACATTGTCAGGCTCTTACATGCGGGTAAGGTGGCATAGAAAGAACGGATAAGACCCAAATTCAGTGTTTTTGTCCTAGAGATGGCAATGAACGGATTTAAGGTAAGTTATCAAAATTTGGGACCTGGGCTTGAACCCGTCCCAAACTCAAGACCCATTGGGTTGGACTCGATGGATCCGGTAGATCTAGTTAATATTTTTAAAATATTAAAATTATATATATTTTAAAATAATACTATCATAATTTTATAAATACGAGATAATAATAAGTATTAAAATGTTATTTTTTATTTTGTAAATTCATGTGCGTGTTTTTAAGCATTAAATTTTTTTAAAAATTTAAGATATATGTTACTTATATAAACATTAAAACGTTATAAACTATTTATATCACTAGCTATGTTAATTTATAAAAATATTAAGTTTATGTGTTATATGTAAGTATAAATAAATTTTATATATATACAAATGTGTTTTTATATGAGTATATATAAAATATACACAAAAAATTAAAATATATATATATATATATATATATCATCGAGGTTGGTCTAGGTCCAAACAACTAAGATCCAGGACCTGCCCTGAGACCCGCTTAAGACTTCACCTAACCGAAGTGGGTCCGGGTTAGACGTTGACTCATTCCCATCCCTATTTGTCCGTTTACTTTGAAGGATGATGACCCATGATGGCTCGCTTTACATCTGGTTTGCTTGGTACGGCTTGGATGTGATGTTGGATGTAACATCCGGCTTGGGGTTCAAATATGCGCATCCGACTCTAAGTCCCAAATGCCACTTAAAAAATGCGAAAAGTTCAAAATATCCCTAGAAGTCAAGAAGAGATGTTTAATTACCTCTCTATGAAAATGAATAATCAACGCATTCTTCCAAATTCTTGTAGTTCACTGGTGGATAAAATTTGATATCTAGGGATAATTTAATAATTACATAATTATTGGATTGCGTGGCCTCAATATCTCATTACTCTATATGGAAAGAATTTGACTTTCCTTCTTAGTTGCCTTTTGATTGATCTAGCGCCACCATCTCAGCGTGCCGCCATGGCCCCCTCTTGCATAGCATTCCCCGTGAATCTTCTCCCCCAGATTGACCACCATACATTCTACCAGTTGGATATCGAACTGTTCCTCAAATTTTGTGAGCACTCATGTCTGTAGAAATAAAATTCGCAGCAAAAAGAAAGAGAAGATGAAGAAAGGAAGAACACTAATACCAAAACCAACATGCTTAGACATTTTGAAGTTTTTCAATCAGAAGTGACGACTTATATAGACAATGGGAGTGTTTGCGAGAGCTTCTACTTTTAAAAAAGTGATTTTCACATAAAAAGTTGGAAGTCGTAGCAGAATTAAAAGTGGGTAGTGTTTGTAAAAAAAAGTGAAAAGCAGATGAAAGCTAAATTGGTAGTGTTTGGGAGAAAAGCACTTCTAAAACACGTTTAAAGGATTAAAGACCATTTTGCCCCCATATATCAAACAGATGCTATTTTGCCTTAATATTTGTGCTTATTTCTTGATTGTAATAATTATTTTTCCTCAAAAATAATAATTTTTTAGTATATCTCATATTTAATTTTTTACAAAGTGATTATAACTTATATTATTAAATATTCAATATTAATAGAAAAACTGGATGTTTAGTTCAATAATATTCCAATTATGTAATATAATTGTTCATTCATACACAATAAATAAACTTACAATATTGACAAAATAATTATTATTTTTAATTAATCCTAACAATTTAATTTATATTTTTCTATGATTTAGGAATACTATCATATAATATAGAAAATAAAATAGTAAAATTTTTAAATATTAAACATGTGAAATTATAAATTTTATTAGTGATAAATTATTCAAATTATTTAAAATTTCTAACATCAACTTTAGATGAGCAATTTTGAAAATACATTAAAAAGGATAAAAACGAATGAAAATTATTATAATGAGGGTAAAGTAGCCTAAAAAGAAGTTAAATTTATTTACAAAAAAGCCAAAGCAGCTAGAAGCACCCTCTAAGGTGCTTCCAGCTTTTGGCTTAAATGTGCTTTCCGTAGCAGTTTCAAAAGCAGAAGTTGGCATCCCAAACACCTCAAAAGTGCTTTTCAACATCCAGAAGCCGAAAAGCGCTTTTTCAAAGCGCGCGCAAACACTCCCAATGATAGAAGGATAATTAAAGCGCCATTTAGAATTTATAGGTATGCTAACTGGAGTCGTAGCAAGGGAATAAATAGGTCGACCCTGCGTCAAAGCAAACCTGCTCATTTAAACTCCCAAATAATCCCCCTCATATTTGGAAGTTGGGGGTTACTGATGAAAACAAGATCAATCAAAGGACAACAAAAAAGGAAAGTCAAATTCTTCCCATATAGATCAACGAGATATTGAGGCCACACGATACCAATGATTATGTAATTAATAGATTATTCCTAAACATCAAATTGTATTCACCAATTAGTGGTTGATAAGGGGATCAAATTGATTTTACACACTTGCATTTATGATTAGCCTAGTAAAAATACCTCCAATTTTATTGTAAAAAGAATTTTGAAAGAGCAATCGAAGAGAAACTTGAAGTTTCAGACTTGCGAAGTGTATAACGTGCTTTGATCATAAACTCCCTATTTAATCCCCATCATTCACAAAGGAAAATTTTCCGATACAGTTGATGAGTCTTGGCGACGGAGTATTTGCAGTGAGTTGGGGTTAAGGCCTAAGGGTGTGTTTGGCAAGCGCCTAAAATGGAATTAACATGGAACTCAAACTTTTTTATTTAATTTTTCATTAGATCATTTTATTTATCTGTTGATTTTTCTCCTTTTTCGGACTAGTCCTTACTCACGGCGGCGGTGCTCGATCACCAGCGTCGACGCGAGCTAAATGCCTATGAAGTTGCCATAAGCCCCGACTCAATTTTGTACGTTGTAATGTACTGCAAAAGTCATAAGTTTTAAAATACACAATACAAGGGTAATTTTGGAAAAATATATTTCAAACATAATATCTATACTATATAAAGAAAAAGGGATTTCACAGTCACAAACAGCGGTGGTTAATGACACCGCTTGCACCAATTTTTTGTAAAGCCAAAAATGCCCTTTAACCGATAAATAACTAACTTATTCAACTTCCAAATTTTACATTAAGTGGTAAATTATTTTCTTTTCTTTCTTTTTTTTGGGGTTAATTACACTTAAACCCCCTCTGAAAATATTAAATTACACTTTCTCCGAAAGAAGTTTCAAAATTACACCTACACCCCTTCCAAAAATTCTCTATTTACACTTGACCCCCTTCGATTAGAGTTTGGACGGAAAATATATATTACGTCAACAAAAAAAATTACATAAATTTTCAATTTTGCCCCTCATTTAATATTTTTATGAATATTTTTGTACCTATAAGGGAATAAATGTAATGTATATAGAGAGAGTGAGTTAACATTTTTATATTTTTTTCCCTTATAAGTACAAAATTATTACATGGGGATGTTAAATGAGGGGTAAAATTAAAAATTTATGTAATTTTGTTTGCTAATGCCAGCATTTTTAATCAAAATTCCAACAAAGGGGATCAAGTGTAAACGATGAATTTTCAGAAGAGGTGTAAGTGTAATTTTAAAACTTCTTTTCGGAAAGTGTAATTTTGCATTTTTAGAGGGGTCTAAGTGTAATTAACCCTTTTTTTTAATGCATGTATTACTAATACAATTTAAAGCGCAAAAAAATATTTATTAGATGCATGTAGAGACATTGTGTCATATTGACTAGTTATTATATAAGGTAAACACCAATCCATATTTTGGGGTTTTACATCTAACAACTTAACCATTTTAGTAAACATAGTCTCAAAATTATTATTACATCATATCCAATCATTTTGTTCAACAGGGTTGTATCAACCACTTATCCTAATTACCAAAGCAAACGACCCCTAAATATTAAAAGAATCGGGTACGGCCCAGGAACGCAATGAAAGCGTAAAAACTTAAATTTAAGACATAATTTAAACCGGATTCAAAGGGGTGTTCCCTTTGAAGTTCCCGGGCGTTCGATGTTTGTTAAAGCATAAACAACAAAATAAAACATGTTGGACATGTGGCTTAAAAGGAGAAGAAGAAAGTTACACAAAAATGTAAAAGGAAACCAACCTTTGTTCGTTTATGTAGAACGGGTTCGTGCGTTGTTCCTTTCTTTTCCTTCTTCGTTCGTCCACTTGAGAGCTCAACGTAGAACTCCTCTAATGCATTCCACACCACACTATGGATTTATTTCTACTCTATTGCTAGATAGAAAATAGAAACAAAGAAGAAGAAAAATTCCAAAGAAAACACTATCGATTAGTGTACCTTGGAATGTTTTTGTTCAATCTTCTCTAAGAAGTATGAACACTAAAAAAGAGGATTTTCAGAGAGTATTTTGGCCTAAAAACTCCAGCAAAAATGAAGCAAGTTAAGTGAATAGTGTCTAGCAAAGTAGTTTTGTGTATGTAGAATGTAGTGTTCAAAAAACCACCTACATAAGTAACCTCCAAGGCAACTTCCACATACACACACTTCTAGCACATCCACTACACATGATAGCAAGAGAAAAATCACCCACAAATCAACATAATTTCGTGCAAATCATGTACATATGTGGAAGAGTTGAAATTCCTCCTTAACTAGCTTCAACTTGCATGAAAAAATGGACTTGGACCTTTATGTTTTTGGACTTGTATTTAATCAAATTAAATAAAGTCCAAACATGTATCCATTGACCATTAATTAATCTAATTAATTTCAATCCAATTGAATCCCAATTATTTATTTAATCCAATTAAATAAACATAAGTCCAAATTAAGAATAATTGATCCAATCAACTATTCTAGCCAAAACCCAATAAATTAATCCAATTAATTTAAAGGTCCTTAATCCAAAAAATTAACTAATCCAATTAATTAATTCTTGGACCATCCATCAAATGGATTTCTCAATAAATGATCCAATCATTTATTTTCTCTCTTGAATAAATTTAATCCGATTAAATTTATTTGCTTCTTCTAGAATTAATTCCAAATTAACTCCGTCAAATCCAAAGTGATTTGTGTGTGGCTCATTAGGTTCACCCTCAGCTACACTTGGGCTTGTGTCCAACACAATTGATCAATTAAATCCAATTTAATTAATTGTTTTCCGATTAACCATTAATCAGAAAAATGCCCGTCACCATGGGTGGCCGTCTAGCAACAGTCCATGGCACTAGAGACTAGGTGAATGTTGGCGTGAACATTTAGGCTCCCGAGTTCTATACGAGTACGGTCCTTCCATCATCCGTCTCCCGGTCTAAGTCTAGGACATGGAATTGGGCGTCGGTTCCCATCCTGGACTAGACAACTATGCTCAATAACTCGAGGCACGTTTACTCTATCGATCGACGTAGGAAATCATTCCCTACTCGACCAATCATTGTGGCCACAGACTTATAAGAGTTTAAACTGTCTCAGAGCGCATAGGAGACTTGACTGTCATATACTGACAGGTGACGGATCCTAGCTTGGAATCCACCGTCCTCAATACATATTCCGACTGCACTGTATAAGGCTTATGATGAACGTATCCCAGATACTGACATCTCTTGCAGATGCTAGATACAACCATCATATGCATGTGACTGCCATGATTCCTCAAGTTCGAGGACTAATCTCGTACTATCGGAGCCGGAAATGCCAGTCATACCGACCAAGCCTCCAAGGCTTCCATATGACGATTCCCGCGAGTTAGTTCAGTCAGCTGACATCCTAGTCAACTAACCCGCTAATATTGCATAGACGTCCAACGTCTGTCGCCGATGAAACACGACACTCATCCAATGAATGCAATCCTTAGTGCAAGTCTGCATAGGACTCTCGATGCTCTGTCTCAAGGTCCTCGACTTGGAACGTTTCAGACCTAACCCTTAGAAGTTAGTTTCATAGCTGTCATTCAATGCACAACCCAACTACATGGGTTGTTCGTTTGGCCTGTGGGCTTTGTTGTGATGTTAATTGAATAAACATAAATAGCAAGCACAACAAATGGAACTGCCAAAACATAAATACTCACTTTATTCATATAAGAATATTACAATTACAATGACATTGTCAGAAATAGATTACATCAAGGCCAATCTAATTGGCTTTCCGGTCACCTATTCTAATAAATATACGGGATGATAGTCTTTGGTCCCATTAAAATTTATTTTGGCAATTTGATAATTGCAAGTAAACAAATTAGCAATTTGAGGATAATTCTTGCAAAAAAATTCATAAATTTTGGTCAGAATTGTACTCAAATTGCCAATTATTTTTTACTTGCAATATCAAATTGCCAAAATTAATTTTAACAGGATTAAAATTGTCACCCCCTATACTTACAAGATTAAAATTATAATTTTTTCATCCAAAATATCTAAGAAAGAATTATTTGTTTTTAAACTTTTAATAATGAATTTATTAATTGATTTTTATATAAATTAAGAAAAGTTAATATAATTTTTAAAATATAATAGAGAAAAAATATAATAGTTTGAGATAAAATTATATAATTTTAAAAGGAAAAATATTAAGAAATTTGGGAACAAAGAGAGGGGGAAAAGGAAAATTAAACAAACATACTAACCAAAAAAGTTTTTGTTTTTTTTAATAATTATGGATAGTGAGAACATGCACTACAAAAACAAAGAAGTTCAGCCACAAAAAACTAAAAAAATAAGTGAAAATTTTAATATTGTCTATATATATATATTTAATGACAAGAGTTCTATTTTATCACAATAATGAATTTTATATTGATATGCCCCAAAATGGTTGGGCTATACTCACAGCCCAAAGTACTAAGAGGATTCATTTATTAAGTATAAGCCCAAAAGAATGACCCAGCAGCTCCCCAGGCCCGTCGAAAAAATCCAATGCCAGCCCACCTAAATGAGTAGGCCAGACGAGGAGGGAGCAAGGCACGTGTAAAGGAAGGAGGCCCACGAAGGAAGCTCATCCGGGCCCAGGAGGAAAGACCTGTGGAGGAAAGACTTGTGGAAGAAGAGATAGACCCAATCAAGAAAGTCGGATAAGGATTATCCGAACGTTCCCTCCTATCTAGGGCGGATCTCACAACCGTCTCCCTCTTTGTCGAGAGGTCAGTCCGGATAGGACTCTAGGGAGGCATCAACTAAGCCCCAAGAAGTCCAAACTCCCTTAGAATTCCCTACTTCAAGGAATTCTCCCTATAAATTCCAACCCTCTTGGTTGGACGAGTAACGTCTCTCTACTCTCTGAATCTTTGAATTTTTCCTTGAATTGCACTTGACACAGTTATTCTCACCATTATCCTCTTATTATCTTTTATGTTTAAGCAATTTATTCCAAAATTATTCATTGACTTGAGCGTCGGAGTGCTAACGTTTGTTTTGCAGGTTCCCTGTCCAAATTTGCAAAATCCAGGCCCACTTCATTCAAGTCCAAGAGACAACTTTGATTGAGCTCGTTTTGCTCACATCATATATGATTACTATTTTTGTAAAGGTTTGTTATTAGCAAGAATTAGTGGCAAAAATTTATCACTAAAAACAATTAGTGATACATACATAACGACTAGACGATATAATGATAGCAAATAATTATTATTACTATATTGTGTTGTCGCTATACATGTAGCATTAGTTATCAATAGTGACAAATTTTATCCACAATTAATAATCGTTTAGTGTGGCAAGATCAAAATTATTGTCACATAATATGTTTTTAGTGACAACTTTAAAGTTATCACTTAAAACTATATTTTATTGTAGTGATGATATTAATTAGTTTAAATGTAAAATAAAAATAATAATAAAATGACATACCAAAGATATCAAACTCTCGCCACTTTAATTATTAAAAGAGTATTGATAGAAAAAAAATCAAAGATAAAAATAAATAATTTAAAAGGAAAAAGTATTGAAAACTTTGGAACGAAAGAGAAAAGGGAAAAAAGTAAAAATTAAATAAAAATAGTTCTTTTTTTCTTATTGAAAATAGTGAAAGCATGAAAGTTTAAGATGGTGGAAATATGAAAGTTGAAAGTTAAAATAAAAACGACAAAAAATTATAAAGGAAAATAGCATATGAAATATACAAATTAAATTTCCGTCTTGTTAATTATTAAAAGAGTATAGATATCCACTATGAATTTGCCTTTTAATATAAATCACTGAACAATGGATTTCTCATAAATGTGAAGAAATAAAGATGGAATAATAATAATAATAAAAAAAAAAGAAGAAGAAGAAGAAAAAAGACCTTATAATCAACTTTGACAATCAAGGTGAAAAAGAAAAATCAGCTGGCTAAATTCAAAACAAAAAGATTATGTTGATTGAGATTATACAAATTCTTTTAGGCATATATTTCGCATTTCAAGGTATAAAACGTATTTATTACATTTGATTTTTCTTTTTATAATAATTGGTTGTTGTTTTATAAATATTTGTACTTTTATTTGGTTGTAAAAATAACATTTGAAAATACATAATATTTTTTAATAATTGACAAATTATTAAAGTATATGAGTTTTTTCATATTTACTCTTTATTAGTAGAATATTTCATGTATTTTAATTCGATTTTGTTCAAAATTAATGGTTAGAAATCATAGTGAGATCTATTTAAAAGATGAGGGACTATTACAGCGCATTCGAGAGACGAAGGACTAAAGATGTTTGATTTTGTTTTGGCTTAGATTCAAACATTGGCAACCAAAATTTTCCATGTTGTCATCTCAAGTGCCTTTGTTTTTATTTTATTTTATTTTTGGTTCGCAAAAACTTTGGATGGTGAATTGAGTTAAAAAAATATTGAGGTTAACCTTTTAATGTCGAACTCCAATTCATGTCGTAATCCTATTTTTCTGTTACAAAAACATACTACAAAATATCAGATTTATTGAATAATAGTCCTTCGATACTTAGATTTGTGTGGTTGTTTTGAGGTAATAAAATAGGTAGAGGACAATGTTCGTATTTGGTTGATGGGTGTTGGGGCTATTTATAATGGTGATCCACTTGAACCAGTCACAACAACTGATATGTAACACTAATCTGCGTCGATCTAGGATAAATCGTACGATTCATAAAAATATGAGGTCATTTCGGTCGAATTGACCTAGATAAAAACACATGAATCCTTGTATTGTTCAGTAATATTTACGACATCTAGAGACTTCTAATTGGTCTTTTGTTTATATAAAGGTAAACCCCATATCAGATGATTTCGGCTCCGATCACTCCCATAGGTTCAATGCATGCCGCAAGAATCACAACTCTGGAATAGAAGTACTTAATAATCAAGAAACATGACGCTCAAACTGGTTAAGGGAACGGAAACACATAAACTTATAATAGGGCATAACATGTATTATTCTTATCCACTGAACTAACATATGCAATGAGTTGAATGAACGTTGCAGGTGAAAGCTCTTTTATTTAACATTGTCGTCACACGTTGGTGTCACATCCATTTATGATGGTATGCCGTTCTACTTTTAAATTACAATTTAACTTAATTATATATATATATATATATAATTTTTGAAAGGGACATGTGAATAAAACCAATAAAATTGGACATGTAATACTAAAAGGCCGCATAAAAGGACCCGAAAATTGTTGTATGAAAATAGAGTTGTGAAAGGGGACAAGAAAGCAGTCCACTTAGCTTGACTTTCTTGAAACTGTGATCATTCATTCATTCCCCTTTGGGTTTCTTCTGTTATATTCTTACAACTATGTAAAAAACAAAAGACAACAGAAGAAAAGATAACAGCACTTATAAGGAGAGGAAATAAGTGAATCATAAGACAGCACCAATATGGGAAATGTGGGCTGTATCTGCCATGCCATGGTTAGCAAAGTAGGCCATTTTGACCAGGAAGAAGTGAATCATCAGTAGGACACTTTTGTTGTACAGATGCACTTTTTCTCAATATGACAAAAGTTAAGGTTTATCTTGATTGCAAACAACTATGTGCAAAAAAGTGTTGTGTTTGGATTGAACTAGAAATATTACAGTTTACATTGCTAATTGTCATGGCTAAAAGTAAAAATATATGACAAAAACGTCAAATAGTAATTAATCACAACTGTACATCAGCAAAACACCAAACAGTAATTAACCACAACTGTACATCAACCCTATACTAGTTGTTTCAGTAGGACATGTCAAAAAATATTTACAATAGCTAAAAATAATCAAACGTTGTGTTCATACGTCATAGTTAAGAACCATGAGAAATACTTTAAATATAACTGAGATAATGACAAATGCTGATTAATTGTGGTTCAAAACTCAAATTTTCATATTAGTTTGTTTTATCATGGTTGATAGGATTTAATTATCTAATACGATTTTTAAACGATACTTTACAGTGTGGGGAATAACACATTTCTTGCAGTGTTTGGATAATTCTATGCCAGATAGGATTTCAAAATCCTCTAAAAATTTATAGGAATGTAACATTTACTAAAACGCAATGGGTTTCGAGGAGCTGGAGGGAAGACATTTACTAAAACGCAATATTTGGAGCCACATTTGTATTAGTCGTTTATCACATATGGCAAGAGCGGAACAAGAGAAGATCCATGAGCATCAAAACACCTGTAGTTTTGGTAGCTAGATTGATAATTGAACATATTAAGATGAGAATTATTAGTGCGGAATTGCAGGAGACTCAACAGCCTTTTATTCTTTATATGATGTGGGATGAATTTGAGCACACTCAAATAAGAATGGAATAGATGTCTTGAATCTTTTCAGCCGTGGAGAAGATGCCCTTCTGTTTACATTCGGAAGAGTATTTATAATGTTTGGAATGTGCCAACTTCGTATATATGGTTTTTTTTTTTTCAAGTGGGCAAGTGGGTGATCTTTAGGGAGTGAAGAGAGATCCCCTCGTATCTCATATGATGATAAAATCTATTTTCTAAATTGCTTCATGGACTATGTTTCTTGGAGATGGCCTTGTAGCTGATGCTTTTAGAGGTACGTAGCCTCGTTTTTTAGAGGTGGCTTCGTAGCTGATGGTTTTAAAGGTGGCCTCATACGACTTTATATTTCGGAGTGTATTTTGTTCGAGGGGGATACTTTCCTCATATCAGGCTCTAAATTTTAAACATAGATAAATGAATTCATGTGACATGTTTAAGAACTTATATTTTTTATATTTATAGTATTTTTTATTTTTTAATTTATTTTATATTACTTCCCACATCATTATAGATGGTGGAAAATTGCTTGGTGGTGATGTATATGAATATTGATGCCATTATATTTTATTCATTCCATAAATGAAACTTACCTTTCACCTAAATTATCTTGTGTAAAAACTATCACTAGTTCCTGCTAGTGAAAAAAAGTATGCATAAATTATAAGGAGTGTCACATGTATAGTGACAATAAGTAATTATTATTATCATAATGTTATTATCATTATAGATAAGTCATTAATTATCTATATATCATAATAATTTTATGCACAATTCTCACTACTAAAATAAAAAGCTAGCAACAAAAAAATTAAGCGAGAATTCTAATATATCAACACTAATTATATATACATTTAGTGACGAAAGTTTTTATTTTTCCACAGTGATAAATTTTATTGTTTTCAGTAGTCATAATTACTTTGTGAAAATTATCATTATAGCAAGAATTAGTAAAAAGACGTTGAGTATAAAATAGTCACTAAAAACAACTCGTGACACATGTATATATGGTGACAATATAGCTTTCGATTTTCTTGAATGTAAATGAGTAGTACTCCTTATTTTGTTTCATAGGACTTTTACAAATTTTATGAGGTCATAGGGTGTGATCACGTTAGGGATGACAACGAGTCGGGTCTAGGGTGAGTTTGCCAAAACTCGGGATCCGCCCTGCGCAGGTAGACTGGCCCTGTGAGTATAAATGGACAATGGACGTATCAATAGAGATTTGAGACTGAAGATAACAGTCAACGCAACTAGTAATGTGATTATTCCAACTAAATTGAGTATCTTACATGTAACGACTATATAAGGAATCTTCACTTGAAGATCCATTATTCATAGAACTAGAATTGCAATAACTAGAAAAAGAATTTTCTAGTTCACTCAGAAAAGAATGATCGTTGGCAATCTAAAAAATATGATTTTCAAAATCAAAATAGATAGAATAATAGTCTCCATTACTATCCCTAAATAAAAAAGTCGGTGGACCCAATAGACCCCGTTTAATATTTGCCAAATATAAAAAACATACTTTCTAAAAAGTAATACTACCATAATTTTATAAATATGAGACAATACTATTATTGAAAGATTAATCTTTGTACATATTTGTATGTGCATGTTTTAGGCTTTAAAGTGGTAATTTTTTTTAAAATATGTGTTACTTAAATTCATCAAAACATATATAAACTATTTATATCATTATTTGGATTTATAAAAGCATTAAGTTTATGTATTATATGTAAGTATAAATAAAATATACATATATTTTTTTTTGGGTAAATTACATTTTTGGTTCCATAAGTAGACAATTTTTTAATTTTGATCCCATACTGTTGGGAATTCACATATTACATCCCATATGTCCATTTCTTTTTTCAGTTTTAGGACCAAAAGGGGTTTTTCGTTAATTGCTAACGGCATAATCACGTGACTCACACGCCTCCATTAAATTGCTCGGGATAAATTACATTTTTTGTTCTGTAAGTGGATCCGTTTCTAATTTTGATCCCATAAGTGGAACCATTTCTAATTTTTGGTCCTACAGTGTGGGACCAAAATTGGAAAATGGTCCACTTATAGGACCAAAAATATAATTTACCCTGAGCAATTTAACGGAAGCGTGCCAGTCCATTAGCAATTAACGAAAAATCCCTTTTGGTCCTGAAATTGAAAAAAAATTGGACATATGGGATGTAATTTGTTAATTCCCCACACTATGGGATGAAAATTAGAAACAAGTCCACTTGGGACCAAAAATATAATTTTACCCTTTTTTTTAATATATGTGTAAGTCCTATATAAGTATATATATATAGAAAAAAGTTAAAAGGACTTGGATTTGGTTAGGTCGGGTCCAAAACACTAAAACTCATGACCTGATTAAGGCTTTAAAATATGTTCCAAAGGGAAAAAGTCTGAGTCCAGGTCTAATCCGGACCCATTGTCAATCCTATTGACGTCCTATTTTAGTTAGATTATGTAGTTATAAGGCTCAGGCTCAATAGAGCGTGATCATGCAAGCTCTATTTCTTTGTTCAAATATGATTAAAAGTGAAAAATCATGGTGAATATTAATTAACTATGATTGTACACCGGTTATTAATCGTTGTTTTTGCAAGCGTGGCAAAACATCAGCTACAACTAAAAATTAGGGCAAATATTTTGGTTATAAGTAAAAGCATGGCGAATGTTAATTAATCGTGCTCGAAACTTAAATTTTCACATAAGTTTTATTTCACCATAGTAGATAGTATTGATTTATCATGATTTTAAGTCATAGTTATTTATAATGTAGAGAATAATCTATTTTTTTGTAGTGTATTGTGACAATTTTATTTATGCAGAATATTGTTAGTAATGATTATATTATGACGAGACTAAAATTAATGTCGCCTAACATGTAACAATAGTGACCACATTAAAATTGTTATTTGATATTTTGCCATTAATGTTATATAATTGTGGTAGTGTTATCATTTTTTTGGAAGTGAAAGCGATGAATATTATTAATTGAACTAAATCGATTACAATCAGTCCTATCAATATCTAATAGACAATTATAACAATTATATATTAATCAACAATATTACATAAATTGTGGTAGTGTTATCATTAATAATTTGTATTGTGACAATATCACTTAGTATTTTTTCTTTAGTGATAAATTGGGGAAATAACACTTTTCGTTCTGTACTTAGGCTTTTTTACTTTTGGTCACATAATTTTGAAAAAGTAGAATTTTTGGTCCCGTGATACCTCGTTAGATATTCTAACGAAAAATATCATGTGCTTATAGCACGTGGCCGTCAGGGGTCACTAGAAGAAATATAACATTAACCATGGCTAATTGTCATGGTTAAAACTAAATAACTGTAGTAAAAAGTAAAAAATCGAGGCCACTTAACGGCTGTTAGTCGTGGTTTTTACGAGTGTGACTAATGCATTTGTCATATCCAAAAGCCATGACAAAAATCATTTTCATGGTGGATAAGTTAAGTATTTGTATCGATTTTTGTTTAGCCGTAGTTAATAATAAATATTTACCATGACTTTAGTCTATAGTAAGTAAAATCGTAGGCAATAGTAATATTTTTTTTTTGTGGGCTTTACACTTTGGTCCCATATGTTATGTGATTATCACTTTTGATCACATAATTTTAAAAAAATAACACTTTTAGTCCCATGCAATTAATGTTCATGTGGCTTTTTTGTTAAGTATCTAACGAAAATATGTTATGGGATCAAAAGTACAATTCTTTTAAAATTACGAGACCAAAAGTACTACTTCTTTAAAAATGGTATCTCTTTAATGTCATATGTAAATAAAAAGCTTCAGAGTAATTAATGATCATATATGTTACTCTGTTATTTGTTGGCTTGACTTTCTTGAATGTCTGATGAAACTTTTTTTTTAATACAATAATATTTTTAAAGTAATCAATATATGTTATAATATTCAGCATTCAATATAATAATATTTAAATTTATAAACAACAACTTCAAAGCAAACAAAAAAATATTATACACACATCGCTATAAAAATAAACTAAACACTTATATTCGCAGGTCTCTAATTTACGACCTCTTAGTTGTGACGTCGAAATTTCTCTTATTTCACTGTTACCATAAAACCAAAAAAGAAAAGGAAACAAAAGGAAGAATACATGATAACATAATAGAAAAGACGAAAATATTGGGTTCAAAATCCATTAGAAACATGTGTAAGTGGGTGCGTGCGAAAAAAAAAAAAAATTCTAATAGAAAGGACAAATGATATCATCAAGATAGCACCATTATTGCACATGTTCAAAAGCTTATGAGACATATACCTCTCAGTTTTATTTCTTGAGATGATCACAAACAAAAACAGAAAACAAAAAGAAAAAAGAAAAAAATGGGTACATTCTAAGAGTGAACAGAAAATGCAGGATTCTGGAAGTATCAATGACGAGAGAGGATTATTTAGCAAAGATGGTCTTCGATGACTACCATGTTCATCTGGCTGAGGGGGTTGAACTCGAACCCTTCAATCTCACCACACTTGCTCAGGGGTCCGAACCCCTGATGAACAACAGAATGCACCAGCTTCGGACACTTACGAGCAACAACCACCGAGTTTATTACCTCATCTGTCGGATGATACACCGTTAACACTTCAAATCCCTGTAGATGATGAGACTCGACCACTGGATACAGGAAAGCACGAGCCCCATGGGCGCTCCTGAGCATGAGAATTGCCCCCGGCGCCATGTGCTTGGCCAAGTGCTTGATCACATGAATCTTCTCCTCTATATCCATCCCCACAAGGGCCGCCAAGAAGACAACATCGTAGTCTTTCAATGCAGCTGCAGACACATTCATGATGTCCGTCGTATGGAACTCCATCCGTTTTGACAAGTCGGGATGCGACTCGACCAGTTTCATGGCCATGGAATTCACAGAAGCATCGATGTCGTAGTTGTGGAAGACAGTAGAAGTAAGGTGGTGAGATGCCAAGACAATGGAGGTGAGGGGGAGTGGTCCGGAGCCGACGAACGCAATGCGGGCGGGGCTGGAGCAGTGCTGGCTGAGGAGGTCGAATTCGAGGCGGCTGAGCTTGAGGTAGTTGGAGTAGTAGGGGAATAGGTGGAGATGGTCGAGGGGGTTGTCGAAGGATGCGAGCAGTGCGGCGTAGTGCTGCTCGAGAAGGCCCTCTGCTTGGCCGCAGAGGCGGATTAAGTTGTGCCTGATGCGTTTGATTTTGGTGCAGAGTTTGGTGACGTCTATGGGGTGGGGCGGGATGCATGTGGCCACGAGCTGTGTGAAGAGGGTGTCGACGTCTTTGGAGGGGCTGAGGTTGTCGAGGTTGGAGATCTGGTCGTACAGCTCGCACACTTTTTGGACAAGAGGATCCCTCAGACAAACCATATTGTGGAGGATGAGTATGAGGTAATTGGTTCTTTGGCGGATGGATGTGAGGTCTTCGGTTGGCCTTATGCCTACATGGGAGTGTATATAAAGGCAATTGTGGGGGCCTTCTCTTGGGTGGGCCGTGGGGGTAGGGTAGGATGGCAACGGGGCCGTTTGGGGCGAGTTTGTCAAAATTTAGGATTCATTCAATTAAAAAATTTGGGTTTAATGCAATTTACTCTCCTATAATATTACAAATGAGCAAATTACTTCATATGAAAAATATATAGCAATCTACCTCCCTTTATTCATTTTAAAAAATACAGGAGGTGGATTGCTACTTTTTTCCCCATAGAGGAGTAATTTACTTATTTCCAATATCACATGTAGATTGCTTGCATTTTTTCTAAAAAAAAATTTGGATTTAGACTCGAATCCGCTCTGGACCTAAACTTGCCGAGTTGGCCATATGGGGTCTTGGGTTGGCCTTCTGCCTACAAGGGAGTGGAAAATTTTTAGCCCAAACCCGACTCGATCAGACCTAAACCAATCATATGACAATGGACGTAATCTTTAAGATTTTACTTGGATTTGCCAGAGGCGTATCCGTGACAACTATCGACTCAAGTCCCAAGGGGGCTATGCTCCATCAACCGGTAGGGGATTAAGGCTATAAAAACTAGCCTTTCTTTCCCGGTAAAGACTAACGAATTTTTGCAGCACACGTACGCACAAAGCACTCATTCTTTTATGACCAATTGCTACTCTATCATTTTACATCGATCTATTTCTTTTACGCACTTCCTATTCTCTAAACTCCTTATTAACTTGAGCTTCAGAGTGCTAATGTATTTTTTGCTTGATGATGGCGCCGTTTGTGGAAACACAGACCTAAGATGTGAGATCAACGGAAGCACCAAAAGTGGAATGGAGAAGCAAAAGGCTGTTGATTCTAAGGTGGGGGACACTCAGGCTTTGCAAGCGGCACCAAGGCCTCTTGTTGCCCCTCCCAGCCGCGGAGTAGGTGGCTCGTCTGGACCTTCCAGCCCTGTGGACCTTGCTCGCAATGACACCTCGGGGAGATTATCCCCATGATTAGTGGAAACCATGAAATAAATGATTGCATCCAAGGGCGGGTGCAACTAACAGCCGCACCTTAGGTGCCTCTTGTAACCCCCCCAACTATAGAGGCCCCCGTCGCAGAGGAGGGAGTTGTAGCCCGGTACTTCCAGGCCACTCTTTCGGGGAACGGGGACCACCCACTTACCATATGAGCAGGACCCAAATCAACGGATAGCTCACTTGGAACGCTTGTTGAAGGGGCTTCAAGATGTACAACTTCGAGTCCTGGGAGTCCCGTCGGAGGAGCAAGGTGGTATCCCTTTTAGCGAGGGAGTTATGGTTGCTGAGCTTCCTCGCTAAGATTCCTCCTAACAACCGAAGCCCACCATAGAGGAGTAAGATGAAACCACGGACCCCCGGAACATTTGTCCCGATTCGAGAATGCAGCTCTCCTACATCGTACACAGATAGGATCAGATGTTGGATGTTTGTCACCATATTTTCCCGGCAGCCCAACAATGGCTTGACGAATTTAATTAGGAGCTTCCAGGAGTTTTGATTCCTGTTCTTGAACCAATTTGCCAGCAGCAAACGACACCGAAAGATGGCCTTAAGCCTTTTTACAGTCCAACAGAAGGAGTCGGAGTCTTTGAGGGACTACCTTTAGCGCTTCAATGCCGCTTTTTTGGAGGTGCCTTTGGGTACTCCCGAAGTTAAGGCTAGCGATTTCTCTCAGGGATTGTTGGATGGAGACTTCTTCAAATCTTTAGCCTGGAGACCAACCCTAGATTTCGACAGCCTCCTGGCAAGGGCAAAAAATACATCAACATAGAAGAAGCTTGGGCTTCCAAGGATGAAGGTCAGGAGAAAAGAGGAAGGATTGCAAGGATGAGGGGTCCTCAAGAAGCCGGAGATGGAGTTCCGGGACAAGAACTCCCCCCTTTTAGAGGGGGTACCCCGCGTACACTCCCTTGAATGCCCCATCACACAAGCACTAATGGCAGTAGATGGCAAAGGACTGCTCGCTTGTCCAACAACGGCCAAGGATAGGCTTAGTCAGCCAAAATCTAATAACTATTGTCAGTTCCATAGTAATTATGGCCATACTACGGAAGAATGCAGATACTTAAAGAATGAGATAGAGAGACTATCTAGAATGTATACTTACAGGTGTTCATCTGCTGGGAAATAGCACAAGGCACCGGACCATACTAAAAATTGGATGCCCATAAAGGAAAGGCTTAAGAAGATTCTAGTCGAGAACCCCCTCAGGGAGAAGGGCATCTCGATGAACCTAATCCCTTGCAAAAGGAGGTTATTTGCATGTCATTTGAGGACCTGTGGGGGAAGACTCCCACATGGCACGTAAGGCTCAAATAAGAGAGTTGGAAAAAGGCATTCCCGTGGATGTCTTGGATGTGGGAAACGGTAGTTGATGATCCTATCGTCCAATTTGGGCCTATTGAGAAGGTCGGCCTGGCACTACCTGATAATGATGCATTGGTTATAATGGCTACGCTAGCCACTTATGAAGTAACTAGGATTTGATGGAGTGTACTTCCAAATGCAATTTAAGTGCCCCCTTGAGGCCGTGGACACCCCCCTGTTTGGATGCGCAGGGGAAATGGTCCGTCCCCAAGGAGTGGTCACTCTTCCCCCTTATTGGGAGAAGAGCCTTGGAGAAAGACCTGCATGATGAAATTTTTGGCGGTTGATGTTCCCTTTGCGTATAACGTGATATTAGGAGACTCACACTTAACACTTTTTCGGGCGATAGGTGAAGTTAGTGGCGATTAGTTTAATGCTCGAAAATGCTATGTGTAGCCTGTCCGCAAAGGGCAGAAGTGCAGCCTGAAGATCTCACTTTGGATGAATCTCGCAAACGGAAAGGAAAATACCCCACGCTCGAAGAAGAGCCCCCCATTATAGTACACCCCGCCAAAGAGTTACTAGACATTGAGTTAATATAAAGTCATGGGTATTGCCACATGCCACATGATAATAGTAGTTGTTATAATTATTAATGACATAATACAACTGAATCAATTCACTCAAAAAGAATAAATTATGATAACGCCAATTTTTAGCTAATACTATTTGGTGCCTAAGATCAGATCGACCCAAGAAAGCCTAAGTAACCTAAAAATGAGAAGGAAACCGCAAAGGCCCACAGGAAAGCCACGGGTCCATTGGTGCCTTTTGTTGCTCACATCACTACAAATTCTCGTGATAGATGCTACAAAGGTACTACTATAGTAGTACAAGATCTCAAATTTATAGGAGTCTCGTGCATGCTACAAAGGTACTATTATTGTAGGACTCTTATAATAGTATTATATGCCACATATTTCTTAAATTGAAGTGGCATCCACGAAACATTCCTCAAGCCACATTAGTCAAGGACTCATTGGAATTGATAAGTGTTGGTCGCTAAGGCTAGGATATGTGGTAGCTGCAGACGATGGGTTGCAGGCGTCCCTATCTACGAAGCAACCTACAGTTCGAGGATCCTAGAACCCTGGATGAGGAGGATATCCGCTCAACCTTACCAAGAATCTCGGAGTCCCAGCTGCAATAAATATCCTTATCCCTTCTATTAAAATCTAGGGACTCCGACTGCCAAGAGATATCTCTCCGACCAAATCTGAAGGGGTTCGATCTTATCTCACAAGCTAAAAGGTCACCAATAAATTGTGGGCTCCCCTAGCAGGAAAATGGTAACTTTCAATTATACCTACATGCAAAAATCTCGCACTTTTGTTAAATTATTCACTTTATTGCTTTCAACTTCTTTTTTTTTTTTCAAATATTAATTTAAACGTTAGAGTACTAATAATATTTTTGCAGGTTCTCATTTCTAGATCTTCTAGATCTTGTAATTTGAGGCCCAAAAATCTCAAGTTGGCCCGTATATATCACTGTCAATTCAATTGAGTCAAATTTCCTTTCTTTGTTATGAGGGAAAGGGTTATGAATTTGACAACAAGGTTTATCTTCTTATACAAAAAGAAGAAATGATAACTCACAATGAATAAGAAAAGGCAAGAAGAAAGGAATAAGACAATAATCAAGTCAAAATGCACACTGCACATGTAATAATACCAAAATTTGCAGTCATGGTGCAGTTGGTTGCCTGTTCCAAAGAATAATACAACAGATCATCATCATATGTAAGATTAAAAATTTGGATTAATTACAAATACTTTTCGTTATTTGAAAAATTACAAATAACTCTATAAAGTTTGTAATATTTAACTAAAGACCTGAAATTGATCATTTTGTCCTTAATTTTTTAGTTAGATTGCATAATATTCAACCGAGGCAAATTGCATTATTAACTCCTCTGTGTAAAAAACTTTAAAAACCTCACCCTGCGCATTGTAATAAAAAAAAATTCAAAGAGCTTTAAAAATTAAATAAAATGCATAAGGGCATTTTGGCCAGTCATCCATAAAAATAGATGGAAATAGATTATTTATTACACGGTTACAAACCTCAGGGGTATTTGTAATTTTTCAAACAACGAGGGGATATATATAATTATGTCAAATTTTAGAGGAGGTAGCTGTAATTTACCCTATATTATAACTATAGGGTCTGGAATTGTATTTTATATTTATGCTTTTTATGTTTTATGTAAATTTTCGTAGCAGTTGGGAAATCTGTAGCATTTACTATATATTATTTTTTTTACTTTTTTCTTCTTTATCACACAGTTGTATGTCAATCATGTATAATTTTTTTTAATTTTTTGGTTTATTACATCATGTGATACATATACATTAATATGATAAAAAATTTTTATGTTTGTCATAACATAAAATTGTTAATATCGAAAAATGCAATTATTTAAAAAAAAAAACTTTTAAGAGGCGTTTGGGCAAATTCATAAATATGTATGTTTTTGGAATTTATAGAATGCTACGTCTTATCTTTAACAAAATCTTGAAATATTTAAATAGAATAAGATTAAAACTTTATTAAATGCTATTTTCTCATTGAAATTGTCTTCCTAAATGATTTATTTGAATTTTAAAAACGAAATAAGTTACAATCTTCATTTTTTTCTGAATGAACTTATAATTAATCCTAACATATTATAGTTTCAAGAGCATATAAATTCTCTCAATTTTTTACCTAAATATTTTGTAATACTTTATATATTCTCAAATCCTTTTATAAATACTTTAAACAGCTTATAATCTCAGCTAAAGTTCTCATAATTTTTTTTTATCTTGATTTTATTTATTACGGATAGGGAAATACATTGAACATATCCAAAACCAAAAATGCCCTTCAAATATAAAAAAAATATCAAAACACTTCAAGGGTCTGCGGGTGCGGCCAGACCCGCTTGACCCAATAACTTGAATTGTCAATCGTTGATCATGAACCCATTTGATGGCCGTATGATCTCTAATACATAAGCCTCTATAAATACATGGTGGGTCCATTGCACAGGTTTGTATTTAATACTATCAGAACGCACTCTGCGACCCCTATCACATCGACCTCAAAACTAATTTAATGAAAGAGAATTTTAGCCAGAGGCCATCTCAGTTAGCCTAACGCTTTATGTGTAGGCTAATTTTACTAATCTCGTTCGAGATACTCATTCAGACTCGTACACCAAGTCATCACCAAATCATCAACAGGTCGCCGAGGAACTCGACTCGGATAGAGTACATACGGCATTAATTCTTAAGCTAATGATATGAGCATTTGTGCTCATATGTGAAACCTACAGGAGAAATAAGGCATGAAGCATGCTACAAGAATCTACATACATGCAACTTATTTTCACACGATGTCAAACAATTTTTTAACAAGTCTACCCAAATTAATTTATAATTCCTGTTTATTTAACATCAGATTCTCTAAATTCTTATGCTTTCACACTCTTGTGATTAAATTTATCACAAATTAATTAGATTTGCATTATGAAGCTTTGTTTTAAAGAATTTTATAAAAATAAATAGGGTTGATTACACTTAAACGTCCTTTAAAAATGCAAAATTACACTTCTTCCAAAAAGTTTTTACCTTTAAATTTTTATTAAAATTTGATCCAAACAACTAAAAAAAACGTTAAACATTATAAACTGTAAAATTACGAATTAAATAAGGATTAAAGCGACCCAGAACTTAAACTTCAAGAGTCACAAATGGTAATTTTCTCATCAAATATGAAGTATCAAATCGTAAGAATCAACTATAGTACCTGAATTATCAAAAAAAAGGGGGGGGGGGGGGGGGGGGGAGGGGGGAATAACTATATCTACACCCTGATCTATGTTCTACTTACATAAATCTACAATCTTTTAAAAGATTACACATACATCCACAAAAAAACGTCAACATATTTAACAAAACACCCCTGCTTTTTAAAAAATTACACATACACCTTTAAAAAACGTCAATATCATTACACAATTTACTCATGCTTTGTAGCTGTCAAAGGTGGTTTTTGTGATTAAGCAAAAGTTATGAGCGATTTGTGTAAATAGTCGATCATGGGATGTAAATATAATTATCGTCAAAAAAAATAAAAACAACAATAACAACAACAAAGTGATCTAAGTCAAGTATATATTAATATGTTCTAGTCTCTACTATTATTAATGATTATTATTATTATTATTATTATTATTATTATTATTATTATTATTATTATTATTATTATTATTATTATTATTATTATTATTATTATTATTATTATTATTATTATTATTATTTATTATTATTATTATTATTATTATTATTATTATTATTATTATTATTATTATTATTATTATTATTATTATTATTATTATTATTATTATTATTATTATTATTATTATTATTATTATTATTATTATTATTATTATTATTATTATTATTATTATTATTATTATTATTATTATATTATTATTATTATTATTATTATTATTATTATTATTATTATTATTATTATTTTATTATTATTATTATTATTATTATTATTATTATTATTATTATTATTATTATTATTATATTATTATTATTATTATTATTATTATTATTATTATTATTATTATTATTATTATTATTATTATTATTATTATTATTATTATTATTATTATTATTATTATTATTATTATTATTATTATTATTATTATTATTATTATTATATTATTATTATTATTATTATTATTATTATTATTATTATTATTATTATTATTATTATTATTATTATTATTATTATTATTATTATTATTATTATTATTATTATTATTATTATTATTATTATTATTATTATTATTATTATTATTATTATTATTATTTATTATTATTATTATTATTATTATTATTATTATTATTATTATTATTATTATTATTATTATTATTATTATTATTATTATTATTATTATTATTATTATTATTATTATTATTATTATTATTATTATTATTATTATTATTATTTAGAGATCAAAATCGTGTCTCAAAATATTTAGAGATCAAAATCAAATTTGAACCTAAGTATAAGGACCAAACATGTAATTTACCATATAAGTGAGATCAAAATCAAATTTGAACCTAAAGTATAAGGACCAAACATGTAATTTACCATATAAGTGTAACTGTCTATATGTGCACTCGATGCGTGTGAAAAATTTCATGTTATTTATCAAAATAATAAAATAACTCATTTTTGCCTAAAAAAGGAGCCAATTGATCAATGTCTTAGCCTAGTGGCTAAGGCTGAAGTTTCATTAACAAATTCAATGTCATAAGTTTGTGCTCCGTTGAATATGTGAATATCTATCTCACTTTATGTGAGTCCATGGTAATTTATTTCATAATTCATTATTGTATTGATCAGACCAATATATAACTCAGTTGCTCATTCGTTGACACATTGATGTAATCATGTGACAATCGCTTCTATACAACAAAGGGAAAATTTCATTTTTGGTCCCATATCTTATGACATTTTTTGATTTGATCTCATTTGTTGCATTTGTCTCACATTTAGTCTCATTTGGTCATTTTTTCTCAAATTTGGTCCCAAAAGCATTTTCCGTCAAATTGTTAACGAAACCGTCAACAGTGACAGAGTCTTACACCAATAACAGACTTGACAACTCCGTTAACAATTTAATTAAAAATATTTTTTTGTGACCAAATTTGAGAAAAAATTGAACAAATAGGACTAAATGTGAGCAAATACAACAAATGAGATCAAATTAAAAAAAACCCTGAGATATGAGACCAAAAAAACGATCTTCCCAATAACAAAAAAATGAGGTCAGAGTGATCAAACACGAGGAAAGTTACATTTTCCTAAACTTCGATTATACTTAATTTGATTATTCTTTGAAAACTTTTACCAATCGAGTTTAACTATACTAATCAATTACATAATAAGTATAAAAAAATTTAATTAATTTATCACTTCTCTCAAATTGTACAGTAGTTATATCAATTTTACTTTCATATAATCCGCTCAAAGTTAATTGACCTTAAAACGAAACATAAAAGATTATGCTCCTATCAACTTCGTGACCTTAATAACACCGATTTAATTACCATCTCAACTGATATTGTCCAATAAATTCAAGATAATATGACATGTTTATAGCATCCTACAACTTTATTTAAATAAAATACTTATATAAATAGTATGAATATTTTGTTTATGTTACAAAAATGTGTGAGAGTTAGTATAATTGGTGCCATTGAAACTCAATGGCCAGCATGTATGCATATTATTCTTATCTCTGACTGCTGTGTCAATGATGGAGCAAAGGAGATTGAGTAAAACACACACCACACACACACAGACATACATTCACTGTTTTTTTCACCAATTATTGATGCATTTTAATAAAAGAATCAAGAACAAGGCTTCATCCTGTGTAATATTTGGCTGAATCATCAATTATTCATAAGCATGGGAAGAAGGCAGATAAAATCTATGAATGAATAAAGAAATGAGTGCATGAAAGATGCAGCTTATCCCAACCCTCCCACCCCCCAAGAGAAAGGCCCCACAATTGTCATTATATATGCACTCCCATCCATGGAGCCAGAAGGCCAAGCCAAGATCACAATCCATCAACTCTCAACTACTAGACCACTTTCATCTATTTCTCTACGATATTATACCGATAAACGTTAACGTTAGTGTAATACTTATCGTTCACAATGGTTTGCCTGAGGGATTCAGTTGTCCAGAAAGTGTGTGAGCTGTATGATGAGATCTCTAAGCTTGAAAACCTCAGGCCCTCCAAGGATGTTGATGCGCTCTTCACACAGCTTGTGGGCACGTGCATTCCGCCCTATCCCATGGACGTCACCAAACTCTGCACCAAAATTAAACGTATTAGGAACAACTTAATTCGCCTCTGTGGTCAAGCAGAGGGCCTTATGGAGAAGCACTACTCCACACTGCTTGGATCCTTTGAAAACCCCCTTGACCATCTTGACTTGTTCCCCTACTATTCTAACTATCTCAAGCTCAGCCGCCTTGAATTTGACCTCCTCAGCCAGCACTGCTCCAGCCCGGGTCGCGTGGCGTTTGTGGGCTCTGGACCACTCCCCCTCACCTCCATTGTCTTGGCGTCTCATCACCTTACTTCCAGTGTTTTCCACAACTATGATATCGATGCTTCTGCTAATTCCATGGCCATGAAACTTGTCGAGTCGCATCCTGACTTGTCCAAACGGATGGAGTTCCATACAACGGATATCATGAATGTATCTTCAGCTGCATTGAAAGACTATGATGTGGTCTTCTTGGCGGCCCTTGTGGGCATGGAGATAGAGGAGAAGATTCATGTGATCAAGCACTTGGCCAAACACATGGCGCCAGGGGCGATTCTCATGCTCAGGAGCGCCCATGGGGCTCGTGCTTTCCTGTATCCAGTGGTCGAGCCTCATGATCTACAGGGATTTGAAGTGTTGACAGTGTATCATCCGACTGATGAGGTAATTAACTCGGTGGTTGTTGCTCGTAAGTGTCCAAAACTGGTGCACTCTGTTAATCAGGGGTTCGGACCCCAAATGCTCTGCAGCAAGTGTGGTCAAATTGAAGGGTTCAACCCACTCAGCCAGATGAACATGGTAGTTGAAGACCATCTTTGCTAAATAATTCTTTCTCGTGATTGATACTTCCATAATCCTGCATTGCGTGATCACCCTTTAATGCACTAGTAGAATGTATCCATTTTGTTTGTCTTTTGTTTCTTTCTTTTTTTCTTTTTTTGGTGGTGTGTGTGATCATCTCAAGAAATAAAACTGAGACCTATTTGATATGTCTCAGAAGCTTTAGAACATTAGCTCATGTATCTCCAATTACACTAATAAAATTACCGTGTGTTTTTCTTGGTCTGAGAACACTATGCAGCTTTCGGCACACTGCGCAGCATAGAACTTTCCAATAATACTCTCATTTAATCCTTACCTATGTTAATTCACTCTACTTCATTGCACAGCGTTTGTTCAGCCAAAGACAAATCCCAGTTGTCTACATCTTAGAATTGCATCTGTGCAAGAACTACAGTCTATTTTTGACATGATTGCTCAAAACAAGGAGTAACCAAACAAATGGCCTACTTTGCTTCGGCAGTTATAGCCACAAATGTCCAATAATTGTGCTATCTTGATCATATCATTTGTCCTTTCTATGATGTTATCCTGGTTTCTTCCTTTTCCTTTTCTTTTTTCGTAATAGTGATATAAGACAAATTTGTCTACATACTGGAGCAAAGGCCAAAGAGTAACCATCAGAGATTCAAGAAAGTCAAGCCAACAAGACTGCTTTCTTGTTCAGTTTTCTCAACTCTATTCGTTACTGATTTACCATCAGATATTTGCTCCAAGAATTTAGGTCCTTTCTAAACAACTTAACAGAAGTAACAGACATGGCACCACTGATACCAATCAAATATTACTCTCAAGCTTTATATTTACATATGGTCAATCAAGAGATACAATTCTGAATGTCATGGATTTTGTGGCTGTAATGATGCCACCTTATCGAGATGCAAGATGACACAGTACCATTACAACTTCAAAGTCCATTCAGATCCCGTTTATTTAGAAGAATTCCTTTTTTCATTTCTAATGAAGACAACTCAAACAAGTATATTTATGATTTGGAGTCAACTTAGTGCCTATAACCAGGAGATCTGTAGTTAAGAACTTAAGAGACACGTAGAAAGGTGACATATTACAATTGCTTAATCAGGGCGGAATAAGGATCTCTTGAGGTGGTCTCTTGTCCACCGTGTCTCTATGTTTTTAGCTAACTGAAAGTTTATTTTTCCAAACCATATTACGAATGTGCTCCTTTCTTTTCATTTGTTTGTTAATCTTTCATTTTCAGATAATTACGTTCGTTCAATATGTTATCTCATATCTGATAATTAATTTGTATAAACAGTAGCTTAATAGTTTTTACAATAAAAATGATTGATAGTAAGGTTACTCACTTACTCAATCAAGTTATAGACTAGTAAGATTTCAAAGTGAGTTTAGCCTCCTTACTTCCAATAACAGCCTACATCTCTATATCTTTCATATTCTTTTGAGTTCTCTATCTCCATTCTTCAAAGTTATATTTTAACATATAAGCTGTTGAATACTATTTAGCAGGAATGTGACAAAGAAATTATATTACTCTACTATATAACCACCACAAGAAAAATCTTATAACTATTCTGTCTAAACAAGTTTAGAAATCAGTACATGATTTTAAAAGAATATAATGTCTTATTATAAATTTCAAAAGGATCTTACAAGCTCTAGGAACTAAAAATTAATCACAATTCACTAGATATTGATCTTCAAAATAAACATCCTCCTAGTGCAATATACATAATCCTAAAACATGTTTCTAACAGTTTTCTTCGTGATTTCACAAGCCACAAATTCCGTTCTTCAATTAGATGCTAGCAGGTATTCAGATCATGAAGAATAGGAATGTCGCATGCTACCAATTAAACTGGAAAATCCTCCATCTTATTTCTAGTCTAAATTAGTATATCTGATAGCATTTAGCTGGCTAATCAATATTTCCGATACAGGTAAAAAATTATTTTAACAAAAGGAACTTCTAAAACATGGAACAAGAATAAAAAGTACAAATATATAGAGACTTTTAAACTGCTGATATTTAATTTAATGACGACAAAAACAAAGAGGTTGAGACCCACACTTATAATCATAAAAACCAATTCACATTTGAAATAAGCTAGACCCCATGCGGAGAGGGGCCAAAATGTATGACTTCTTTATTGGTTATAAATGATCCTCTATCTATATAATTGAGATGTCTTTTTCTAGTTCTTTGCTTATTCTCAAATACTCGCAAAGCACAAGAATGTTGCCTCTTGTGCAATTTGAATGGCCACCAAGAAGTCTACATGTTGTGTAATAACATTTTACATGGCACCTTCATCCATTTTCCAGATCCCAACTTCCTTGTGCAATTATGCTTCTCAAGTCTTTTCATCACTACACTGCCCTTTCTCTTCTTCAGTTCCAATGGTTCAAACCAAATAAGAGATCACCTTTTGTTTTAGCCTTTGTTGCAAGCCAAGCGTGACCAATTGTTCAATGACTATGCATTTTTTCACAAATTTTATTTGTTAAATGACTACTTCATCTAAAAGCTCGAACTATTAGAGAGGAGATACATTTAATTTTAACATCTTTGATACTTTCCATCACATGCTAAAGGTATTTGTTCTTTTTTAAGGCCTAGCACAGAAATTCCTTTCAAAATCAAAAGATAGTGAATTCGAGCTCAACCTATTCTTTGACTTGGCTCTAATGCTATAATAAATGATGACATCATTTTAAAAACTTAAGCTGTTGAAGAGGAGAGATATTCAGTACTTAGTATTTCTGATCTCCAAAAGTCATTCCTAAGGTTTCCTTTACTTTTCATTCAAAGAAAATGATCTATTACACTATGCATTAATATATCCTTAAAAACTTAAGTTTAACTAATAGAAAATCAATAATTTAAATCAATAACAAAAGAGCTACTATCAAAGAAGACTACTATCAGCAAAAATGCATAGTCAAACTTGAAATACTACAGGTAAATTTAACTGCAGTTAGTACTTTACACAGTATTCATCCAGTCTCATGCAATCCTACAGCTACACTTAAAGGAGGAGTCATCCTGCTAATCTCAAGTTTAGCTTCAAGGTACTGCCAACCTAATTTGTAGGATTCAATACCAGAAATAGCAGTTCCGAGTTCCACACGAAAGACGTATGTCATCTCACTGAGCCTTTTCTATATGCAACTTTCAGATAATTGCTACTTTATATAGAACTTCGCAGTTGGTTAAATGATCGAGCAGAACTTTCATGTTTGCTTCTTGTCTTTCATATCTCCTATTAGTGTCTGCCAAATCATCAATTTGGCTAACTTTCAGATTGTTGTGTTAATCAATGTTATCAGACAAAGATAATATAATTCTAAGTTTCCATGCCATGCCAGGATTCTTGTCGTTTTACATACTTGTCCTAAAATCAGTATAAGTTCTAAATTGCATACTCAGAACAATGTGAATTCTTAAAACTGAAGTTAAAAATTCAATTCAGTAACTTGACTGCAATTCCTTCCACTTTACTTATAGTGGTTTCTATTCAATAATAATTTCTTAATCTTAGATACCTGTGAGTACTCTTCCCCCTAAGATGGAACTTCTTTTAACATAGATGCATTACTAGCTTTTGTAATCTGAAGAGGATAACAATGACATTTGCAAATACCCAAATAGAAAAAGAAAGAAAAAGACCATTTAATTAAGACAAATGTAATTTATTTACATGAATAACATAAAATTGGTTTCTTATGGCAAAAAGAAATCTACCACAAAGTATTTCAGCTTTCTTATGGCAAAAAGAAATCTAAAGTTGTTGCTGGCTTCTGAAGGCCTCAAAAAACAACCCTGGAACTATGACAAACATTTCAAATTTTCATTAATAGATTAGCCAGTATAAAAGTATATTTAGCTATGGTTCTATGCCATAACCAAGCACCCACTTTACCTCATTTATTGAATTGTTGGCTTCTGACAAGTTTCTGCATCAATCCAAGGACTCTGCTCTTCTCACTAAAAGCAGAAACCAGGTAAAGTGCATGTCAATCTCAAACTCTGATTTGTTCCTGCTGAAAAACGCTTCCTTAGTCAATAAAAGTTACGTCCAATAAGAAGAACCATTGAGACATTTAACATAAATAGTTATCCTAGAGACTATGGAGGTATAGTCACAGCCCAACATAGTTCCTGTGAGTACTCAAGAATTTAAACTTCTAAAATATCTAATTACATTTTTTTGGTTGCAAAATCTAGAAGTTACCCAGCTAAAACTAGTACTTTAGAGTAATCTGCATGTGCTATTCTCTGATCCAAGTTCACCCGGTAAATAAGAAATCAGATCAAGATTCACTCGTTAAGTACGGAACTTAAATATATGATCAGCTAAAGCTCCACTAAGTCATTTTTTAATTGTCTAAGCTCCATTATGTTCAATCAGCCACTGTCAACCACACAAACACCAAAAAGCATACTTAAACTAGTAAACTTATGCACTCTTTCTTCATGAGCATAAGCAGACAAACTCTTCTATTAACCACAATTATGTATATATTACTGTTTTCTCTTAAGCACCTATTAATGATTTCACTAATTTTAGAGCAAACTTATAACCTTCAGTCCTGACAGCCAAAAAAGTAAGTGAAACTAAGATCATGATATTGTAACTTATTTAGGAGTTAGATATTCGTGCAAAGCTGCTTTTTCTCATTTATCATATGAAGAAATATGACTTTTAATATAAACAGAAAATTACATAAACAAGAAGGCATCTTAAAGATGATGCTTAAAGTAGAGTACAGATTCACATTTCCATTCCATTATGTGGTTAAGACAACATACAAACAATTGATGTTGACCTGATCAAAATTCTTCATGGGCATCAAAGCTCTGATCAGCTGGCATATATAATTGTTGGACTAATCAGAAACGCTACTCCAAGTTGGTTCTCGTATAAAAGAATCCTTGACCACCTTAGAAGTATAAAGGTCCTTATGTTCAGTAATAGTACCACCTGAAGCATCCTCAAAAAGTTTCTTTTGTGGTGATTGGATAAACAGGTAGCCTCTGGTGATTGCATAAATGGGCAGCATGTAGTGAATATCATTGACCACATCATGCACCATAAGTTGAATTGGTCTATGTTCAGGAGATGCATCTGCCAACAGCAGTCTGTTCAAGTCATTGCCTTCACATTCACAAGAAATGCTAACCCTGGACAATAAGGAATATCCTCATAAGACTTTCAATCAGTTAAGTAGGACAATGATTAAAACTCAAAGCACAAAGACTGTTCATAAATAGCATTCCGGCCTCATGTTTTTCTCTTTTGGTTAAATAAATCCTGTATATGGTCAAACCCAAACTTTGAACATTCCAAAAGTTATGATGAACATCAATCGGCAATACACAAGAGATCCCTTAAGCTTTTCACCCGCTTTCTTTCAAGGCCTGCCGAAGATGGTGATCAAGCGGTAAAGGAGGGAAAGAATGATTTACAAAGAAAGGAAAACGAGAACAAAGTCAATCAACTCCACATAAAGGATGCAGTGCACACCAAGCACATCAAATTGCTGTACATGATATCTCCTCGACAACCCTAAATTAGAAAGAGCAAAAAAGAAAGTAATTACCAAATTGCTAGATAAGGTGTATATATATCAAACAAAAAGTGGAGCAAGAGAAGAACAAACAAAATGGAAAATATACCAACCCAATGTTCAAAGATTTGGCCAGTGATCTGGCGACACACTTTTGAAGTTTGAAAAGAAAGCCTTCCATGATTCCAAGTGCATACATGAGGCAAAGAGGAATAGTAGTGATACAACTCATCCTTCTGCCAAACCCTGCAGTTGAATGAAAAAGAAAGGAAGGGTTGCAGCCAGCAGCATTAAGATTTAGCAAAGCCATTAGACAGATGACCATCTATGTCCGGGACGAATCCCTTTTCCATCATTTCCTCCTTAATAATTCTCATAGGTTAATCCGATTAGGTTACAAGTCCTTTCTCCAACATCTCATTCAGAAAGTTGTTTGCTTCTTCAAGCTTGCCACTGTCACAAAAACCTTTAATCAATATGTTATATGTCACAGCATTTGGTCGCTTCCCTTCTTTCTCCATTCTTTTCTTCACAGTCAAAGCTGCCCTGGGGTTTCCTTGTTGGCAATAACCAGCCACCAGAGCATTGTATGTAATGTGACTCGGACTTAATCCCTTCCGACACATTTCATCGAGATACCTAACTGCCTTCCTAGTTTCGCCTCTCCCGCACATCGCATTTATCCTTATGTTGTAGGTCACAACATCAGCCTTAAAGCCCTTCTCCTCCATTTCATCTAGAATCTTATTTGCTGCTTCAATATCTCCAACATGGTAATAACCACCAATTAAACAATTGTACGTTGAAACATTGGAAGAAACCATCTTTTCCGGCATTAGATTGCATAGAGCTATTGCATCTTCCAATTGGCCTGTTTTACAATAGGCATTAATCAAAGTATTAAATGTCACTACATTAACAGCAACCCCTTTCTGCACAACATCATCAAACAGTTCCCGAGCTTCCTTCAGCATTTTCTTCTTCGAAAACCCATTGATAAATGCATTATAAGTAACAATATTTGGCTCCAAACCCATTTCCAACATTTCATCCTTCAACCCCATTGCTTCATCAATTTTTCCATCAGCACATAATCCATTGATCAATGAATTATATGTGATCACACTGGGTTTGAGACCCTGCTCTTTCATTTCCTTAAACAGCCTAATACTCGCAGCAACATCATCATCCTTGCAAAATCCATCAATTAGAATATTATATGTGATTACATTTGGGAAGACACCACTCTCCACCATCTCCTTCAATAGCACGTCAGCTTTATACATTCTGCCGGGCCCACCCCTCTTACAGTACCCATCAATCAAAGCATTATAAGTTGCAACACTTGGCACTATCCCGTAAACCTTCATATCCTCCACTATGTCGCCCGCCTTGTTCAACCTCCCCACCTTACACAACCCATTAATCACCGTATTAAATGTGATCAAGTTAAACTCAACCCTCCTCCTAATCATCTCCTTATACACAAACTCCACATTTCCTATTCTGCCCTCCTTCACCAAAGCACTCAACAATGAGTTACAAGAAACCACCGACAACTTAAACCCATAATCCCCAGCCCGCCTAAAACCCTCCAATGCTAACTCAGGC
This sequence comes from Sesamum alatum, assembly GCA_034509735.1. Lineage (NCBI taxonomy): Eukaryota > Viridiplantae > Streptophyta > Magnoliopsida > Lamiales > Pedaliaceae > Sesamum > Sesamum alatum. Next base: position 5,352,629 of record JACGWO010000006.1, read on the forward strand.
TTCCCATTGTCCACACAAGCCAATATGAACATATCAAAAACAACATTGCAAGCACATGAATTGTCACTAAGTGTCAAAAGGGCATGACAAAACGTAGAAACTGAGATGGGTTCTCCTTGTTTCACAAATACATGCAGTAGAGATCGAATCTTGGGGTATTTTCTGACATTCGTAGTAAAATAAAGAGTTTGACATAGTTTTCAATGGAGTGGGTTACCTGGAAAGCATGTTGCGACCATTTGAAGTAGGATAGAATAAGGTCAGAGTTGAAGTTCTTGAAGTGGAAGAGCTGGTGAAGGAAATCGGTGGAATTGGAAGATTCAGTAATGGATTTGAGCTGAGACCATTTGTGGTTGGAGATGAGGGATGAAATTTGGGTTTGGAAATCTGAGCCTGAAACAAAAGGGCGGCGCATGACAAGCCCGTGAAGAAGCGGGGGTGGCGGCAAGCTAAATCGGCGGAGGCAGTACATGGAAGCCAAGGCATTGAGTTCAGAATGCGGCAGGGTAGTAAGGCCTAATTTGGCCAAATTCGGCGGAGAATATATTGGCATATAGAATCCAGGAAACAATGGTCTATGTGGCAAGCTACGACCTGTATAAGAACATTATCTGCATTTTAGTATAACTATGAGAATAACGCAGAGTGAACAATCAGAACCCACAATCATAATGGTCCGTTGCAGCAGCCATGTTATAACTTGAACAAGAGAAACATTTGCATTGTTGCGTAACTATGAAGATAACTTGGAACAAGCAACCATAGCTGAAAGTGTTGTCTTCAAAGTAGTCCAGTGACATTTGGTAACAATTAAGTAGGTGACACAAATCCAGAACAGACAAAGCCACCAACAGAGGCCGCATTCAAAGACCATGACAGTAAGCAAATTTAAGTTATCCAGCACAAGAAATTACTTGAGTAAGATCACGTGCATTATAGGAAGCATATACATTATTGCCATTGCTGCAATGCAACCTACGGAGCAATTGGCTTTCTTTTAACAACAAATAATTGGCAATTTTACACCCTAATTTACTTCTCCATCCACCAACAATTTCCGAATTACAAATAGCCATGAAAATATTCACTCCCAAAACAACAATAATAGAATCTCATAGTTATAATCATTTTCAAACCTTCACAAGACCCAATCGAAATGCTTATATGCATAATTAAAAGCGAAATGGGAGTGGTGATTATTGTGAGAAGAATGGGGAAAAGCACCTGAAAAATGTGTTGGGTGGCCGGTCCCGACGACAGAGTGAGCCTGGAGGTGTGCCGGAGTGGCGAAGAAGCACTGAGGCCTCCGGTGCCGACGACGGAGGTCGGAGGCGCGCCGGCGATATGTCTAAGGGAAAGAGATTTTAGGTTTTGGATGCTGGTTCTCTTTGCTGGAAGAAATATGAGAGAGAGAGAGAGAGAGAGAGAGAGAGACTTTTCTCTTTGCTTTCTAACGTTTCTTTCCAAATTATTTGATAAATTCAATAAACATTTACTTATTTGTTAATAATTAACTAATGCATACTTTTCCGGTACATTAAATAAATATAAAGATATAACTTTTATAAATGTATAAATATATTAAAACATACAAAAATATTTTAAAGAGGGTATATAAAAAAATTGACGCCATAGTTAACCACCAAAATAAATTTTATTCCTCTAAAATATCTGAATTTATCGTGGTTAATATTTTTGTTGTCATTTTTAACTTATTGCGAGTCTTGTAATAATTCAAAATACACAAAAAAAAAAATAGTTTATTTGGCACGATAAATTCTATTCAAGATCCATCTCATCTTTGGTCAGCTTGTTTACTGTAATTTTTTTGCATTAAGGAGAACCACAAGGTCTACATTAATCCTTAAAATATCTTCTACAGCTGCCTTTCAAAATTTCTATAGTCCCCTACGAAAATAGATAATCTTGTTAGAAGTCTTGTTTTTGGCTTTTAAACTTCTTTTATGCTTCGGTTCACTTCCGAGAAGGACCATTTTTCGCTTCGGTTCATAGTTTGATATTTTGATATCGAGTTTTCTAATTTTCGGATCATTTTGAAAATCGTAAAGTCGACGGGCATGTCTTGTTTTTGTTTTTATTTTTAATTATCAGATTTTCAAACAGTAATTAAAATTAATGTTTATACATTTTTTTATCAAAAATACATTAATATGACTACGCAGTTCAATATATAACACAATTTTATTAATAAATCCAAATGCATTATTATTTTACACAAAATACTTATACAAAATTGAAAACATGTTTTTCACTGAAAAGTAAAAAATGAAAACACAAACAAACAGTCGTGCCGAATTTTTCCTATTTTGATATTTTTGATTTAATATGTTTTTTTACTGAAAACTCAAAATAAAAATACCAACAAACAGACGTGCCGAATTTTTCCTATTTTGACATTTTACTATTTTGAAAAATTCATAAAATAAACTTAAAATATTAGACCTTCTATCATGAAATAAAAGTATAATTTTACCTTCAATTATAATATATACATACATCTCATAAACTTCAATTATCATTTAATAACAACGAAGTCTACATTTTTAAAACATAACAAGCTAATAACATAATCGTAAAAACCTCCAATTACAATCAAACAAATTAAGGCTGAGAAGAGGCCGCAGAGAAAAGATGAACTAGTATTGGTGGGGTGCGCCAGGCCCTTGCAATAGTGCGACGCATGGGCGACGCGCGAAGGCCCAGACAGCAAGCTGCCTTAATGGGCCAGTCCCCCTAGAAAAATAAATTTAATATCATGTGGGCCGATGGCCCACGTATCAGATATTAAACTTATAAGAACAGATACTACACTTGATCTTAGCCAAAAGGCCGAGAAAGGTATGAGGTTTTCATTCTTCGGCACTCTCTTTTATGGTCTATTCATTGCTCATCTCTTTCATTAGGAACCGATGTGGGATGAGGAAAACCCAACGAGACTGCCCACACAATGACCAAAATCTGCAGCCTTGAGGTTCAAATATTCACAAGATTAGCATTACTAACTCACTGCAAAAGGAGAGAAGATTAGAGGCAGAAGAAATCAAGTGGTGGTTTTTATGTTGTCACTAATAGTATGAATTTAGAAGGTGTTTGGCTAAGTTTATTTAAACGTTTATAAGATATTAAATCTTATTTTTTTAAAAAAAGATCTTAAAGTAATTGAATGTCATAAGATATTAAACCTTATAAGATATTTTCATATCTTATACGATGTTATTGTGTCTAGCATAATAAGTTTTTATATTGGTTAAAAAAAAAAAAAAGATGTGATACCATTAGGATCAAGTAAGTAGCTATTTCTTGACATATTTTGTATCTAATCTTTTTAAAATACTTTCATAAACGTTACACATTAGTTTGATTCCAAATTTAATTTAATAGATACTCTTTTTTATAAAGATAAAAAAGTTGACTAAGAATTAATGCCAATGCAATCTAATATTATATTTTTATATAATGTTAGACGTCATAAGATTAGAGCTACGTGGGCGGAGAGAGAGGGAGACAAAATATTTTGACCTTCAAAATATAGTGTGAAATATGTGAAGGTTAAAATTAAAATATAACCAAAATAATAAGGATATTTTTGTATTATGAAATATTAATCGTATAGAAGTTATAAGACGTTTTAAAAAAGAAAAGTTAGGTAAAGTTATTTTTATTTAAAAAAAAATTATAAGATTCAAAACATCTTATTTTGGAATCTTATAAGTTATTTTAAAAATAAAATTGTCAAATGGTTTTTCAAGACCTTATAAGCTCTCAAACATTTTATAAGATGTTTTGAGAAGCTTATAAGCTTAGCCAAACACGCTCTTAGTGACAAACGTAAGTTGTCATTCAAGACAAATAGGGATGCATATACGGTATCTACCTAGTGACGACACCTAAATAATTCTACTATATTGTATTGTCACTATAAATGTGCCACTAATTTTTTCTATGATGATAACTTTATACACAATTTTTGTCGCTAATAATTATAATGTGGCAAGGTCACAATTATTGTCACTTAATATATATTTTTAGTGACAACTTCAAAATTATCACTTCATATTTCATTACTAATATTATATTTTGTTACAGTGACTCTCACGAGTAGTCAATTTTAGTTCTTTAATTATGTTGTTAGTATATATTGTTAACTTGCTATTGATGTTTTGCAAATTTGGTACTATAACTTAAAAATATAAACAAGTTTAGTTTCGCGCAGATGAACTTATAAGCAATATCTTCCATTTTATTGATTCATGAAATTCATTTTCTGCACATGATTACGTTCAGTAAGAGAGATATCGAGAAAAACCTCAAGATTCTCTTTATTTTTCACGTGCACACTTTTTTTCATACAATAGCGAATATATTGATTATATTATTTAATTAAATTTAGACTGAAATAGTAAAAATTGATGGAAATATGAAAACTCTAATTCTTTACATGAATGATCTTAAAGCTCAGAGTAATTAGGAATTAATTGATAATATTGTTGTAATGTGTTAGCATAATTTACTATCTTGAAAAACATTTGAATGAGAACTAACATCAATCATCTAGATTTTCCAATTTGCATCAAATCATCTAAGTATATATACAACTTATTTAATATTCCACAAAATCTTGAAGGCTAAAATCACACTAGTTTGTGAACAAGTAAGTTGTAATAAATTGCCTATCTTTTTTTAGTAGTAGAAGGACCAATTATTGGCTCAGAGGGTGTTTGTCTAAGCTTATTTGAAAAATCTTATAAGTTGGTACATTTTATAAGATGTTTTGTTATATCTTAATTTAAACATACGTTCGTGAAGTTTTTTTTGTATAAAATAAGGTTATGAAGTTCATAAGATGTTAGTATGACAAATTTATAATTAATTTGAAAAAAATTGTTAATATGTTAGAAATAAGTTAACAATGTCTTACTTTGTTTTAAAGAGTTTATTATAAGCTCTTAATATTTTATTTTTTAGAGCTTATAAGCGTTTTTTTCTAAAAAAATAAAAAAATACCAAACAATTTGTAGCATCTTATAAGCTTTCAAATATATTATAAAATTATTTAGAGAACTTATAAGATCACCCCAAACACCCTCTTAATATCATGAATATGATATCTCTGCTTCACGTGCATGTCACATGATCCTCTAGCGCTAGACAAGGCCACGACCATTAATGAATAAGCTTCTTATTTTTCGTCTTGCCATTTTTCGATGGATTCATACTTCAACATAGTTAATTATTTATGAAGAAAAAACATTTAAAGAAAAACTTTACAAGAGCCTTGTGATAATACCCATAAATTATTATTCGCCAAAATAATATATTCTAAGCATTTCTTTACCAAAAAATATAATATTTATAAGGAAAATTAATTTCTTGTAACGAATTAATACTATTGTTACGAAAATTCAATTTTATTATATCAATTAACTACGCTTTGTTACAAGAAAACTGGTTTTTTTAACCATTTAGGTTTTTATCATCATTATTTTGTCATAATAAATGCATTTTCTGTAGTGTTAGATGGGCTCATGGGCAAGAGAATTGAATAGAATTAGAATAGGATAACCTAACCTCAACTTTCATCCACACAACATTTGATATAATTGTAACTTGTCTTTTTTGCCCTTATGATGAGACAAAACAATTGATGGCAAAACTATTTAATTTAGATGGAAATTAAATAATATTATTTTTTTAAAATAAAACATAAAAACTTGAAGAACAACTTTTGAGGTTATTAAAATGAAAATCCAATTTAATCGGACGTGTGGTAGGTTAGGTGGGATTGTTCCCCACACCGGCTTTGGATCTTCTATTCCAATTTCATGTTACATTCTCTATTGCACCAATAAGTTAATAAAATGTGGAAAAACTTAAAAGATGAAAAGAGTCCAAGGGACAGGGAGGATAAGGGCTGATATAATAGCTGGGCAAGAGAGAGAAAATCTCAGTTTCCTTCGTTAATTTACGTTGATTTGCCAAAAACTAATTTAAACAATTTACCAAAAGCTAATTTATTAGCTAATGTAAAGCTAATAAATTTATGTTAATCTCATTTTCCTGTGTTAATTTACGTTAACTTCACCAAAAAGTTAATAAATTAATTTTATATAACATTTTATTATTTTATAGAAAATTTTAATTTAAGTATAAATTAATTTATTAATTTATTTGATTGAATCTCTATATAAATTTACATCTTTTACTTAATTAAAATATTAAATCATTCAATTAATATATTAACAAAATTAGTTACTAGATTATAAGTTTAAATTAAAAACTTATCACACTTGTATAAATTTTCTGAAATTGAATAATTGATTATTTCAATTATTAAAAGGTGCAATTATTAAATTATTTTATTATTTTTTTAATTGGACATATATATGTAATTGCACCTTTTAATAATTGAAATAATTAATCAATTATTCAATTTCAAAAAATTTATACAAGTGTGATAATTTTTTAATTTAAACTTATAATCAAGTAACTTATTTTGTTGATATATTAATTGTATGATTTAATATGTTAATGATTAAAAGATCTAATTTTATATAGAGATTCAATCAAAAAAATTAAATGTAAACTTAAATTAAAAATTTGCATAAATAATAAAAAAAATATAAAATTAATTTATTGACTTTTTTGTGAAGTTAGGGTAAATTAATACAGGAAAATGAGATTAACATAAATTTATTAGCTTTAAAATTAGCATTTAGTAAATTATTTAAATTAGCTTTTGGCAAATTAACAAAATTAACACAGGAACATGAGATTTTTCTCTCTTGCCCAGCTATTATATCAGCCCTTGTCCTTCATGGCCGTGGAGTCCTTTTATCTTTTAACTTTTTCCACATGTCATTAACCTATTGGTGAAATAGAGAATGTAACATGAAATTGAAATAGAGGATCTGGAGCCAATAATCAGACCATTATTCTGATGAAATTCGGGCTTGAGAGCCTAACTACAAGCTAGGCAAAAAGAAAGTAAATGGCGGATTAGGCTGAATTCGACAGGATATCCTGCTCAATCAATTTCAATAAACATAAGTTAAAGAATAACACGATTTTCCTAATTTTTTTCTTAAAAAAAAAAACCCACTACCTCCATCATCAGATGATTGCATTGTCCTTTTTCTTTTTTTTTTTTAAATGCTGAAAAGTTTCATGACCTAGGTTGGCGGCTCTACTGCATTTGAGAGGGGCGCCCACTTAAATGTCAGCCCAAATGGTTACGCCTACGTAGTAATTTGTAGTAGAGGGGCATGCGTTCGCGGCCCCGGTTAGTAATGAACTTATTTTCCGCACAGACAAACACACATTTCATAATTACGTTCATAACTGATTTTTTTTTGTAATTTAGTTGAATTTTTTTTTCAAATAAGTGGAAGAAGTTGTTTTCCTTAAGATTCTCTTTTATCAAAGTTCAAGATTCAAGTATAATCTTAAATTTGTGATTTATTTGTATAGAGCATACGAATACGCAACACTTTGAAATATTTATATCTCTTACATAAACACGATTATAAATTATTCCATTTGAAAAAACACAGAGAAAGTATGTTGCTCAATTTTAAAGAACACATGAAGGATAAATTGTTAATTTTAATTTGCTCATTTATAATATTATAGGAAGATAAATTACTTTAAACCCCTTCCAACACCGAACACCCACAAACTTGGTCCCAACGGGCCAGATTGTTGTGCATTGCGATCGCTCTTGCTGCAAACCTCCCACGGGGGTTCGCAACTCGGCTTTGAAATGGAATCTTTAGTCTTCTCTAATATATTAAAAAATTAGTAAATTTAAAAAAAATAATTTTATTTTTCAACCGTAAAAGGGAAAAATATATATTTATTTATTTATAATTCAGACTGGCAGAGTGAAACACTCATATAATTGAGAGGGGCAACATGAAATTTATCAATGGGAAACGTCTATCAAACACGTCTATCACATTTTGATAGGCATCATCGACACTTTTTACAAATTAAAAAATTATAATTAAATTAAATTAAAATTAAAATTAAATTGTTAAAGACAAAATTAATTAAATAATGTTAAAAAAAAATAAAATTAGGGTGGAAATCCATCCTTTAAAATTTTAGGCGAAATTGGTATCTTGGATACCGATTTCAATATTAAAAAAAAATCGGGGTCTTTGACTCCGGTTTCTGAGCACCAAAACTTTGGTGCGTGCATGCAGAGCTACATGCATGCTTTATTAAACAAAAAAAAAAAAAAAAAATCGATGTTTTTTAACATCGATTTCCTTAGGTATATATACCTCCATCGTGTTTTTTGCTCTCATTGTTCACCAGATTAAAATTTCCTAAAGAACGAAACTTTTTGCTCTCAGTTGAAGGTGTTTTCTTCCGATTTTGGTGGAAAAGGTGGACAAATATTGTTGTAATTTTTGTACGTTCGAAACAATAGTAAGTTATCTTTACTAATATTGATTATATTTATGCTCTTATTTGTATTCGTAGTGACGAGTGTATATTTATTTTTTTGAAGACATGGCAGATCGAAACAATATTGTTATTGTTATATTTTATGGAGGTCAACAAATTGATTCATATGATTGCGTGAGATATGATCATCCTGAAGTTGGATTTAGGAAAATATGCCGTAGTAATACGTTTGTTGAACTGGAGTCAATTTTTTTTGAAGTACTTGGCCTCCGTAGGGGTGAGTTTAAGTTACAGATATTTTTTAAATACACAACATGTAATGTTGGTCGATGGCGGGAGACGGTATTCATGCCTCTTGCAAAACTTCCTCCAAAGGGTTGTTATCATCACATGTGTTGGCCATCAACCAACTATGCAAGACTAGTAGATTTAGCCCGGAGCTCTTAAATGCATTTGCACCCAGAACAAATCCCAACATCTCATGCAATATTGTTGCCATTCTTGAGTACTCCGCTGTGTATCTACTCCCGTGATAAGAGGCCCCTCAACCGGAAGGGCCCATAAAATGGCGATGTCCTGGAGTGTAACAGTCGCCTCACCAACGGGAAAATAGAAAGTATGAGTTTTGGGTCTCCATCTCTCCACTAACGCGGTGATAAAGTGTTGGTCAATCTCAATATGACCACACCGCATAACACCTAATAAACCCATATTTTGCAATACTTGTAATACTCGAATGTGATGTACGACCAGTTGGAGAACCCGAAAAAATAAAATATCACCTCGCTTACATTTATAGTTGTGTCCGGATGTCTGTACACATCTTCATATCGATAACTACTCTGTCCGTACAGCACACTACTATCGCGTGAACCCAAATTTGCGATTATAATTTTTTCGGAATATTGAGTATGTAAAAAAAAATTCACACGAGATACAACACACTTTACCCATATATAATATAAAGAAGAGTTGAAAATGAGAGGTGTATAAAGAGAGGTGTGAAAATGAAAGAGGAGGATGTTGGTTTATATAGGCAATCGAATGAGGGGGAGAGGGGGTTTTGGCTGAGTGGCCGTTGTATTTTTTTTTTAAAATTTTCCTTTGAAACCGGGATTTCAGCACCCAGTTTCGCCTAAAATTTTAAAGGGTGAAAGACAAAATAAGTTAGAATGGCAAATTACCAAAATGCCCCGAAACATACATGTATTTACCAAAATGCCATCGGTGAAAGTTATTTGTAGAAGTTAGTGGGGCTGAGTCGAATTACCAAAGCGCCCTTGAAGATTAAATTGTAGCCGTTAGATTAGAGACGGTTGGAGGGTAAAATTATCTTTTTTCCCTCCCTCATTTACTATAAATAGGGCCTCAGATTCATTGTAAAGGACACTGGACTATTTCTTGGAATAAAACTCTTGAGAAGAACTCTCAAGTTCTTGAGTTCTTGGCTTGTGACGTGTGATTGTGCTTTGATCAAACGTCTCGATTTTCACCCCATCAGCTTGGTGTCGTCTGTGGGAACCTGATCAGAGCATTGAGGATGAGCACTCGGTCAGGAGTCAAGAACGAGAATGCGAGGCGAGAATAACCCGTAAGAAGAGGAGAGAGTCACGTGCAAGACCACGTCCCGAAGAATCTGCCCACTCACGACCTTTAGAACGAGAGGCAGGAAGAAGCCGAGGCTCCGCCAGATGCACTTCGCCAATTGGTGGAAGATGCGTCTGTCGAAGCAGCAGAGAAGGCGGTGGCCCAGTTCATAGCAGGACGCGCGTTACCCCCACGACCCTCTCGCAATCCTCGCAGAGGCCAAGACGCTCCCTTGGCCCCTGAAGGTCGCGAGCAGAGGCCGGAGGACGCCCAGGAAGGTTTGAACTGCAAGGAGGAAGTCAACAGCAGGGCCACGCAGCCGGAGGACAATTATTACCATTCTCCTCCTCGAAGATACGTAGGTGAAGAGGGCTACTTCCCACATTCTCCCTGGGGAGGACGAGAAGACAACTGTTTCCCCTCTCCGTAGGTACCACCAGTGTAGAAAGCAGTGTATCGAGGGATGGGCAGTTATACGCCTCCTCCACCCAAGTTCTCGAATCCCTTGGGACCCCCTGGGTGCCCAGTGCGACCTTTGGTAGTAGCACCCCCGCGTCGGAGTCAATTCGCCCCTCACATTTTGGCATAAGCCATTCATCTGGGATCAAGATCCCAAGCCTCAGCGAGTTCGATGGAGTGGGGGATCCTCAAGACCACTTGGACTGTTTCCTGGCCAGAGCCGATTTATTAGATATTAGCGACGCGACTTATTGCAAGTTGTTTCGGACTACCCTATCGAGAAAGGCAATGACGTGGTTTAACCGACTTCCCCCGGGAACTATTAAGTCATTCGAGCAGTTTTCCCAGTGCTTACACCACTTCGCGATCAATAGGCGATGTCCCAGAACCACATCGTACTTGTTTACAATAATCCAGCAAGAGAACGAGAAGCCTGAAGGAGTACGTACGATGCTTCTCGGAGGCTTTTTGGAAGTTCCCCACGTAAACCCAGAATTTTTGGCAAGCATCATGCAGCAGAATCTAAGAAGAGGTCGATTCAAGGAGTCGATTGTTGGAAAACCCCCTCCTCCCAAGAGGAGTTATTGCTAAGAGCCGAGAAATATATAAGAGTTGAGGAGTCAGCAGTTTCGTGACCAACAAATTCATTAAAACGGAGGGCCATTAAGGAGGAGAAAGGGGTTCCCCTTAGGACAGAAGGAAGTAAGCGTGAATGCATGCATGTGCTCCCGGGGGATTTGGCTCAGTACACCCCTCTGAACGCCTCGCGAACTCAAATGCTTGATGTAGCCAAGCAACAAGGGTTGGGATCGAGGCCACAACACTGAGGAATGCCACCACTTGAAGAATGAGGTCGAGGAGTTATCCGAAGAGGTTACTTACAAGAATTCGTGGGGGCAAAGGAAACAAGAGCCCCAGGAGACTGCCTTTAAAGGCAGGCACATGGCACCCTGTCCAGGAATGGGAGTAAAACAGAAGGCGGAGCAAGCTACCAAGGAAAACCTCCCGACCACAGGAGTTATTAAGGTCATCTGGGAGGCCTAGTAGGAGGAGACTCGAGGCAAGCTGGAGAGGCTGCAGGGAAAGTAGCGGGGCACAATGCCAACCGCGTCATTTTCAATGAGGTCGCAACAACGTCACCAGCAGATCCAAGAATGAGTCGGAGTAGGAAGCTGGCTTTCGCCGCGGGAGCAACGTATGTGAGGGCGGATAGAGACTCCCAACTTGTGGTCAAACAAGAAAATGGAGATTACGAAGCTGGAGGAACAGATGACCAAGTACTTAGCAAACATGCAAGCGGTAAGAAGGAAGTTTAACGAGTTTGCCCTAGAACAAATTTCATGGTCATCCTGGGAAGAAGCAAACTGAGTCGCTAAGTTGGCCATTTCATTGGTTCCTTTGAAGAGCAGGGGAATAACCCTACTAAGACAAGGGCGGGCCGAAGTCGATGTTGTAGGGGGAGAAGCCTTAACGGCGAAGAGAGTTTCACCCTACGGGAAAGAATGTTTGGAGGAATGCTGGAAATTTGAGATTTTGCCTAAAGACCCTAAGGAAGCAAGGGTAATTCGAGCTAGGTCAGTTAAGTTCACGGTAATTGGAGATAAGTTGTACAAGAGAGGTTTTTCACAAACCACAGCCCCAATACGTCGACGGGGACAAAACAGAGTGTGTTCTACGAGAGAACCATGAGGAAAGCTGCGGTAATCATTCTGGAGGCAGAGTGTAAGCATGTAAGGCCCCCAGGCGAGGACACCTTTGGTCTACAATGCGTAAGGATGCTTAGGACTAAGTGAAGAAATCCGAGGGTGCCAGGAGCATGCCAACGTCACTCACGTCCCAGCGGCAAATTGGGGACCATCGCAACACCCCGTTCTGATGGGCAGGCAAAAGTAACCCGCAGGAAAGTTTTCCAAAATTTGAGGACGAGGCTGGAGGAAGCTAAAGGAAGTTGGGTGGAAAGACGCCTGGTGGACATAAGGGAAGAAACACTCAGTGGGCAACAATAGGAACCAATCAACAATGATGAAGAAAGGTGAGCCGACCTGGATTTCAAGAGGGGCTTAGGAGTGGTGCGAATGCAAGGGAGGGAGCCTACAAGGCATTAATAGCATAGGCCCACAATGACAAAGTACGGCGTTGTGAATTCCAAGTCAGAGATCTGGTATTAAGGAAAGCTGACGCGACAGGAAACATTGCCGAACTGGACGCCAAATAGGTAGGACCATATCAAGTTGTGGAGAATGAACGAGAAGGAAGTACCTCACACGTGGAATATTGCTAACCTCAAGAAATATTTTATTTAATACTTCGTATCTCTTTTCAAACGCCTTGTAACCCAGAACTACGGTAATGAAATATCCACATTTTGTCTGCTTGTTGTAGATTCATTATTTATACTTTATTGAGCAAGAGAGGGGGATGACCTCTCAAATTGATATTTTGTTTAAAAGAGGGGGATGACCCCTCACACTGATATTTTGTCTAAAAGAGGGGGATGACCCCTCACATTAATATTTTATCTAAAAGAGGGGGATGGGCCCTCACAGTGATATTTTGTCTAAAAGAGGGGGATGACCTCTCACATTGATATTTTGTCTAAAAGAAGGGGATGACCCCTCACACTAATATTTTGTGTAAAAGAGGGGGATGACTCCTCACATTGATATTTTGTCTAAAAGAGGGGGATGTCCCCTCACATTGATGTTTTGTCTATAAGAGGAGGATTGCCCCTCACATTGATATTTTGCTTATAAGAGGGGGATTGTTCCTCACATTGATATTTAGTTTAAAAAGAAGCAACTTAACATAATAAGCAATAGAGAAACAAAGTCTGATAACATAGTAAAAAGGAACTCCTACGAAGTTCCCATACTACAAGGAACTCCTGCGAAGTTCCAAAATATTTTTGACAAAATGAACTCTTAAGAAGTTCCCCAAACGACAAAGAACTTCCACGAAGTTCCAGAGTGTTCCAACCAAGGGAACTTCTACAAAGCTTCCGAAGAACTCAACATGACGCGTCGCAATGCGACACAGTTTGACGCGATGCGATACATGACGCATCGCGACACGAGGTGATTCAAACATGGCGCTACGCAAATTCAACATGAGGCGTCGCGACGCGAGGTGTTTCAAACATGGTGCGATGCAAATTCAACATGACGCGTCGCGACGCGAAGTGATTCAAACGTGACGCAACGCAACACAATTACAACAGCCATCGAATGGGCTTGGGCCCCCTCGCCCCCACGGTGACATACGAGGTTGCAGAGGATGAGGGAGCGAGCAACCTCGTTGTCCTTCCTTGACGAAAGGCGAGAATGGACTCCCGAATCATGCTTGCAATCACACTAAGCCCCAACAGAACTTCTCGCTCCAAGGATTGTTGGAAAAAACGAGTCACTTTAAAAAAAATTACAACCGCTGAGAGGAAGTTACACCATGATCTCAAAACGTTGGAGGAAACCCTTCAAAGTACGCGAAAGAATTAGGAGCGGAGTGGCTAACAGGGGCTTGCATCATTGAAGGAAATCAAGGAGTTTCCAACTTTTTCCTAACTTTAATTTTAGGAAAAATCTAGCGAATCAGATGAACACTCGGGTGAATCCTGATGCCCTAAATCAAAATCACTATTGTGGAGTGAGGAAAAATTAAAAGGTTTTCTCGCAAGGCAGTCGTAGAGCGACATACGCATTCAAACGGCAAGCCATCACAACCGAAAAAATGTTAAGGCGATATGCACCGAACGCACTTCGACCAAGATTGGGTTAAGATGAAGTTAGCCGAGGCAGGCAGTTTTTTACCGAGGCAAGCAGCCTCGACCACATGCAGACCGAGGCTTGCAGGCCTCGGGCCAGGTAAATGTGCTCTCCATTTTTTGGAGAGATATGAGAGAGAGAGAGAGAGAGAGAGAGAGAGAGAGAGAGAGAGAGAGAGAGAGAGAGAGAGAGAGAGAGAGAAGTCAGAATATCCCACCGAGTTTATATCAAGAAGACAAAAAGAATCTTAGCAAAAGAAGGATCTGTATCAAAAAGAGTTCTGATGGAGAAAGAACTCATGTTAAGAAAAGTCCAAAGAGGGAAGGAGTTCAGGGCAGAAGAAAACTACCAAAAGAAGAAGCTGCATCAAATACAGATTGTTGGTCAGAACTTTTAAATTTTTCCTGATGCATTTGGAAGTTGGGGGCTGCTGATGGAAACAAAATAAGTTAGAGTGACAAATTACCAAAATGCCCCCAAACTTACATGTATTTACCAAAATGCCATCAGTGGAAGTTATTTATAGAAGTTAGTGGGGTTGAGCCGAATTATCAAAGCGCCCCTGAAGATTAAATTGTAGCCGTTAGATTAGAGGCGGTTGGAGGGTAAAATTGTCTTTTTTCCCTCCCTCATTTACTATAAATAGGGCCTCAAATTCATTGTAAATGACACTGGACTATTTCTTAGAATAAAACTCTTGAGACGAATTCTCAAGTTCTTGAATTCTTGGCTTGTGACGTGTAATTGTACTTTGATCAAACGTCCCGATTTTCACCCATCACCACCCTAATTCTATAATTTCATTTTAACATTATTTATTTAATTTTATCAATTTTAAAGTGAGACTACGTAAATATACATATATAAATAATATTAAAGAAACATAAGACATCCCTCACCGAATTTTACTCTTTTGTTTCTGGTGAGGGGTGGGGAATATTTTCTTTTTGTGTGAATTATGATGAACTCTTGTAAAATTTGACATAATTATAGATACTTTCTCATTATTTTAAAAATTATAAATATCTCTATGAGGTTTGTAATTTTTAATTAAGGGCCAGAAATGATCCATTTTGCCATTATTTCTTTTAAATTGTAGAAAATTAGTCGAGGCAAATTACATTATTGCTCATCTGTGTAAAAAACGTAAAATTCCTTTCCGTACTCATTGTTGTCAAAAAAAAATTCAGAATTTTTTTTATAAGGACATTTTGGTCAGTTTACCTATAAAAATGGATGGAAATGGATTATTTGTTAGACAGTTACAAACCTCAGGGGGCTTTTTAATTTTTGAAACAATGAGGAGGTATTCGTAATTATATCAAACCTCAGGAGAAGTTATTATAATTCATCCTTTCTTTTAACTAATGATTATATTAATATTTTAATAATTTAAACAACACATTGAATCAATCGATACATCAATACGACAAAAAATAATAAAATAAACTAGCACAAATTTACATAAATTAAACCAATATTTACATATTTAATAGAACTCTAACTCATAATCTCAAAATTTTGTGTGAGACCTCAATTTTAATTACTAAACCAATTAACCAAGCATGATCGTTCACAAGAGGCGGGAATATTTGATGTCGGTGACGTCGGTGACGTCAGAAGGGAAGGTGGGCCTTTGAGATTTGGACGGGCGGTTAAGTGGGGTTGGTGTCATCAAAGATGAGTCACTTTAGCCTCTCTCTTTAGTCAAGATTAGAATGTTGAACGCCTCCACATGATAATGCACTTATCATTTCAACCCTATGATGCATGAACACCTATAATTCACGGACACTCAAAAAAATTATTTAATATAGTATTGGATACGTATCAGATATGGGTACGACTTGAAAACACCTCGGACATACCTTGGAACACGTGTCGAATATGGTATAAGCGTGTTCGAAAATTTAAAAAAAGGAAAAAAAAAAGGACAGGCGTGTCCTACACGTTTTGGACACGATTATGATATATATATATTTTAATTTTAAAAAGTTTTTTACTATTTTTTTTATAAAAAAAAGAGTTTTAGACAAAATAAAAAACAAGAAAAATAATTCACTTATCTCAAACTAAAAGTTTTGGGATTGAATTACTAAAAAATTGAGAGACGGTCATTATAATTTAACTAATTTGGATGATTATTTTTTTTCATTGTACCTTTTAAAATAAACTGATTATGTATATTTTTTAAAATCATGTATTTTAGTTAAAAATTTAGACATAAGACATGCTTATTTTATGTTTTATTTTCATATATTTCATATTTTAATTTTATGAGAAAGTTTAGACTATATATATATATATAAAATATTATTAGCCGTGTCAATGCCATGTTGTATCCTAATTTTTTAAAAATTTTCGTATCGCCGTGTCCGTGTCCATGCATCGTCGATGAACACGGGTACGGCAACACGGACACAGTACGATACGGACATGGAGACACGGAAATTTTAAAAAATTAGGACACGACACTGCATTGACACGGCTATATATAATATATTTTTTTATATATATTCTAAACTTTTCCATAAAATTTATGCAATATGAAAAATATCAAGATAATGTATAAAATAAGCATGTCTTATATCTAAATTTTTAACCAAAATACATGACTTAAAAAATATACACAATTAGTTTATATTAAAATTACACAATGAAAAAATTTCTAAGCATCCGAATTAGTTAAATGATCATGACCATCTCTCAATTTTTTAGTAATTTCATCCAAAAACTTTTAGTTTGAGCCAAGTAATTTTTTTTCCTTTTTTATTTATTCCAAATCTATTTTCTTTTTTTTTTTAAAAAAAAGACAATCCAAAACTTTTTAAAATGATAAAGAAAATCCTAAATGTGTCCAAAACGTGTCGGACATTCCTCCAAAACGTATTTTTTTCGTTTTTATTTTATATTTTCGAACACGCCTATGCCGTGTCCGAGGCGTGTTCGAGCTGTGTCCGTGTTCAACACGTGTTCGACACTGCATCGAGTAATTTTTCAAGATGTCCGTGTCTAATAGTTTCAACCTCAATTATGACTGTACACGTTGGCGGATCTTTTCAAATAAAAAAAAGTAATTATACTTAAACCTTATTTATATTAATTATAAAAAAAAAAGGCTCTTTTGTGTCTAGAATTGAAGTTATTTTAGGCATTTTACAAAATTTATCCTTTGCGTTTAGATAATTTATTTTCATATTTCTTTCTACAAAGTGAAATTTATAATTTGTGGAGGGCAAAAATAAAAATTCAACATAAGGTGGTAGTTCTTATACCAAATTTTCAAATTACCCATTATGCCATTTTTATCAATCCTCATTCTTAAAAAAAAAAAAAAAAAAAAAACTTTTATGTTTTCATTAACCGTCATTTTTTTAAAAAAAATAAAATAAAAACTCATGTTCTATATTAGATGAACCACTTATCTCCTCTATTTATTAACAAAATATTATTGGGACTTTTAACAATATAATTTGATGATGTTATAATTTTTAATTAATAGTTGTTGCAATTGTTAATTATAACAAATTTTAATAATTTATATCTATTAATAGATTTAACAATTATCTATACTATTATAAAAGAGAAGTTTGAATTCGTTTCTAAAATGGTAGTTATTTATGTATTTTTACAATATTTGCCCTTTGTTTTTTTTTAAAATATATTTGTTGATTTATTTCTATCAAATGAATTAATTATTTGTGAAGGACAAAAATAAAATTTTACCATCTTATTGGTAGTTCTCATACCAAATTTACAAACTACCTAATATGTCTTTTTGTCTTAACCACTCATGTTCTCACACTATCTTTTTTATTTTTTTGTTTCCTCTACAAAACCCCAACTAAAAGTCTAAAATCTCTCTCACAAACTAATATAGTAAAATGTTTCTCCATAATTTAATCTTAATAAGAGCAGGTAATTAATATGTTTTTTATTTTCTTTTTTCCTTTTATGTTATCTTCTATATATATATATATATATATATATACTCACAGCCCAGGTCATTGATTTTTATTTTTATACATAAAGATAAAAAATGCAAAGTACAAAAGCTAGAAATATCAAGTTAGCAATAATTTGCAGCCCTTCCACAGTGACATTTAACTTCTGAATTTGCTACTTTGTTTAACCTTTTGTGTCTGCAAAGTGAAGAAACAAAGAGGAAATAACCTATTTGTACGAGGATTAAACTATTTCCCTCCAAAAATTTTCGCTGGACCATTTTCCCTCAAAGCCAACAACTTAATGAAGACTTACATTTTTACGGACAAAATATTTTTTTAGTTCCATAAAATTAAATCATTATTTTTTTTGGTATCATAACTTAGCAGGTGGTGATTTCAACCCTATAAAATACGAATTTAAGTATTTTTAGTCCCAAAAAGTCATGTGCTTTGTACATGTCTGTTAACAGCCATTAACTGGTGACTATGAAACTGTAGGACCAAAAATACCTAAAATCGTATTTTATGGGACTACAAATACATAAAATCATGACCATTTGTTAACTTGGGACTAAAAATAGCTAAAATTATATTTTATGGGATTGAAATCGTCACCTGCCAAAGTTGTGGTACCAAAATAAAATAATGACTTAATAATATGAGACCAAAAAAATATTTGACCCCACTTTTACCATTAACAATTTAACGGAATCTCCGTTGTGTCCTAAACAAAAAGGGATTTAATGGATGTAATGTGGGAATTGCATATAGTGGGGGAGCAAAATTGAAAATATATCAACTTATGAATTATCCTTTTTAAAATAAGCTCTTAACATATTAGTGTAAAACGTGATAATGAAGCTTATAAGATATCTATAATGACAATTTTATAATATTAACTATATATAAGTTGCGAGCTCCTTATTTTTTATTTAAAAAAAATTATAAGATGTTTTGCAGAATTTATAATTCCTTGCCCAAACACTCTAAGTCTAATCGAATTGAACTAAGTAGTGTAAGCACATGCAAGTATAACATCATTATCATGAAATTGGTCACTCTTCATAAATTGCATATTAATTACATAATAAGTATTAGAAATTGTGACACACTCGACTCATCTACAAAATATGACATATATTCAATTAATATATATAATTGTATAATATTAATCAGATATAATAAATATAATTTTTGATTAGGCTTAAATGATTTTTTGGTCCTGTAAGTATTGCCATTTGACATTTTTGTCCTCTATGTTTTTAGGGTTGAGAATTGGTCCTGTAACTTTTTCCCACTTCGTGATTTTAGTCCTTCCGGCACCAGAAATTTAAAAAGTTGCTGGAATTTCGCACGTGGCACGCACGTGTGTCTTATAAATTGGGGCTTTGCATTTCATTGGCCACTTTTTTCAACATGGCCCAGAAAAAAAATATAAAAAAAAAGACGTGGCTTTCCCAGCCACATCATTTGCTGAATCAGAAAAAAAGGGGGGGGGAGTTCAGCTTTCCCTCCTCCCCTTTGTTCTTTATAATTAAAAGAGGGAAAAGCTCCGCCAACAGCAAGAACCCTAGAAAAAAAATTTCTCGAACAGAAAAGGGAAAAGCTCCAATGTCTTCTGTCACCGGTCATGAGGAATGCTACTATGGAAGGGCGTCGATTCTCCGGACATCTTGGACAGATGAGAACCCAGGCCGTAGGTTTCACTCTTGTACAAATTACAATGTAAGTTTTATTTTTTTTTTCTTTTGTTTTTGCAAAAAATTTGCAGAAAGTTTCACTCTTGGGTTGTCTGTTTTTTTGACAGATTGGAGGATGTAGATATTTTGCATGGGAGGATCCCCCAATTTGTAGAAGAGCTAAGGCAATTATACCCGATTTGTTGAGGAGGATTAATATGTTGGAAGATGATGTGCTAAAGCTAAAAAGAAAGAATAGAAAATTAATTACCAGTTTGTTTGCCTTGCATTTTATTCTGATGATTTGGTGCTGGTGGAGTTTGAAGGCTACAGTGAAGATGCCAAATATTGGAGAAGCTTTGAAGATTGCTTAAGTGTTTCATGGTTTTTTTCCTTTTTACTGATGCAGGATAATTAACTAATTCTTCTTGTTTCAAGTGTTTGATGTAAGTTGGAATTTCCTTGTATGAAGTGCTGGTGTAAGTTTGATGAAGTGTTTGATGTAAGGATGAATTTTCATTTGTATGTATGAATCAATTTTTGTTCTGTCAGAATGAGTTTGTGTGATTAAATTGAAGGATCCTGGAAACCAGCCCAAAAAAAATGAACAAAACAGCCAAAAATGGGTTTGAACCTGAACACATAAGTTCCAAAAGAAGTACTTTCATAAACATCATACCATAATATCTGTCACAACATCAAACTTGGTAATGTTGGTTTTGCCAAACCACAAAAGGTAATTGGTACTAACATGGAGAAACATTCTTAACCCAAAAATATACTACTGAAGGCACAAGTTTGTTTTTGCCATCCACAAAAACTAATGTTGACTAACATTCTTAAGTTCAAATGTTCTTGTTTAAATCTAAATACTTATATCCTCCTTCTGTGATGATGTGATTGACTACTTGGCTGGAAGTTCTTGGTGGATTGAATCTTGGAAGTGGATGAGGGCCAGCAATAGGTGGAGGTGCCCTGAATTGCAGTCTTGGATGTAAGCCCAGGTGTTGATTTGTGATGGTCATTTGTTGGTACATTGATGGTCCAGGCCTGAATGTGGAAGTCACTTGGGTCAAAAATGGCTTTTGGGTTATTACTGCATCTTCCAGTTCATCCTCTTCATTGTTATCTTCATGTGCAGGTGGCAGAATATTTGGAAATTGTTGACCTTCAATGGAATATGTTGTCTGCACTTGAGAACACTTCCTTGATTCCAAAGGATTAGCTACTGAACTGCTTCCTTTTTGCTGCAATTACAGTATTGCACTTAATATTAGACCTTAAACACAATTAGCAAATTACTTAGCAAACAGATTGTTACCCTTCTTGGAATGTGGCTTGGTTTAGTTTGTTGAACAGATTGCTGGATATTTTAAGTTTGACCCTGCAATTTTGAACAATTATTAGAAACATGACACAAGTTACTTTAAAGAAACTAAACACTAAAAATTATACTTCTGGACACTTTGTAGTGTTGTGTCCAGGTTCTCCACAGGTGCTACAATGGACTGTTTGCTGATTTCTTTTCATCCTCTGCAGTTTCTTCCTTTTCTTGTTCTTCTTCACAGGTTCATCTACTTCTCTTCTTCTTGCTTTTGGTGGTCTCACTGCACCCTTTCCAAAGTTGGGTGGAAGTGGAGGTATGATGAAAGTTTCAGCCCACAACCCTTCATGACTCATTGGTTAGATGGCTGGTTTTGTAGACCTTCATGTATGTCTCAACATAGTAGCACCTCTCCACAAAATCAACAGGGTCCAACCTCTGATAAAAGA
The DNA here is from genome assembly GCA_034509735.1 of Sesamum alatum. Taxonomy (NCBI): domain Eukaryota; kingdom Viridiplantae; phylum Streptophyta; class Magnoliopsida; order Lamiales; family Pedaliaceae; genus Sesamum; species Sesamum alatum. The sequence continues at coordinate 5,374,265 of JACGWO010000006.1, forward strand.
TGGCACAACATGCATGTTTGCATGGTATGCCAGATAATTGAAATTTCCTACAACTACAGCTTTTAGCCCCCAGGTCCATACAATGTGGGCTACCATCAAAACATGACACTTGATAATGTGTATAATCAGCCTTAATTGGTATCAATCTGAGACTTTTGCAATCTGCTTTTGGAGAATTTGTTGGATCTTCGGACAAATTTTTCCCTTCCATTTGCTGCAAGCTCTGTCTCTGTTTTCTTGCATTCTCCTCATTAATTACTCTCTTATCCATTCCAGCATAGTCAAAATAGATTTTTCTCTTGCATCTAATATACTTGAATTAAAAGTTTCACACACATTGTTCAAAAGCATGTCACGTGTGGCTATTTCAGTGAAATGAGAAAGGGACCACTCTGTAACTGGTTTGTCACTGAACCAATCATAAGCAGCCTGTGATATTGCCCTTATTTCTTTTTTTATATTCTTCCCTAAGATCATTGGTATCAGTCAACAACTTAAAACCTCTATTAACAATTATGTAATATCTTCTACTCTTACTGATCCCAACACTATCACACCACATATTCAAACTCCCCAAGCAGCATTCATTATTTGACATATAATCATATTTCACTATACTACCACCAACATATTTGGCTTCAGGAACATGCACAGGCTGTCCCCCATAACAAACACTCATGGTAATGGAATCACTGTCTGGGTTTGTTTATTAAGAAAAAAAGAAAACACAATAACAAAACAACAAAATCACTACTACAATACAAAAAAGCTACAGAACACTCACATTATTAAAAGAGAAAAATAGAAGAAAAGGAGCACCACATATATATAATAAAGGGGGAGGGGGGACCAACAAGGCCCAACATATGATAAACAATTCTAAAACATATTTTTTACAACCAACAAAGCACATAAATATACTGAAACAAACGAGTACAAACATAAACTTGAAAAAGGGACTTACAATAAACAGGTGGGGGTAAACCCACATGCCTCGCATGCCGTTTCATCACCATCCTTCATTCGTTAGCGATCACCTCTTCGACAAACTAACGGTTTTCCTTTGGTTAAGCAAATCTTTGGAGATTAATGTCGGATTTCGTTTTAGCAGATTAGGATTTTCTGGGGCTGGGGATTACAGAGTTTTTTGGGGGAGAAAGTGTCGATTGAGGAGAAAGAGAGGTTATGAGAAGGTTGATTCCCCCCCCCCCCTCCTTTTTTTTTCTTTTTCTGATTCAGCAAATGACGTGGCTGGGAGAGCCACGCCATTTTTTTATATATTTTTTTCTGGGTCATGTTGGAAAAAGTGGCCAATAAAATGCAAAGCCCCAATTTATAAGACACACGTACGGCACGTGCGAAATTCCGGCAACTTTTTAAATTTTCGGTGCCGGAAGGACTAAAATCGCGAAGTGGGAAAAAGTTACAGGACCAATTCTCAATCTTAAAAACATAAAGGACAAAAATGCCAAATGACAATACTTACAGGACCAAAAAATCATTTAAGCCTTTTGATTATATACATGCTATTGTGATTTTTTTCAAAATTAAATAAATGAATATGATAGTTATTAAGAATTTGATGCAATGTATTTAGGGAGATAAAAAATATAATAAAATGGAGATGAGATAGAAAAACAAATCACTAATCCTTTTTTTTTTCCAGCAGGGTTAATTTAGTCCATGAACATATTGCACATCAAGATGTTTACTTTACCCCTCTCAATATTAATGATATTAGAAACTGTGGCACGCAATACCTGCGCGCATAATTTTTATTGAAACTCATAATTTATTATTATACATTAAAATTTATCACTTCTTTACAACCTCATATGCAAAAACTCTCTGATAACTTTTTCTAACGCATTAATTATCAATATATATTTTAGTCAAATTAATTTAACAATCAAAACTTTGTACAGTATATGGTATATTGATAGCAATTATTATATATACATGCAACACAAATACTAATTAATATTATTTCTATTTCAATTAATAATAAATTTAAACAAAATGGGAGTAAATTTAATTTTTTAGTACATGTAATTGTATGGAATTATTTTTCTAAATGAACTTAATTGGATACTTAATTCAATTATATGAGTTGGGAAGTTGAAGGACATTTTTTGTATCATAATAATTTGGTGTAGCAGTATAAAAACTACCACTTTGTGTCTATAAGACCCCTTCTCTTTATAATAGTATAGATGTAATTGTATGAAATTATTTTTCTAAATGAACTTAATTGGATAGTTAATTCAATTATATGAGTTGGGAAGTTGAAGAGCATTTTTGGTATTATAATAATTTGATGTAGCGGTATAAAAACTATCACTTTGTGTCTATAAGACACATTCTCTTTATAATAATATAGATGTAATTGTATGTAATATTTTTCTAAATGAACTTAATTGGATAGTTAATTCAATTATATGAGTTGGGAAGTTGAAGGGCATTTTTGGTATTATAATAATTTGGTGTAGTGGTATAAAAACTACCACTTTGTGTCTATAAGATCCCTTCTCTTTATAATAGTATAGATAATATAGATATTACACTTGTCATATAATTTATTCAAATTTAGTTAAACTCGATTTGAGTTAAATCCCACCAAACGGGTGTTAGCAATAGCTTTTGTTTTTTTCTTAATGTTAATAAGTTATAGATAAAGATGTAAGTTAAGCAGTAGTAAGAATTCGTATTGTATGGAAACAAAGGATAAAAGTGATTGAAGTGGGAGTGTTTGCAAACAACAACCTAATACTTGCAATTATACCATTAAGTTTTAGAAGTTGGTAGGGAGTTGTTTATAACTTTTGGCTTAAATCAGTTTAAGTTAAGCAATACAAAAGCAGAAACTGTAAAACAAAAACACTATTTTCAACTTATTTTCAACAATAAGTTGATAAGTGTTGTTTTTAACTTTTGGCTTAGATCAATTTAATTTAAGTAGTACAAAAGCAGAAACTGAAAAACAGAAACACTCTTTTCAACTTATTTACAACAATAAGTTGATAAGTGTTGTTTATATATAACTTTTGGAATTAAATCAATTTAATTTAAGTAGTACAAAAGTAAAAACTGTAAAACAGAAACACTCTTTTCAATTTATTTTCAACAATAAAAAACTGTAAGACAAAAATACTATTTTCAATTTATTTTCAACAATAAATTGATAAGTGCTTATTTTCAGCATTTGCCAACACCCTGACATTACTACAAGCTCCTTTTGGGAAACTCCTTTTACATTCATTGCATTTCAGAAGTTTATCATGATGATTCATTTTTGTTCATTAATTTAAAATAGGGATAATCACGTCGTCATTCCCTGAGGTTTGATGTAATTATACGTAGACTCCTTGTGGTTTGAAAAATTATATAGAGTACCCCTGAAGTTTGTTTTCGTCTAAGAAGATCCCTCCGTTTACTAAAATTCACCGATTGATTTATTACTAATTTATTGCAGGTCAAACGAATATTTTTCTGATCAAACTGCCCTTATACATCTTCACAAGCTAATACAATGTGAAGAGGTACATCCCCACCCTTATAAGGGTAATTTGTTTAGAATTTTTTCGTTTTATCTACAATAAGTCAGTAATAAGTCATCGGGATTAAATATGATTTTTTATTCAATTTTGTTACTAATATCAACAAATTTGGTTAATATTAAATAATAAATTAATCTATTTATTAGGTGAAAACAAACACCTAAAGTATTAAATATAATTTCTCCAATTATAAAAATTTTATTTACATGTGAATCCTTTGCTTTAAATGCATACATTGTGAGGTAGGAGAGATCCATGATTTTCAGTGCATAGTGAGGATGAGTGAGAAAATGGAAAAAGTGGAGGGGAAAAATCATTACAACAAAGATCCACGTGAGTTTGAGATCAATATACAGTACCATCCACATTCACTTCCAATCATTACTGAATCACACACGTACGCCAATTGCCTTCTTTTCAAAAGAATTAAGAGAAAATTACATCTACCTCCTCTGAAGTTTCGTATAATTATAAATATTTTTTTTTTATTTGAGAAATAATAAATACTCTTCTGAGATTTGTAACCATCTAACAAATAATCATTTTCATCTATTTTTATTGCTAAACTGACCCAAATACCCTTATGCACTAAATTATTTTTTATTTAATTCTTAAATTTTTTTGGACTACAATGTGTAGAAAGAGGTTTCTTAAATATTTAACACAGAGGAGGAATAATGCAATTTGTCTCAAGTGAGTTTTCTAAAAAAATTAAGGGCAAAATTGTCAATTTAAGGCCTTTGGTTAAAAATTACAAACCTCAAGGGGTATTTGTAATATTTCAAACAACGAGGGGTATTTATAATTATATCAAACCTTAGAGGAGATAAATGTAATTTACCCAAAAATTAATGAGAATTAGAATTTTTTTTTGTTTTTTGTTTTTGTTTGACGGGATTGAGGATTAGAACTGTCAATGTTAGAATAATCAGAGTTATGTTACTATTTTTAGTTTGGATTGTGTTTATCTCACAATACAAAATATGCTTCCAAAACGCATCAACTAAATTCCTTCTGAATGAAGACCCACAATGCAAAAGAGCATAAAAACTATATTGGGAATGCTTTGGTTATAGTTCTCTAATGCCTAAGTTGGACAAGTCGTAAAAAAAAATGCTTAAAATCGTAAGAAATATTAGGATAATAAAGAAGAACTGCATTGATTTCCTTGTTGTGGGAAGAGGGCTGTTGTGGGGACATGTTCATTTTTATGTTTCTTTTGGAAATTTTCTGTAATTTCTGTAAAATTTTGTTATTTTTAAATATTTTCTGAAAATTCTGTATATTTTCTGTAATTTTAAAATTTTTTGAAAATTTTCTATAACATTCTGAAATTTTTAAAAAATTTCTATCATTTTTATGATTAAAAAATTATTTTTTTTTGTAATTTCCTGAATTTTTTCTGTCATTTTTATGATTTTTTTGAATTTTTTTTTGTAATTTTCTGAAAAATAAAAACCTGAAAATTTTCTTATTTTTCTAAAAATAAAAATGAAATTTCGATCATTTTTAAAAAAAAATCTGTCATTTTCATTTATTTTTTTAAAATTTTTCTGTAAAATAAAATTCTGTACATTCTGAATTTTTTGTGATTTTTTTGGAATTCATGTGTAATTACATATAATATTTTGTAAGGATATAGAAAAATATTGGTACTAATTATTATAATATAAATCATCTTTTTCCAAAAAAATTTGGGATTTAGTATAAGTATATAGGAAAATAGATGGATTTAGTGCAATTTTAGGGTAAAATTTTTGGATTTAGAATATATTTTAGGAAATATATGTAAAATTTAGTATACATTTTAGGAAAGAATTTTGAGATGTAGTATACATTGTAGGGAATATTTCATAAAATTTTGGGATTTAGTATCCATTTATTAGATTAATTTTGGGACTTAGTATAGAATTTTGGGTCTTACTTTACACTTTTATTTTGAAAATTTAGAAAATTATCATTATTAAAAAATAAATTGATACTTATATATATTTTTTTAAATTCATACCACTAATTTTTTTTAAAAAACATGTAGATCATGTCTGGTAAGGATTTCCTACCTCAAGGAGGTGGACGTGGTCGCGACCGTGGTCGTGGCTCAGCAGCCACACCACCGGCGAGTGTTGCTTCCCAGGGTGGGGAAGCAGTATTCCGACCACCCCCACCACCATCACCGGCAGAGCAGGCACCTACAGCACCACGGCCGGATCAGCAACCCGATCCGTTTACTACTACACCTGTCGAGGAGGCTGTTGGACCATCTACTCCCGCACCGGCAGTAGATCCGGCCCTTCCATGGGCTGCACCACCCCCACCATCCCCGTGCTAGTATATCACACTCGCGCACGCCAGGTATATATATATATATATATATATATATTTTAAATATTTCTATAATTTAAATTATTATTTTTATGTCACACTAATTATTATATAATTTCAGGGCTGAGCAGAAGATACACGAGCGCATGTACGCAGTGGTGCGAGGACATTATCCCCACTCTTGGGCCTATTTGCGCAAGGTACCGCCAGAGCACCAACATTTCTGGTTCGAGAGCCTGAAGGTAACATACTTTAATTTCAGTTAAACGTAGCAATTAAATTTTTATATTAAATATTTTAACAATTCTTTTCTTTTTTACAGATGACGTACTGGTGGGACTGCGACGACGAGTCCATGTTCAAGATCTTCCACATGTTTGCGGGGAAGTTCCTCCACAAGAAGTTCGTCCTCGCTAGACAGTCCTCGCCAGACAGTCCTCGCCAGACAGTCTCTGTTTAAGCCTCTCTGTCTGGCGAACGAAGTCTAGCGGCAGCTCCTGCTGTACTGGGACAACAAGGAGTTCAAGGACGAGTGCGCCAAGAATAAGGCCAACCGGTACGCCAACCCAGCCGCATCCTCTACTATGTACCGCGGGGGTTCTGCCTCCGTCGGGATGCACAAGAGGAAGATGGTAAGAAATTTTATTTTTTTAAAAGTATTCATCATTATTAAATTAAAATTGTATAACTGTTCCTTTTTTGTTTTTACAGGAGGTGCAGCTCAGTCGGCCAGTCAAGCAAATTGAGTTATTCTCTAGATGCTACAAGAAGAAGGCCGACGGCGGCTAGAGAGGCCCGAGGGCAGCGAAGGTGGCGGTCAGCTTTGAATTACCTTTTCTAAATTATTTTCTTTTAATTATTGAAAATAATATAATAATAATTTACTATTTTTGCAGGAGACGTTCCAGAAGATGTTGGAGGATTACCAGTTTCAGGCTACGACCGATCTTGGGGATCGTCCGGCCGAATCAGAGGGCTCGGTAGCGCAGCCCGAGCAAGAGTTGTGGCTGGCTACAGTCGGGGGGAAGAACAAGGGTCGGGTACTCAGTCTTGGTTCTGAGGCCCACGGCCTTAGCCAGACCTTTACCTCGCCATCACCACCGCCAGCGCCGAACTTAGAGGATCGCATGGTTCGGCTGGAGGAAATGATGGGTATAATGAAGACCCTGCAGACCAACAACTCCACTGCCGGCCCGTCACGGCCTCCTACAGACCCCCGCAGATGATGACGATATGGACCAGGACGAGGGGGACGGGGTGTAGATTTAGGATTTTTTTAAATAATTTTTGTAATTAAATTGGATAATATTATTATTTAATATAATTTTTATTTCTATATTAAGCATTTTTTGGTATTTAAATAATAATTATATAACCAAATTCAAAAAGATTATTAATAATTTAATATATATTTTAATAATTATTATTATACAAAAAAATTTAATAATTTTTTTATTTAGGAATAGTCGTTTAGCCGACCGCTCCTAGCACTGTATAAAAAAAAATCCAAATTAGGGGACAACCGTGCCTAAAATAGTATAAAAAAGAATTCCTAATTAGGGACGATCATTCCTAAAATTAGTCTAAATTCAATGATTTCGTGGAATGGTTAGCATTCTAAATAGAATACCTAAACCCATTCCAAACACGTATTCCAAATAAATATTACAAATCCGTTCCTACGTTCCTTAGCAAAGCAGGTCTAAGTGTGTTCCAACGACCGTTCCTAAATCTATCCCCAAACTTGTAGTGTACCGTTCCAATTTGTATTTCAGAATCAGTGCAGAAATGTATCTCCAATATATGCGGTCCGCTTCAATCCGTGTTCCAACTAACGTTCCAATTTACGCGATTTACGTTTGATGTGACCATTCCAAACATTAACAAGGTGTTCCAAATACACAAATTATATATTCATACACACAAAGGTAATTAGGAACGGTTTCCACATTGTATACCAAAAACAGTTCCAATATAGGAACGGTAAAGGGATGTCCGTTCCTAAATATTAGAAATGCCTCTAATTTCAACGGATGGCTGCCCGTTCCATAACCGTTCCTAATAGCGGATCAAAAACATCCAATCATCTAATGACCGTTCCAAACGGAAAAAAAATAAAATCGTTCTTATGTCCGTTACAATTCCTGTATTTTTTTTTTTTGTAGTGTTAAAACGATAGATGTCAGGTAAGTGTATTGTTTTCATTGTTTATAATTCAATTTGTATGCTGACATTTGATTTTCATGTCTTCGGTGCACCAAAGTTCAGTTCTGTAATATTATGTGAAAATATATTCACATTTTATGGTTTCATTTTAATGCACAATTTTTTTGGACAGTTCAAGCCACACACAACGGGATGCTCTTCCCTAGTAATTATTTATCATTTAAAGATATTATTTTTTTATAGGTTAGGGGGTCATATGTATTAATGTTTTTATAGGAGAATCTATTGCATTAATCTCATTGCAATATGATAAGATACTTTGTCAAGATTTGTATACTAAATGGGACCAAATTGGTGTCACACTCCCACCAACAATAAAGAAGCTAGGGAAGAATAATGTAATAAGTTCATTTCATTTTTCCATATCAAGAATTTGACACCAATTATCTATCACTATCATAAGATATATGTAATAGTGCAATCATCATAAGAAGTAATGATTAGTCACACTCAATATCATTACATGTGTGTTATTTGTCAAAGAAAGTGACCAACTTTTCTTTTTCTCTTTTGCCAAACTTTCTTCTTTGTGTGCAAATTGTTATGGAAAATACAGTAAATTAATAATATTGAGATCACGTAATTTTATTAATCTAAAGAGGTATAAATTAATAGATAAATTAATAATTTATTAATTTAAAGAGATTTTTTCCGATTCAACGGATCTTATTATATATTCTTTATGAATAAAACATATACATTATATAGACTAATTAAATGATGTTCATGTACAATGTGACTAATTAAATATAATATATCCCCCTAAAAAAACAAAGTTCATTGTAGTGTGTAATACTGGTTAAAACTTAATGCAAGTTCATGTATGGGAAGGGAATCATCCGCTATATAAACAACATCAAACGTTCTTAATTAGTCAATCCAAATCAAAACCATACAACCATGGCTTCTCATCTAAAATGTGTCCAAGAATCAATCATAACAGATCAAATACGTAAAGCACTATGCGGGTATAAGCGAGATCACCTCCTTTGCACTAAAAAAGATTTGCAACGATGGATTGATGAAAATTTTCATTTGAAAGTTAGTCAAGGTACAATATCGAATACACTCAAAGGATCATCTGAGTACATTTCGGCTAACTTACAAAAAGGAGGGATACCAAGCTAGATTTAAATTTTAAGAAGAAACAAACAACAACAGAATCATATTTTACTAAGTTGTTCTAGTTATATCGTAATTTTATAGAATTATTAATTTATAATATTGGAGGGACCATAAATTTACATTAGGGTCTTCCAAAAAATTATTATCTTATTAATTTATCAAAATTATTAATTTAGACCTTGGACTCAAGTCGAAACCAAGAAAAATTATTATTTTAGAGAGGTTATTCATTTATCGAGTATTAATTTATAGAGGTTGTACAATATATAGTCCCTCAAAGCCCACAACAAATTTTCAGATGAAAGTTGAGAAGTGAAGAATTTATATAATTTATTTAAGTAATGATTTAGTATTTAATTATGTTAAATGGATATCGAATTAAAAGATATTTTTGCACAAAATTGTTTATTATAACAAAATAAAGTTTTATAAGAGAATTCCAAGAAAAAGCAAGACAATGAATATTTGACTTTAGCATCCTTAACAAGCTTAATTTGGTGTTTCAGGTCAACACTTACTGTTCATGTTGAGCACCATTCATGGACCCTGTCCTAGCTTGGACCATCAGTAGAATCCATCGCCATCTTGGATCAGATATGTAACGGGGAAATAGTATTTTTCATCCCATAACTTAAGGTATTTTTACTTTTGGTCCCATTGAATACGAGATTATCATTTTTGGTCATGTAACTTTAAAAAAATAGCACTTTCGATCCCATGACACTTTCCGTTAGATATTTAACGAAAAGTGATACGTGGTCGTTAATTAAGTGCATGGGGCCAAAAACATTACTATTTAAAAGTTATGGGACCAAAAGTGAGAATTCTATAACATATGAGACCAAAAGTGTAAAGGCCCTAATAGCCACGTGTTAAGCACGTGGTGTTTTTCGTTAAAAAATTTAATGGAAATGTGGCATGGGACCAAAAGTGCTATTTTTTAAAAATTATAGAACAAAAAATAAGAATCCCGTAATCAATGAAATTAATAGTGAGAATACCCTAAATTACAGGACGAAAAATGTTATTTTTCAAATCGTAACATTATAGCATAAGAAAATGGACTGTATCTTCTCTTTTGCGCATGCATGTGCAAAATTTAAAAGAAGGCTCAAGGCCCCATCTCATGATCTATCCATTTCCAATCAAAATATCCATTAACTTTTCACTATTCAGATCCAAAATCTCACGTGCTCACCTACATCTTTTATACTTTTCTTCAACTTGTTATTAATTAATCTAATTTTTTGTCGATTAAAAGTAAAAAATCACACTTTTTTTTTTGTCAATAATTCTCTTTATTTATTTACTTTTATGATCTCAACTGCCTAATTAATTGATAATTTCATTGCTTTTGAAATGTGTTATATATAGTACAAGTCCGTATCGATTGGACATTTGAGACGAGTACGTCTTAAAGTTATAATTAAATTAAATTGCAAGATACTACATAAAAAGTGAGGTATATGATTATGTATTTATTCAATAAAAAGTTAAAGAAATATTTGTCATGATTGTAACTACGAGCTAAACATATAGAAAGTATACATTAATTTTAAAATCATATACATCAACTAGTTATGGTTAATGTTTCGATCCCGTCTGCAAAAAAACATCTACTAGTTATTATGCAACGTTCATGATGAATTAGGATTCATCACGAGTTTTTAACTTTTAATCATCATTCCAAAACTTCATATTTATATTAGTAACTATGCAAATTAATTAAAGGGTTTATGACATGTTGATAATAAACCTCTTCTGACACACCATCTTATTACTAATTTTCTCTTCTTTAACTAGGTACTTAGAAAAACAAATCCACATCTTGTAGAATTATTACCAAGCAAAAATTGCTAATTAGACACACGATGATGAGGGTTTGTTAAGATCGTACAAGAAAAATCTTAATAAATTTGCATACTTTAAATTTTAAGAGGCCGTGATACATATATAAGATATGTATTATTTATTAAGTGTGAGGGGTTAGAATAATTGTCTTTGATTATTGATGAAATATATATCGATCAAAAGACTTTCAAATATATTTAATTTTACATAAAATGCAATCTTTTGAAATTATTTTATGAACATATTCTGTTCATACACATTTAAAATTATTAAAAAAAGAATAAGACAATATTGATGAATTATTTATTTGATATTTCTTCTTTATATATATATAAATAAATAAAATAATAAAAATTTGAATTATGTACGCATATCAATGAAGTGTGCTTCAATAGCTGGCTAGTATATATGGAGTCTCCAACATCATAAAATAATTTATTCTTGACTACTTTTTCTTTTTTCAAATAATATTTTATATTTGCCGCCAAAAATTTATAATCAAGTGTTTGCAGATTTTCAGAAGTCTTTGCGAAAACTACCACTAAATCATTGGATGTATCTTTCAGCCAAAAAGCATCCCTACTCTCTCTCTCTCTCTCTCTCTCGCTTCTCTCCTCGTTCTAACCCTCAAGATTCATATACATCTGTATACATATCTCCGACAGACAAAATGTTTGAAAACAGAGCGAAAAAACTCATGAAAAAATAAAATTTGGCGGATTTTTTCCAGATAGCGCCATGCAGGGGAGTTCAAGAACCAAGGGAGGCTACAAAAAACGCAAGAATTCAGAGTTCTCGTTGAACACAAACATGGCGGGCGGACGAGAAGACACTGATGCGTTCTGCAACGAGGAAGAAGAAGAACAAGGGCTTGATGATGATTTTCAGGACAACCTGAATCCTAAGCAGTCTGATCAGATTCAGACCATCAATGTCCATCGGCACTCTCCCTCGACTGTGATTGGACGTTCACCCGTGTTTAGTCTGAAGGTTGTTGCTTTAGTTCTGTAATTCTTCTTCTTCTTTTTCCTTTTCTCTAGGAGATTTCTGAGGACATTGATTTGTAGGGTTTTTAGGGTTTGTGTCGTCAGCTGTTTGTGTTTTTGTGTAATGATTTTGAGTCTTAGGTTTAATTTGTCAGTATTCCGAGGCTGTTTTAAACTTTTTGCTAGGCTGTCTCTCGTATCTGTGTTTGATTTGCATGTTAATTGCATGCATGCACGTCTATATTTGCGTACAAACTTATTTGAACTTTTTATAAAGTTTGGATTGATACTAATTGTGTTTTAGCTTACTTTGTTTGTAATTGAATCGAGACGGGACGAGTTAATTGATCATATATGAGTCGAGCGCAAATTACTTTTGTTTTTATATTAACGGAGTTGATTATGAGACGAACTTGATCAAACCTTTTTATCCATTGAAAATAAACATGACTCTTTTATTAGTTATACACGTTTAACGAATCGAGTTCAGACGGATCAATTCATGTTCCAAGTCTTGCATGAGGGTTTCATGTGTTTTGATCTATTTCATGTGGATTTTGTTCTTTCCACCAAATGTTATTATTTCAACCTTTTTGACATTCTTTTGTAGGAACTTGGTCCCGAGTCGTCGAGCCCTATTGGCCTAACACTAAGAAGAACACCTTCCTTTCTAGAACTGTTGCAAAACAGACTATTCGTATTATCACAAGTGCGTGTTTCAAGAAAGGACAACGAGGGGGGCTCGGACCACAACCGGCCTAGAAGAAGAACCAACAACGTGGGATCTCCGTCAACGTCAGAGAAACTCAAGGCCTCCAATTTCCCTATAAAATATATAAATATCGGAAGATGGGAGGTATATATATATATATATATTTATATAGTACTCCATTTTTTTTTCTAATTTATGAATAATCAATGTTATCTTTTAACACGTAACGTGTATATGTAAAATTTTGGGCAGAGGAATTCTCGCCACGAAGGACATTTGGTAGCAAAATTGTACTACGCCAAGAAAAAATTAGTTTGGGAGATTCTCTCCAGCAGGTTGAAGAACAAAATCGAAATGCTATGGTCTGATATTTCTGCCATTCGAGCCACCTTGCAAGATGACGAAGAAGGACTTCTTGAAATTGAGGTTAATGCAATGTCTTTTTCTGTTCTTCCAATGTTCTTTTTTCCCTGTCTATTTTAGTACCTTATGTATGTAAATGAATCGTGAGATTTAAATGCATTTTTGATCTCGTAATTAAAGTTATTTGTCACTTTGGTCGTATTATTTACTTAGAGTAGTAATTCAGTCCTGTACGTTTTTATTTTTCACAATTTCAAGACAAAATTGACTAGGAAGTGATGAAAATTGGTCGGAACATCACTTTCCTATCAACTTTGAAAATTCCGATCAATTTTGTCCTGAAATCATGAAAATTTAAAACGTATAGGATTAAATTATTATCCTAGTAAGTTACAGAATTAAAATGATTAAATGCAATTTACCCTTGTAATATATAAAAAATAAAGAAATAGCAAAGTATCTCCTGTGTTTTGAAAAATGAAAAACGAAATAGCTAAGAATGTTGTGTATGTTAATGAATCATTAGACTTAAATGCATTTATGGTCCTTTGACATTTTGGTCCAATAACTTACTAGGTTAGTAATTTAGTCCCATATATTTTTAATTTTCGCGATTTCAGGATAAAAGTGACAAGAAGTTCATCACTTTTTAGCCAACTATGAAAATTCTGAAAATATAAAGGACTAAGTTGTTACTCTAGTAAGTTGACCAAAAGTTTAAACGGCTATAATTATAGGACTAAAAACGCTATTAAATCGATCATTAGGTGGAGATTGTGATCATATTGACTTGATAAATATAGTTTGTCCGTGTAGTTGAATAAGCCGCCTTCGTTCTTCGGAGAAACCGATCCCCAACCAAGAAAGCATACTATCTGGCATCCCTCACCTGATTTTACAGGAGGACAAGCCTCCATCTTCAGGTATCTATGTCCGAAAATAGACATGTTTATGGTTGTCTTAACTGTTATGCAAGTTCTTCATGTTAATTCTCTTCATCATCACTAGGGTACATACCGTTGTCTTCCCTGCTGGAGTGCTCGACAGGCACTACGAGAAGCTTTTGGGATGCGATGATCGCCTTTTTGAATTAAGTCGAAAGCCGTTTCCAAGCCAAGAATCTCCGGTTTTCAATCTGGTATCGTCGTTGGGAGTTTCACCGTTACCCCTTAATTGCAATCGATTATTGGGATCGTCGTTTCCATCGACAGTGTTGGAGTATCCCTACCCGCCTCATTCCACAATGGCAAGAGCAACTCCTACTCGAGTAACTCCAAGTCCGGCCACGACAGGTACTATTGTATAAAATAGAGAAAATTATAATTTACGTCCCATAATTTATTTCATTTAAAATATTTAGTCCCATAGGTCCCGTCCGTTAACTTTTTAACAAAAATCGTTAATGGGACCAAAATTGCAACTCTTATGGACTTATGAGACTAAATCTGGCGAGTGCTAGAACAATTAGATCAAAATCGCAAATGAAATAAATTATGAGACGTAAATTGCAATTTTCCTGTATAAAATTCATTGTTAGTTTTACATCTTTGAATTTTGAGCATTTCACTAAGTTAATTACCATTGTTATGACAGTTATGAATTTTCCGTTCCAAAACGAATTGTCAAGGAACATGGACATGTACACATTCGGGAACCAAGGGATGGATTTTCTTCGAGGAAATATAGGTATTGACATCGGAGGGCCAAGATTTATTTCCTCACAAGCACAAGGCAACATGGCCATGATCACTTCTAGTTCTAGCAATTACTACCCAAACGCTTTAGCGTTGAATAGCATCGAGGAGCATTTGCTGGGGGACTCTCAAGTTGTGTGTTCCGACTATGCAACTCTCATGACAAACGTCTCCTCGATGTGTTCGATACTGTGTCCCACAAACGGTCAGAGTCGATCACAGTTGGACTGCCGAATCACTAATACAGCTAGCACTAGTCATGTCATGATGCCCGAGGTGACTGAAAGATATAACGTGCTCAATTTACGTGGTTTTTGCTCAGAGGCTATGAATTGCTTGCCTCTGCCTCTGCCACCTCCTCCTCCTCTTCCTCCATCGTCGAACGACCCCATAGTGATGGGGCCGTTCCTGCCTAGTAATCCAGCTGGCGTTGTCCCTCCGTTCATGCCTAGTAATTCGGCTCACATTATCCCTAACCAGTTCATGCGGCCTAATAATCCAACTGATACGGTTGATTTTCGGACTATGTATTGCGATCAAGATCCCAAAATAGAGGGAAACTAACATTTGTACGATGGATTCAGATATTAGGGGGTGTGTAGGGATCAAGTGTCATGTCTATATGTTGTACATTATCCCCTTTTTTTTGTTTTTTTTTTTTTTTTTTTTGAACTAGCTTTTATGAGGTTAAATGCAAAATTAGAAAAGTTTTTTTTTTTAACTGTGAAAAAAAAACCTCTTGGTATTTGAAAAATGATACGAAAAACTCTTGGACAGAAAGGCAAATTGCATTATTTTTCAAATGGTAGGGTTTTTTTTTTTGTATTTTCTTTTTTTTAGGGTTGTTTTTGAAAATTTCAAATTTTACATGGGTTAATTGCATTTTGCCCAGCTTTTTATGTGTGGACTTTGCTTATATATAGGTTCAAGCTTTGCCTATTATATATGAGTTTGCTCATTCGTGTTTCTTGAAGCTTTTGAACCCTATTAATTATGAAATATATATCTATGTTTTACTCATTTTGTTTGTTATGGTTGTGTTTAGATAGATAAGGAAAATTGTAATTTTAATCCCATACATATTGAGGGGTTTCAATTTTAGCATTATACGAATTTATTTTAGTAATTTTGTCCTGTAATTTTAAAAGTTTTGCATATTAAGGATAAAATGATTGGAATTTTGTTAAAATGGTTAGAAAGATGCACTCAATTAGGTTGGTCATGTGCACTTTTTCGACTATTTTAGCAAATTTGATTATTTTTGTCTTTAATATATGAAATTTTTAAAATTATAAAACAAAATTATCAAAAAATAAATTTCTACATCACTAAAATTACAATTTTATGGGTGGTCAGATAAAATTAGGGGGGGGGGGACATACCCTTTCTATTTTGCCATGAGCTTTTTCCCTAATTATTTTACAGAATTGTTTTTCATTTTCTTTAAATTCTTTATTGTCTCTTCTCCTAGACATGTCAAAGTTTAATTTATCTTTATTTTAATGCACTTGTGAATTTTTTATTACATAACCTCTATATCAAAGTTTACTTTCAACAAAAAAAAAAAATAAAAAAGAAAAGAAAGAAAGAAACCCGTTAGATTTCTTATAAGATTTTAAGTTGTACTCTCTTGAAATTGATTAATCCATGTTTGGAAAGATAATTTTTCCCTAATCATGTCTTTTTTTTTATATATATTTATAATTGCGTATATATATATATATATGTATATTGTTTTGGTTTTGTTTTTCATGAGCCAAAACTCACTGCTCGTTGTCAAACTATGTCTCTTTTGTATGTATTTATAATAGTGTATATATACATATATATTGATTTGCTTGGAAAATAAGCCACAATGAGCTAAAAATACCCATTTAAGATGTCTCAGATCAAGCACAAACATTGGGCATGTTTCGACCCATCTCGAAGATGGGTCAAAAATAAAAACAAACGTACTGTGCATGTCACGCCTTATTTGTTATGACCTGAACATGTTTAGTCTTATTATATATATAAATTTTTATTCACGCCCTATTTGTTAGGACCTGTATATGTTTAGTCTTATCATATATATAAATTTTAAACTAGTTGTCATTTTGCATCATCTTTTCAACTTCAGTTAGAAACTTGACGGCAGAGAACACTCGTAAAACACATTATTGTTATTTTTTCAATTTGGAGGGGAAATTATCACATGATTTGCGCATGATTTTCCGCAAAAGTTGGAATGAGGACGTAAAGTGAGAACTTTTTAAAGATATAAACTAATTTTTGAATTTTTATAAATAATGGGACTAAAAACGTACATGTCCTAACTTATGGGTCAAAAAATGCAATTTTAACCCATATGAACAACTGAGGGCCCTACTAGATTAAAGTGGGCTATTTTGATATATCTCTAAACTTTAGCACCTGAATTGCAATTTAAATCCATTCTTCAGCAACGGCGTCGTTTAAAAGCATCAACCATTTTACCTTCCCCAATTCTACGGCTACTGCCTTAAAACCCTTCCTGAACCTCAGCCATCCCACAACAAATTCTTATGATCAATCCCTCTGCAATTCGTTCACAAAAATGTCATCTTTGGTACTGAAAAGATCGCGGAATAACATAACAATTCGCAGTTTCGACCTCAAAATCCGCTTACTCACCCGTTTATTCTCTTCTTTCTGCGAACCCCATCTTCACAATTCTCCAATCCCAACGCATAAGAGAACTGTTTCGGCTTCTGATTCTGCGTTTCTGGCCAAGAAAAATAATGGGTTCTATTCATATCTTCATGGGAATTGGAAGATGCCGTGTGGGTGTAATTTTTCCCGTTTTTTGAGTTCGCAGGCTGCAGTTGAGGCGTCGACTTTTGATGGGCTGACAGTGGAAGGCATCATTGCAAATAATTGGGTCATTTATGATGAAAATGAGAGTGATTGGAAGAGCCACGCCGCTGCCATTGCTCAGTCCATTCACCTTATCAGGAAACGCCTACGGGTATATTTGGATTTCATTGGTTGACATTTCGTGAAATTTGAGTCAGAAGTTAGAATTGTTGTTGTTTCTTCAGATTTATATCCCTGTATGATTGGTCGAGTGCCATCTTCATGATGAGTAAAAGTTTGATTTTCTGGAATGCCGCATTACCTTTGTGATTCTTCCTTCTCTCTTGATCTTGACGTGAAAGAAGATTTTGGTACTGATTTGGATAGATTCTTAGTTAATATGAGCTTTGATTTATATTTGTACGGTGGTGCTAGTTATAAGCACGATCAGGTGGATGCAATTGAAGAATATGGTATAAGAGTTCTTTCTATTCCAAATAGATGTAGATTTGAAATGTGACTGCTTAAATGTGGTAAAAGTCTCTGCTTTTGCTCGTTTTATGTGGCACAATCAAACATGGAATTCCTGGAATAACTTGTAAGCGATTGCCGTATTTCGTATACTTGGTTTCCCAATGATTTATCTATTGCTTTCAGTTTATTGAAAAGGTCCATACTGAAAGCTGTTTTCTCTTTGCTTTTGGTGACAGTGGAAGAAATTAATTCCTAAGCTGGAGATATTATCAGAACAGTTGAATAAGCCAGACCTATGGGATGATCCTGCACGTGCAGGAAAAATAAGCCGCGAACATGGTTCGATTATGGTCAAAATGAAGGAGGTTAATGCTTTTGAGCAAGAACTGTTTGAACACATCGATATGATAAAGCTTGCTCGTGAAGACAATGATGCAGAATTGGAATCGGTGGGCACTCAATTTTCACTTTCTAGGCACGTATCCTATTTTTAAATATTTTCCACTACTTCTCATAATGCAATTCTATGATTTGACTAATGGAATCACTAAAGCGTTTTCCATCTTCCTTTGGAAGGTTATGTGTAATAAAATAGTAATGGATGTGCTATCCTAAAAATTTAGTTTCCGTCTTCTTTTTAATATGAGTGCCTGAATTTTTCTTTAATATTACATGAGCAGAAATTCGAGGTTAAATGTATCAGTTTTGATAACTGAACACCTACAGATTTTGTAGTTCTTGCATATTATTAGGTAGGTGGAGTTTGATCTATTACATGCCTGAACGCATTAATTTAACAATACAACAAAATTTGTCAACTTAGTTTCCGAGGTGGCAAACTTATGTCCAATCCTTACCTGAACTTCTGCCAAATGAACTGAGTTTGAATCAGGTGTAGTGTTTTATGTTCCCTAAATGTAATTTGATTAGTAGATCAAATAAAATAAGTTAAATTATTGTGTGAACTAGTGTTACACTTGAATATTTTCACCGTCATTTAAATTTGTTCCTGGAGGAATCTTATTTTTATAATGTGAAAGCAATTTGCCATTTTTTACTGTTTTTAACAATTTTCTCACGCGTATTTGGACTATCCAATCATCAGCAAGAATTTCATATTTGGCCCTTCATGCTCGAATTGTGTGGTTGTTTGAAGCTAAGAAAACATGACAAAGTGACAGAATGAGATTACATAAACTTAATTTTATATATTTTTGCACTGATACACATACTTTTTGTGTACTGATAATTCAAAAAGTCTTTGTTTGTTGACATGCATTCCTTGTTTGCTTTGCTATGTCTATAGAATGTTATACTTTCATCAAAACCTGTTCTCTATTAAACCGATTAGCAGATGGGAAGTATCATTCTAAGCTGTTGGTTTTTGCAAATTTCAAGTTGACTAGATACAAATAGCCATCTCCTCCAAGCTGCAACGTCGATAAACGATCACTCTGTTTTTGAATTTACTGGGACGATATGAACAGCGAAGAGAGGTGACGCGCCTTTCTTCGGAAACTTGCATCAGTTCTTACCTAACCCATTGTTCTTCTAATTTCAGGAATCATTGCAAGCTCTACTTACACTGAGAAGAAACATCAAAGAAAAAGAGCTCGAAGCTTTGTTAACTGGGGAACATGACTCCTGCTCTTGCTTCATAGAGGTGAAGCTAACCAGAGATTTCTGATTTAACCTTTGCTTGGAAAATTTTATTTTTCTTTTACTTTTTATTTTAAAAACCTTTTTTTGCATTGCAAATAAAAACGTTTGCACCATTTTTTCTACTAATAGGTTCAAGCTGGAGCTGGTGGTACCGAGAGCATGGACTGGGCCTCGATGGTCATGCAGATGTATGTGAAATGGGCTGAAGGTCGGGGCTTTGGAGTTACGGTTGTGGACGAAATGCCCGGCGAACTTGCAGGAATCAAGGTTCATGTTCTTAACACCTTTTTCTAAATTGTATTGCAAACTTTGATCATTGAGAAGTATGTAAACACACAATATGTGCATCCAGTGCTGCACTTCCCCTTCCCGGTAATGTTAGAAGTTAATTTTGGTTTTCCTTTTGTGTAGTGATCATTGGGGATTTTAATCCATCTTTATAAATCGTGAATGGGTGGTAGTGCTTACCTGACGTTTAACGTTTTGTCTTCCTTGCTAAATGGCAGTAGTTCTATACAATGTTATAGAAAAAAGAAGGGAAAATTGCAGTTTTGGTCCCACACGATAGAGGGTGTTGCACTTTTGGTCCCACAGTTTATGGGTTTAGCACATTTGGTCCCATAGGATAAAAGGTTGTAGCATTTTTTGTCCCATAGGCTTAAAAATTGTGGCACATTTGGTCCCATAAGATAAAAATTTGTAGCATTTTTTGTTTCCAAATGCCACAATATTTTACCTAGGGGACTAAATGTGCTAAACCCATAAGTTGCGGGCCAAAAGTGCAAACACTCTCTATCGCGTGGGACCAAAAGTGCAATTTTCCCGGAAAAGAGTTCAAGTTGAGTCATTTTTTTTGGTGTGTTGTCTTGATCCGTTTCTTGGAAATTGATTATTTCTCTCTCTTCCGTATTTCTGGTTCAATTTTGTGTATTAGCGTGCCACAATCAAAGTTGATGGGGAGTATGCATTTGGATATGCGAAAGCCGAGGTTGGGTCACATCGTTTAGTCCGTATCTCTCCATTTGACAGCAATAAGCGTAGGCATACATCATTTGCTTCTGTAGCCGTAATACCAATTCTAGGCGATGGATTTTCCCGTTTTCAAATCAACGAGTCTGACCTACGCATCGAGCGGTATCGATCCGGGGGGGCTGGGGGTCAGAGTGTTAACACAACTGACAGTGCTGTGCGGATCACTCACATTCCTACTGGAATCACCGCCTCTTGTCAAAACGAAAGGTGAGCAACTCTATCCAATTCAAAACCTTTAATCTGAAACTCATCCTTTTCGTTTTAAGTTACAAATTTCCTCTGTCGACAGGTCGCAGCATCAAAACAAGGCTTCTGCTATGTCTGTGCTTCAGTCTCGATTAGACCAACTTGAAATGGAACGTCAAGCTAAAATAAACGCAGAGCACACACAGTCCCTGACCGACATAAATTTTGGCAGCCAAATACGATCCTATGTGCTTCATGTATGCATTGTCTATTATAATCATCAAAACGCTTTACGAATATCCTGATTGCACTGCCTCCCACTGATTGTTTCTGTTAAAATCGTTTTTGGCAGCCTTACAGAATGGTCAAGGATCATCGGACTGACTATGAGGTTTCGGATCCTGACTCTGTGCTCCAAGGCGATCTTGACGGCTTTATCCTGAGCTATCTTTCTGCTTCCTTGGACAAAAATGAAGACGACGACCCATGAATAACGTGCCAAGCAACGATGTTTGGAACGGTATGTTCTATTGATTTGTCGTGGCTGATGATTCGGGGTGAAAATTGCTACCGTATACGGTCAATAGTACGATATGCTTGCTCCCTCACTGTTCCAGAAACTTATAGAAAGTCATTTGGTTTGCACCATATTTTCTGGGCAGGATATGATCTATCCATTTTTTAGTAGTTAATTTCTTGAAATAATAATCAGTTATGGTGTAAATTTATGTATGTTGGATGCCAATATGTTACTGCGTCGGCCCTGGAAAAGATCGGTATTTGTTGGGTAAAATATGTTTGACACATTCTGATGTTAGATCTAATTACATAAATACTATCCAGTTATAAAATTATAAGTGCACCCCTGAGAGGGCGCTGGAGCAATGTATCTGGGGAGTGTTTGTGTAAAGTTTTACTATTGAATAAGGGGCGTATTTGTAATTACAACCACAACTACAACTTTAAGAGATGTACTTGTAATTACAACTACAACTACATCGATAATTCTAAATACATACTATTATTACAATATGCAATATATTAATATTTCTAAATCAATTAATAGTTTCAAAGTAAAAAAATAATCGACATGCTACTATTAAAAGTAAATTAAATGTTAAATGTCGACATCCACAGGACTTGAATATACTAATTAAGAGGGTGTTTGGCTAAACTTATTTAAGATATTTTATAAGCTCGATATATCTTACGTCTTATAAGATGTTTAGAAGCTTATAAACTATTGAGTCTTATTTTAAAAATAAGGTCTTAAAGCCTTTGGAGATGAAATAAGATATTTTTATATCTTATAAGATGTCATGACGTTTGACATAATATAAGTTTCTTATATTGATAAAATGACCAAAAAGAACATAATACCATTAGGATAAAGTAAGTAGCTATTTCTTATCTTATTTTGTATCTAAATCCTTTTAAAATTCTTTCATAAATAACACATTAGTTTAATGCCAAATAAAAATTCGATAAATATTAATCTTTCTCACAAAAAATGGAAAATTGATGAATTATTATCAAACTTTTGCATTAAAATATGTACATTCATGCTAGTCCAAAATTAACACACAAATATATATATATATAATAGATCTTTTTTTTTTTTTGTTAATTGCAATGATTATTTTTTGTCATATAATTTGTAATGTCTTATCTATATTGCTTGTGAAATATAATATCAACAGCATATTATTGTTATTTAACTATAACAATTTATTATTAAATAAATAAGCATTTTCTCTTATTTGAAGGCAAGAAAATATAATTTAGGAAATGAAATTCTTTAAAATTATGTACAAATAATATCATCATCCACTATTATGACTAAAATAAAACTTAATATAATCCATGTAAATATATAAGTGCTATTAAACTTTAATGTAATAAAAAATTTAAAATATACAAGTCATAAATTTACCAAAAAGGAGGAAAGAAATGGAATATATATAGAGTTATGAAATATTAATCTTATAGAGTTTATAAGATATTTTTAAAAATTGAGTAAAGTTAAAATTTTTTAAAGAATTTATAAGATCCTACATCTTATTTCGAGATCTTATAAACCCCATAGAAAATGTTACCAAATAGTTTTTATGAGTTTATAAATTTTTAAATATTTTATAAAATATTTTAAGGAGTTTATAAGTTGAGCCAAACACCTCCAAATGAATGAATTTTCAAATAAAAGTTTTAGTTGCATGCATCATTAATTTAAAAAGATTATTGTTAATTGTTTCTAACATTTTCGATAATCTTTTTAATCTATCCTACAATTATTATATCCCAGTCACACAACGATATAGAGACAGAAACGGGGAAGGTCCAAAACGAGCTTGATCGAACTCGAGTCTCAACCTTTTCTTTTTTTTTTTAGACTTGGCCTAATTAGATAAAAAATCGATCTTGATCTGCTCTCAAACCCACCACACCCAACCTAAAAGCCATCCTTGATTTGCCCAACTCTAAACTCAATAGGTCTAACCGATATAAATTCAATTAAATTTTATTTTTTCAATTAAATAATATATTTTCTTTAAAAAAATAGGATCATTGTTTATGCTTATTTAATAGGATATTATCATATTAAAATATAATATATTTTAGGAATAATTACATTTACGTCCAATGATTAGTGCTCTATTTATATAATAATTCATGTCTTTTACGTAATTATAGGAATCATCTCTGACAATAAAAAAGTATGAATAGTTTATGTAATGTTGTTGACATTTTTGGGGATTATATGTGTAATTTTCTAAAATGCCGTGGTGGTTTATGTAAATGACTTGACGTTTTCGATGGGTGTATGTGTAATTTTGCAAAAAATAAGGTTGATTTATGCAAATGGATATAGATCAGTAGGTATAGATATAATTATTCCTATATTTTATTTATATATATATATTAAATGAAATTTAAATAAATAAAAACAGATTTATTAATATTATTATGGATGACCTCGATTTTTAATAAATTACAAGACCAGCTCTTACCCCAATTGAATTTATAAAATTAAAATCCATTCTAAAATTTAAATTTAAACTGGACAAATTAGATCCAAACCTATCTTGTTCAAGACAGTTCTGGACTTTGGAGTGGGCTTCCAGTCTATTCACCCTTTTATCGGGAAATTTTAATCCAAATCGAGTTCGATCAAACTTGAATCAATTATATAGTAAATATAATACATTTATTATGTGATTAGTATAATTTAATTCGATTAAATCTGATTCGGATAAAATTTTTCCCCTCTTTTGCCATCCTGTCTGTGGCTTATGGGAGACGGCTAGAGCCTACTGTTTTGGCCTATTACATCTAAACTACTACTTGTATTATCCGTTGTTGGGTCGACCACCATGGAACTTTCTAGACTAAATAAGGTTATTTTAAGTTCAATTATTATTATAATTATTATTATATGTATGCACGTTATATGGCCAATCCACTTATATACCAAAATCATATTTAATTGCATTACTTGTAGTTGTTATTATTTAGAATAAATTATATTCACATTTCTGGAGGTTAGATTTAATTATAAAAATACTCTTTATTTTTAATAAAATTACAATTATATCCCTTCAGTGTGAATGGTGTTAGTGTAATATTTTTTTAAAAAGTATTTGTGTAAGTTTTGGCTTTCAATAAGGGGTTTAACTTACTCATTTTATATATTTAGTCATTTTTTAAAAAAATTTAATCATGTATTGATAATTTTGGTTATCTTTATATCGGAATAGATATCATTTTTTGTTATTTAACTATACTTCATTAAAATTAAATTTGTCAATACATGATTAAATTTGTCAAAAAAGGACTATACGTGAGAGTTTTAGGATGGAAATTTGTTAAAAAGAAAGGGACTAAAAAATTGAATGTCAAATCCAAAGGGCAAATCGGACATTTCACTGGTAAGGCCCTTGCCGTACACGTGTCGCCACATATAAGGGGACGCTCCAGACCGTGTTGATTTCCAATCGCCACGGGCCACGTGGGATCAATGACAATTGTGTCTTACGTGGCTTACTTTGATTCGATGAATTCTTCCACGTCAGACAGAGAGCTGAAGTGCAGTTCGCAGGGGAGAATCTAAGCTATATAAACGCCATTCTCACTATGGAGGTTTCTACTCACTCCCAATCACAGACACAGCCATGGCGACTGCACGGGGAAGACTGCAGATCATCAACCCTAATTTTCTCTCTCTAGCTGTTGCGCTCTCTCTTCTCCTTGCGATCTCCTCCGCCAAAGTGTTCTTCGAGGAGCGCTTCGAGGGTACTGTTTTCTCTCTCTCTCTACTTAGCTTGTAGCTGCGGGGATTGTGTTTGTGCTGTTAGCATTGTTTGCTTTCATTTGCGGTTTTTTATTTTCTGGCTTAGTATTGGATGATCGGTTTCTGGCTCCTGTGTTTTGTGTCGATCTGAACGTTATGATGGAAGGAGTGGTCCTTCGATTTAATTCGCGTCAAATTGAGATCAATTAAGGCAGATCTGTGATGGCTTTTCATTTTATGTTGATGTGTTTTTGTAATGTTTTTGAGATTGTTAATTAAATGTTTATGCTTTTATTATGAAAATGCGGAATTTAATGGTACAAGGTGTGCGATGTTTTATTATGAAATGTGGGTTGACTTTGGTGTTATTTGTCATAATCTTTTCTATGGCATTTTTGTTTTCTGTTGGGCTATCTTGATCTTTTTGTAACTATTGTTTGTTTGGACATATTTTGGATGCGGAAAAAGTGCAAGTCCTATAGTTATAGCTAATGTTATAGTCCTTTATACTGTGCATTTAGTCACAGCTGATACTTTAAAGCCTTTCTTATGGTGCATTCTGCCTTTATAATTTTGAGAGACAGAGATCACTGACGCCTATGATGGAAACGTATTATGTGTGCTTGTGTAGTTGTAATTATAAATGTTTATGAAGACCAGATAATTATGTGTTCTTAATGATGTTGGTGCTGTTACGATAGTGATCTTAAAAGACTGTTTACAAAATTGGAAAGTGTCAAATGGGGGAGAGAGCTCAAAATTTTGATATGAAAGCTTTTCTTGATGTCATAATAATTGTGAAGTTGGAGCTTTTGTGTTGCATTAAAAGCTGGCATTTTGCTATTCAGAATAGAAGTGCTTCCTCTTACTGTTAGACATATAACTGTCCGAAGATAATCAAGACAGCTTAGTTATTTTGTTGTCTATTATGTAACTGGTAAAATTAGTTGATTTTTCTTTTCATTTTGTACTGATGATTTACTTGATGAATTCTGAAGATGGATGGGAGAGTCGGTGGGTAAAATCTGACTGGAAGAAAGATGAAAACATGGCCGGTGAGTGGAATTACACCTCTGGCAAATGGAATGGGGATCCTAATGACAAAGGTAATTACATCATTTTTTGACTATGTGCAGTTTGTATGTAGATTGAATCATATTATATTAAAATTGGTATAGTTATCTTGCTATGTGCGGTTTGTACATAGGCTGAATTGTACAGCATTAAAGTGGTATAATTTACCTATTACAGGTATCCAGACCAGTGAAGACTATAGGTTCTATGCTATCTCAGCTGAATTTCCTGAATTCAGCAACAAGGATAAGACCTTAGTTTTCCAGTTCTCTGTCAAGCATGAGCAGAAGCTTGACTGTGGTGGTGGATACATGAAATTACTCAGTGGTGAAGTTGACCAGAAAAAATTTGGTGGTGACACCCCATACAGGTTATCCGACATACATCTGTCCTTGCCCAGAATGCCTTTCTCATATTTGGTCTGTTAACCAAATACAATTTCTGATTTGCTATGTTGTTCTTGACCGCAGTATCATGTTTGGACCTGACATCTGTGGCTACAGCACCAAAAAGGTCCATGCTATTCTCACCCACAATGGGACAAACCACTTGATTAAGAAGGAAGTTCCATGTGAGACTGACCAACTGAGTCATGTCTATACTTTCATCCTCCGCCCAGATGCTACTTACAGCATTCTCATTGACAATGTGGAAAAGCAGACTGGTAGCTTGTACTCTGACTGGGATATTCTCCCTCCAAAGAAGATCAAGGACCCTGAGGCCAAAAAGGTTTGTTGCTCTAGTTATGCACTAGATCTTGTTTTGAATCACATATGTTCGAGCACTTAATATTTGCTCATTCTCCTTTCTGCATGTTGATGACAGCCTGAAGACTGGGATGATAAGGAATACATTCCTGATCCTGAGGACAAGAAGCCAGAGGTAAATAGGCTTTCAAGTTTAATGTTATTACTCTGTAATGGAACTCATTACATTGATTTGATTAAAAATTCAAAACTATGTATAACTACAGGGTTATGATGACATCCCCAAGGAGATTCCGGATACCGATGCCAAAAAGGTAAATAAATCATATTACCAGCTGTTCCTGCATACAATGCTCTAAAAGGTAGAAACTAATGTTTTGTGTTAAAACTCTTTATGTAATGCAGCCTGAGGACTGGGATGATGAGGAGGATGGCGAGTGGACAGCTCCAACCATTCCCAACCCTGAGTACAAGGGCCCATGGAAGCCCAAGGTTTGTGAATTCTCAGTTGAGTTTTCTTGGTATTGTTAACTAAATGGACCCCTTATTCCTAGCCTTTTCCAATGTCAGAAAATTAAGAACCCCAACTACAAGGGCAAGTGGAAGGCACCAATGATTGATAACCCAGGTAATTTTTCCTCATAAGTATTTGAGGTGTATCTCACTTCTATCAGAATTCAGAGAGTTTCATATATGGCTAATCTCGATATTGACATGATTGCAGACTTCAAGGATGATCCTGATATCTATGTCTACCCTAATTTGAAGTATGTAGGCATTGAGTTGTGGCAGGTGAGTAATTTTTACATTTTCCTTCGTCTCAGTTTTTTCTTTAGATCTTAATGATTTATCACTTTCTGAACTAAGCAATCATGCAATTTTGCAGGTGAAATCTGGTACCTTGTTTGACAATGTCTTGGTGGCTGATGACCCTGAGTATGCTAAGAAACTAGTGGAAGAAACATGGGCCAAGCAAAAGGATGTACGTTTTATTTGCTTTTGAAATTTGTATTCCTTTCCAATTTTCCAGACGAGATCTCACTTTCCCTTTGAAAGAGAGCCGATGAGTTAAACTTCCCCATTGACACATAATTGATATTGGAAATTTCAGGCTGAGAAGGCTGCTTTTGACGAGGCGGAGAAGAAGAGAGAAGAGGAGGTACTATTTCTTAACTTGGAATATCCCCTCAGTGATTAATGCATCATTCTGTTTATTTCAACACATTAGCAATCTGTCATACAACCTACTCTGCCTGACGGTTTATTCCAACAAAATTTGTCTTTTCAGGAATCAAAGAATGCTCCAGCTGATTCTGATGTAAGCCCTAAATTAATTTTCTCAACTATGTTGTTATGTAGACTTGTCTTTATATATAGTCTCCTGACCAATTCGTTCGACAGGCTGAGGATGGAGAGGATGATTCCGATGATGCTGAAGGTGACGATGCTGATGATGATACCAAATCAGAGTCTAAAGAAGACACTGAGGACAGCCATGAACATGTAAGATCACCAATCCCCTTTTCCTTCCGAATCTATTCTCTATATTTGCTCTCCTCACTGATTTCGACTTGTTTTTGTTCCAAATTTTTGCAGGATGAATTGTAGGGTGCTCGAGAATCGTAATCTCTCAATTGAGTAGGGCTGGACAGTTTAATTGTCCAAAAATTTTCAATTTTTATTTGACTCTTTAGCCTTAGCTTTTCTTGTTAGGGGAAAAAGAAACCAGTTGGGAGCTGTGCATGTGCATGAAAGTAAATTGCTTTGAATATTTCATGTGACCTTTGCTCTTAAAACTATAACAGAGAAGCATATGTTTTGCTGGTTTTTGATTTATGGAATGTTTCTGAGGCTAAATATTTTTCCAGTTTCTACATTACTGCTTCAATCTATCCTATATTCTAGTGAAGAAGCTATGAAAGTGCATGTATTTGAAAGCTGACAAGAATTGTTGAATCCATCCTAATATACTCACGTAAATGTTCATACCTTCAACGGTGTGCAACTCTTCCAAATGAACTGTGACATAGCAACAACACCCCATTCAATAGAGCTAGACGACAACAGTTGACGAAGATAGGCCTGTCAATGGGCCAATAATGCCCAGGTCTAGATCCTTGATTTTAAATTAGATCCAGATTTAGACCTAGATCCATTAAATTAATATGATTGGGTTTGAATCGGGTAATATACCCGCTTATACCCATTTTGATCCGAACCCATCCCTGTTCCTAATTCTCTTAACAGAAGGAGAGAGAGGATTGGTTAAAATTGAGGAGAGCAAAGCCGCCATTGAAGATACAGACAAAGAAAAAGGGAAAGGGAAGGGGATTTCTTGAAGTGGAGATGAAAAATTATTTTTGTGGGGTGGAGGAAAAATCTCTGTTTGCAATTCACAATCAATCTGCTCTCTTTCTCAATCTCTTCGTCAGCCTCATTGCTTCTCCATCTCTGTTGTTGCCTCGCCAAGATCCGGCGTCGTCCAGCCAAGTCCAATCGTGCAACTGCGGCTCAAATCCATCGTCGCCACACCGCTGCAAATGCCGCCCAGATCCGTCGTCGCCTCGCCGCTGAAACCGCTGCTCAAATCCGCTGTCGCCTCGCAGATGCAATTGTTGCCCAAATCAGACCAACCAAAATCGGGATTGCATCCACAAATATATATAAACAAATGGTTCATGTATTTACTTCAAGAAAAATCAGAAATTTGGGTTTTGCTGTTGATTTTGGGATCCTTCGATAGGAATTACCAATATTTCCCTCACATTCTCTTTGTATTTTTGCCGTGTGATAAGATATTTTTTTTTTGAAAAAAAAAAGATAAATGGGTCTGGGTCAGACCCAACCTAAAGAATCGGGTCTGATCGCATCCACAGATCCATGGATTTTGAGTTGGGTTTATTGGGTTGAGTTTGGTCTGGATAATTATTTTTTTAGTTGGGCCTCTTTTGGGCCTGGGTTTGAGTAGGGTAAAATTTTACCCATTAACAGGCCTAATCGGAGACATTGCAGCTCCAACTGATATGCAGGCTGAAAATTCTTCCTTGGTGCTATAGTGCCACGCCAACCTATTTGGTTGATTCAACTGCCAAAGAGGAATGTTTAAAGGATCATATGTGCATCCTCCACATCCACTACCTGGTGCACCAACTCCACCCTCCAAGTAACACTGTTACCATCGATCAAGGCCGACACCATCGTACCCGACGGTAGTAGATGAGGAGGTGAAGCCACTCGGAATCTATTCGCTGAGGAAGCCATTGGTCCTCCCAAATACGTCTAGCTGCCCTTGAGCCTATTTTTCAGTAGCACCCACTCACCACGAGGTTCCTTGCCCTGAAGATGTTACTGCATGTTAAAGATGGTTGAAAGCCCAGCATCGCCTCGAGGAAAGTAGTCCAAGGAAAATATTTGGCTTTTAGTACCTGATTTAGCACGCTGTCCGGCCTTGTAATTGACTGCCACCCTTGTTTAGCTAGCAACGCACAACTAAATGCCTTCATCTCTCTAAAGCCAAGACCGCCATCCTTCGTCGGACGATCAATCATTGCCTCAATGTCTCGAAGGAAGTATTCAGGTAATCGGAATCAAGACAAGACGTACGTGGGAATAGACTGTGAGATCGCCTTGATGAACACCACCTTTCCTACCTATGAAAAAAACTTGGCATTTCACCCTTGGACACGGCTCCACACCCGATCCTCCACGATTGGTGACTTCCTTACTACAGTTAGGAGACCTAAATACTTCTCATGCTTCATCACTAGCTACACGCCAAGCCAATCTCAGCCTATCTCCCTCACTGCCATTACTACACGACCATGCTAGACTTCTCTTGTCCTGAAGCTCGTCCATATACCGTTAGTATCCGTTTAATTGACTCCATGGCTTGCTCCCGTGCTCAGTCAAATATAATTATGCCGTATGCAAGCAGAAGATGGGATATCCGCGACGACTGTCGACTGATAAAAACCCTTGAGTTTCCCCCTCCTTGCAGTCGTTTGTTACATAGAACTAAATATTTCTGCAACAAACAAGAAAAAATATGGTGACAGGGGGTTCCCTTGTCGTATTTCCTACTGTACTCATGATGATAGGTACAAAACGTTCGTGTGTGCCTAGCCTAAGAAAGACATATCTTAAAAAGCCCCATTCAACCCGTTCATATGCTTTACTCATACACAGTTTAAGAGCAAAGTATCCCTCCGTACCACGGGTTCTGGTTTTAACATAGTGATTAATCTCAAAAGCAACAAGAACGTTGTATGTGATCAACCTACAGGGTATAAAGGCTAGGGAAATAATAGCATCAAGGATCGGTTTCAAAAGGTTAGCAACACATTTTGGATGCAATTTCAATTATGGTATTACACAGGCTAATCGTTCGAATGAGCAACTACCTTTGGATCATCATATTTTGAAATTAAGACAACATGAGTAAAATTCATCTTATGCAGTAAAGATCTAGAATTAAGCATATGAAGAACACTTAGTAATATCGGCCCCTACAATATGCCAGATTTTTTGAAAAAACAAAGTGGGCACACCATCGGGGTCAGGGGATTTCAAAGGAGACATACTAAAGGTAGTGTTGCGAACCTCTTGTTCAAAAACTGGTTGAATGAGGTGCTCGTTCATGTCTGCTGTGACTAATAGCATAGTGTTCAACGCTTCCTCCAGCACTGAATTCGATGGCCGACTACTAGTGAAAATGTTATGGAAGTACTCTAGTAACACCTCCTGAATCCTGACTCTATCCTCCCTCTTTGTACCTCCCCCGTCCTTCAGTTGTCGAATCCCGTTATGTCGTTCGGGTAGTGGTTGCTACATGAAAGAATTAGTGTTCTTGTCTTGATCCCATGACCAGTGTGCCTTGCTTCGCTGCTGCCATATAGGCTCTTCTTAAGACCGATACGCCTCCAACTTTAGCTTAAGAGATTGCACCTCCTGATGCTTCCCTTCATCGAAGATACCTTGTGTTTCTGGGTAATTCGCTCATCTATCTTTGTAGTACCTCTAACCACATGTTCGAAGTCAGTCTTCTCCCAATGAATCAGTCTTATTCTACAACTGTTAACCTTATCCCACACGGAGACATTTGGATTCGCCGCATTCATTGTATCCCAAGAGCTAGAAGCACATCTTCTGAACATTTCGATCAAAGCCACATCGCTTCAAATCGAAACTGGTTCTGTGTCTTCTCTAACACCGGACAATGATCCTAGTGTACCATTAGCAGGTGAACGATCCGAACTTCCAAAATTCTCCCGCCACCCATGATTAGCACATGCCCTGGCCAATCGTGCCCGCACTGTATATGGCGATTCACATCGATTCCACCACATGAACGGTTGTCCAACGAACCCCATATCTATTGATTACTATGTTGCAATGCATCTCGAAAGTCCCTGATTTGCCAATTTGGTCAAGTTGCACCTGTTTCTCAGTCTGAGTCAGTACCTCGTTAAAATCGCCCACACACATCCATGGAAGATTCGACTCTTGACTTAACCGAACTAGTTTATCCCACGAAGCCTTCCGTTTCAACGCCTTTGGATTACCATAAAAACCAGTGAACCTCCACTTCCCCGAATCCTCTGACCCATATACCTCCTCATCAATGTAATGTGTCGAATAGGACCGAATTTGAACAACTAATGACTTACTCCACATCAGCATTAAACATTCCGCCTTGCCTCTAGGTTTCACATCTATACCAAACATGTCGAATTCCCGAATGAACTGTAATTTCTTCGTATTGCACTTGGTCTCGCTAAGAAAGACCACTGAGGGCTTAAACTGTCGGAGATACTCCCCGAGCTTCCAAACTTTCCAAGGCCCCCCCAACCTTGGCAATTCCAAACTAAGGCATTCATGGCGATCGTCGGGATTGCTGCATAACATCCATCGTTTACTCATTGGGTTGAATTCTTTTGGATTGAGGGGAGCTCAATGACAGGTAATTTTCACTTGGTCTATGTAGATTTAGGTTTAACAATGGCAAACTTCTTGGGTAATTTTTTGTCACAAACTGATGGAGGTGTGGGGACTGGCGCTAAGTTAGTATGGAAGACGATTGAAGATTTAGTGCTCAAATTCTGGAGCGAATCGATAGGCTGAGGATGGTGGATTAATTTGGTGTTGTAGCATAAAATGGTTGATGAATCAGTATGTGCAAATAACATAATCATAATTTATACAAAAGTAAATAGTTTTAACCATAGTTCAAGAGAAATGAATAATTCATATGATGCCATAATCACTATAAAAATTTAGTTGACGTTACTACAAGAAACATGAATCT
This sequence comes from Sesamum alatum, assembly GCA_034509735.1. Classification (NCBI taxonomy): domain Eukaryota; kingdom Viridiplantae; phylum Streptophyta; class Magnoliopsida; order Lamiales; family Pedaliaceae; genus Sesamum; species Sesamum alatum. Next base: position 5,407,642 of record JACGWO010000006.1, read on the forward strand.
TTATCATGGTTAATTACCATATCCAAAAGTAAAAGCTCGTACTGAATAATTATTAGGCACAAAATACAATGACTATTAGCTGTGGTTTCACTAGGCGATGCCAAAAGAATAGTCATAGATAAAATCATGACAAGTATTTTGGTCATGGCTAAGTATGGTAAATATTTTGGTCATAAGTAAGACCATGACAAATATTTATTTAAGAATTATTTATTTATTCTTTTAAGAATATAAGTTCTCTTAGTAACAATACATACTAAACTAACAAATATTTAATTTTAATTTGAATGCTCGATAAATGTTATCTTTTCAAACTCAAAAGAAAAAACACCTCATAAAAGGAATTATGCGCTTAACTTACATAAATCTATTATGCATGTTTCGCTTGAGTTGCTTAATACTAATATATTATCTATAAATAATCTTTTCAAAAAATTAATCTTAAGTTTCAAAATTATAAATTTACATGAGAGTCTATTTGATTTGGATTATTGCTTTTGAAAAGATTGTTTGAATTTTCTTTTTTAAATTTTAAGTTGATCTATATATGTAAATGTTGTTGAATAGTAATTTAAAAGTTAATCTCTTCATACAAGATTGATTTAAAACGTAAAAAGAAATTAAACCTTTAGAATCTCATTGCATTTGTTTCATTAATTTGCATAAAATTTTAAACTTGTATTTTCCTATTGTAGCTACTTTAATATACTTTTAAGGAATCAATTGTCATTTTTTTCTTAATTAACTTTTTCAATTATACCAAATAATATATTGTTGAAAGGAAAATTTTAAGTTAATTTATCATAATTGATTAAAATAAACATATACTAAATAAAAAAAAATTCTATTAAATGAAACTCCAATATTGTTATTAATAATCTATTTGTGCAATTCAATTTGTCATTTTGCATAGGCTTTAGCTTAATAATTATTAATTGGTTATTTTGTTTCTAAGAAAATCCATTTATTTGAATCTCAAAAGACCTTGAAAAAATTTATCGTGACTACATAAATATTGCAAAATAAAAGAAAATAAGAAAAATAATAAGTATATATGATTGGTCGATTGTGGTTCATTTAAATTTTAATATGTGGCAAGTCGATAATTCTTATAACTCTGTCAATAACTTATTGAATGACCTAATTAATAACTATTTCTACAATACCTATTACATTCTTATTCGTAACTATATTAATAAAACTACAATATGTAATACAAAAGTTAAAAGATTTCTTTTCCGCTCACACTTTTTATAATAGTATAGACAATGTTTATCTATGATTCTGAGTCCTTTTTTTTTGTTCTTTTTTCGAAGAATGGATATGTGTGTGATGACCGATGACTGTTTAAAAGTAACATTTGAACCATGTGATATTTTTATTTTTTACAAGAAGCAATTTTTATCGTATATTGTTGAAAAAAAAGTAAATCTTTGTGCACATACATTTTGTTCTATTATATTAAAGATGAATGAAAAAAATCTTATAACATACGCAATAGTTACACCTCAAATGCTCAAATTACATTTTAGTCTGTCTTACTACAAAAAGTGATTTTATAGGGAATAAGTGATTTTATCAACTCTCATTTATCTTTTAACCTGATTACTTTTTAAAATATTTGTTTTACATGACAATTTATTTAATTAATTCCATTTTTTTTTATCTAAACTATTTTAACATGAGCAAGTGATCTAACTAATTCTCATTTATATCTATGCTAGAAAATTTCTCAATGCATTAATCCTTTCTGTTTTCATGAATTTTTCTAGTCATTTTGTTTATCTTATAAGGGTATTTTTTTTATCTAATAGGTGAATTATATTATGAATATAATATAGAAAAAGATTAATATGAGTAAATAAGTAAAATGTGAAAAGTAATTAATATGAGTAAATACAAATAAGATGAAAAGTAGTTAATGAGAGTACATAATAAATACGAAAAGTAATTAATATGGGTTAGAAGTAAATTATTTTACATGATTATCCTTGGAAATAATATTATTATAAGGTTAATTTAGTTAAACCAAAGAATGAAAGAAACTTTGAGGGATTCATACTATAGATGTAGATATAGATTAACTAATTATAACTCATCAAGTTGGTTGTTTGGGTGGTGTAGTTGGTTATCACGCTAGTCTCACACACTAGAGGTCCTCAATTCAAACTCGGGCTCAAACATTTATTTTCATTTGATAATTGTTTATAAATTTCAATAAATTGATACAAATTTTTGAGTCACCAACTAGTTAGCACCTGTCAAGGCACGAGAGAATTGTATTTTTAATAACATAAAGAAATAAATTTATAAATAAGTTAAAAAATGGAAACATAAAAATAAATAATTAATTAATCATCTAAAACTTAAATTTAAAGTAATTAATAATTATAAAAATACAAAAGTGTATTGAATATGAATATAAATTTAAACTTTTACTAGTTAATTATCTAAAATAATCAATGAATCTTTTGGATAGAGGTATGCAAGGAATATGTGCTTTATAATAAACAATGAATATGTACTTTAAATTAAACAATGAATATGTGCTTCAAAATAAAGATAAATAAGGTAAATAATTACCTAAATGAAAAATAAAAATAATTTTATTTCATTAAGTGGCAAACTAAATTTCAAAGGCTACCATAAATCAAATATGTGCTTTAAGAATAAATAAATATTAATTATAAATATTTATATTTTAAAACAAAATGAGTACTTCATAAATAATTGCAAGAAGAGGAAAAATAGTGCAATAACTAACCAAATACATTTCTTTAGTGCAATAACTAACCAAATAAATAAAGTTAGATATTCGAAAAAATTTAGAGAAATTGTGTCATATTGAGACATAAAACTGCAGAATGAACACTTCGCTTATCAATGAATATTGAATTGTAAAATATTGACATTACCACTGATATGCGATGCACGTGTACAAATATATTTTTAGAAGTAAATATATCATTTATGTTAAGTTCATGATATTAGTCATATTTTTTTCATTGAAATATTAGTATTATACAATTATATTTTCAAAAAAACTGATAATAATTATTTAAATTGATAAGGAAACTATTCAATTCTATTATTTGTAATTCACTTTCTAAATTTAATTGGTACTATTGAATAAAAAGATATTCCCCAAAGTTGAAAATTTTATTTTCGTATATTCACTCATGATTATTTCATTATTATGTATCGAACCAATTAATATGAAAATATAAAATAATGATATTCAAAAAATTAACATTAAAATAAAATTAATTAGTCAAAGTTCCTTATTGGATAGAAGAAATTTCAATTTAATAAAATAAATTGATCAATTTTATTTGTATGTTTTATTATGCCTATTTTCTGTTGTTTAATTTTGTTTTATTTTTTGCTACATTTTGTATGTGTGTGTTGTTTGTTTTCTTTTACTACTATATTTGAATGTCATCTATTTTTAATTTATTGGCACTATTACAAACTAATTATTATTGACTATTGTTATAAAACTAACATCAAATTGGACCATAGTACCAATATTTGTATTGTAAAATCCTATAATGTATGTTAATCATATTCCAATATCAACTTTTTTATATTGTCAAAGCATTATTTACATGTTTTATTAGCTTCTAAATTTTGAAATATTATTGTATAAAATTTTATTTTTCACCTTTATAAAAAAAACAATAGATGTAACCGTAAAATATTCAGGATTATCTTATACTAAAAAAATCAAGTGCTAAGAGATTCACTCAATAGTTGAATTTTCATAAGCAATTTTAATTTAATAATATTCTATTCATATATCAATTTTTGTTCTCTTTAGTACTCATACTTTCCAAACTTTTAAGTTATTTTTATAAATTTATTACTGAAAAAATATATTAATCTCATTGACTTATTAATTTATCATCTTTTTTCTAATTTCAACATAATTAACTCAGCTTTTATTTATTATTTTATTGTACTAAGTTTATTCTCAAAATTTATTAATTTTCTTAATATGAAAATGTAATTGTACTAATGTGTTAGTATATAATTATTTTAAAATTTTATACTTTTAATTTTTATTGTGTTAATGTTTACTCACCATTTGAGTTTTCTTATTTTCATAAGGGGAAATAACATTTTTTAGTCCGTAACTTAGGTCCTTTCCATTTTAATTTGGTCCAATGATTTTGAAATTCTCACTTTTGGTCCCGTAAATATTAAAAAATAGCAATTTTGGTACCATAACACCTTTCGCTCTGGATATTCAAAAGAAAATGCCATGTGGGCATTAAGTATATAATAATACAAGGGGACCAAATGTTACAATTTTTATGTACCTTTTAAAGCATAAAAATAGTTATATATGTCTCATTAGGACCTACAATTATGTTAATTAATTTACTACTCAATAAGATAAGGTTCTAAATTAAATTATTTATTTTATTATTATTTATACTCTTCTTCAATGTCAATGTCTTAGGGGTGCATTGGGAGGGGGACATGGTATTTTGAGCCTAGTAATATTGAAATAAAATCAATTAGTTAGCTCTTTTCTAAATTTTCAATAGCACTTCTAATTTAATCAGATTGATAATTTTTATTTATAATTAAATTTTGATACTTATTCGTTATTCCATTTTTGAAGAAATTCCATTTTAATAAAATTGATCAATTTTTATTCGTAGATTTTATTGTGTCTCTTTGCTATTGTTTGATTTTGCTATATTATGTCCATGTATATAATATATTTTCTTTTACTATATTTTGAATGTCGTTGATTCTTAACTCATTGACACTAAATGATTACAAACTAATTATTTATTTACTGTTATTATAAAATATAATTTAATTGGACAATACTACCAATATTTTGTATTGTAAGATCCCAATGTTAATTATATTTAAGTATCAACTTTTGAATATTGTTAAAGTATTATTTACATGCTTTATTCCTTTCTAAATTTTGAAATATTATTGCATAAAATTTTATTTTTTGCTTTTATATTGTAATTTTTAATTATATATGTCTTTAGTTTAACTTCTTAATCTTATTTTCATATGCACGATTGGTATAATCTGTTTCTTATTCAATAATATATTATGTTACAAGTTAATTTTTGATGTCACATATGTTGTTGTAATACTTTTATTCTATTAATTAATATAAAAAAAATAATAGATGTAAAAGTAAAGCATTCTGGATTATCTAATACTAAAAAAATTAAGTACTAAGAGATTCACTCAATAATTAAATTTTTACAAGCAATTTCAAATTAATAATATCATATCCATATATCAATTTTAATTTATAATTAAATTTTGATATTTATTCATCATTATATATATAAGTTTAGATTAATATTTTATATATTATTCATTTGTAGTTTATTTTAAATTTTAATGTATCATGGTAAATTAATTTTTTTTAATATAACTAAGATTTCTTCTAGCAAAGTATTTGTGTTGAAATATTATTTGGCATATTAATTTTTTTAGTTGAATATGTTATTCATTCTCTAAGTAGTTTAGAGCAATTAAGACTCTTAAACATTTTTCTTATAGAATTTTATTTTTTTTATAACTAGTTTTATAATATAATTTTTTTGTGAATATTATCAAAATTTAATGCGTAACAGGTCTGTATAATTAGGCTCATTCATGATTCACGATTAGAAGCAGGTTATTAAAATTATGTGTAATTGGATTCATATGATTTACTATTTAGGTTTTCTATCCTCAATTTATATGGACGAGGTTTAGAATATTTAGAATTCAAAATTGTTCAAAATTTCAGAGTCTGTAATATAATAATTAATAATTTTTAAATGAGGATATATTTATCTTTTCACAATGGGGAATAAACGACTTGAGTATTCTCACATTTATATCGAGTATAGATAGATATAGATATAGATTAACTCATTATTACTCATCAAGTTGGTTGTCTGGGTGGTGTAGTTGGTTATCACGCTAGTCTCACACACTAGAGGTCCCCGTTTTCGAACCCAGGCTCAGACATCTATTTTCATAATTGATTATTGTTTATAAATTTAAATAAAAAGATACAAAATTTTGAATCACCAACTAGTTAGTACCTGTGTCAAGGCAACAGATAATTGTATTTTTAATAAAATAAAAAAAATATTTATTTCAAACCCGAGCTTAGACATTTATTTTCATTTGATAATTGTTTATAAATTTCAATAAATTGATACAAATTCTTGAGTCACCAACTAGTCAGTACCTATCAAGGCACGAGAGAATTGTATTTTTAATAACATAAAGAAATAAATTTATAAATAATTTAAAACTAGTATGTGTGGCACACCCAAATGTGTGTGCAATAAATTTAGAACTTAAATAATATAATTATTACTTTTTCAAAATATATATCTTAGTTAAATAAATAAAAAAAACAGTAAAAAAAATAAAAGTTGTGGGAAGTTATTGAGAGAAGAGTGGGGAAAGAAAGAGAGAATTGGAGATTGAGAAAAAGAGAAAAAAATGTTGAAATAATTTAAAAAATAAAAAAAATGCAGACCAAAAACATTGAGACACCAAATAGGTGCTGTTCAATTATAATAAGGTATAGATATTGAAACATAAATTTAAATAATTAATTAATAATCTAAGACCTAAATTTAAAGTAATTAATAATTATAAAAATACAAAAGTGTATTGAATATGAAAATAAATTTAAACTTTTTTACTAGTTAATTATCTAAAATAATCAATGAATCTTTTGGATAAAGGTAAGCAATGAATATGTGCTTTATAATAAACAATGAATATGTACTTTAAAATAAACAATGAATATGTGCTTCAAAATAAGGTAAATAATTACCTAAATGAAAAATAAAAAATAATTTTATTTCATTAAGTGGCAAACTAAAATTCAAAGGCTACCATATATCAAATATGTGCTTTAAGAATAAATAAATATTAATTATAAATAATTTATATTTTAAGACAAAATGAGTACTTCATAAATAATTGCAAGAAGAGGAAAAATAGGAGGGATTGGTCATTTTTGTAATGTCATGACAACATCCTTGATTAGTAATAATTTAATCCATTTCTTTAGTGCAATAACTAACCAAATAAATAAAGTTAGATATTCGAATTTTTTTTTAGAGAAATTGAGACATAAAGCTGTAGAATAAACACTTCACTTATCAATGAAAATTGAATTGTAAATTATTGACATTACCATTGATATGAGATACATCCATGTACATACTAGTTTCACCATTGATTTAAAACTAACTGTAAAATATTTGAGAATTCTCACTTTCACCAATTGAATAAGAACATGGAGAAATGTGAAGGTGAAAAGAGAAATCTATGTGCTAGTGTAGAGTAAAATTTCACAGCCTTGTGATTTACTTTGTGTTGCTTCTGCAAACTCATTATTTATAAAGATAATCACACTACCTGAGTTTTGGTGTGATTACACGTAAATCCTCTGTGGTTTGAAAAATTGCATTTAGTACCCTTGAGGTTTGTTTCACCGAATTTGTTGGTTCTGTTATCTTTCTGTATATCTCTTGACTTTTGTTTGTTTCGTGTTACTAAGCCAATAATTTTGATGTCATTATTGAGATATAGTTATGCTGTTGAATTTTTATTTTTATTTTTTTAATGAAAAGTTTTAAGAAAAATAAATTTTTGGATTGTGTAGGTTGTAGTAAATTTTATAAGAATTTTGTTGTAAAACATACCATCTTTTAATTGGTCAATTACTTCTCTTCTAGTAGCTAAATTCATGTTACATTTTATATATGTGAAGTCAATCTAATGACTTATTAAACTAAATTTTAGAACACTAATATTCTCTTAATTCAACAATCTATTCAAGTAATTGACATTAAAATAAATACAATGAATTTTGTTCCTGTCTTTTGCTCAAATTTTAGTTCAATTTTGACTCAACCGACATCAAATTTAACTATTATTTAAATTTGAACAAACAATTAACAATTCTTCTATTAATCTCATTATTATTTTAAAATCAAAATACTTTTTTAAAAAAAATTTAAGATTAAAAAATGCAAATCTTTTTGTAATACTCTTCATTCTAGAAAACATCTATTCATTTATGCTATTAGAAAAGTTATAAGACATTATTTTACTAATACGTTCAAAATTGCAATTAGTTTTTTTCTTTTAGGTAAACAGTCTTTATAAAGTGTGCTAGAATTTTACTTAACAAAAAGTTGATCTTTTTCTACTTCAATTTCAAGTTGTTGGCTTCACTTTTAAACACAATTTTAAGTTTACAACAATATTTTTTATACTGTAGTCTTCTCTATGATTTTTCATATAACTACATCTTGTTTTAGTTCTTATAGATATTGTGAAAAGATCTATAACTAAATTTAAAAACAAAAACAAAATTAACCCACGGCACTAAAGAATTTAAGCAAGATTTCCGAAAAGGATATAACCTTTGAATGCGGCACAATCGCACTTTTGGTTCCACTAGATAGTGAGGTTCTCACTTTTGGTCCCCCACTTTACGGAGTTGACACTCTAGTCCGAAAACCCCTATTGATATACTTTTACGGAATCATTATCAATTTTTTACTTAGTCAATTTTTTTCAACTGTACCAAATAATATATTGTAGAAATGAAATTTCTAAGTTGATTTATCATTACTGATTAAAATAAACATACACTAAGTAAATACTTTTCTATTAAATGAAACTCTAATATTATTATTAATAATCTACTTGAGCAATTCAATATGTCCTTTGCATAGCCTTTAGCTTAATAATTATTAATTGGTTACTTTGTTTCTAAGAAGATCAGTTTATTAGAATTTCAAAAGACCTTGGATAAATTTATGCCGACTAAATAAAGATTACAAAATAAGAGTAATAAGTATGATTGGTCTATTGTGGTCCATTTAAGTTTTAGTATGTGCCAAGTCGATAATTTTTATATCTCTGTTAATAACTTATTGAATGGCCTAATTACTAACTATTTTTACAATACTTATACATTCTTTTTAGTAACTATATTAATAAACCTATAATACGTAATACAAAATTTTTTAGAAGATCTCTTTTCCGCTCACAAATTTATAATAGTATAGACAATATTTATCTATGGTTTTGTGCCCATTTTTTTTTCTTTTTTTGTTCTTTTTTCATATAATGGATATGTGTGATGATTGTTTAGGAGTAACAATTAAACCTTGTGATATTTTTATTTTTACAAGGAGCAATTTCTATCGTATATTGTTGAAAAAAATAAATCTTTTACATTGACAGTTTGTTCTATTATATTATAGATGAATGAAGAAATCATATAACATACGCAATAGTTACACCTCAAATGCTCAAATTACATTTTAATCTATCTTACTATAAAAAGTGATTTTACAAGGAATAAGTTATTTAATCGACTCTCATTTGGCTTTTAACCTATTTTACTCTTCAAAATATTTATTTTACATGAAAATTTATTTAATTAATTTCATTTGTATTCTCATTTTTAACTATGCTAGGAAATTTCTCAATGCATTAATTCTTTCAATTTTCATGAATTTTTCTAGTCATTTCGTGTTATATCATAATGGTATTTTTTTTTTATCTAGTTGGTGTATTATATTATGAATATAATATGAGAAAGATTAATATGAGTAAATAAGTACAATGTGAAATGTAATTAAATGAGTAAATATGAATAATGTGAAATGAATAAAAAAAAAATCCTAAAACATACACAATAGTTACACATCAAGTGGGCAAATTATATTTTAGTCTATCTTACTACAAAAAGCGATTTTACAGGGAATAAGTAATTCAATCGACTCTCAGTTGTCTTTTAACTTGTTTTATTTTTCAAAATATTTATTTTACACAAAAATTTATTTAATTAATTTCCTTTGTCATCTAACTTATTTTAATATGATCATTAACTGATTCTCATGTATATCTATGTTAGGAAATTTCTCAATGCATTAATCCTTACAATTTTCATAAATCTTTCTAGTCATTCCATGTTATATCATAAGGGTATTTTTTTTTTTTTTATGTAATAGATGTATTATACTATGAATATAATATAGAAAAAGATTAATATGAGTGAATAAGTAGAATGTGAAAAGTAATTAATATGAGTAAATATGACTAATGTGAAAAGTAGTTAATGAGAGCAAATAATAAATGTAAAAACTAATTAGTATGGGTTCAAAGTAAAATTGTTTTACATAATTATTCTTAGGAATAATATTATAAGGTTAATTCAGGTAAACCAAAAAATGAAAGAAACATTTAGGGTCATTCATACTTTTATAGATATTAATTAATGTGGGCAAGGGATAGAGATACGAGGGAAATCAACGAAGGAAGAGCTACGAAGGATCTTGTGGGAATGGACTCGTAAGAAGAAAGATCCGAATCTAGTCAGCAGTACCCTCGATGCTTCGAGGGGGTGACCAGACAGGCTCGAATGGAGAGGGTGCGACCTCGTAAGAGAGGGCCTCGTCTTTTACCAAGGGGCAACCAGACAGGCCCGAATGGAGTGGTGGCGACCACGTAAGAGAGGAACTCGTACTTGTTTATGCCGAGGCACTATAATCTCACAAGATCCCCAAAAATTCGGAAAAATCACGAGGAGGATCTGACAAATGATATCGTACGAGGCCGTATTAGAAGTAGATGAGAATACAAGCCCTTGCCGAAACCTAGCTATAAATACCCCTCTCTTAGCCGAAGGAGGGGACTCACATATCAATCCATCTAAAGGAGTGAAATAAGATCTCACCGCATCAACTGGCGGCGTCTATGGGAACTATAGTGAGGAGAGATGTTGAGGAGAAAAATAGTTTTAGGATCGGGGGAAGCCCCAAATGATCATTCGGAAAAAGCCCCACCACCACTAGGGGCGGAAGATAGCCTGCATATCTCTGAAAGACTCTCTGGGTCCTCCACACCGTCCCCGTTTGTGAAAATGGAAGATCTCGAACGATTATTAGACGAGGTAGTTCGAAGGGGGGCTGAAGCAGCCCTTCGGACAATGGAAGGGCGCAGATGGGGGCCAAGAAATCAAGTTTGTCGTGAACCCCATGCGAGGGAAAAGGAAAATCGAGACTCGGTTGGAAGCAGCCGAGCTCCCTCACCTGAAAAAGAACCTAGCGGAAGGCCCCTCGGCGATCACCCGGATATAAATGAGCTACGTCAAGAAGTGGTAGAGCTAAGAGCCATGATATAACCCTCGGTGAATATCGTACGAGGAAGTCCATTCTCAAAAGACATACTGAACGAACCAATGCCTCCAGGAACGCGCATTCCCCAAGTTGCCTGCTACGGGGGAGACAAGGGAGACCCGAGAGACCACCTAGACCAATTTTTGGCTGATATGGATCTGATTGGTCCCAACGACACCCTGTTGTGCAAGATATTTTGGACTACCCTAGTAGGGCGAGCTCAAACGTGGTTCTCCCGGCTTGCCCCGGGATCCGTCCAAACCTTCAAGCAATTGGCCCAGAGTTTCATACACCACTTCGCGGGAAACAAAAGACACCCAAAATCTACAGGACACTTGTTCACAATAATTCAACAGAAAGGGGAACCTCTTAGGAACTACATACAAAGAATCACGGGAGAGATTCTCAATATACCCGACGTAAGCCCGAAGCTCTTGTCAGGCATCATTGCTCAAGGACTAAGAAATGGGGGCCTAGCTGACTCTCTCATCGGAGAACCGGCCTCCAATTGGGAAGAACTCCTAGCCAGAGCCGAAAAGTTTATCCTCATTGAAGAGTCACGAAAACTCCGAGGGTTGCATCAACTAGAAAGGGAAAAAGAAAGGAAAAGGGGCCGAACCGCCACCCCTAATACCGACACCAAATACAAGTATATGTCGGGCATAATGCATCGCAAAGGGAAGCATTAAGGAATATGGAGAAAAGCGAACACCTCTGGTGGCCTGCGAGAATGAGGAAAGATGAAAGAAGACAAAGATCGTCTAGGTATTGCGACTTCCACAAAGACTGATGGCATACCACGGAATAATGCCGTCAATTAAGGGACGTGATTGAACGGTTCACATGAATGGGATATAAGAAGGAGGCGGATCAATTCGCCATGAATGAAAGGGGAAAAGGAAAAAGAAGGACGGAAGAAGAGCTAAATCCTCAGGAAAGAGACAACGAACCACATTCACGGAGGAGAGTAGTGAATATTATAGAAGGAAGAGGGTACGGTGGTTTCACACGGTCGGCCCGAAAGAGGCACGCTCGAGAAATGGCATCCGGACATGTTATGGAAATACTGCCCGAGAGGAATGATCAAAGGCAAGCAATGGTCCTCGCCTTCATGGAGGAACACCGACGAGGAATAGTGTTTCCACATGAAGACGCCATGGTGATAACCGCTATCATATCGAACGTTGAAGTGAGAAAAATCCTGGTAGATAGTGGTAGCTCCGTGGACATCCTTTTCCTTGGGGCGATTCCCAAAATGGGATTGGAATTAGTAGTTAAGCCGCAATCGGTTACGCTAATGGGCTTCGAGGGAAGCAACGCACCATGGGGGAAATCTCGCTGCCCGTAACACTGGGAGAAGAGCCAATGACCCAAATGCACTTGGCGAAATTCCTCATAGTCGATTCACCCCAGACTGGTTACAACGTAATCTTAGGGAGACCCACATTGAATGCGGAGCAAGCGGTCGTATCTACGTCTTGCCTAAAGATGAAGTTTCCGACCCCCCTTGGAGTGGGAGAAGTACGAAGAAGTCAAACGCACACGCGGGAATGCCGGAATGAAACCCTAAAACAGCTATCTAGCGTGGGGATACAAGAAGAAAGACAAAAGATACGGCCAGACCAAGACACGAGGGGAAGTATGATTAGGGCTTGATCATGAAGGTAAGATCATACGGGTAGGAGAATCCTTACCCCTAGAGGAAGAAATCGCGTTGCTCTGCCTCTTACAAAAACATAGTGATGTATTCGAATGGGGAAAAGAGGGATCCCCAGGAATACCTTCAGAAGTGATCGAGCACGAGTTGCACGTCATGGATGGGTGCCCGCCTGTTAAGCAAAAGAAGAGGAACTTCGGGAAAGAAAGAAACCTGATAATAACAGAAGAAATAAAGCGATTACTGGAAGTCGGACACATACGGGAATTACAATTCCCCGAATGGATCGCTAACGTAGTGCTCGTACCAAAGAAAGGAGGAAAATGGAGGATGCGCGTAGACTTCACCGATTTAAACAGAGCCTGTCCTAAGGACTCGTTTCCGCTCCCTCACGTCGATCAACTCGTAGATTCAACTTCAGGATGCGCAAGGCTCAGCGTGTTAGACGCGTACCAAGGCTATAATCAGATAAAGTTAAACTCCAAAAACCAGGAAAAAACCAGCTTCATCACCGATCATGGATTGTTCTGTTATAATGTCATGCCTTTCGGGTTAATGAACGCTGGGGCCACTTACCAAAGGTTGGTCAACAAGATATTTTCCAAGCAAATAGGAAAAAATATGGAGGTCTACGTCGACGACATGCTGGTCAAAAGTCACCAAAAAGGAGCAACACTTACTAGATCTCCAAGAATGTTTCACCAACCTAAGGGCACACGGGATGAAACTAAACCCTGAAAAATGCGTGTTCGGAGTAGAAGGAGGAAAATTCCTAGGGTACCTAGTAACTCAGAGAGGCATCGAAGCCAATCCGGATAAAATCCAGGCTATCCTAGACATGAAGGAGCCCCGAACCATTAAAGAGGTACAGAGATTGACCGGGCGCATCGCCATACTGAATCGATTCATATCACGAGCAGCGGACAAAGGGCTGCCCTTCTTCAAAGTTCTAAGGAGCCCAAAAGATTTTCAGTGGGATCAAGAGTGTCGGGAAGCGTTCGAAGGGCTGAAGACGTACCTAACTAATCTCCCCTATTATCCAAGCCTCAAGAAGGAGAAAGATTGTATGTCTATCTGGCCCTATCTCAAGCCGCCACGAGCTCCGTCCTCGTAAAGGACCAAGATAGGGTCCACCTACTCGTATACTATGCGAGCCACATGCTGCAAGGAGCTGAGGCTCGATATGAATACCTAGAAAGACTGGTGCTCGCCCTTGTATACACGGCTCGAAAACTTCAGCCCTATTTCCTGTCCCACCCTATTACGGTCCTCACCAATCACCCTCTCAAACAAGCCCTCGAACGCGGGATCGGGGGACGAATGGTTAAATGGTCGTATGAACTTCATGAGTACGATCTGGAATACAAGGCTCGAACGACGCTAGAGGCACAAACTTTAGCTGATTTTTTGGTCGAAGCGACGAATGAGGATGAAACCGTCGAAACTTGTTTGATATTGTACGTGGACGGATCATCATCCGAAAAAGGGGCCGGAGGTGGGCTAGTGTTGATCAATCCGGAAGGGGTAGAAACATGCTTCGCCCTGACATTTGAAGGATTCATGACTAATAATGAAGCGGAGTAGGAAGCGTTGTTAGCAGGGCTACGGATGGCCGAAGAAGTGGGAGCTCGGAAAATAAGAGCCCACACTGATTCAAAGCTGGTGGTGGAACAAGTGGTCGGGGGATACGAGGCCAAATATGATAAGATGATTCGATTGTTGTGCATGATGAAGGAAAGAATAGCGCGATTTGAGTCCTACAAGCTCATCCAAATCCCACGGGAACAGAACACTCGAGAAGACTCGCTAGCACTGATGGGGGGAGGAATGCAAGACATAAACACCCCTCAGATCACTTTGTTAAGGGTACGACAGAGGGGAGAATAGAATAAGCGAAGGAAGTCTACCAAGTGGAGCTTGTATCTTGGATGGACGACGTCAAAAGATACTTGGAATCAAGAAAGATGCCCGACGATACCACTGACGCACGTCGCATCAAGAAGATATCGTGCAGATTATTCCTAGAAGGAAAATCCTTGTTCAAAAAGTCATTCACGCTGCCCATGCTACGATGTTTGGATCCCAAGGCTGCCCTATGTATCATGAAAGAGATCCACAAAGGAAGTTGTGGTAACCATGCGGGAGGACAAAGTCTTGCCATGAAGGTTATGCGGAACGGGTACTTCTGGCCCACCATATGAAGAGACGCCGAACAAGTGGTCAAAAAGTGTAAGAATTGCCAAAAACACAGCAACATTGATCATAGGCCGGGAGTAAAAATAAAGTACGCCCTCGTGGCCTGCCCCTTCGACCATTGGGGGATTGACCTAGTAGGGCCTTTTCCCCCCGCACGAGGACAAAAGAAATTCCTAATTGTGGTCATGGATCACTTCACGAAATGGGTGGAAGCAGAAGCCATAGCTCAAACCACAGAAACCGAAGTAATAAAGTTCGTATGGAGAAACCTGGTCTGCCAATTTAGAATACCACAGACAATCACCACGGATAACGGTACACAGTTTAAAGGCAAAAGGTTTCGGCAATGGTGTTGGGACAAGAAGATCAAACAAATCTTCACCTCAGTAGGAAACCCAAAAGCTAACAGCCAAACGGAAGTGGTCAATCGAATATTGCTTCAAACCTTAAAGGCTCGGCTGGGAAAAGCAAGAACAGGATGGGTCGAAGAAATTCCCGAAGTATTGTGGGCGTATTGAACCACACCTCGATCCAGTATGAGAGAAACCCTTTTCTGCTCACATACGGGTCAGAGGCCGTGATCCCGGCGGAAATAAAGATACAAACAATCCGAACCCTCCTCTACGATGACGAGCTCAATGGGGAGCATAGGCAGTACAAGCTTGATACGGTAGAAGAAGCCCGAGAACCCGCCCGGGCCAAAATGGAGAATTATAGAAGAAGGATATTGCGCCTATATAACTCGAAGGTAAGAGAGAGGATGCTACAGGTCGGGGACCTGGTGCTCCGGAGGGTCGAGGTGCAGAAGGCGATAGGAAAACTGGACCCACAGTGGGAGGGGCCCTACAAGATCAAGAGGATCCTAAGGAAAGGAACCTATGAGTTGGAGGGAATAAAAGGCGAAACCGTCCCTCGTACTTGGAGTATTGGAAACCTCAAGAAATTCTACTGTTGAAAGTCTGAGTATCAAAGAACTACATTTAACTCCCTCTTGTCCTAAAGAAAGATAGATTGTATCTTTTGGTATAAAGGCATAAAGGGCCTCGAAATATCGGCCCCTCGAATAAACTTCATTAAATCTCTCAAAGGCATAAGGGGCCTTGAAATCTCGGCCCTCTCGAATAAACTTCGTTAAATCTCTCAAAGGAATAAGGGACCTTGAAATCTCGGCCCCTCGAATAAACTTCATTAAATCTCTCAAAGGCATAAGGGGCCTCGAAATCTCGGCCCCTCGAATAAACTTGTTTAATCTCTCAAAGGCATAAGGGGCCTCGAAATCTTGGCCCCTCAAATAAACTTCGTTAAATCTCTCAAAGGCATAAGGGGCCTCGAAATCTCGGCCCCTCAAATAAACCCCGTTAAATCTCTCAAAGGCATAAAGGGCCTCGAAATCTCGGCCCCTCGAATAAACTTCGTCGCAGCTCTCAAATGCATAAGGGACATCGAAATCTCGGCCCCTCAAAGTAAACCTCGACTCCTCAAAAGTTAAAACTCTCCAAGTATGTAGGAGAACCTTGGGAGAAATCCTTTGGCTCCCCATAATAAAATTCCTCAAAAAGGATTTTTTAGAGCTTTGGCATCACCAGGACAAAGTTAATTGAGGCAGGACGAACAAAGGTTTTTTGAAAAGGCTCCAGTTTCCTGAAAAACCTTGCTAAAACTTTCGTTGGAAGAAGAAATACTTCATAACTTTTGCAATTCGTCTCAAAAGAAACATGTCGATCTCATTATCACGAGAGGTGGAAAAGATGGAAAGGAAGACTGCATCGATTGAAACATAACAAAATAGGCCCATACAAAAACGTCATTACAAAAATGATCAAGGGAGTCGGCTAAAACAAAAAAAGCTACTCCGAAGGACCTACACCCCCAATCCTACCAAACCCATCCGCCCTCATGTCCAGAAAGTCGAAGTCAAAATCCGGAGGAAGATTGCCCAAGTTCTTGAATTGCTCAGCACAGACCGTGAAGCCGTCAGCATAGAACGAAGAGCCCTGTCTGAACACCTCCTCGGCATATTCAGGGGAAACCTTGTAAGCAGCAACAACGGTAGAGTGGCCAACCTGCAAGCCTTCTTCATGACCCCTCGAATACGACTGAAGGGAAGTGGTACGAAGGGACTCCATCTCCATCGCCTGCACGGACATTTGACGATCCTTTTCTTCCAACTGAGTCTTCAGCAAAGATATCTCCCCCTGAAACTTGGACTCCTAGTCTGCTAGTTGTTTCTTCAAAGACTCCACTTGGATACGACCCCCTTTGAGTTGGGACAAGGCGACTTCAAGGTTGGCCCTCATCTTATTGTATCACTCGATCATTGCCATAACTATCGGAGGCATATGAAACAAAAAAAATGAACGAGGCAAGCAAAAAATAAAACGCGACTGAGATAGAAAAAGAAGATAGGGATAAAACTGCCAGGTTCTACCATAGCATTCTGAGACAGTATCAGATGCCCTAAGCTCTCCATGGATCGACCAAACAGAAACTCCACGTAGCCTTTATTCGCCACCTTGCACATGTTAGATACCCCAGCCTTCGGATTGAATTGAGGGGTTATCATCGGCAAAGGGAAGGAGGCGGAGGCGGCCGCTTGAGTAGGACCGGATGGAGGGACCTCTTCCACCTGAGGGGCCTCCTCAATGCGTGGCCTCTTTTGGGAACTAGATCCCACTTCGAATGGCGGCACGAACGGTGCAGAAGAAGGAGTCGGAGTCGTACGAGAAAGCGATCGACCCTGACCACTTGATTGGATGTCGGAAGGAGTGGCCGACGCTGACCTCGTGCTCGAAGAAGACAGGGGGTTCGAAGGCACGTTCTCCGGAAGGAACTTGCAAACGGCGGATCGGTTCATCATAGTCTCTGCAAGAAAATGTTAAAATACCAAAATAAAAAATAGAAAAGTACGAAAACCACGGAAGTATACTTACGAAGGCGGAAGTAACGACTCTCAGGCCCCGTGCAAGTGTCAGGAACAGGATGAAGCCCTGCCAATATCAAAAGATCCTCCTCCACCAAGGCCTTAGCCTTAAAACCATGGTCAAGAAGACCTGCGGCCTTTACCCTCTCCCTAACCAAATCAAAATTTATAGAAGGCAAATCATTCAAAGAAGACCGCCAGACCAGAGGAACTTCCTATTCAGCCTTTCGGACAAAGAAACAATGATTTTTTCAAGCACCATAAGAAGAGGGTTTGTCATGGATGAACATCAAACCTGGACGAGGGGAGAAGTGAAAGAAACATTCCCCCGGGGTGAGTCTTGGGGAGAAAACACCTAGGAAGTTCTCGACAGTGGGTTCAATGTGGTAAAGCTGACAGCACAAAAGAAACCCGACCACTAGCCTATAGGAATTGGGATTTAGCTGACTTGGAGGGGTTCCTAAGGTCACTAAAAGATCGACCAAAAATGGGTGGAGGGGAAAACGAAGCCCAGAAACGCACTAAGCTGTGTACACAATCACTTACACCCAGGAGGAGGACTATTGGCCTGCTGGTACTCTATGGGGGTTAGGATCTCAAATCCCTCGGGAAGACCCAGAAGGTTAATGATCTTCACCACGGATTTGGAAGACATTTTTGGGGTCAGGGAAGAAATCACGTCGAAACTGTCGAGGGAAATTTCATTGGCCGAAGAAGAGGAAATTTCTTTTTGAGGATGAAGCTCTGGTGCGACGGGTCATCTTTCCTCTGATTTTTTGCGGTAGAGAGTGAGTAGTGGGAGGAGGCGATGAGAAAGAAGAATCGGAGGATGTCCAATCGGAGGTAGTATAGCCACAGTCCATGAACTACGCAGGTCGCACATCCATTACAGACACGTCTCAGAAACCACACAAAAAGGGGAGAAGAAAAAAAAGAAGAGTACCTTGAATGATCGGGGAAGACGAAGGAGCAGTGTACAGGGAGGAAGAAGAAGTGCTATGGGACTTGACAAAGAAGTGCTGAAGAAGAAACCTCCCTGCATGCACTCACAAATATATATTGCGTAAAGAAAAGGTGAAAAGGTGCAGTAAAAGGGCACACGTCCAGGAGAGAGAAGGGTGAAAGTTGAAACGGCAGATAGGGGTAAGACACGTGCAACAAACCTGTGGTGAAAAAGGCGGTAAACTTAGACAGGGTAATCATTATAGTGGATAGGGGTAAAATGCGAATAGGCGAAAGTAAAACTCTAGGAGGCCGCCAAAAAACCCATTCAATTTTTTCAAAAGTTCCTTCCCGCCTAAAAAATTACGCGTCAAGGAACTTGGGGGACTGATTATGTGGGCAAGGGATGAGATACGAGGGAAATCAACGAAGGAAGAGCTATGAAGGATCTTGTGGGAATGGACTCGTAAGAAGAAAGATCCGAATCTAGTCAGCAGTACCCCCCGATGCTCCAAGGGGGCAACCAGACAGGCTCGAATGGAGAGGGTGCGACCTCGTAAGAGAGGGCCTCGTCTTTTACCAAGGGGCAACCAGACAGGCATGAATGGAGTGGTGGCAACCTCGTAAGAGAGGAACTCGTACTTGTTTATGTCGAGGCACTATAATTTCACAAGATCCCCGAAAATTCGAAAAAAAATCTCGAGGAGGATCTGACAAAAGATATCGTACGAGGCCGTATTAGAAGTAGATGAGAATACGAGCCCTTGCCCAAACCTAGCTATAAATACCCCCTCTCTTGGCCAAAAGAGGGGACTCACACATCAATCCATCTAAAGGAGTGAAATAAGATCCCACCACATCAGATATATATAGATATAGATATAAAATATAGATATGGATATAAATATAGACAATATTTTCAAAATCGAATCGAACAAGTTCCTGGGTCACTAGTTCAAATCAATTGGACCGGATTGAAAGAACTAATAGACTCGGACTATACGATATATATATATATGCAGTGTAGCATATTAATAAGTATTATATATTAATAGATTAGGGTAAAAAATATTTAAATAAAAAAGTTTAAGAATTTTCAAATTAAATTCCATTCAACCAAACAATAATAATAATTTCAAAATTCTTTTAAAAGGAAATACAAAAAAATAAATCCAAAAATTTATTAAATTAATACAAGCATTATATAAGATAAAATAATTTATTTTCCATATTTCAAAACTAAATTAAAACTTGAATTATATTAATAATTAACAAACAACTTTACTAAAAATTAAAAAATATAAACTAATATCGCGCCAACTCCTTTTCCTTCTTCACTACCCCACCAACCCCCTCGGCTTCCACTCCCCTACCCTCACCCGTCCCTTTCCTTTTCTACCTCACCAACTCCATATCCTTCTTTCCCCCGCCCTCCACCTCAACTTTCCTTCTTCTCTCCCCCTACCATCGCTCCTTTCCTTCTTCTCAGTTTTTGCCCACCTTCATTCGCACACAACCAGCTCCACTCACACCACTGGCGCCGCAACTCTCACACCAATTCCATTCGAACCATCCGATGCCATCTCCTTTCTTCTTCTCTTTCCTTTTTAAATGTGAGCTGACATCTGAGTCGATCGATTTTGGCCGAATTTCACTGGTTTCTTTGGATTTTGACCGTTCATGTCGGCTTTGACCATCCCGACTCTTATACTCATACTGGACTGGCCTTAGGTTCGATTTACGGTCGAACCAGCCTGTTCGATCCGGATTTAAAAATATGGATATAGATATTGATTAACCAGTTAGTACACATCAATTTGGTTGTCTGGGTGGTGTAGTTGGTTATCACGCTAGTCTCACACACTAGAGGTCCCCGGTTCGAACCCGGGCTCAGACATCTATTTTCATACTTAATTATTGTTTATAAATTTAAATAAAAAGATACAAATTTTGAATCACCAACTAGTTAGTACCTGTGTCAAGGCAACAGATAATTGTATTTTTAATAAAATAAAAAAATATATCAATTATTTTAAATTTGAAATATAAAACTAAATAAATAATAAATCATATAAAACCTAAATTTAAAGTAATTACTAAGTATAAAAATACAAAAGTGCATTGAATGTAAAAATAAATTTAAACTTTTTTACTAACTAATTATCTAAAGTAATAAGTGAATCTTTTGGATAAAGGGAAATAATGAATATGTGTTTTAATATAAACAATGATATGTGCTTCAAAATAAAAATAAATAAGGTAAACAATTACCTAAATAAAAAATAAAATAACTTTATTTCATTAAGTGGCAAACTAAAATTCAAATGCTACCATAAAGCAAATATGTGCTTTAAGAATAAATAAATAAAAGTTATAAATAATTTATATTTTAAAACAAAATGAGTAGTTAATAATAATTAGAAGAAGAGGACAAATAGGAGAGATTCATCATTATTGAAATGTCATGACAACATTCTTGAGTAATAATTATTCTAATCCATTTCTTTAGTGCAATAACTAACCAACCAAATTAATAAGGTTAGAGTTTTGGAATAAAACATAAAACTAAAGAAATTACGTCTTATTGAGATATAAAAATGCAAAATAAACATTAAACTTATCAATAAATATTAAGTTGTAAATCATTTACATTACTATTGATATGAAATACATTCATGTACATACTGGTTTCACCATCATTTTTTAAAAATAATTGTACAATATTTGAGAATTCTCATTTTCATTATTTCACCAAATGAAATATAAGCACATTGAGAAATGTGAAGATAGAAAGAGAAATCTTTCGGCTGGTGTAGCAAAATATTTTACAGCCTTATAATTTACTTTATGTTGCTTTTGCAAACCCATTATTTATAGGGATAATCACATTGCTTTGAGGTATGATATAATTACACGTAAATTCTTTGTGATTTAAAAAATTGCAATTAGTACCCCTGGGGGTTACTTCCATCTAACAAATAGGTCACATCGTTAATTAAAATTCACCAAATTTGTTGATATTAACAAAAAAACTTTTAATTAAAATTCATATTTGCCATCGATTGGCTTATTACTGACCTATTGCAGGTTAAATAAATTTTTTCTAATTAAACTACCCTTGTAAGGGTTAATAATTCCTCGCATGTATTTACGTGTGAAGATTTATAATGCTAGTTTGATCATAAAAAGATTTGTTTGACCTGCAATAAGTCAGTAATAAATCAATTGGAGGTAAATATATATTTTCATTCATTTTTTTTTTTGTTAATCAACAAATTTGAGAAATTTTGACTAATATCGGACTTATTTGTTAGAAAAAAACAAATTTAAAAAACATTAGATGTAATTTTTTAAACCACAACGTTCTGAGTATTATTACACCAAATCACTTGATAGAGTGAAGTTCCATGTGAGACTGACCAGCTAACTCATGTCTATACTTTCATCCTCCACCCTTATGCTACTCACAGCATCCTCATTGACAATGTGGACAAGTAGACTGGCAATGTTACCAGTTGCTTCAACAAAATGGGATTCTATTCTTGTGGGAAAAAATGAGTATCCATTATGTTTGTTTTTGTTTTCGTTTTAGGATCCATTATGTTTGTTTTTATTTTCGGCTCATGTTCGAGATGGGCCGAAACATGCCCAATGTTTGGGCTCTATCAGAGACACTTTATCTTGGTATTTTTTGCGGGTAAATTACAGCCACCTCTCCTGAGGTTTGACATAATTACAAATATCCTCTCGTTATTTTAAAAATTATAAATACTCCCTAAGGTTTGTAATTTTTAATCAAAGGCCTGAAATTGACCATTTTGCCTTTTAATTTTTAGTTTAAATTATAGAAAAATTAACTGAGGCAAATTGCGTTAGTGCTCCTCTGTGTAAAAAACTTAAGAAATATTTCCCTACGCATTATAATAAAAAAAATTCAAAAAATTTTAAGAATAATTCAGTTTGTGTAAGGGTATTTCGGTCAGTTCACCCAAAAAATGGATGAAAATGGGTTATTTGTTAGACGGTTACAAACTTCAGGGGGGTATTTGTAATTTTTCAAAACAACGAGAGGGTATTTGTAATTATGTCAAACCTCAGGAGAGGTAGCTGTAATTTACCCATTTTTTGTTGATTTAGCTCGTTCCCAAATGCAAGCCAAATACTCACAAATCATTTTCAGTTCACCTACAAACAAAATAATATATATCTATATATGTGTGTATATATAAAAGAGACATGATTTGAAAATAAACATTGAATTTTGTCCCTCAAGGTACAAAATCAAAACACACAACACCTATTTTATGCTATTTTAAGTTATCTCCAAAAACAAATCCAAACACACATTATTTTCAACACATACTTATTTATCTCTATTTTTTCTCTTTTCATCTTCGTAAAACAAAACAAAACACTTCAAAAATAAAAAGATTGAGTCGGCATGCTCTAATCTCGTCTTCTCAAGAGTTTAAGAACATTTCATTATCTAATATAATAATACGCATTGTTACTAATATTGTACAAAACATGAATCCCCCATCACTCACAAATCAAAATTAATCAGAAAATAGACACCAATCAAAATAGACACCATCTTCATTTCCCATTTGCTAAGGCCATGTTCTTTTGAGTAGGGGTGGCAGAAAAGTCGAGCTGGCTCACGAGCTTCACAAGCCGGCTTGATTTCGAGTTCGACTCGAGTTTGAGCTCG
Organism: Sesamum alatum; assembly: GCA_034509735.1. Lineage (NCBI taxonomy): Eukaryota > Viridiplantae > Streptophyta > Magnoliopsida > Lamiales > Pedaliaceae > Sesamum > Sesamum alatum. Next base: position 5,431,269 of record JACGWO010000006.1, read on the forward strand.
AGCTTATAATATTTTGTTCATAAGCTCACGAGCTTTTCTTTATATATTTTATTTTAAAGATTTTTACATATCTAACTCATATTCAATACTATACCAACTTTATATTCAAAATTAATCATATATTATAATTATTAATCAATATCATATATTATGTTTTAGATAATAATACACGGTACTTTAATTTATATATAATCTCTATACAAAAATTAGCTTAATCAACAATTTAGTAAATTTTAATATTCTTTTGTTGTACATAATTATTTAATACGACTCATATAAATTTTATGTTATATTCAATATTCATTTGTAATCTCTTATACTTTTTTAAATTTACAAGTTCTAACAATTAAAATTATAATTTTTTATATCTATTTGTGTGTATATATTTGTACCAAGATATATAGTATGCGATCTAATAATCTATTTTATTACATATAAACTTATGTCATAATTTAGTGATTCTAAGGCCATGATTGGTATGAGGGAATGAGGTGGGAATGGAATTGACATTCCCAAGTCCATTCCTATACATATGATTGGTATAACTAAGGAAAGGAATTGATCATTTCATAGGAATCCTTATTCCCTTAGGAAAGGGATTAGTGATTCCATCCCCATACCATGGTATTACCTATTCCTATGATGTTGGGAATGAAAAAAAATATTTTCTTGACAAAATTATCCTAAACCAAAACAAAACCTATTTCTATCATCATATTCTTATTAAACGTCTTTTTCAAGTATATAACTATCAAAATTACCAAGTAAATTTTATTGGCTCTCACCTTTTTAATATCTTCTTCTTGTATGAGTACTGATTAATTTCTTTCTTCGTTCATGTGGAAATACTATTGCTGAAGAAAAATCATATGATTATGATGAAACCACGTAAAATAACATATAAAAACAATAAAAGTGCTATAAAAAACCAACTAATATCACTTCATCTCATTAGTCGGTCTCAGCGTCCACCATGCTTGTTCAGAATTCATACCCTCTTGACCAACTTCCTTGCTTTATTATTATGCAATTTTTTTGTTAATATATACCACACATATTTTCTGAAAATTATTTTATATTATTATTAAAAATTAATCCTCATAAAAGGTGGCTCATATTTTATTATTGAATATTCAGACAAAGTGATAAATGCGTTGTGATTAAATTAGATTAATTAATTCGATTGTTCAAATTAATATAATATATTTTGCAGAAAAAATATTATCTATGTGTTCTAAGTAAATAAATATTTTTTTCTCATAGATTTGTTTATTCATATATGAGATGTTTTATAAATTGCTTATAACATTCTATAAGTAATTTTTGAAAATACTACTATTATAAAATGCATTCAATGTTCCCAAAATAAAAATATATTAAAGGGCAAATTTGTCATAAGAGTAATTTCATTCTATTAATAACCATTCCTTTCTGATTATCAATAATGTGAATAGAATCAATTAAGAAATGATTTCTTCCATTGCCTTCTAAATCTTGTGTATACCAATCATAGGAATGCTATTCAAATGTGATTCATTTCCCATATTCATTCCATTCCCAATTTAATTCCATTCCCACTCAATATCATTCCTACATACCAATCATGCCCTAAAGATAACTATAATAATAATGATGGTTGAACAATGTTAAATTATTTTTATTTGTTATTTATATATAATGGGATCGATCACTATTTGGTACTTTAATTTAAAAAATTCGTCTTTTTATTTTTGTATAGTTGAATGATATTAATTTAAATTATCATCAATTTAAATTTTTGTATACAATGAGATCAACCACTTTAAAAAATAATTTATATTTAATAATTGATATATATTTAATATTTTTTATAACTAATATAATAATATTTAAAATAATAATAACAAATTGTTGAAAAATTGAGTTTCGACTCGTGCTCAACTCGTTTAGAGCCCTACTTTTGAGTATGGGAATAATTGCATGACATGATTTAGTGATTAGAAACATATATAAATATTCTTATCCAGCCATTAAATAAAAATACTTGATTGTTACTTTGAAACAAAGCTTGAATCCACACACCTCCTTATCCTAATAATGGTATGACTCTGGCCCTACAATGCTTCCTTTGCAAATCAATCAATTGATAAAGTAGTATCACATGCCAAGGACAAATATTGCAATGATTAGCAAGATTAAATTTAGGGTAAATTACAGTTATCTTTCTAAAAATTTGGCATAATTACAAATATTCCCTCGTTGTTTGAGAAATTATGAGTACCCTTTGAGGTTTATAATCGTCCAACAAATAACTCATTTCCATCCCATTTTATGAGTGAACTGACCAAAATGCCCTTATACACTGAATTATTTTTTTATTTAATTTTTAAAAATTTTTGGACAACAATGCATAGGGAGAGGATTCTTAAAATTTTTTACACAGAGCAACAATAATGCAATTTGCCTCGACTGATTTTTCTACAATTTTAATAAAAAAATTTAAGGGCAAAATAATCAATTCTAGACCTTTGGTTAAAAATTACAAACCTTACGAAGTATTTATAATTTCTCAAACAATGAGAAATATTTGTAATTATACCAAATTTCGTGAGATATAGCGGTAAATTACCCTTAAATCTAACAAAAAAGTTCTCAATTTGGTGTAGACGATGTGCACCAATCGCCAAACTATGTATTTAAAATGCTCAATATTTAGCATATTTGTACTGATATTACAAAGATAAGAACATTGAAAACTTCATAGGAATAGCATGTAGGCCGGCCATTCTCATATTTAAAAAACAAATAAAACAAAAAGAACGAATTCCTCGTAAAGTAACTTTACATCCATATTGATGGAGTAAAATAAATTAGCTTGGTGAAATTACCAAAATATCCTTTGAGTTGTTAACAAATTTACATTTATGTTATAGAAGGAAGTTATTAGTGGTTATTAGTAGAAGTTATAGAAAGTTGTAGGGTAATACCAAATTACCAAGGCACCCTCACTGATTAAATCTCGACAGTTGGATTGAAGGCGGTTGAGGGACAATATTGTATTTTCACCCCCATATCATTTGCTATAAATAGGGGGTGAAATCCTTTGTAAAGATACTTTTTTCCATTTATAGAAGATTACTTTTTCTACTTTTGGAAGAGTTTCTAAAGTTGTTTTGCCTCGCAACGTCGTTTCAAGTAATCGTGCTTAGATCAACAATCTCCTGTATCTTACACCATCAGCTTGGCGCCGTCTTTGGGAAACCTGGTCTAGGCATTGAAGATGAATACTCGTTTGAGAGCGAGGAGTGCGAATGTGGGGCAAGAGGAACGCGAGAAAGGAAGGGAAGAGTACGAGCAAGGCCACGCCTTGGAGACTCCACCAACGCACAGCCAACAGGAGGAGAGGCAAGGCCACGCCTTGGAGAATCCACCAGCGCACAACCAACAGGAGGAGAGGCAAGGCCACGCCTTGGAGAGTCCACCAGCGCACAGCCAGCAAAAGGAGAGGCAGGAGGTGGCCGAGGCTCCACCTCCACCCCCAGTTATTCAGATGACTCCCGAGGCTCTTCGCCAGTTGGTGGAGGGTGCATCCGCCCAAGCAGCGCAGAGAGCCTGGCCCAGTACTTTGCCGGATGCGCGCTACCCCCACGACCCCCTCGCAATCCTCAGAGGACAAGACGCTCCCTTGGCTCCCGAGGATGGCGAGCAGAAGCCCGGGGACGCCTTCGAAGGTGTGGACTACGAGGAGGAAGTCAACAGTAGGGCCATACAGCCAGAGGACGACTTCTACCCCTCGACTCCTCGCAGGGGCGCAGGTGAAGAAGATTACTTCCTGCATCCTCCGCGGGGGATACGTGCGAAGACAACTACTTTCCACCTCTTCGCCAAAAGAAAATGCCGGCGGCATAAGAAGGAGGATACCACGAGATGGGAGTCCTTCCCCCACATGTTTTCCCGAATCCTTTGGGACCACCAGGATACCCAGCGCGACCTTTAGCAATGGCACCTCTGCAGTGGAGTCCTTTTGCCCCCCACATACTAGCAGAAGCCATCCATCCAGGGGTCTAGATCCCGAGCCTGAATGAGTACAACGGAGTAGGGGATCCTCAGGATCATTTTGATCGCTTCATGGCTAGGGCCGATTTGCTGAGCATTAGCGACGCAGCATATTGTAAGTTATTTCGAACTACCCTCTCGGGGAAGACAATGGCGTGGTTCAACCAGCTACCCCCAGGAACTATTGGATCCTTCGAACAACTCTCTCAGCGCTTTTTGCACCATTTCGCGATAAATAGGCGGTATCCCAAGACCACTTCGTATTTGTTTACAATAGTCCAACGGGAGAACGAGAGCTTGAGGGAGTACGTACGATGCTTCTCGGAGGTTGTTTTGGAAGTCCCCCATGTAAGCACAGAACTTTTGGTAAGCATCATGCAGCAAAATCTAAGGAGAGGTCGATTCAAGGAGTCGATTGCTGGAAAGCCCCCTCCTCACAAGATGAGTTATTGCTAAGAGCCGAGAAGTATATAAGAATCAAGGAGTTAGCAGTTTCGCGACCAACAGATCCATTAAAACTGAGGGCCGCGGAGGAAGAGAAAGGGGTTCCCCTTAGGACAGAAGGAAGTAAGCGTGAACGCAGACATGAGCTCCTAGAGGATTTGGCTCAGTACACTCCTCGGAACGCCTCATAAAATCAAACACTCAATGCAGCCAAACAACAAGGGTTGGGATCGAGGCCATAGCATGGAGGAATGCCGCTACTTGAAGAATGAGGTCGAGTAGTTGATCTGAAGAGATTGCTTACAAGAATTCGTGGGGCAAAGAAAACAAGAGCTCCGGGAAAACTGCCTTTGGAACAAGTACATGGCACGCGGGAGTGAAGCATGAAGTAGAACGAGCTAGCAAGGACAACCTCCCAACTGCCGGAGTTGTGAGGATGATTTTTGGAGGCCCAGTAGGAAGAGACTTAAGGCCAGCTGGAAGAGTCACAGTGAGAGCAATGAGACGCAATGCTAACCGTAGCGATATTGCAGTAGTGTCACCAGCGGATCCAAGAATGAGTCGGAGTGTGATGCCCTGAGCGAGAGGAGAAAGTTGGCTTGCGCCACAGGAGCGACATATGCAAGGGCGGATAACGACTTCCAACTTGTGGTCAAGCAAAGGAATGGAGGCTACGAAGCTGGGGCAGCAGATGACCAAGTACTTAGCAAACATCCAAGCATTAAGAAGGAAATTCGATAAGTTCACCCTAGAACAAATCTCGCGGTCATACAAGGAAGAAACGAACTAGCTTGTTAAGTCTGCCAGCTCATTAGCCCTTCGGAGAGCGAGAGAATAACCCTACTAAGTCAAGAGCGACACGAAGTGGATGTGGTGTGGGAAAAAGTCTTGACGGCGAAGAGTGTTTTACAAAGCTGGAAAGAAGGTCTAGAGGAAGATTGGGAATCTGGGATTTCGCCTCAAGACCCCAAGGAACCTCAAGGAAGTAAGGGTAATTCGAGCTAGGTCAGCAAAGTTCACGATAATGGGAGGTAAGTTGCACAAGAAAGGTTTTTTACAAACCACATGGGATACGTCGGCAGGGACAAAGTAGAGTATGTTCTACGAGAGATCTATGAGGAAGGCTGTGTGATCATTCCAGAGGTAGAGTGTTAGCATGCAAGGCCCCGCAGCGAGGACACCTCTGGCCTGCAATACGTAAGGGCGAATGGAACTTAGTGAAGAAATTTGAGAGTGCCAAGAGCATGCCATCAAAATATGAGACCATCGCGACACCCAATTCTGACGGACAGGCGAAAGTAACCAGCAGGATAGTCTTTCCAAAATTTGAGGACAAGGCTGGAGAGAGCTAAGGGAAGTTGGGTGGAAGGACGCTCGGGAATCCAGGAGCGGTCATCCCACTGGGCATAAGGGAGAAAACATTCAGCACACGACAATGGAAATCAATGAGTAATGACGAAAAAGGCGAGCCAATCTGGATTTCAGGAGAGGCTTAGGGTGGCACGAATGCAAGGAGGGGAGCCTACATGGCATTAATGGCATAAGCACGCAATGACAAAGTACGACGTCATGAATTCCAAGTTAGAGACCTAGAACTAAGGAAAGCTGACGCAACAGGAAACATGGCCGAATTGGATACCAAATAGGTGGGACTGTATCAAGACGTGGAGAATGAACGAGAAGAAAATGTCCACACACGTGGAATGTTTCTAAGAAACATTATATTTAATGCTTTGTATCCCTTTTTGAATGCTTTGTAACCCAGAATTACGATAATGAAATGTACACTTTTTTTGTCTACTTGTTGTAGATTCATTACTTATACTTTATTTAGTAAGAGAGGAGAACGACCTCTTACATTTAACACTTTATTTAGCAAAAGAGGGGGATGACCCCTCACACTGACACTCTTGGAGGGGGATGACCCCTCACACTGACACTCTTGGAGGGGGATGACCCCTCACATTGATATCTTGTATAAAAGAGGGGGATTGCCCCTCACAGTAATATTTCATCTAAAAGAGGGGGATGACCCCTCACGTTAATATTTTGCCTAGAAGAGGGGGATGGCCCTTCACCTTAATATCTTGTTTGAAAGAGGGGGATTGCCCCTCACACTGATATTTTGTCAAAAAGAGGGGGGTTGCCCCTCATATTGATATTTAGTTTAATATTTTGCTTATAAGAGGGGAACGCCCCTTACATTGAAATTTAGTTCAAGAAGAAGCAACTTAACATAATAAGCAATGGAAAAACAAAATTTGATAACATATATAGTCTAAATGAACTCTTAAGAAGTTCCCCAAACGACAAAGAACTCCCACAAAGTTCCAAGAGTGTTCCAACCAAGGGAACTTCTACAAAGCTTCCGAAGGGCCCAGCGGGACGTGTCGCGGCGCGGCGCGACTTGACGCAACGCGATACATGGTGCGACACAAATTCAACATGATGCGTCGCGACGCGAGGTGATCAAATGTGACGCAACGCAACACAATTGCAAATACATACATGGTGGCATACGAGGTTGCAGAAGATGAGGGAGCGAGCAACCTCATCTCCCTTCCTTAACGAAAGGAGAGAACGGACTCGCGAATCGTGCTTGCAATCACACTAAGCCTCTAAAAAAATTTTACAATAGTTGAGAGAAAGAGTTAGAAGAACGAGTCCTTAACAACTCTCCTAAGGATAAACAAAATATCAAAAGCCTCAAAAGAGGAAGGTACACCAAGATCCCAAAAATGTCGGTAGAAATCCTTCAAAGTGCGTGAAAGAATTAGGAGCGGAACGGTTTACGCACCACATCTAAGTCTGAAACAAGGGCTTGCGCCATTGAAGAAAATCGAGGAGTTTTCAAACTTTTTCCTAGCTTCAATTTTTGGAAAAATCCAGCGAATCAGATGAACGCTCGGGTGAATTCCTGGTGCCCTAAATCAAAATCGTTACAGTGAGGAAGAATTAAAAAGTTTTTTCGCAAATCATGCATAGAGTGACATACGTATTTAAGCGGCAAGCCATCACAATCGAAAAGAAATGTTAAGGCGAGACGCACCGGGCGCATGTCGACTGAGATTGCGTCGAGACAAGGTTCGCCGAGGCGGCCTGCCTCGGCCAAAAAGTCGGGGCCGAGGCAGGCAGTCTCGGTTACATGGAGGAATTCGGGATATTTTTTGAGTGCCTGACATCTTAAAATTCTTTCGGACTGACGAATTGTTTTTGTTCTTTCCGTATTGACGAAGGATGACCTCTGGAAGTCTGAAAATGAAAATTGCTATAAGAAAAGAGATGAAGAGCTATATACCCGAACCAACACGTTTCGATATTTTTTCTGGAATGTGGCTGAGACCAAGAAGACAAAGAATCCTAGCAAAGAAGGGATCTAAATAAAAGAGAGTCCAAAGAGAAAAAGAGTTCGTAGTTGAAGAGGATTACCAAAAGAAGGAGTTGCATCAAGTACAGACTGTTTACTAGGAACTTCCAAATTCTCCAGATACATTTGGAAGTTGGGGGGCTACTGATGAAGTAAAATAAACTAGCTGCATGTATATCCAAGCAATCTGCATTGAATTTTTTATTTGCAAATTTTGTTTCATTTTTTATTGCATTTAATATATGCACGTTAAGTTGTATAAAATCTTTCAATAATAATATATATTATTATTTATACCTATATATAATATTTTTATTAAATAAAATCAATGACGTGTGTGCATGTAATATATATATATATATCTCACATGTAATAAAAAAGGGGATAAATGCAATTTACTCCCCTATGATATAAGAAATAAGCAAAAATCCACTGTGAAAAAATAATTAGCAAATTACCCCATGTAATCTTAAAATGAAGCAAATTACCTCCCCTGTGTTTTCCCGTGATAGGGGGGTAATTTGCTTCATTCAAAACACAAGGAGGTAATTTGCTAATTATTTTTTCATTGGGGGGTTTTGCTCATTTCTTATATCACAGGTGGGTAAATTGCATTTATCCCAATAAAAGGATAGCTACACCGCCATCCTCTGAGATTTGGTGTAATTACATGTAAACTCTCTATAATTTATAAAATTACATGTAGTACTCATGACATTTGTTTTCGTCCAACATATAGATTCATTTGTTAGTCAAACGTTTCGGAATTTGTTGATATCAGCAAAAATATTTTTCGAAAATTCATATTTACCTCTGATTAACTCATTACTGGCTTATTACAAGTCAAGCAAATATATTGGGATCAAACTACCTCTATAAGAGTAAAGATGTATCTCCCCACATACATTAGCGTGAGAAAATGTATAAGAGTGCTTTGATTAGAAAAAGAAATTGTTTCACCTGCAACAAATCAGTAATAAATCAATAGGAGGTAAATATGGATTTCATTCGATTCTTTTGCTAATATCAGTAAATTCTGTGAATTTTAACTAATAGATGAATTTATTATTGACGGTAACGAATGCGATGAGTACTATATATAATTTTTCGAATTATAAAAAGTTTACGTGTAATTATACCAAATTTCAAAAGAACATGGTATAATTATCTCTATGCAAGTTACAGTAGGATTTTAAAAATAGAAAATTCAATGCATGGTTTAAAATTTCCATACGTTTCCATCGAAGCTATGGAAATGTTTCCGTTTTCGATGTTATGGAAACAAAAATACATTGTAGTTTGAAATGATCTAATTTTCCTTCTTTGGGCCTGTTTGTTTGTGTTTTCAATTTTCATTTCCAGTTTTAAGCGAAAAATATGTATTTTTAATTTGTATAAATTTTCGTGTGAAATGAGAATATTTTTTAATTAGTTAATGAGAATATGTTTTATATTGAACTGTAGTGTCAAATCAATATATTTTTAATAAAAATACTTATAAACAAACATATTTTGAAGTTATTGTTTGAAAAACTTGAAACTATTTACTTTAGTTCGTATTTTTAGCTATAAATATATTAATGCGACTTGCGACTTGATCGGTGTCCCGTTGCGCAAGGTATTGTGCGCTTTGGCTCTGTATGAGCCTCACGGTTTTGTCCTGAAAAGACGCCTTACTAAGGAGAGGTGGCATTGGGGCTTATAAGCCACTCAAGCTCCTCGTCTGCAACCGATGTGGGACGCTTGCTACATCATCAACCCCCTAGACGAGGGGCTTGGGACGGGCACATGGCCTCGTTCCCACAAACGGCGCCAAATAATGCGGCTTGCGACTTGATCGGTGCCTCGTTGTGCAAGGTTTTGTCCACTTTGGCTCTGTATGAGCATCACGGTTTTATCCTGAAAAAGCGCCAAATTTGTATTGTTATATCATATATGTATTTTATCAATACAATTTAGATATTTTATAACACATAGTTAAAAATAGACATTATATTATTATTTAGTTTCAATAGCAACTACATCAAATATTAAATTCAAATATATAATTATAATACATAAAAAATAATTTAATTTGCTAAATGATACAAAATTAAAATAGATATATTTGAATTAAAAAGAGAAAGATAATATTTTTAATTTTTCTATATCTATTTTGTATGTTTCTTTAATTTGTAATTTTTCTGTAATGTTCTCAAAATATTTTTGAAAAATTTCTAGTATTATTTACTTGAAACGCACAAGTGAAATGAAACTTTAATTCATGATTTACGAACAAGCGTATCACCATGATAAAAATGAATTCCAAATTCAAAGGGCAAGTCAGACATTTCACCAGTAAGGCCCTTGCCGTACAAGTGTCGCCACCTATAAGGGGACGCTCCAGATCGTGTTGCTTTCCAATCGCCGCCGGCCACGTGGGATCAATGACAACCGTATCCTACGTGGCTTACTGTGATTCGTTGAAGCCTTCCACGTCGGACAGAGAGCTGAAGGTGGAGTTCGCAGGGGAGAATCTAAGCTATATAAGCGCCACTCCCACTGTGAAGTTTTCTACTCACTCCAAATCTTGAGAGATAACAGACACACAGCCATGGCGACTGCACGGGGAAGACTGCAGATCATCAACCCTAATTTTCTCTCTCTAGCTGTTGCGCTCTCTCTTCTCCTTGTGATCTCCTCCGCCAAAGTGTTCTTCGAGGAGCGCTTCGAGGGTACTGTTTTCTCTCTCTCTCTCTCTCTCTACTTAGCTTGTAGCTGCGGGGATTGTGTTTGTGCTGTTAGCATTGTTTGCTTTCATTTGCGGTTTTCTATTTTCTGGCTTAGTATTGGATGATCGGTTTCTGGCTCCTGTGTTTTGTGTCGATCTGAACGTTATGATGGAAGGAGTGATCCTTCGATTTAATTCGCGTCGAATTGAGATTCATTAGGGCAGATCTGTGATGTTTTTTCATATTTTGTTGTTATGTTTTTGTGTTTTTGGGATTGTTTATTAAATGTTTATGCTTTTATTATGAAAGTGCGGAATTACATGATACGAGGTGTGCGATGTTTTATTATGAAATGTGGGTTGACATTGGTGTTATTTGTCATAATCTTTTCTACGGCATTTTTGTTTTCTGTTGGGCTATCGTGATTCTTTTTGTAACTATTGTTTGTTTGGACATGTTTTGAATGTGGAAACAGTGCAGTCATGTAGTTATAGCTAATGTTTTAGTCCTTTCTACTGTGCATTGAGTCACAGCTGATACTTTAACATGTCCTATGGTACATTGTGCCTTAATTAATTTTGAAGGACATAAAATCATTGACGGCTTTTGATGGAAAAGTGTTATGTATGCTCTTGTGTAGTTGTAAATACATGTTTATGAACCAGATAATTATGTGTTCTCCATGATGTTGGTAACTTGGTGCTGTTACGCTAGTAGTAATCTTAATAGCATGTTTACAAAATTGGAAGGTGCCAAATGGGGTAAATAGCTGAAACGAAGGATATGAAAGCTTGTCTTGATGTCATAATACTTTGTGAAGTTGGAGCTTTCCTGTTGCATTAGAAGGGTGGCATTTTCCTATTCAGAATAGAAGTGCTTCCTGTTATAGATAGGAATATGACTGTCCCGAGATAATCAAGACAGCTTAGTTATTTTGTTCTCTTTTATGCAATCGATGAAATTAATTGATTTTTCCTTTCATGGTTTTGTACTGATGATTTACTTGATGAATTCTGAAGATGGATGGGAGAGTCGGTGGGTAAAATCTGACTGGAAGAAAGATGAAAACATGGCCGGTGAGTGGAATTACACCTCTGGCAAATGGAATGGAGATCCTAATGACAAAGGTAATTACATCATTTTTCGACTGTGCAATTTGTATGTAGATTGAATCATATTGCGTTAAAGTTGGCATAGTTATCTTACCATGTGTGGTTTGTACATAGACTGAACTGTACAGCATTAAAGTGGAATAATTTACCTATTACAGGTATCCAGACCAGTGAAGACTATAGGTTCTATGCAATCTCAGCTGAATTTCCTGAATTCAGCAACAAGGATAAGACCTTAGTTTTCCAGTTCTCTGTCAAGCATGAGCAGAAGCTTGACTGTGGCGGTGGATACATGAAATTACTCAGTGGTGAAGTTGACCAGAAAAAATTTGGTGGTGACACCCCATACAGGTTGTGCATACAGCCATCCTTGCCCAGAATGCCTTTCTCATATTTGGTCTGTTAACAAAATAAAATTGCTTATTTGCTATATTGTTCTTGAACGCAGTATCATGTTTGGACCCGACATCTGTGGCTACAGCACCAAAAAGGTCCATGCTATTCTCACCCACAATGGGACAAACCACTTGATTAAGAAGGACGTTCCATGTGAGACTGACCAACTGAGTCATGTCTATACTTTCATCCTCCGCCCTGATGCTACTTACAGCATTCTCATTGACAATGTGGAAAAGCAGACTGGTAGCTTGTACTCTGACTGGGATATTCTCCCTCCAAAGAAGATCAAGGACCCTGAGGCCAAAAAGGTTTGTTGCTCTAGTTATGCACTAGATCTTGTTTTGAATCACATATGTTCGAGCACTTAAGATTTGCTCATTCTCCTTTCTGCATGTTGATGACAGCCTGAAGACTGGGATGATAAGGAATACATTCCTGATCCTGAGGACAAGAAGCCAGAGGTAAATAGGCTTTCAAGTTTAATGTTATTACTCTGTAATGGAACTCATTATATTGATTTGATTAAAAATTCAAAACTATGTATAACTACAGGGTTATGATGACATCCCCAAGGAGATTCCGGATGCCGATGCCAAAAAGGTAAATAAATCATATTACCAGCTGTTCCTGCATACAATGCTCTAAAAGGTAGAAACTAATGTTTTGTGTTAAAACTCTTTATGTAATGCAGCCTGAGGACTGGGATGATGAGGAGGATGGCGAGTGGACAGCTCCAACCGTTCCCAACCCTGAGTACAAGGGCCCATGGAAACCCAAGGTTTGTGAAATTTTCAAATGAGGTTTATTGGTATGATTAACTAAATGGATCCCTTATCACTAGCCTTTTCCATTGTCAGAAAATTAAGAACCCCAACTACAAGGGCAAGTGGAAGGCACCAATGATTGATAACCCAGGTAATTTTCCTCTCATAAGTATTAGAGGTGTATCTCACTTCTATCAGAATTCAGAGAGTTTCATATATGGCTAATCTCAATATTGACATGATTGCAGACTTCAAGGATGATCCTGATCTCTATGTCTACTCTAATTTGAAGTATGTAGGCATTGAGTTGTGGCAGGTGAGTAATTTTTACATTTTCCTTCGTCTCAGTTTTTTCTTTAGATCTTAATGATTTATCACTTTCTGAACTAAGCAATCCTGCAAATTTGCAGGTGAAATCTGGTACCTTGTTTGACAATGTCTTGGTGGCTGATGACCCTGAGTATGCTAAGAAACTAGTGGAAGAAACATGGGCCAAGCAAAAGGATGTACGTTTTATTTGCTTTAGAAATTTGTATTCCTTTCCAGATATCCAGACGAGGCCTCACTTTCCCTTTGAAGGAGAGCTGATGTGTTAAACTTCCCCATTGACACATAATTGATATTGGAAATTTCAGGCTGAGAAGGCTGCTTTTGACGAGGCGGAGAAGAAGAGAGAAGAGGAGGTACTATTTCTTAACTTGGAATATCCCCTCAGTGATTAATGCATCATTCTGTTTATTTCAACACATTATGCAATCTGTCATACAACCTACTCTGCCTGACGGGTGTATTCCAACAAAATTTGTCTTTTCAGGAATCAAAGGATGCTCCAGCTGATTCTGATGTAAGCCCTAAATTAATTTTCCCAACTATGCTATGTAGACTTGTTTTTATAAACAGTCTCCTGACCAATTTGTTCGACAGGCTGAGGATGGAGATGATGATTCGGATGATGTTGAAGGTGACGACGCTGATGATGATGCCAAATCAGAGTCTAAAGAAGACACTGAGGACAGCCATGAACATGTAAGATCACCAATCCCCTATTCCTTCCGATTCTATTCTCTATATTTGCTCTTCTCACCGATTTTGACTTGTTTTTGTTCCAACTTTTTGCAGGATGAATTGTAGGGTGCTCGAGAATCGTAATCTCTCAATTGAGTAGGGCTGGACAGTTTAATTGTCCAAAAAATTCAATTTTTATTTGACTCTTTAGCCTTAGCTTTTCTTGTTAGGGGAAAAAGAAACCAGTTGGGAGCTGTGCTTTTGCATGTGCATGTGCATGAAAGTAAATTGCTTTGATTTCATGTGACCTTTGCTCTTAAAACTATAATAGAGAAACATATGTTTTGCTGGTTTTTGATTTATGGAATGTTTCTGAGGCTAATTATTTTTCCAGTTTCTACATTACTGCTTCAATCCATCCTATACTCTAGTGAAAAAGCTATGAAAGTGTATGTATTTGAAAGCTAACAAGAATTGTTGAATTTCATCAAACTACATAATTTCATCCAATATCGGGTGTTTGTAATTTTTCGACAACGATGAGTATTTGTAATTATGCTAAATTTTAGGGATATTTTGTAATTTATGCAATTATATAATCCTGATTTATGTCGTAGTTGTTGTTGTTGCCCCTCCTTTGTCGCAATGAGAAATACTTGTAATTGAGATTTTGCAATTGCGTGTGCGTATACAAGAACCGAAATCCTGGATTTTGGTGTCAACGAAGACTTGTAAAGTAGGAACACATGTATAAATAGGTGGAAGTTGTTGGGACCTATGGCAGCACATATGCAATTAATTGAGGCACATAAGCTGTTGTAATTAGTTGTGGTGAACTATGTCTGGATTCCATGCATAAAATATGACAGTTGGTGTGTAGGCGTAGCATTGATTTGGGGTTGCAGGAGGTTATGCCCTAAGAAGGTTAACGACTGGTTCAGAAAGGTTTCAATTTACGAATTTCTTCTAATAATCAATGCCCTAAATCCAATAAAAAAGTTGATTGATAGAACGATGTTTTTTCTCCCCCCTTCTTTTTCTTTTTTTCTTTCTTGAAGTATAATAATTGGGTGGGGGTTGGTGACGACATGAATTTCAATCCAAGACTCTTTTTTTTAAAGGGGTAAGTAATGTTAATTCTTTTTTTTAAAGGGGTAAGTAATATTAATTCAATTAATTGATCGAAGGCAATAAAACGATGTTATTGACATGGTATTTGTAATTGAAAAAGTTGGTTAATTGATCGTTCTTGAAATTAATGTGATGATGCAAAATAATTAATTAACTAAATCAATTCATTTTTGATGTGGTTGTGGTTTTGAGTCGAGGAGTGAATGGAAAAATTACCCACGACACACCAATACTTCTCAAGTTCGATTTTTCGTCTAGTGAGAGAGTTTTTTAGAGAGAGAAATGAATTGAGTTGTCTTGTCAACGAATAGTGAACTTTTTTAAAAAATGATATTGTTGGTATTTATAGTGGAACTAGAAAGCATGACGTGCGATGCACGTGTATAAATATATTTTTAGAAGTAAATATATTATTTATGTTAAGTTCATGATATTATTTATTTTTTTTCATTGAAACATTAGTATTATACAATTATATCTTCAAACATATTGATAATAATTATTTAAATGAATAAGGACTATTCTATTCTATTATTTGTAATTCACTTTCTAAATTTAATTGGTACTATTGAATAAAAAGATATTCCCCAAAAATTGAAATTTTGTATTCGTATATTCACTAATGGTCATTTCATTATTATGTATCAAACCAATTAATATGAAAATATAAAATAATGATATTCAAAAAATTAATATTAAAGTAAAAAGTAATTAGTCAAAGCTCCTTATCATGGATAGAATAAATTGATCAATTTTATTTGTAGGTTATGCCTAGTTTCTGTTATTTAATTTTGTTTATTTTTTATTACATTTTGTATTTGTGTGTTATATGTTTTCTTTATTACTATATTTGAATGTCATTTATTTTTAATTTATTGACACTATTATAAACTAATTGTTTATTGAATATTGTTATAAAACTATAATCAAATTGGACCGTAGTACCATATTCGTATTGTAAGATCCTAATGTATGTTAATCATATTTCAGTATTAATTTTTTTATATTGTCAAAGCATTATTTACATGCTTTATTAGCTTCTAAATTTTGAAATGTTATTGTGTTAATGTTTATTCACCATTTGACTTTTCTTATTTTCATAAGGCGAAATAGATTTTCAGTCCGTAACTTAGGTCCTTTCCATTTTAATTTGGTCTATTGATTTTGGGATTCTTACTTTCGGTCCCATAAATATTAAAAAGTAGCAAATTGGTTCCATAACACCTTTTCATCTGGATATTCAAAAGAAAATGCCATGTGGGCGATAAGTGTATAATAATA
Organism: Sesamum alatum; assembly: GCA_034509735.1. Classification (NCBI taxonomy): domain Eukaryota; kingdom Viridiplantae; phylum Streptophyta; class Magnoliopsida; order Lamiales; family Pedaliaceae; genus Sesamum; species Sesamum alatum. Next base: position 5,447,518 of record JACGWO010000006.1, read on the forward strand.
CAGGGGACCAAATGTTACAACTTCTATGCACCTTTTAAAGCATAAAAATAGTTATATATGTAAGTTAAAACCTACAATTATGTTAGTTAATTTACTACTCAATAAGATAAGATTTTAAATTAAATTATTTATTATATTACTATTTATATTCTTCTTTAATATCAATGTCTTCAGGGTGCAGGGGAGGGGGGCATAGTGTTTTTAGCCTATTAATATTTAAATAAAATAAATTAGTTAGCTCTTTTTTAAATTTTCAATAGCACTTCGAATTTAATCAGATTGATAATTTTTATTTGTAATTAAAGTTTGATACTTATTCGTTATTCCATTTTAGAAGAAATTTTATTTTAATAAAATTGATCAATTTTTATTCGTAGGTCTTGTTGTGTCTCTTCGCTATTGTTTTGATTTTGCTATATTATGTATGTGTATGTAATATAATTTTTTTACTATATTTTGAATGTAGTTGATTTTTAATTTAATGACACTAAATGATTACAAACTAATTATTTATTGACTATTATTATAAAAATATTATTTAATTGGACAATGTTATCAATATTTTGTATTGTAAGATCCTAATATTAATTATATTTCAGTATCAATTTTTAAATATTATTAAAGTATTATATATTTACATGCTTTATTACCTTCTAAAATTTGAAATATTATTGTATAAAATTTTATTTTTTGCCTTTATATTGCAATCTTTAATTCTATATGTTTTTAGTTTAACTTCTTAATCTTATTTTCATATGCACCGATTGGTATAATTTAGTTCTTATTCAATAATATATTATGTTACAACTTAATTTTTTATGTCACATTTGTTGTTGTAATACTTTTATTCTATTAATTAATATAAAAAACAATAGATGTAAAACTAAAGCATTCATGATTATCTAATACTAAAAAAAAATCAAGTACTAAGAGATTCACTAAATATCTGAATTTTCACAAGCAATTTTAATTTAATAATATCATATCCATATATCAATTGTAATTTGTAATTAAAATTTGATATTTATTTGTTATTATATATATATAAGTTTAGATTTAGTATTTTATATATTATTCATGTGTAGTTTATTTTAAATTTTAATGTGTCGTGGTAAATTAAAACTTTCTTAATATAATTAAGATTTCTTTGGCATATTAAATTTTTTTAGTTGAATATGTTATTCATTCTCTAAGTAGTTTAGAGCAATTAAGACTCTTAAATATTTTTCTTATAGAATTTTATTTTTTCTATAACTAATTTTATAATATAATTTCTGTGAATGTTATTAAAATTTAATGTGTGACAAGTTTGTGTAATTAGGCTCATTCATGATTCACGATTAGTTACAGGTTATTAAAATTCTGTGTAATTGGATTCATTTATGATTCACGATTTAGGTTCTTTATCCTAAATTTATATGGAGGAGGTTTAGAATATTTAGAATTCTAAGTTGTTAAAAATTCTAAAATCTGTAATATAATAATTAATAATATTTAAATGAGGGTATATTTGTCTTTTCACAATGGGGAACAAACAACTTTAGTATTCACACATTTATATAGAATATAGATTGAGGGTTTTAGGGTATGGTAAGGTGTATATTTTTTGTGGTGTGTCTTATCTATAAAAATTTACTCTCATACCCCTAATAATAATCTGACATTACAAATATATCCATCATATAGCCTCCCCACTCTCGGATGGATGACTCAACTTTAGGAGGTGATGCGTTTTAGAGTACGAAGTGAAATGAATCGGCTTGAAGATGTTAACTTTTGTAGAAAAAAATTATATCTATCAAATGTTATTTTTCCATAAGCAATGTACTAATGTTAATGCCCCACTAATGATTATACAACTTGTTGTGTTTAACCAACAACTTCATGAGTATTGATATGGTCGATCAAAGAATTTCTCGGTCATAGGACGACAACACAAGGAACTTCTGAGCTTGGGTAAGAGCGGTTGCGCGGCCGCACGGCCATCAGCTGCCAGCTCGAGGCACTCGCTGGATGCGTCCTCACGCAGTTGAGGCAACGCCTCGACTTGTGTCCACTTTGTCCAGGCCGAGGCAGTGCCTCAGCTTGGAGACCGCGCTCGTGCTGGGGGGGTGCCCCCTCACCAGTGCGAGGTAACAACAGCCCAGGCCGAGGCAGTGCCTCGACTTGGAGAGATTGTCGCGCCTCAACACCTGCGCGAGGCGGCAGCCCACCTCGACCTGAAAAGGCTGCACAAGGAACAACCCAGGCCAAGGTAATGCCTCGACTTGGAGAGATTGTTGCGCCTCGTGCAGGTGGGGGGTCGCCCCGGGGGGGGGGGGGGGCTGCCCAGGTCAAGGCAGTGCCTCGGCCTGGAGATGCTGTCGCGCCCGCTGGGGGTGCCCCCCGCCAGCGTGAGGCTGTTGCGCCTTGCGTAGGCGGGGGGCTACGCCCCCTCGCCAGCGCGAGCAGCAACATGGAGTGAACCATGCTCGATTTTTCCAGCTCGAGGCTACTGCTTCGTGCTGGGTTCTTTTTTTTTATTATTATTATATATATAGGCATGTATATATGTATGTATAAATATGTATATATGTTGGGGTTGTCTTATTACATATATATGTGTGTGTATTTGCATATGTATTTTACTGTATATCTATTTGTACATAGGGGTATATATATTTATGTTAGATATATACGTTGTTTTTGTGCAATATACTTGCCGATTTATGTAGTCATATCCGACATCTAAATTGTCTTATTCAATTTTGCAAATGTAGATGTTGCATTTGTTCAATGGTTAAACTGTGTCTATCAACTCATATCTAACGGATATTGTCTCAAGGGATATTTTTGCCAAAGTTCAGGAATTAGTTTTTACCAATTTCGAGGGGATGCAAAATTTTCGTGGGAAGTTGGAACATTCCGTTACATTGCCTTGAGGGATATTGATTCCTATCGCATGATGGCATCGCAACGATTATGTGGCTGTAAGGTGACGAGGAGGGTTCATCCTCGAGATGACACTCGTCCTAGAGGAGGAGGTGCTTGACCTCTGTTCTCCCCTTAAGATTCTCCTCTTTGAGATGACACTCCTTTAGGATAATGGGGCGCTCGGCCTTCATTTTCGCCTGAGGGCTTTCCTTCTTGAGATGACACATCCTAGGAGGAGGAGATGCTCGACCTCCCTTTTCCCATGAGGCTTCTCCTTCTTGAGATGACACATTCCAGGAGGAGGAGGTCTCTTCCTCGAGATGACACTCCTCTAGGAGGAGGGGGTGCTCAACCTCCCCTTTCCCCTAAGGGCTCTCCTATGTGAGATGACACTCCTCTAGGTGGAGGAGGTCTCCTCCTCGAGACGATACTCCAAGAGGTGGAGGTGCTTGACCTCCGGTCTCCCTTTAGGGCTCTCCTCCTCAAGATGACACTTTTCTAGGAGGAGGAGGAGGATCTTGCTCGTAATGAAGCCCCCCAGGACCTTGGAGGAGATAGGAGAGTATAGAATTATCGCGGATAATTTGGCAATATTTATAGTCGGATGTTCTAGCATGTAATTCGGTAATATTTAGTACTTGGAATGATTTTCTTCTGATTCTTATTGTCGGATGTTGTCGTGTGTTATGTTGTTGTGTTCACATTATCTTTATTGAAGTTGCCTCAAGGGATGATTTTGCTCGAGTCCCGGTGTTGATCTTTTACCAACTTCAAGGGGGATAAAGTACTCATGGCAATATTTTTGGTGAGAATCTCAAGTTCCATCTATTGGGACATTGCCTCAAGAGATACTTGCTCATGTCCCGGAGTTGGTCTTTTACCAACTTCAAGGGATGGAAAAGTTTTTGGGGAAATATTTTTTACGAGGATCTCAATAAAGTTTCGTCTACGGGGTCCCGGGGCAACACCGATCTTTGCCTCTAGGGTCCTCTTGAAACTTCAGGGATCTTTATTTTATTTTATTTTATTTTTGTTGAGACTACGATAGGAACTAACTTCATTACTTAGAGTTCGCATTACAAAGTCTTAGAGAAAATCAAAATGGGAGAAGGATTTTTTGAGCTCCTACTCGAGCTTTCTCTTATTACAAGTGAATGGCCAAAAGATAGTTTTTCCTGCTATGCGACCTTTAGGTTACTACTTCGTGGCGAGAGATTAGTCTTTTCCTGCTAATCCCCCTGAGATCATGAGATGACTTCTACGTGGGGTGTGCGGCCTTGCCTCCCATCGCTTCGAGCTCGACGCGTGGCTCGAGCTCATTATGGAGTGCGCGGCCTAGATCTCTCCATGGGGTGCACGATCGCATCCTCCTGGTCAAATTGGCGTCCTCGTAGATATTGGTTGACATACTCCTTCAAGTGTCCCTGCTGGATCGATTTCTCTATCTCATTTTGGAGGTGATGACATTCCTCAGTCATATGGTCAATGTCACGATGGAAGCGGCAATATTTGTCGGACTTTAGCCTCTTAGGATTGTCCTTCATTTTTCTCGGCCATTGGTCAATCAACCCTTTTTGCTCTGCCACGACTAATATTTCTCCTCTGGGGGCGTTCAAAGAGGTGTAGTGCGTAAATCCGATTGGGGGCACATGCTTGTGTTCCTCCTTCTTCCGCGGCTCAGTTTCTTTCTCCCTACCCTTCCTCTTGACATTGATGGTAGGATCCGCAACTTGGGATTTCTTGATTCTGATGTACTTTTGCGATCATAAGAGTAATTCTTTCAAAGTGCCAGGGGGTTTTTCCAGCTATAGACTCTTTGAACCTTCCCGGAAGCAAATTTTGCTAGATAATGCTAGCCAACAATTCGTGATTGACGTGGGGCACCTCATGCACGGCCTCCACAAATCTCTGAACGTAATCCCTCAACTACTCCATTTCCTTCTTGCGGATGGTCAAAAGATGTGCGGTTGTTTTTGGGACTTTCTTGATCATAGAGAAGTAATGTAAAAAACGTTGGGTCAGCTGCTCGAGGCTGAAGATAGTTCCAGTGGGCAGTTGATTGAACCAAGCCAGAACTCACTTGCATAGTGGGAAGACCTTGCAATAGGCGGCTTCACTTAAGTCATAACAATCAATTTTAGCATAAAATTTGTCTAAGTGCTCTTGCGGGTTTCCCATTCCATCATACTCCGGTAGGTTTGACACTTTAACGCTCGCTGGAAGTGCCTCGATTAGGATTGTCGTGCAAAAAGGGCTACGTCTTGGAGAAGCCATAGCCAAGTGGAGGTAAGGGTCCTCTACACCTCTAGAGAGTATGGGTGTTGTGGGTTGCCTTGGTTGCGGGTGGAGTTGATCTTGTTCCTGGGAAACCTCCGGTCTAGACACTCTGCTATTCACCTCCTCCCGCCTCTGCTCGTCTTCCTTAGGAGCCGAGGACTCTTCTCGGCTTCGACGAGGAGAAGGAGAGGGCGGGTTTATGGGGTGATTAGTCGCAAATTGAGCTATCGCCTGAGTGGCTACTCGATTGGATGTGTCACAGATCCGTGCTAGTAAGGTCTCTTGAGTTAACTGGATTATAGGTACTTCAGGTGGAACTCTTGGAGGGGAGAGGGGGGGGGGGGGGAGGGGTGATTCCCTTCGGCAGGCGGGGCTTGTCCGCGGGTGAGGTCTCCCCCCGAGGAGGTGATTATTCACGAGGTGGTTCTTGGGCAGGGGGTGGCACGACAATCCCGTTTGGCGGGGTGAGGCCACCCCTGGAGGTGATTGTTCATGGGGTGGGTGTTGCTATGCTCCATTTTCGTATGTTTCAAGGGCAATATCCACCCCCTGAACATCGTGATCTCGGGACCTGGTTTGCATTCTCAATGTCAGGGTAATATTTTTCCACAGACGGGGCCAATGATGTGGTTGTGGAGTGAACAGAAAAATTACCCACGACACACCAATACTTCCCGAATCCAATTTTTCATCTAGTGAGAGAGTTTTTTAGAGAGAGAGATATGTTATTGAGTTGTCTTGTGAATGAATAGTGAACTTTCATTAAAAAATGATATTTTTGGTATTTATAGTGGAATTGGGGGTTTTAGGATATGGTAAGGTGTACATTTTATGTGGTGTGTCTTATGTATAAAAATTACTCTCATACCCCTAATAATAATTCGATTTAATTGTTGCAATTTCGAGAATTGGTGAGTTTTTAACTGATTTTCCGAACGTCTTTTACATGAATTCTTAACATATACACTACTTTTTATGCTCGTTTCTGAATATCTTTTTAGCTTTACTTGGGTAAATTACAATTTTTTGTCTCTATATGTACACAGTTATTTACAGTTTTTTTTATATCAATTTAGTCCAAATTTTGACGAGTATGACCAAATTTATAAGAATTTATAAATATTAGAGACCAAAATATTAAGAACAAAACGAATAAGTACTATATATAGGGACAAAAATAGTAATTTACCCATTCTTTTACACTAAAAGAAGAAAAAGATTAATTTTATCTGGTTCAATTAAAATATATAGAAAAATAGATTTAAAGTAGTAATTTTGTTCCGATTAATATTATAAGACATAAGTACTAATATACATAAATGGATTCTCTATAAAAAAAAACATAAAAAAAAAACAAAAAAAAAAAAAAAACATTGAAAATAGCGCGAAGGAGCAATTAAATTCCAAAATAGTCTAACTAGTTAGTTCAGCAAAAATTGATTTAAACCAACACACACAACACACTCTCTCTCTCTCTCTTCTTTGTAAACTCCGCCACCCCTCCGGACCTCCCGAAGCTCCAACCACAATAACTCTATTTCTCGCCTAAACCCCCACTCTCACTCTTTCAAACTACACACACCGCACACAGTTGGTTTAGCTCTCGAAAATGCAGTCGGCGATTTCTCTCTCGCTCTCTTCGCCGTCGCCGATCGCCCGATCCGGTGTCGGCAGCACTAGCAACGCGTGTTGGCCGATGCCGCGGTCGCTCCGCTTCTGCGGTCTCCGGAGGGAGGCGTTTGATTCGGCGGCGTCCTTTGATGCGTCGTCCTTGCGTTTAGCTCGATTCAATTTGCAGCCGAAGCAGTCGACTTTGAGTAAAGTTTCCGCGGTGTTGAAAGGCAATGGAGCGCCGTCGTCGAGTGGTTTTGACTACGATCTCGTGATTATTGGAGCCGGAGTTGGAGGCCATGGCGCGGCGCTTCATGCCGTTGAGAAGGTAAAACTAATTGTGTAGGTTGGGCGCTGTTTGAGTTTCCTTTGGTTTCAGCTGCTGCCTGCTGCTGCTATTCTCGTGTTTTTTTGCCTTTCGGTTTTTGGTTGTTTCTGCTTGTAAGTTAGTGTTTTGCGGTGCGCTCACAGCTTTACTAATGCAAATCTACGAGCTCTAAAGCATGATGTACTATGCCATGTTGTTTTTAAATTTCGATCTTGGTTGGTTAATCTTAATAGCTTCCCTGACTTTAGTCAGGAAGATGAGGCTTTCATTTTTTCTGTGTTTAGCGTGCCAATGTGTTTTTTTCTTTTTTAAAAAAAAGATAATCATCTAATGCGGGGAAATGACAATATGAAACTGAAAGAATTGGCTATCTTTCTAAGTTTCTAGACTTACTGATAGACAATGTTAGTTCGCAAAAATTACAAAAACAGAGAAGAGAAAAAGAAAAGTTTCAAGATGTTCAGAGGTAATTAAGTTATTAATAATTACCTATATTATTTAGTGATTGTTTTTTGAGCCAGGCTGATGGTGTCAAGACAAAGTCTTAAGTTGTCGTTTGTAACAATTATTGGCATGTTTACATTAATAATCCAATTATTGAGATTTGTTTTACTATATAACATCTATGACAAGATTGTCATTTGTGACATAAATATGTTGAGCTTTTTATGTTGTAATGATGCGTGCTTGGTGTGAAATGCATATGCCCTCTTGAATATCCTCATTTTCATTTCTGATCTAATAAAACTGTAATGTATTCCCCATTCCAAATCATTGTAAACCAGTTTCGTGGTACTCCGTTCATTGTACAATCATCAGAATGTTGAATTTATATGAACTGCAGGGCCTGAAAACTGCAATCATAGAAGGGGATGTTGTTGGAGGAACATGTGTAAATAGGGGCTGTGTTCCTTCTAAAGCACTCCTTGCTGTCAGTGGTCGCATGCGAGAGCTTCAAAACGAACACCATATGAATTCTTTAGGTTTACAGGTACTTCTCATTCCTGTGAATACTGCAGTGTCCAGAATCCATTGAGTGTTTTTGATTATGCAATCTCATAATGACCATTGTGAATCGGCCGGTAAACTTCAAAAGGAAAATCTTATGAGTTAAGTGACCATATCAACAAGTATAAGGGTTCATTTTCTCATTTTCCCTTCTAAAGATATGAAATAGCAGTCCAGTACTTGTTCTTAGCTCAGTAAAGTAGTTCGATGAATGAATAGTTTGATTAATAAACAAGAAGATTTGATTTTATGCATTATGCATAATGAGGGAATTCAGCTAATATTTCTGTGCCATTCTGTATCAAGATTAGTGTTGTTTTCCTTTCCGAATCATGTTTTCAGTTCTTACCAATCATCAATGTGATGATAATAGGTTGCAGCTGCTGGATATAATAGACAAGGAGTTGCTGATCATGCAAACAATTTGGCCTCAAAGATCAGAAGCAATTTGACCAATTCAATGAAAGCTCTTGGTGTCGATATATTGACAGGTGTTGGTACAATTTTGGTGAGTCCAGACATCTTCAGGCCTAACAATTCTTACTCCTGAACAATAGACTTTCTATAACCTTATATCTACCATTAAACAGTTCAGGATTTTCGTCTTTAACATATCTATTTGTAAACAATTTCAGGGCCCGCAAAAGTTGAAATATGGAAAAGGAGATTCTGGAGACAAGACCATTACAGCAAAGGACATAATAATTGCTACTGGCTCTGTTCCTTTGGTGCCCAAGGGAATTGAAGTTGATGGTAGTTGCTTGTTTTGGACCTCATATTTCACTGTTGTCTTAATTTTCATGCAATTGGGCTTCAGTCTTTTCCAGTGTTTCATTGGTCTGACATATATATTTTTCTGTATTACGCTGTGATTTCCGTTCAATTACATACTTGATTCCACCTACTGCAGGTAAGACAGTAATTACAAGTGATCATGCGCTTAAACTGGAATCTGTTCCAGACTGGATAGCCATTGTTGGAAGTGGTTACATTGGGCTTGAATTCAGTGATGTGTATACCGCACTTGGAAGTGAGGTGTGAAATTTGGTTTTCTATAGCACCTCACATCTAGAGTATTGTTGTTATAATGCCACATTGAAAGCCTTTATGGTTAGAATAAGAGAGACTTCCCTTGTGCTGCTGCTGCTTCTTCTTTCTCTTTTCTTTCTTCTTCTCGCTGGAAGGCTTCGATGACCCTGATCTTCTCAAACTTAACAATCCCACATTATCCTGGGAAAATCTTCCCTAACCCGTGATTGCTGATCTTAAGTCAAATATTTAAATAAAAATCTATGAACAATTCTATCTTACACATATAACCATGGTAAATTGCATGTGCCTAAGACTTCATGCTCATCAGAGTTAATAAACTGCGCAGGTTACATTTATTGAAGCTTTGGATCAACTCATGCCGGGCTTTGATCCCGAGATTGGAAAATTAGCTCAGCGAGTTCTCATCAATCCTCGCAAGATTGATTCTTACACTGGTGTATTTGCCAGCAAGGTGTTTAAATATCACATTTTTATACATCTGAACAAATAAACCAACATAGATATCCAGTACATTTTTCAATTTTTGTAAATTTAACCCCATGTACAGATCACTCCAGCAAAGGATGGAAAACCAGTACAGATAGAGCTCATAGATGCTAAGACAAAGGAGCCAAAGGATACGTTGGAGGTAAGTTTCAGAAATCTTTCTCCAGAGAAGATTTAGGCTCAGAAATCTTACATCATACTATTCCCCTCTGCTTAGTTATAGTTTAAGCATCTGAAAAAAGAGATACAATTATGCACAGTTACAGGTGAAGTCATGCATCCAGAGCTTCATTCCTGAGTTTAAGAGTCCCATCCTTATCTCTAATGGTTTCTGGGTGTTATCACACATGGACGGGTTGCACTGCATTACTGTTGCTGCATACCAAAACTTGTCTACTTCATTGAAGTTTGCTCCATTAGCTACTACTTTAAACGCACTTGGAACCTTACTTATATAATGGGCTGCATGGTTCCCTGCAGGTCGATGCCGCTCTTATTGCAACTGGGAGGGCACCATTCACTAAAGGACTTGGTTTGGAAAATGTTAGTTTTCGGCATGATATTGTAAAGCTCATTATGCAAATCAATTTTATAATTCAGTGCCAATTCGTCAAATAAATTGACTTTTGTGCAGATTAACGTACAAACACAACGTGGATTTGTCCCTGTTGATGAGCGCATGAGAGTAATTGATGCAAATGGGAAGTTGGTGCGTCTGCAGTTCTTTCTCTTATTTGGGATGCTCTCAAGCGTTTATTTATCTGAAAGTTTGTGCCTTTCACTGACCCAAAGTTCTGATTATTAGGTTCCTCATTTGTATTGCATTGGTGATGCTAACGGAAAAATGATGCTTGCCCATGCAGCAAGTGCCCAAGGAATCTCTGGTAATGAACTTCATATGGATTTCAACAATTTGATATTTCGTAATGTTTTGTAGTCCATTAACTTTCAAAATTGGATTTAGTTGTTGAGCAAGTTACTGGGAAGGACCATGTGTTGAATCATCTGAGTATCCCAGCAGCTTGTTTTACTCATCCTGAAATCAGTATGGTTGGATTGACAGAGGTATATCTTCTCATCTGGAACTCTTCCTTTATACGATGCCGACTTTCTCTTTCTTCCGACTCCCAACAATTTATAAAGTCTTCCTTTTTCCCTTTCTCACCATTTCCTGCAAATGGAGAATATGGATGTAAACTGCATAGCTACTTCAGAAAATAACTTCACTTTAAGATTAACATGTCATGGTTCATCTAGTTCCTTTAAGTATAGCTGCGGGTAACTATTTTGTTCTTTGGATTACTTGCGAAAACAATTATTAGGTAACGATAACTTGTTTTTAGAGAGAAGGGTTTCATAAGTGATTCCTCGTGTTCATTTACAGTCCCTCCATATGGTTAAAGGACTGGAAGGTTTACACATGATAGTGGTAGAAGGATACAATGCATAGTTTATTCTAGACTTCTGCAAAAGAAAATAGATTTCTTCTGGGTAGGTTTCAGTTAAAGATTTTGCCTCAAAGTAAAAGAGTTCTTAGAAAACAAAGATGAATTTTTCTTTTAAAAAACAAGTGTAGCTTATTTGCTTACAGGTAAGGTCTCTGGTTATTTATTTTTTATCTGGTGCTAATTGTCTTCAATTTTCAGCCGCAAGCAAGAGAAAAAGCTCAGAAGGAAGGATTTGAAGTAAGCGTCACAAAGACAAGTTTCAAAGCAAACACAAAGGCTCTTGCTGAAAATGAAGGGGAAGGAATGGCCAAGGTAATGCATAATTCATAATGAGTTGGTGTGATGTTAGTTCACCTGATTGATTGGTTGTGCTCTCAATCCCTTAAGTAATGACTGCTGAATTAAGTCGTTCAGGGAGCATTTGAAGAAGTAAACATATATTCATATAAGATGATACACTTTTAAAGTAACACCTATATAAAGTAATTTTGCACCCCATCCAGGCCGGTTGCATGAAAGTACCAAGAAAAAGACAACAAAAGAAAAGAAATTATCTTAACTCTACATGAAAGTACCCAATATATATATTGCTGCCTGTGTTGTCTTCTGACCGCAAGTCTGGATCTTTTCGTGTACTTCCCTTTTCCTTTTAAATGATACACAATTTTGTATGCATACTGAATCTATTTTCTTGTGCAGTTGATATACAGACCTGACAATGGCGAGATCCTTGGGGTTCACATTTTTGGATTGCATGCTGCAGATCTCATACATGAAGCATCTAATGCAATAGCCATGGGAACACGTATACAGGTACATTTTCCTTCAATATGCACATGCTATTGCATACAAATACATTTTAAACAAAATCCTTCAGGTAGATTACAAACTTTGTAAACCTGGCAAGCCAGAAAATGTCTTGTATGATACTAAATTATTCTTTTCCACTATAAATTATTTAAAATCAGATAAGACTTGTGAGCATCCCATTCGAAAAGTAACCACTTGCTCCCAAAAAAAGATTGCATATTTAAATCTTAAAAGAGGGTAACAGCACTCAGTGGTATAAAATAGATTAATCGCTGGTTGAATTGTGCAAGCTCATTAAAATGCTCAATAATTTTCTTTAAAGACTTCTTAATTTTTCATGTTATACAAATTTCCTTAGTTGTGTTTGAGCTTTCCTGCATGATTTTATTTTGTTCCTACTGCACTGAAATTAAATCAAATTATAGTTCAGTTTGGTAATGATCTCACCAGATTCTCAATCTCAATTCAAATAATCTCCTTTTACTTTGAGATGCTTATTATTTGTTGCTACTCTTGCACTCTACAGGACATAAAATTTGCAGTGCACGCACATCCAACCTTGTCTGAAGTCCTAGATGAACTCTTTAAATCAGCAAAGGTAACTTATTGGTACTTTAATTAATTTCCGAATAAGTACATTACCGACATAACCCAATCACATCTTCCCCTATACCGTACAAAGTAAAAGAAAAGGTCATTTCTTATTGCCGACTTCAGTAGTCATGCTAAGGACTATTTTGAGTTTTCTGCTTGCTGTGTGTGGCTCATCAAGTCCATCTGTAGCTAAACAACAAGTTACTAGGCTGTGCTGGTGTCTTGTTAGGCAATTAAAGATGAGACTGCAAAGTGCTAGCCAGAATCCCTCATGCACCTGCATGTATAAACTGCAGGTAAAGACGAAACCATCCTTAGCTCCTGAACCGAAGTACCCTCTCATTTTACAATGGTACACTAGGTGACCTGTTTCGCTCAAATAATATGCTTGAACAGAGACATCGTCTCAACTGCTTGCCGGTGCATTGTCATGTTAAGATCAAACTCACGTTTATTATATCCACTAAAGAAAGTTACATACTTCCATGTTCTTTCTTACTGCAGGTTAAAGTTAGCACATCTAGTGCAGTTGCTGAGCCAGTCCCGGTTTAGGCTTCCTGGAGTATTGTAAGTTTTCGGACAATGTCATTTGATTCAGCCTCACAGCTCCCCATTTCTGGAGAGGAAACACCCGATGGAATCTCTTAATCAGTACTTGCTGTTGCTCTCCGTTTACTGATATTTAGTCAACAAGTTTGTGTAGCAAGGTGCCGTGTTTTTTAAACTTATGGACTCGTATACGAACAATTTTATTCGACTTTTTTGGTTCTCTAGGAGTCCAATTTTGTCAACGTCAGCCATCATCAGTTTGTTGTATGAATTTGTTGAACCTGAAATAAATTGTGAAAGGTTTTAGCATGAGTTTAAAATTTCAGTCTTCATAGAGTGCATTATGTTAAAATGATGAACGTAATGCGGACAGAATGGTTGTGATGTGGTTTAATTGAAGCCAATTATCATGTAAATAAACTTATGCTACATTTAGATTGAGGAAAGAATTTGGGAAAAGGATTTCGAATGAATTAATATTTGAAGAATTTGAAAATTTATAGAAGGATTAGAAATATATGAATTTAAAATTATCTAAATAAATCTTTATAGGTGATTGTTTATGAGTTTGTAAGTGCAATTATACTTATTATTGCAATGTAATTGTTATATGATTTACGGACTATAAAACAAAAAATAACCTATATTTTCGGCTGTTCATAAGTGAGTAATAAAATTAATTTTCTTATACTTTTAATTAATATACTTTCATATATAAATGTATTTATTGTAAGTACAAGTAAATATTTAACAATGTATATACTATATATTAATATTGATGTGGGGAAAAATGGTGCTTGGGTTCAATTGGAGTACAAAGTAATGAGATAAAGCGATAACAATTAGGAGGGCATAAATTGGTGAAAATTGAGAGTGAAATTACTCATCTCTTGTTTACAAGTGAGTGTGGAACTTCAAGTAAAAAAGTAAAGATGTTATTCTAGCTAAAGTTAATTTTTTCCACTAAGAGAGTTTTCAATTTATAGTCAACCTCAGCGGGTTGGATGAGATTGAATCCCCATGAATTTAGTGGAAGGTTATCTCTTGGTGGTTGGAGACTCGTGATTCTTGGGGGCGGTTGGAGTCCCTAGATTTTAAGGTCCGAAGGTTACTTTCTGTTGAAGGCGCCACATGTTTTTGTTGAGGGGTTGGTCCTTATTTGTTTCTATGGGGTGTGGCCTTAGAGGTTGTACGTGGATGCTCTTTGGCTACCTGTGGACGCTACGTGATATGGATTTATATGTGGCTAGGGATTCCAAGATCCTAAACTTCTATGTGGGTTTGTAGGGCCCTCTTAGATCTGCGTCGTTTGGACCTCTTTGGATCTATTTACTTTCTAGGAGCACTTCTACTCAATTTGGCTTTTTTGGGGTACCCTGTGCCCTTATCTAGACTGGGCCTTTTGGGGTACCTTGAGTCTTGCGTTTTCTTGTGATTTCTTTTTTTCTTTCAGGTAGTTTGGGCTTTTTTGGTCGAGCTCATTTTCATGACATCAAATATCTACTCTATGTTTGGAATAAGTATGTATTTATGTGAATAATAAATATTTACTATGTATCTAAATATAAAAAAGCATCCAAAACAAATGTATATTAATTAATTTAGTATTCAAAAGTAGTATTTCTTATGTAATTGGAATTTTATGCACTAATTTCGTAAATAATGTTTCATAATAATTTATCAAATACATTTACAAATTTTGATCCAAAATCCATTTCTTATTTCTTTGACGTGCCCAATTTACGAATAGTAATATAAAATCATTTTCTTTCTTCCTTCATTTTATTCTTAACATCCCTTTCAAATATACTTGTTCTTACCAAAGATCCCTTTGATTTAAATCTATCTTCCATTTATTTTAGAGATGTTACAAAATAAAGTTTTATTTCTATTAAAATAGTTCACAATTACCATATTATTAAACTAATTACATGACAATAATTTTTTCTTCAGTCACTTTTAAGAATAAAAATTATAAATATACATAAAATTTTAACTTTTAATTCTCGAAGTCTCATGTAAAAGACTCTTTAAGTTGGAGTCTTTAGCCCCATTTGGTCCTGCAATCTGAGCAGTTTAAACTTGTGTTTTGAATATAAACACAATTTCTTGTGATGTTTAGGGAATGTTTGTAAATGCTAAAAATAAACAATTATTAACTTATTGTTAAAAATAAATTGAAGAGAATATTTTTGTTATTGTGTTGTTTTGGGGATGTTTGCAAATGCGGAACACAAATACTTATTATCTTATGCTGAAAATAGTATTTTTATTTTACAACTTATGTTTTTTAATAGTTTAAATTAAGTTGATTTAAACAAAAAGTTATGTACAGTTTCATATAAATTTCTGCAATGTATTGGTAAAGCTGTAAATATGAAATTGTTTTTGCAAATACTCCAACTTCAAACTTTCACTTCTTAACTTTTGTTTCTGAATATTTTCAATTTTTTTGTCGCTTAGCTTACAACTTTCTCTATAATTTATTTCCACCACTAAAGTAAGAGTTATTACAAACACACAATTAGCCCTCTTTTTGATAATTATTATTATATAAATAATGTTTGGATAAGACTAATATCTACAAATTTTAATCCAACTTAAATACTCTTTTACCTCATTATTCATTATTGCCCTTGCATAACTCTTTAATTATTTCATAATTTTAAAAATAATTGTAAGATTTAATTACACTCAACATTCATATAATTAATTAGATAAATTCAAAAATAATATTTATTTTTGGGATAATTTTACTCCCCTCCCCTGAGGTTTGGTGTAATTACACGTAGACTTTCAGTAGTTTGAGAAGTTACATCTAGTACCCCTCAGGTTTGCTTATGTATAACAAATAAGTCTTTCTATTAGTCAAAATTCATTGAATTTAGCCAAAAAAAAATTGAATTAAAAGTGATATTTGTCATTGATTGACTTATTACTGACTTATTCTAGGCCAAACGAATCTTTTTACACACAAACTACCCTTATATATCGTCACACTTTAATGCATGAGGGGAGGTATATCTTCACCATTATAAGGGTAATTTAATAAAAGATTTGTTTAGTTTGCATTAAGTCATTAATAAGTCAATCGATGGTAAATATCGATTTTCATTCAGTTTTTTTATTACTTTCAATAAATTCGGTGAATTTTAACTAACGAATGAACTTATTTTTTAAACAGAAGCAAATATAATAGGTACTAAATATAATTTTTCAAATCATAGAGAATTTACGTATAATTATATTAAATTTTAAGGAGATGAAAGTTTAATTATCCCTTTATTTTTTAAATTGCTGGGGCCAAATTTCAGACTAATCGGCCTAGACATAGCCATCATGGTTTAAGACAATTAACATAAATTGAAGAATTATGAGGATTTTTATGGATGTTTTAACTAACAAAGCGGCGCTCACCCAGAATTAATTAAAAAGACTACATTTTCTCTCTCTAGGGTTCGGTATTTTTATTTATATCCGCGCACAACGCATTTTTCTCTCTCCCAAGAAAAAAAAATTTGAATTAAAAGCGGCAGAAAAAGCTAAGAACTCACCCAAACAGCGTTCGCGATTCGAGGCGTTGAGCCAATCGAGAGATTGCGAACCGCACAGCGTTTCGTAGATCGATCGATCCATTTGGTGAATCCTTCGGATCGGAGGCGGATTACGCGTTTTCGATCAACAGCTGAGTGTATCGATACAGGTAGTTGCTGGGAAACGAGATCGGAAGATGTTCTTGTTGGATTGGTTCTATGGAGTGCTCGCATCGCTCGGCCTGTGGCAGAAGGAGGCGAAGATTCTGTTTTTAGGGCTTGATAATGCCGGCAAGACCACCCTCCTTCATATGCTCAAAGACGAGGTCTCAATCCTTTTGCTTCTGATTTTATTTGCTTGTTTTATGTTTATGGTATTTGTTGTTTTGTATCTTTGCGCTGGGAATTGGAATGAATCTCGTTGGGTATATCTATCAGGTTCGTGTTTGAGATATATTTTACAAACTCAGTGATTTAGGTAAATAATAGGAATGGGTGATCAGACTTTTATTTATGATAACTTTACGAAAGGAATGTTTATAGGTACATCTGATTCTGTTACATTTAGTGGGGGTGGAAATATTGACATATATTTTCATTTTATGTATAATGCAATAACCCAACTGAGGTTTCATTCGTGTCATGCTGTTTCAGTGTTGTAATGGGATTGGCATCAATTGATAAGTTTGAGAACAGTCTTCTAATTATACTCTATGTTCTTGATTCAGTTTAATCCAATTTAAAGAGGTGTGATTGGTTTAGTAATTTTGTTCAGTCTTAGACAGTAAATGCTATTGGTTTGTCTTCTGTCATGTCTATTCCATCTTTAAACTTTTCAGATCCCCACATGAATTTTATTCAAGTTGAGAAAATTGGAAGATTGAGTACTGTATGGGTGAGGTTTGAAGTGAATCTGAGATTGTTAATGTGTTGAAAATGAGCAGAGATTGGTTCAGCACCAGCCAACTCAGCATCCGACTTCAGAGGAGCTGAGTATTGGGAAAATCAAGTTCAAGGCTTTTGATTTGGGAGGCCATCAGATTGCCCGCAGAGTTTGGAAAGATTATTATGCCAAGGTATAATCTTTGTCAAACTTTTAGCCATTAACTGCCCCACTTATTAATGTTATAACGACTTCCTGTCATCTTTTAGTACGCGAGTTTACTTTGTGGCTTGAGATTGATGTTTTGGGCCCATTGTGTGTAGATCCTTGTTTTGCCACAATATGTGATCTCCTGCTACCGTTCTTGATTTTTATCTTTGCCTTCTAATTGTATACTCCTCTGGAAGTGCTTTTTTTACAGCACAGAGAATCTCAGGTGCAGTTAATCTGAGATGATGGCAAGTTGATTCTCAATTCTCTTACCAAGGTTTATGCTAGTCTGAAAATATTTTGTCACTGGACAAAGTTAGCATCTGTGTGATGTTCTGATGTTGAAACATTTATAGTATGATAGAAACTATATTTACTGATTTGGTACTTCTTATTTCTCTCAACTGATTTCTGATATTGCCATCTTATGTTCAGTTCTTTTGTCATCCATTTCCCATGTCTGAAAATCTTGTTATGATAGAAACTTTTGTTGTCTATGACTCTTTGATGTTTAACTGCTAGATATCTGTTCTATTGCTTTCATAGACTGAGCTAGAAAATGTGTGTTCTTTCTCCTGTCCCGCGGAGCAGTTAAACTTTTTTATTCTACTGATCATTTGTATATAAAGAAGAATATAGTGGAGAAAAGGCTTGCCTTGTTTCTCTGAACTGTTAGTTCCCTTGTCCTTAAGCGAGTCCTACGATAAGGTTATTTTTATCTATATATGCATGGGATATGCTGCTGAAATGAGCCTTCATAATCCCAAATAAACCGTTTGCATGTTTATTTGATTCATGGGAGGCCTAAATAAAAAATGGGAGTTCGCTGAAAACACCCTTTTTTCCTCTTGAGGTGTTTCAATAGTACCTCACCAGATACCACATTTGATAATATTTATTCATGAGTTGGTTGCTAAAATTATTCTTTTATTTGGCATGGATGAGTTGGTTGCTAAAATTAGAGTAGTTGATACCACCCTTTTATTCTTTAATATTTTCTTTTTCTCTGGTATGGATGAGTTGGTTGCTAAAATTAGAGTAGTTGATAAAATTCATGAGAGCTTTTATTTGGAATGGCCTTTTGATGTTGATGTGGTGACAGTCGTAAGAACTTTCTCTATTGTTCTTTTTCGACATCAATTGCTCGAGCTGTAGGTCTGTGCCGAGATTAAAACACGAGAGAGAACCTGAAGTTTTTACTAGTAGTCTGCAATTATATATGCAGAAAGTGTCACGTTTTCACTTAAAAGAGGTTCCTGTTGAATAGGTACACCTGCTGCACTTTTACCATCCCGATAAACCAAAAATCGGCCCATAACATTACAATACAGTAACTGAAAAAAGCGAAATTGAAGAAGAGTAATTGGAGAAAAGCCGCTCCACCTTTTGTCTTTCTCCATGTGCTCTAAAGTTCAAACACCTACCTACTAGTGGTTGAAACACTGATTTCCCATTTTTACTCTACTTAGTGTATTCCACATATATAGCTTTCCTGGCTGGTTCAGACTAGTAGTATTACCATAGAATGGAATGTAATTGTCACTACATGAGAATTTTGTATAGGTACGTGGTTTCTAATGCTTTTGCTATTTCTTGGTTCCGAAGGTGGACGCTGTTGTTTACTTAGTGGATGCATATGACAAGGAGAGGTTTGCAGAGTCGAAGAAAGAGCTCGATGCTCTCCTCTCCGACGAGTCGTTGGCCACTGTTCCATTCCTGATACTGGGCAACAAGATCGATATCCCTTACGCTGCATCTGAAGACGAGCTGCGTTACCACTTGGGTTTGATGGGCATGACTACTGGGAAGGGGAAGGTCAACTTGGCGGATTCAAATGTGCGTCCGATCGAGGTGTTCATGTGCAGCATTGTCCGCAAGATGGGTTATGGAGATGGCTTCAAATGGGTCTCTCAATACATCAAGTAGAGAGCAATACATTTTTAGACTTTTTTGGATTCAGATTTTAGGTTTTACTGAACATTCAATTGCTACTTTTTGTCTGTTTGAAAGTATTGTTGGATAAATTTCTGTTATTCCAATTCTCAATGAAGTCATATGGAATTTTTGATTCATTTGTTTTTCAGTGTCTGTCACCAGATAGATATTGGGATATATGAAGACCATCATAGCTGGGTGTATCCTTTTGGGTTGTCATCTGCTTTTTATGTGATTTATTTCACTCTTCTGCTTGATATCTATAAGCATGGGAAAAGTTAAATGTTTGGTGTTACTTTTGAATAATTTATTACCAATGGATTTATTTTCATTTAATGCTTTCTACATAATTAATTTTGTAAATGTTGTGGATTGTCAAAAGTAAGTGATTATATTTTTTATTGTCAAATACTTTTAAAATGGAAAGTGATTATAGAAATTGGTTAAGCAGCGTTCTTGTCAATGTTGTCATCATAATTGAGTTTCAGAAGTGATTTTGAGAGTTTAAATCACTTGACCGAACTTATATTACTACTTTATTTTAAGTCTAAACTGTTTTCATATTCTGCTTAATTTACATATGACGGTGTATAGAATTCATATTATTTGGTTAAACATATATGGTGTACGTATTGAATGAAATACAATCTTCAACACAACTTGAATACAATTATAAAATACTGAATTTAAAAAATATATATACATATTTTATAATATTGAACTTTAAAATACTCAAAATTGTTCTAAAATAATTCTTTCATCTTATTACAATTTAAAATCATATCTATTTATGACTTGATAATCTTAAGCAACTGTTAAGCAAAAGGGGATGTAGCTCAGATGGTAGAGCGCTCGCTTAGCATGCGAGAGGTACGGCGATCGATACCCCGCATCTCCAACTTCAGTCTCTCCTTTGTTTTTTACCATTTTGGGAGAAGCCCCAACAAAAACATTTCTTGATTTGATAAATACATCAACTTTGATATATAAATTTCTGGAAAATTACTTTTTTTTTTTTTTCCCCATATTTTAGGGCCTTTTTTGATTTGACCTCATTTGTCTCACATTTAGTCCTATTTGTTCAAAAAAAAATTCAAATTTGGTCCCAAACAGCATTTTTTGTCAAATTGTTAACGAAGCCGTCAAGTCTGTTATTGGAGCAAGACCCTGCGACTGTTGACGTCTCCATTAACAATTTAATGAAAAGTGCCGTTTGGGACCAAATTTGAGAAAAAATTGAATGAATGAGACTAAATGTGAGACAAAAGCAACAAACGGGATCAAATCAAAAAAGATCCTAAAATATGAGACCAAAAATAAAATTTTCCCTATAAATTTCCAAGCCACCTAATCTCATCACTCTCAACATTTAACACAACCCTTACATGATAAACTAACTTAAACGAGACGTAAATCTTGTACATATTTTTCCGTACATACGTTAAACAAAATAAATGGTATTATATCAACGTGTGTGTACTATATGCATCTTACTTTAAAATTAGGATTAAATGAATTTTTGCCCTATAACTATATCCCATTCTCATTTTAGTTCTTTATCATTTTAAAATTTCAAAAAGGTCCTATATCTTTTTAATTGTCACAATTTTGGTCATACTTTCGCTGAAAGTTTTTCAAAGTTATCGAAAATTTCTAACATGACATTTTAAATTGGGAAAAGTGTTTTTATTGGTTGATTTATGCATGACATGACAATTGCATGACTTTAATTATAGAAAAGAATGTTGATGTGGCATTACTTAAAAACAAAATTATTTTTTCTTATTTTTTTAAAAATAATAATAATATTTTTTCCTCCAATTATATATTATTAAATAATTAAATATTATTGTAATTTAAATATATTGATAAATTATATTATTAAATATTATACAAAAATGAATAAATATTATTAATAATATTCATCATTATACGTATGTTAAAGTGAAAAAATATTTTAATTATTTATATTTAAAAAAAATAAATTGTTTTACTTATTTTTTTAAAAATGAAATAATATTTATATAATTATATATATATAATTAATATATATATATATATATATATATATATCATCGCTGTCAAAACTCTAGGCGACGGCAGTTGTCGCCTTAAGAGGAAAAGGAGCGTCGCCATCACCAAGGCTGACCGATAACGACACCTGTTTCCTGTGATGTCGCCCAAGTTGGGGGATGACGACGCCCTTCCTTTTCTAGGCGATCCCGATTGGCCTGATCTAGGGCAAGTCACCGTTGCCCAAATCTAGGTCAAGTCGCAGTGGCCCAGATCGTGGGCGACAGTGCCGCCCCCTTTCCCTCTTTGGGCGATAGTTGCCGTCGTCCAAACGTTTGTCGACGACGGCGCGACGAGGTGACGGTGGCTGCCGCCATATGTATGTATATATTTAATTGTGTATATATATTACAAAACTCATTTCCCTCAAATTATATAATATAATTATGTAATTTAACCCCCAATCCATGTCATTTGGGTGAAATGGCTAATAATGTTACCTTAATTTTTTTTAATAACTAACCTTAATATATTTTTTTAATAATTAAAGTCATGCAATTGTCATGTCATGCCACTATAAGAAATATAACATTTAACATGACTAATATGGTTAATACTAAATAGTCATAGCAAATAGTCATTAATCACGGCCACACAATGATTGTCGACCATGATTTTTGCGAGGGTGACTAAAACATTTGACATGGCTAAAAAAACAATGGCGAATGCTTTTACCATGGCTCTTAGCCGTGTCAAATAAGTTTTTCATGGTGGAAAAGTTAATTTTTGTATCGATTTTATTTAACCATAGTCAATAATAGTTATTTAACACGATTTTTAGGCATAGTCATTAAAAATGTAGCCAATAATGATATTTTTTCTAGTGTGCATAATGAAGCAATAAAAACACTTCCCCCAATTTAAGATGCCACGTACATCAAAAATTACGGACGACTTTGAAGAAATTTTGGCGAATGGTGGATCAATATTGTGACAATTAAAAAGTTACGTACAACACCTTTTGAAACCCTAGAAGGATAATAACTATAATGAGAACGAAATATAGTTACTGGATCAAAAATACCTTTAATCCTTCAAATTATAATTTAATTTCATTGTACTTTTTAACTTCTAAAAAAATACGTATCAATCACATATTGGTACGCAAGTGGTGATAGAAGATCATCTTCATTATTTTTGGTAGATTCATTAATTTTCTGTCTTCATGTGTTTGGTTTCTAACATACAGCAACCAGACATATATCTGAACATATAAACCATTACATTCATACAACTTACTCGAGATTCAATCTCGAAGTCCTCGACTTGGAACGTTTCAGACCGATCCTGAGGAGTTGGTTTTATACCCACCAATTTATGCGCAACTCAACTCAATGGGTTTAACCAATTAGTCTGTGGGCATTTGTTGTGACATTGAAACGCCATTCAATGTAAATAATAAGCACAACAAACACATTTTGTCAGTGATGAATACTTACTTTATTCATCAGTATAATATTACTTTGATAAAGATCGACGAATAGTTCCCAGAACAGCCAATCTAATTGACTTTCTGGTCACCTATTCTAACAATCTACCACTTGACCACAAAGCCAATTACCCATGTTGCTCAGAGCATTCTGAGCATGAGCAATCTACGATACCGGCTCGGTCTCGTGGGTCTACTATATTTCTCTGCTGAAGTGACACATACACAACCACAACATATTTATATATATAGGAAATTCTAGCATAGACGATCATGTGTCCAGACCTGGACTAATTATATAGTAAGTGAATATTAATATACAGTTCAGAGAGATTGAATAATGACACGACAAGTATATTACACTTGCTATACAGGTGATCAGTTCGACCTGGCCGTGACGCCCGGTTTGAACTTATCAGTAGGCATGTCTGCGTATCCAATTCCTCGTCGCGTAGTGGGGAAGATCATGAACAAGAAACTGGAGAAAACCCCAGCTGCCAGAGGCAAATTCACCACCAACACATCCAAATCCGCTGCAAAGAAACAGCTCTGGACATCGCTGTCGCTCAGAGCAAACGCCAAGAACACGAACAACGACACGAACGCATGAACAAAGTCTATCAAACTTATCCTGAATTTGGACAAATCCATCCTCGTACTACCGTTGTTCATCTCTTCGTCTTCATGATCACTACTCTCCAGCATTTGTTGATCATGGCTGCTGCTGCTACTGTTGAAGATGTAGAGTCCCTTGAAGGTGGCAATCCCATAGTAGAGTTTCCCATTGTTGTCCGTGAAGCTGTCGGTGAATGACGAGAAGAAGCAAATAACTGCGCAGAAGGCTAAGAGGCTTGTCGTCAGGCATTTGTTGGATAATTGACACATACCCTGATTGGAAAACGAAGGGATTAGGGTCCGGAAGGCGAGGACTGTGCCCGTCGGGAGGAGGTTTGCTAGGTTGGCCGCGCTGGCTAACGTTTTATGGACCGGGTGAGCGGAGGAAGTGGTGGGGTCGACGTTCTTTGGCCGACGTGGCGGCGGCGGTGGTGGTGGTGGTGATTGTTCAAGAGCCATGATGGTGGTGGTGGTGGGAGGATTGAGTTTCATGGTTTGGTTAGTTATAGGATTCTTGTCTTGTTTTTGGTTAGTTTGATGATGTTTTATAGAGAGATGTTTTGGAGAAATTGAGAGTTGTTTGAGTTTGGGTTTAAGATATGTAAGAATACACACAATGAACATGTGATATAAGCCTCTTTTTTGAGAGGTTATGACGTTAGGGTTAGGGGGGTTTTGGGCTCCTAATTTGTGTATGCTAAACAAGGCATCTCTGATGTCACTTTGCTTGGCCTTGCTTGTAATAATAAATAACCAATTGATGATCAAATTAGCATATTGACTACGTAATTCTTTATCGTTTAATTATCAAGATTGTATTTTAATGAGTTAATTTTAAGTCAGTTAGGATCGGGTTTGGTCAAATATGAAGAAATTACACGGCAAGTATAATAGGATTAAATGTATTTTTGGTCCTATAACTTAGGTCATTTGGCATTTCGTTCTTTAACTTTTTAAGGTAGCATTTTACTCCTGCATCTTTTTAATTTTTACAATTTTTGTCCTTTTGTTCGCCGGAGTTCACCTCCGCCGGCGAGAAGGATCCGACAAAAGAAGAACTGAAATCGCGAAAATTATTAAAAAATGTAGGACCAAAATGCTGCTCTAGAAAGTTAAAGGACAAAAATACTGACAGAAATGGGTCAATAGGAACAAAAGCCTCAATTTTAAAATATCACGTTAGAGGCACATGCATTTTTCAGGCGAAAAGGGTGAACTCCGGCGAAAAAATGACTAAAATTACGAAAACTAGAAAAATATAGGACCAAAATGCTACCCTAGAAAGTTAAAGGACGAAAACATCAAATGACTTAAGTTACGGGACCAAAAATACATTTAAGCCAGGGTAATATGCATGATGTGTGGTTAGTGTGTATAATTTAATAAAAGTGACTAATCACAAGACACGTATGTATTATACTTTTCATGCATGTGGTTCGAAGCAAGCAGATTTGATCTGGATAAGAATTCTCCTGTTCAAATTGATAAAAACACTATGGTTCTATTTCTTGGGAGCTTCTCACCACTCTTTTTTCTGGAATTCATGAACATATATAAAATTATACTTTTAGTACTTATAAAGGTGGTTATACAAAATTCACCCCACACTTTATAGATCTTTTCAAAATATCCCAAAATTTAAAAAATCACGCAAATTAAATAGTTCCAGAACCCCAATTGGTTTGTTAGTTTTCTAACAGAAATATCACAGGGTAATTAATATCAAAAAATATTGAAGGAAACTGTAGAGATTAAGTTGCATTTTTAACCCCACATGATTAGGGTTTGACAATTTTAGGGAAAACTGCATTTTATGTCTCGTAACTTACATCGTTTATGATTTTGGTCCCATTAATTTTTCACGTGGCAATTTTAGTGTTATAAGTCCACAAACGTTGCAATTTGAGTCCCATTGACGAAATTCGTAAAAATTTTAACGGAAGAAGCACGTGCATGGGATTAAAATTGCAACGTTTGTGGACTTATGGGACTAAAATTGCAACGTTTATGGACTTATAGGACTAAAATTGCAACGTTTCATTAGATGTGACTTATGGACTTAACGGAGCATGTTCCATGCACGTGCTCCTTCCGTTAAAATTTTAACGGATTTTGTCAATGGGACTAAAATTGCAACGTTTGTGGACTTATGGGACCAAATTGCTACGTCAAAAATTAATGGGACCAAAATCGCAAACAGTGTAAGTTATGGAACGTAAAATGCAATTTTCCCGACAATTTTACTCCCAAAATTTACAAATTTTCTCTTTTTTTTTGTAAATTATCCCAATTTGCAATTTTTTTGATCCCAAACATTTTCTTTACAATTAATTCGGGTCGGAGATCAAGATCGTTCCGAGGGCAGTTCGAATCGGATGTTTTGGGACCTAAGAAGAAAAAGAAATCATTAGGCTCGCTGAGTAGTCCCCATCAAAGACCCTCCGATGTTTAAATTAGTTCATTGAGATTGAAAACAAATATTAAATGCTGGTTTAAATAAATAAATGGCGTACCATTACCCAAAATAATCGTGAGGTATTTATAGGCCCAAATCTCTATACTTGTACAGGTTCATGTAGCGTAATCCCGAACTCCCAAGTACAGAGATATCGAATGGCTTCAATTCTGGGTTCTCGGGTCGGGACGGATCGGGCGCAGCCCCACCTTAGTGAGAAATACATAAATCTTGATCCTGAATGGATATTTTTACTTTTACGAGGGTATTTTGATCTTCTTAACATTAAGTCTAATATATCCTTATCAACAACTATGATGAGATATAGGGTTCTCAATGTTATCTCAAATCTCTTATGTTAGAGCTAATTTGCATAGGATGAGTTTTGGAATGACTTTTGACCTCTGCATCTGCATGGCACACAATTTAAAGTAACACTATCGATGATAATATTAGTAGGCGATGTTTCACATTAAATACGATGCATTGAGATATTATCGAGCGATATAAAAAAAATGCTAATGCTAAAAGCTATAAAATTTAATAAAATTACAAAATCAAATACAATTAACATGAATTAAGATAGTATATATTAAGAAGTTTTAGAATAAAATTTAATAAAATATTATTCTCAAACTTGACGTTGTAACCAAAAAAAAAGTAGTTCATTAGCAATGGTAATAAGAAATTCATTATGTATACATGTAAATAGTGTATTAAGTAAATTATATAACAAAGAGTTTTCAAAATAGGAGTCTAATTTCCCTAATGTTCGTGTATAGCATTCATGATAATACAATATTATTGGATTAGGTTTTTTTCTCGATAATATCATAATACGGCTAGTAATATTATTATATATATCGATGTTCAATTGAAATTATGAAACTTATAAAAGCTGATTCAGATACGTATTGACCGATATTTTGAACTAGGTGATGGAGGATTGGTCTATCAATTGAAAGATTTTGTGGTCCATCTAAGTTGTAGCACCCCACCCCCACAAGATATTAGCTCAAACAACAACCATAAGTTTATGAAGGCTTAATTTAACACAAAATTCTAAGTAATTTAACAAAAATAAATGTACTTCTTAGGGGGGTTTAAGATTTTTTGGAAAATAATGAGAGAAATATATTAAATAATTAGAGTTGAGCTTCTCTAATTTTGTAATTATTGGAGTTATTAGATTCTTACATTATGCATTTTTATCTATTTTTGTCGGGTACCCAAAAGAGTTTTTGTTAATTTTCTTCTATTTGAGACAAAATCTCGAAAATGTTTTTAGTTTGGTATTAAATATTTGTAGGGTTAATTACACTTAGCCCCCTCTGAAAATGCATAATTATACTTTCTCCCAAAGAAGTTTTGAAATTACACTTACACCCCTCCAAAAATTCTTCATTTACACCTGATCTCCATATCGTTAAAGTTTGGACGGAAAATATTCACGTCAATAAAAATAATTACATAAAGTTTTAATTTTACATAAAGTTTTAATTTTACCTCTCATTTTATATTCTCGTGCAATAACTTTGTGCTTATAAGGGAAAAATGTAATAATATTGACCTCACTCCATATATGTACATTGTATTTATCCCCTTATAAGTACAAAAATATACATGAGAATGTTAAATAATGGACAAAATTGAAAGTTTATGTAATTACTTTTGTTGACATGAAAATTTTCCATCCAAACTCTAACAGATGGGGGTCTGATGTAAACAGAGAATTTTCGGAGAGGGTGTAAGTGTAATTTCAAAAAAAAAATTGGGGGGAAGTGTGATTACGCATTTTTATAGGGGGTCTGAGTGTAATTAACCCTATATTTGTATTAATTTCTAATATAACTAATTATTATAAATCTTTGTCTTAATTTTGACTTTTATTAGCAATACATCATATTTTTTCATGCAATCTAATGGTAACGTGTAAATGTTATTCTACATAATTACTAATATATTATATACATATAAAAGAACTCAAATTTTTAAAAAAATTGGACCATTTTAAAGTTGTTGTGAAGTAAGGGACTAAAATTTTTGCAAATTTTCCGCACCCTATGGGACTGAAATTCAATTTCACCCAAATATTTTCTCCTTCCAAAGTCCAAATGGACTGAAATACTATGCACGCGACTTTATTCGTTATCTATACTATATATATATATATATATATATATTATATTAATTATAATAAATTTAAAATGTATAATATTATTTTAGATGTGCGTAGAGACACCGTCCACGACGACTAGTAAAACTTTAAAGAGATTCGATTTCTGGACTAAACTTGATTTATTATTATTATATTTTGGAATTTTGGGATGTTTTAGAAGATCTCTTAGTAAATTTTACAATTTAACATATCTTATTCCTTGAAATTTTGGAAGTAACGACCATGTGATATCTAAGACCACCAGGAGGAAATTTACTATTGCCTATTAATTTTATTGTCAAGGACTAAACTGAGTGAATAAATAATTAGTATTAATTATGGTTAAATAAAAATTATTTGTAAAAATTTAGATTATCCACCATGGAAACTATTTTTGCTATGGTTATGAGTTATGACAAATATTTTAGCCATGACTTTTAACCGTGACAAATGTTTTAACCACACTTGGCAAAAATCACGACTAACATCGTTGTGTGACCGTTATTTTTAACCATGACAATTAGCCATTAAATATTATTTTTTTTTTTTCTAGTGACCTGACACCCGCCAAGTGCCACTAAGCCTCAAACCTTCCCCTGACGGACCCTGCTCCAGACCCGACGAACCTAACCTTCAAAATTCGATTAATTTTTTTTATTTTATTCAGTGAATCGAAATCATTTTCTAAAAAGTTAAATTATTATTTTATAAATATCTAATAACTTATATTATGTAAAAATGTTAATTATTTAACAAATATATGTATTAAATGAAAGTTAAAAATTTTAAATAAATTAAACATATTCATAAATCTTATATGTGAACCTACTCGACCGATCCATAAAATAAAAAGTCATTCCAAAATCCGAACTCCATAATTTGGACCCGAACCCACCCCATTCGAATTGTGTCCGAGGCTGGTCAACCATCCCCATAGAAAACTAACAAAATGGGAATTTGGGTAACCAAAATCGCATTTTTTTAAAATTCATGGATGTTTTTGGAAAAATGATAAAGTGCAAGGTCGAATTTGCACACCAATCTTTCTTATAGTATTAAAACTGCAATTTTATAACAATATTCAAACCTCAATTGTCATGCGGGAAAATTCTTGTCGAAATCAGGTTTAGTCGAACCAAGTCAATCACAGAACAAATGTGATACATTTGCTATATGGTTGGTCACTTTTCCTGAATTGTACACCAATCACACGATAAGTTTATTATCCTTACCATATGATTGGTTCAAAATTTGATCGAGTCGGGTCCGAACTAAAATCTTCCTTGTTCTGTGATCATCTATACTATTATAAAAGAAAATATTTTTGTCGTACCAATTTTTGAATGCTCCAATTTACCCTTTTTGAATTCATTCGATTTCCTTTTTAAAATGGCCATAATTGCAATTTCACTTTCTTTTAATCATTCCATAATAACCCACTACTTACATTTTTCTCAACCGACTCTACATTTTTCTCCTCACCAACTTTTTTCTTTTTTATTTATTCACACTACGATTGTTTTTTTCAACAAATTTCTTTTCTCTCTTTTATTTCCATATCACATTTATTTTTATATAGTGCTCACGGGGACCGCGTGCAACGAACACTAGTATTACTAAATCAAAACATAACCAAAACAACCGCCAAAAGAAAAGGAAAAAAAAACAAGAACACACACCACACAAAAGTAAATCAAACGTGTTTCTTTTCATATTCTTCCACACACATTCAAAAGCATAGAAATCAAATCACATATTGAAGAGCTTTTGCTTAATTTGCACACAGAAACAGATCAGTAAGTAAGATGGACAGTGATCCTCAGCAACGTCTCAACACCATCCATAACATGCTGACCCGCCGGAAACAGCTGACCGCACCTTCCGCAAACCCGCATGCATTCTTGAACTTCCCGGTGCCGCGGTCACCGACAGCATCTCGACATGGTGCTTTCCGATCTTGGTAAACTCCAAAGAAGTTGAGGCTGGTCTCCATACTCCCCTCCTTCCATCATGGCTGTAAACGCCAATCATCTGTGTCGACCCATCGGCGAGCTCGCCACGTAGACCCCTTGTTGCTTTGCCTAGTTGCTGTGACCCCAGCTCGGGGGCCGAGGTCAAGTAATCATCGATGACTGTGATTGTCCCGAAACCTAAGCCGAGGCCGTCGGGTCCCAGTTGTGCGGTGTTAATATTTTGACCGTTGTTATTGTTGTTGTTATTGTTTATCCCTTAAAAATCACAGCTCTGTAAGTGATTTATGATTTTAGAAACGTACTTATGAAATGAATAAAGAAATAAATAAATAGTACCTGCAAAAGCTGTCCCTATTAGGCCAGTGCCTAGTGGGACGCCACTGGGATTTATGGTTGGGATTGCGCCATTGGAGTTGGGAATGGCGACACCGTCTTTAGGGGGTAGGAAGCCAAGAGGGCGAGCAAACGGAACTTGGCCGCTGTAAGATGTTGCTAATAAGCCGGTGATGGGCCGCGCAGTTGGGCTGCTGCGCCTAGTATGTCGTGCATGTATAGCTCGAAAACCGGCACTTCTCCTGTTGCTGCTGCTGGAGGGTCAAGTGCAGCAGTCTTGGTTGCTGAATTGATGGCTGCAAATAAGATTGTTATGAGAATGAGAGCTGATGATTGGTTTGAACATTTTTGAGGCTGCTTTGGTGTATGTGAAATGGGATTGTTGTTGATTGATCTTTTTGGTAGATTGTAAGATTGATGGTTGTTTGATGTATGGCAAAGGTTAGAGAAATATATAGGAAGATGTGTAGTGTCATATAGCTATAATGTATGTGTTTGATGGAGTTGTTGATGTACTTAGTGAAGTTGTTATATGTAACTAAGATGTTGATGAGTTGTGATGAACTTGGGAGTTGTTATGTGGAAAGTGCAAGCTTGAGAGAGTTTTCTTGGCAAGTTTAGGTTTGATTAGATGAAGAATTTAACCCATAATTCATTGGATCATGTGGATACGTAAAAATTCTCAGGCAAATTGCATTTTTGGTCCATAGAATATAGGGTGTTGCACTCTTGGTCTCCCATTTTACGAGATTAGCATTTTTTGTCCCATATGATTAAAACACGCAGATGTCCAAAAACCTAACAAATTTGGTCCCATGGGATTAGTGCATGGATTACATCTACAACGCTTTCTAATCCTGTGGGACAAAAAATGTTAACCCCGAAGTGCAGAACCAAAAAATGCAAATCCTTTTGGTCCTATGCGATTAAAAATGCAATTTGCCAAATCTCATTAACTATAAGTGGAATTCATAATATGACTCTAAATTTTCAAGAATCTATCAATTGCAAGTAGAAATTTCTAGCCCAAACTATGCTCGATCCAACATTTGAACTAATCACATAACAAGTGTATTATAAATTGAACTTTCATGTTCATCTCGTGTCACGAGTTGTGGGGTCCTAAGGTGTGAGAAATCTCATCCATCCTTCATACGGAGTGGAAAACCCTGTCTTAGTGGTGCTTTCCCCCTCAAGTGTGGAGGGTACAACTAAACCATATATGTCCAATAACTTAAATACTTAAGCATGAATTCTCAAAAAGAATTATCATCTCAAGTGTTAACTAATGCTAACCCTGTAGTTTTTTCATATATGCAACAGAATTTAGAATAGAAAATTCAATCTGCCGAATTAGGGGTATATATCAACAGAAGAATGCATTGTTCCAAGACTTTCCATTCACTTCCTGACAAGCATAGATATGCTTAAGGAAGACATTTATATGCAAGTTAGTTACGGATATGTTCATCATATAAGCAACTTGCAAAGAACCAGAAATATATGTACTGCACGACGAAATGTTGATGAACTAGATATATATATAAACTACTGAAGCATCAATCGCCATAGGGAAAAATAAATGCAGCAAAACCCTCAAACAAAAACTCACTTGTAAGTCCCCTTAACTGCATTAGTCATTAATGAGACGGGCTTTTTCTTCACTTCTGCTGCTTTATCAGTATTGATTGTTTGTGGCTTTAAATCAGCTTCTTTTTTAGGAGCGATCAATGGCTCTTTCTTTGGAGCGGGGACATAGCTCCTTCCGAGCAGCATCTGCTGTTCCCTCTATATTTGGCTCGCGATAGTAAACCTGCAGATGGAGTTTGAGAAGATTAAAACAATTAAGTATTCACGGTGAATGCCAAAATATGGGTTTTCCATCTCATCTAACAGTTATGCATCTACAGTTGAAGTGCATATATCTGTATGTTTTTCCAGATGCAAAGCATCAGTTTTAGAAATCAAGACTTATTCCAAAATTGGCATCCGGACTCATTGCAGAAGTAGTAGACCTGATCGAATTGAATCACGTCGCAACCACATATATCAGTCGTTCCCTCCGACTAGGAGGTCACTCCTTAGATCTAGAACAGAAGACAAAGAGAGAGAGAAAAGCATGGACTGACTGTGTTCCATAAATTATGTACTTGAATTAATGCAGATTCATCCCAGAAGTTGTGGCATTGGATCCATTCCAGGGATGCCGCACTAAAGAAGCATACTGATAAGAGGAGAGACAAAAGGAGTGATTAATGGGTTTCACAATTACGTAATCAACTTGATACGAATAAAGATTAGTAGCAAAATTGATTGTGGAGATGTAAAATAATGCTAAAATACGCAACCAAACAGTTGTTTGGATAATAAGATCTAAGCAACTAGCCTTGACTTGTAGACACTAATAAGAGTAGGTGTGAAGCAATTATGTCGGTAAGAGTTACATAGACACATCCCACTACAGGCCGCCCCTATCTGAAAGATGTTCGTACATGTATTCCAAACCTGTTTGGCTGAAGCAAGAACTCTAGAACTTATAACTTAGGAGCAGCCTCTTGTTCCATAAATCAAATCAGCTAATCACATGGATGCAATTAGGTTCCTACAACTGCAGATAATCTGTTCATAGCAAGAAACTGCATCGATAACATTATGGCTATTGTTAAAGGTCCACCAGATACAAAAACAGAAAAACAGAGGCCGTGCTCGGCTTTTAATTATAAGAATGCTCCATGACAACATGAGGAGAGATGCAATGGAACAGATCTTTGATATACCGGCACTCAAACTTGAGATGTCGAGAAAGAAAAACATACAGCGCATAAAATTCTTATGCACACATTCTTTAGATAAAACCTGAATGATTGCAATAAGGCTGTTCTGCACATCGTTGCATCTCCAATGAATGAATGAATGTGCTATAGACAGGGAAAAATTTTGAGAAGTTAAGAATTAGATCGTTCAACTCTGACCAAGGCAAAGAAGTCACAAATTTATTAATTCATTCTTCAATAATCTGTTTGCCATTACACACAAAACTGCCATTTTGGCATCTGACACTCACACTATCTAAGAAACCTGCTGAAGAAGCCAAGGACATCAGAATTTCAGCAATATGTTATGTCTTTATACTCTTTTCAGTCCAGAGTGATAGCGGTTCTTGTCTCACTTCTGCCAATTGATCTTAGTTCAGCCTATACCTCTCACAAAGACATTAAAGTTCTAGAGATGTAACAGTTTTGGTCTCAGAAGGATGAAAGCAAGAAACTTTGCCTCATGCTCTGCTGAACTCATAACCGAAGTTCCACAAATGCTTCCTATGTTTGCACAATGTCTGCTCTGGCTTGGAACAGCATTATAGATGCAAAGAGTCCAGATTTCAGAGTTCAACATATAGCAAGAACTAGGTCTTCACACATCTCCGTGTAATTATCCAATCATGCTCTGTCCCACAATTTTATCAGCACAGTTTTCTTTCATTAATGTTCTTACCTCCTCAACCCCACTCCAATTACCTCTTTCAGCGTAAATGTTGGACAATAGCACATAATTGCCTGAATTCCATGGTTCAAGATTGATAAGCTCCTTAAGTGCATGCTCAGCAAGCTCCTTATCACCAATAGTGCGGCATGCACTAAGTAGGGCACCCCATAAAGCAGCATTTGGCTTCATTGGCATTGTCTGTATGAATTCATAAGCCTCCCTCACACAACCACTGCGGCCAAGCAGATCAATCATGCATCCATAATGCTCAAGTTTTGGTTGTATATGATGATCCATTACCATCGAAGCAAAGAGATCTCTACCTCTTTGCAGCAGACCAGCATGAACGCAACAAGCTAACACCCCGATAAAAGTTGAATCATTAGGGCTTAGACCATAATGACATGTCATCTCCTGAAACAATTCAACTCCAAGTTCACCCTTTCCATTGAAAGCCAAACCTGAGATCATTGAATTCCAAGAAACCACGTTTTTGTGAGGCATGTCCTTAAAAACTTCAAGAGATCTCTCCAGTTCCCCACATTTGGAATAAAAATCTACTAGAGCATTGCCTACTGACACAAAATCTCGATAAAGACCGCTCGACTCCACATACGAGTGAACCCACTTTCCAATATCAACTTCGCCTAAACGAGCGCAAACTGGCAAAACTGTCACTACAGTGGCCTCATCAGGCTCATACCCCTGCTCCCACATCTCACGGAAAAGCCCTAAAGCATCCTTATCTCTCCTGCTTTGCGCCAAACAAGAGATGATCGTATTCCAAGAAATTACACTCCTTTCACCCATTCGCCTGAACAAACTGAATCCTGTTTCTACATCCCCGTTCCTACAAAACCCACGAATCATCAAGTTCCAAACTATAACATCCCTGTGAGACATCTCGTCGAACACCCTCTTCGCCTCCCCCATTCTCTCACAATTCACATACAATTCAAGGGCCCCTACTCTGATCGCTCCAAATCTTTCAAACCCAAGAACAATTACTTCCTTATAAACCTCAAGACCCAAACATAGATCACGAAGATTGGCACACGCCTTTAGCAAAGGCGCAAAGGTGAACTCGTCGGGCCAAATGCCGCGTCTTTTCATGTCGGAAAACGTCGTGATGGATTCATGGAATGGGCCACAAAGGGAGTAGCCTTTGATCATGGAGTTGAAGAGAAGGATATTGGGGTTGGGGGATTGCCCAAATACGCGGTTGGCGTAAGGCATTTTGTTGAGGGAGGTACATATGGAAACGAAATGGGCAAGGAGCTGGTTGGAGTTGTGAAGGCTGTGGCGGAGGAAGTGACCGTGGATCTCTCGGAGGCGGGTTCGGGTATCGCGGCCGTGGAGGAGGCGGAGGAGCCTCCGCTCCACCTCCCGGCTGCCGCCTCGGCTGCTCATGGAGGTTATAGAGACGGAATTGACTGACCGGTTGGCGGGAAGAGAAACACTTGCCACTGTAGTTACTATCCAATTTTCAGAAAATTGATTATAGAATACTTTAATTTTTTATTCAATTAAATTTTACAGTAATAGATTTTAAATAATTAATAATTAATAATTAAAACTGTGATTAGTTAAAAGGTTCACTTTAACCTTTATAAAAAGAATTAGTAATTTGTGGCGAGCTTTACATGTGTACGTAATTGCTAATATTATTAAAAATAAAATATTTATATTTTTTATTAATGAATAATATATATAAATAATAATAAATGTTGATTAAAAATAATGATACAATATTAAATAAAAATGTTGCAAATAAAAAAGCAATGATAATTAATCGAGTGAAAAGTTAGACAAATAAATAAGAAGATTGAATTATTTTAAAATCAATTGCTATAATATCATGTGGCTTATAATCTATTTATTTTTGTTTTTGAACATAAAATATTGTATATATATATTACTTTAGATGAAACGCAATTAGACATGGGGAGGTTACAATACGAGTACTTATAGTATATGCATCACTATAAATTATATCTGCCGCAAAACTTGGAACACTCATAAAAGTCTAAGTCATTTTAGAAGTAGTTGTCGTTTAAGCCAAAAAGTCTACAATGTGGTTCCCCTCCCTGTAGCAAACCTGGTTTTAACTTAATCAAATTCAATTAAAAGCGTCCAAACCTTGAGTAAGCTGATGAGTCCTTGAGGTGTTAGTTCCTTCCTGCACAGAATATGAAGCAGAGTTTGAGAATCTGTTTCAACTATAAGCTTCCTCAAACCTTGCAACTTAGTCAAAACTAAGCCATCACAAAGGGCCCAACATTCAGCCATATTGTTGAATTATTTCCTATACAAGTGTAGAAAGCATAAATGTACTTATATTCAGCATTTCGGATTATACCCCCACATTCTGATGGCCCAGGATTACCAAAAGATGATCCAGCAATGTTTAGCTTGAAAAAAGGATGAAGTGGGGGGTTCCATTTACAGATAACTTGAGTCTTTGGTTTATGATTCTGTTGTGTTTGTTCTTGCATTACCATCGTAAAATGTATAACCGATCTCCAAATCATGTATATATTCACAGTTGTGTTTTGGAATATTGCCGCATTACGAGCACGCCATATAAGTCAAAGAGTATTACCAATCAAACATTGTCTACAGGAGTTAGATTTACAAAAATAAAGAATAATAAGAATATTAGTATGCAGTAATCCTCGTATATCTGGCAGCGCCCCATTTGATATGTTATAAAAAATAGGACAATTAACGAAGGTGTGAACGGCATGTTCCCAATCATGAGAACATAAAGTGCATTTAGGGCTAGGAATCCTTCTACGAGTATAGAGAAACTGGAGTTAGGAAGGCTATGGTGGGCTAATAAGTATAAGAAAAATTCTACCTGTGAGGAAACTTTGAGTTTCCACAATAGGTTCCATGGAAAAGCATGTGCAGAAAGGAAGTTGTGTTCAGATAGCAGTCATTCGTAGGCACTTTTGATAGAAAACTTACCCGAAAGATCCCAATTCCAAACTACCATATCATTCTGGTTTTTTAAAGGAATCAGTATGGCTCTAATTTGTTCCATAATGTGCAAAGGGAGTAAACCTGAAACAGAATCAAATTTTCATCCTGTGTCTTGAGAAATGACATCGTTAACATTTAGGCCAATAAGGTTATCTGGGTATGAGTCCTAATTGTGATGCAATAGTGTAATTATCCATCCAAATGTCATTCCAAAAATTTATAGATGTGCAATTTCTAAGTATCCAGCGTCTATATTTCTTAAGCAGATGAATCGTACGCTAATATGTTTCTAAATATAACTATGATGTGGTTTTGCAACAGAATGTAAGAAATCATTATTAGGGTGTATCACCTATAAATAATTTAAAACTTCATCAAGTATTGTTTTTTTTAACAAATTAAACTCATTGAACGAGAGTTGGGCCCACTAACAAAAATTGAATTATCAATAATTCTTGTCCGGGTGGTGAGAAGGTCTTACAATAAAAAAATTAAAAAAAAAAAACTATGAATTCAAATCCTATAAATATAAGTATTTTTTCTATTTTTATAGTAATATGTTATTTTTTTTATTTTTTTTACTTTGAATTTGTTAATTGATTGAAAATGATTGATTTATTGTGTACTGCGTACTATAATAATATTATGTTAATTAATTTAAAATTATGAATATATCTTTGTAAGAAATTGCAGTTTGATGCGTGCGAGAATCGCATATTCGAGATATATCTTAGATTTGAAGTCTTTGGATCGATTTCTTTTCTAGTTTGAGAAAGAGAGAATCGCATATTCGAGATATATCTTAGATTTGAAGTCTTTGGACCGATTTCTTTTCTAATTTGAGAAAGAGACCTGCAAAAGAAATATTAACACTCCGACGCTCAAATCAGTAAACAATTTTAAAATACTAAAGCTTGAAAGAAAAAGTGTTAAGTCCCACATTCTCGGTGAATCATTGGGGTTGTGGACAAGTCATCTTTATCTTCGAGTCTTCGTTATAGGTCACGTGATCATCCTCCTACCTTGTGACCAAATAGTCCTCTCCCATTTGTGCATGTGGCCAGCTTGGCGCCAAGCTGGCATAATGTAACTTGTTATGGGCCGGCGCGGCTCTTTGCATCAGCCAACCTATCTCGGAAAATAAGCCGGCTCGGGTCTTTGCCGAAGCCAACCTCTTTTGGAAGACTCAAGCGGGCACCTAGGCTGAGGGTTAAGCAGATTGATGCGGTTCCCCCCTTTGATCCATAATGAGCCAAAGTCAGTTTAGGAGATTTGGCGAGTAATATCAAATTATTCGGGCTCGTCTGACTTTCAAAACTAGTACATTAAATAAAGTAGAGAAAAATATCACTTCCTTTAATCTTATGCACATAAATGGAGAAGAAAAGCAGAAAAATTGGACATCAACACACATTACACAACAAAAGCCAGTCAGATGTTTCCAACTTCTACAATGTTGAGAGATAACTAATCACTGCCACCTTATGAGGAGCCCACAAGTATGTTGTCAAACCATTAGAATTTCATTTCAATTATCAAAATGAGTGACCAAAAAGCTTGTG
The DNA here is from genome assembly GCA_034509735.1 of Sesamum alatum. Taxonomy (NCBI): domain Eukaryota; kingdom Viridiplantae; phylum Streptophyta; class Magnoliopsida; order Lamiales; family Pedaliaceae; genus Sesamum; species Sesamum alatum. The sequence continues at coordinate 5,486,222 of JACGWO010000006.1, forward strand.
AATTAGTTAACTGGATTAAGCTTGTATTTGCGTAGAGTACTACTAGCCAATTGGATCATTTTTTCGATGACCGGAAACCTCCGAATCCCATCATCGCTGCAACATCAGGGTCTACCTCGGGTTCCTCCTCAGCGGCCTTCTCTTTCTGAGAAATTTGCTGAGCTGTTTAGCTTAGCGATCATGTAAATGAGAAGGAGAAACAAAATTTACAATTGAAGGAGCACTAACCTTCTTCTCTTTCTTTTTCTCTCGACGTTGACGCTTCCTTTCCTCCTCTTCTTGTTGTTGTTTCAGGATTCGCTCATCGAAATCTACGAAACAGAGAGAGAATGTTACAAGCAACTCACTCGTTAATGGGGTCATAGAGTCATACAAGTGAGAACCTTACACGATATTATCCATTTCAATATTTTCCACTTTCAAATTTCAAAAGAATGACCTTCGAGAAATTCACATAAAAATGGGAAATGCAGAATCATGCTAGTCTAAGTATGGTGAGAACTTGGGTTCTACCAGGGCAAATGATAAAAATGAACTCTTATACTCCAAGCCTTACCTTGTTCAGTAAAGCCTCCAGTATCTTTCCTTTTCTTAAGAACTTCAAACCGCCGCTGGACCTGTGCACCAGGTGAAAATGATAAATAGGTTGTGATACTATGATACCATTTGCCATCACAGATACAACTTTTCAATAAGTGACATGTTTGAATTTCCTTTCTCATACATGAAATGGACATTATGACCGGTAACTTGATAAGATTCCCTAACCACATGTATGCAGGAGCTCCGAACTATGCAGACTACATGCTCTAATGCTTCCTTAACCATATCAATGGTTATTTTATTATTTGTATGAATCACTTAATTAACACTTTTAAGCCCCTCATAATGCAATCCTGGTGCAAAGATCAGCAGATAGACCCATACAGGTGTAACCCTTCAAATATCTCATATGACAAAGCAAAGAAATATATAACATGATATCTCCTCAAACGGCACACGAAGGCCAACAACTTCACAGTAGCTCAAACATGACAACAATTAGACAATAGTTGATAAAATTATAAATAGAATTTAATATGGTTGTATAATCATAAGCTTATATCCATGTCCGCAAACCCAATGCAGACATAGTAAAAAGATCTATATATAACTATACACAGCATAGAGTGTAAACATAAGCTCAGACATGGATAACCTCTATCTTCCATTTGAAGTCTTCAAAGTGGGCAGTCCCAATACTGAAAACAAAATAGTTCTAAGACATGCTCATTTATACCAAACCCTAACCAGAAAGGGGGAAGAAACGCGGAACCGAGAGAAAGCGGATTTAGTCACACAGCTGCACTTATAAGTTCATCCCATCAGAATATGATCGGTATACCCCTACAACTGCTTTCTATGCATAATGGATTCTTAGGGAGTCATTATCTCCTGCATTGGCCATTTGGAAGGCAATAGAATTGTAGAAGAGGTCACCATAGATTCGCATGTTAAATACCTAGAAGGAGCAAGCAACAGGATTTGCTTAGCTGATATATTGTGTAGACACACCCTTGAGGTAGGCTGAGCTGAGAGTGATGTTAATGTGAAAAAAAAAAAGAACCATGTGCTAACAAAGATACTTCTCGGTTATATTTCAAGACAAGGGACAAAGTAATGGAATAAAATTAATTGGCAGAAACTTTTGAAGCTCAAGTATGAAGGTTGCGGATACTCAAAGGAGGAGTGGAAAATAGTTTTCTCTCGGCGTGTATACTTTGCATTTGGTTGACGTCAAATATCGAACTGATGGATCCTCCATCGAAGGTTTCTCTCTTCTTATCTCTTCCACCTCTTGTTCTTTATTTATGCAGCTATGATCACGAGTCGGTACTAACAACTGTCTTAGGATGCAGATTGCACTGATCATTACTTCAATCTTTCATTTCTCATGAACAGTATACTCCTAGCATCTTTTATCACTTGCAAATTAGCATTTTTATCTAGCATGGTAGCTCCAGAACTAACTAAACACCTGGCCATGAATATCAACTACAAATTGGAGATTGACACCACATCAGTATGTAGTCTTTTAACATTATTCTAGAGTTAGTTTGCTGATACCTAAAGTAGTTAACACCATACTTAAGCCAATCAACAAAGAAAATATATTTGATGCTTACCTGCTCCAAGGTAGCCCTTTCAGCCCGCATCGACATACCCAAGGCTCGTTGATCTAGGAAAAAGAATTAAGAGATCTATGAGCAATTATAGAGCAGAACCAGATTAAGCACCCAAAAAAGACAAATGTTTTAGATCAACAGATGACATACGCTTCTTTCCATTTATGTGATCCAAATAGTTTGCAGAATCTTTTACTACACATTCACAAACTGAGCAGTAGTATCCTGCCTGCAAAAAGAGAACAATTTGATCTTGCATATGGAACAAAAAATAGGCAAATTCTTTTAAACAATTTCTGTACAAAGTTCAAGAAGATTCAGTTAACAAGCTTGGGGAAAGCAGATAAATATAATGATTAGAACTGATGCGACAATTTCTTTTTCTTTTTTTTTTTTTAAGTAGTAAATGTGTTTTCAGATTTTGTAAAAGGTCAAACACACACATATATCGATGGAAAAAATAATTTATAGGATGAGGTGAGATGGAAAAGCAAAATTGAGAGTCTCTGGCAGTATATTAGATTGCAAAAAGATATCTAATGAAAGCTCACCAAGTCTTACGAACCCTTATCTATGTAATTACCATTCCTAGGTAAGTGGTTGTAGGCCTGAGATCTTCACTGTCACAAGATGACAGCTCCGGAAAGTCAATTACATATGCCACTTTTAAGTAACAATAAGACGCTAGATATCACAGTCAAGCAACCGAGAAATACAAGGCTGGAATCAAGGCCGGTATGTTTCTTTAAGTATAAGTATAACAATGATGTCTTCTAAAACTAGAGATAAACATTCTGGATCTTTGCATATATATTGCAGAAACAACCAGCATCCATAGATTCAGCCAGTTCTAATACTTTCCCTCACTGGTTGGAGCAAAAAGTATGCCTTATCTTTCGCACCACATGCCAATGAAAAGTTTTGAACTTTTGATAAGATCTTAAGAAGCATCGCAACACCTCAATTCTCCTAACTCTGCAAATTCTGAAAATGAATCCACCCATGAATGAATGAAGTTGCAATTAAATGCAAGCTCCCAGATATTAAACCAACGTCAAAAGTGCTCATCTATAAAGATGATCCACACAGCTCATTGCACAACTTCAAGCATGAAGTACTCAAAATTTCATTTAAGATCCTACTGTTCCTTTTTAAAGCAAAGAGAGGGGGGGGGGGGTTAGCGCCCAACGGCAATATGCCTCATTTTATATTCCTGAGGCATGATGGTAGTACTATTTTCCAATGTAAATGCATGAGTCCCTCTACTAAAGAAAAGAAATATTAAAAGAATTGGTTAGCAAAATACCTGCTGACTTAAAGGTGCAATTGGTGTCACAACCTACAAAAGAAATATATAAAATAATACGTCATAAAAATATACTCATATATATGTATCTGTTAAAGACTACCACAATTCATTAAGAAAGAAGAAGAAACAATAATAGTCACCATGTAAGAAGATTTGAATTATGGAAAACAAATACAGATCAAACTACCTCAGAGTTAAACTTATATTGCTATTCTACCATGAATCGCAGTAACTTCCACAATAAAATACATCACCAAGAAAAGAGTAGTGATGAACAAAAGAAGAAAGATGAAGAGCAGCAATTGTCCATATAAAAGAAACAAGAAAATATGTTAACTTTATTCCTAGTTCCTATTTTTCATGGTTGATTTTTGCAGCACCCCTAGTATTTGCCTTTAGGTTTTTTACCTCAATCAACACGGAAAAAGATTGTGGCATACGCAGAACCAAAGTTAACATTTAGTAACAGCACTATAATTTTAAGAAAGGTCCGGATCATGATTTCAGTTGTCTCAGTATTTTACACCCAAACCACAAGTTTTTTGTTCTTCTATGGTCCTCAATCCCAAGATCCGAAGATTGCTTAACCAAAAGATCTTTATCCTAGATAATTCTGCTAGAGGAAGAAGACCACAAAACACCAAAAGAACTAGACCTTAATCAATCATAGTTAGAATTCTTGATGATTACATAAGTTGATAAATGTCAAGAACCAAATCAACTAGATATTCAGCACATCCCAAATGCAACAATCAGAGTAAGGATTTCATCTAGTTCATCAGCCATGCGATGATATGAAAACAGGAACTGATAGTATATCCAAACAACATCAAATGTAATCAATGACTTGGAGGAGAGCAAGAATTTTAAATGGCCAAACAACAGCTAACCTGAGTTTTTCCCAAGCGTGATTCGAGGTCCACTTCATAATCCCTGTGTTTCAATGGCTTCCTTTGTACTGGGGGACCCCTTGCTGCACCAAAAACACATCACATGAGGGGTACTCCGACATTACAAATTCCAAAACCAAACATTACATTTTAATCATTTATACACCTTGCACAAGTACAATTTACTAATCCACAAGCAAGTGCTATAACTTACATTCAGAAGCAAAATATACCCAAAGGAACAATTACAAATTATATCTTACATTTAGATTTTGACCGACCCTCCGCCTCCTACAAGAGAAAAACAAAAATAAACAAATAACCCGAATCAGGCTAGGGCCAAGAATAGCAAAAGGCCGAAGAACAGTTAAGTGTGCAGAATAATTTATGCTTAAAACAGCACCAATAGACAGACCTTTTCTTCACGCTCGCGAGCGCGTTGCAGATACTCCTCTCGATCAAATTTTCTTCGAAAAGTGTTGTCAACTCCAGCAGCCTGAACATAAAGCAGCAAAACCTGCCCTCAGAGTTCGTAAAATCCAGATAACATAATATACAGATGAACGTGAAGCGAGTTGAACTTACGGCGTTGCTGGATTGAGCCATGGTGCTGCTCTGTATTTGAATTTTACGCTGAATTCGCAGCGAAGACTAATTGCATAGAGCTAAGGGGATACCAAAACTACAAAAAAGAATCGATGGGAGTGAAAATAGAGTTTGAGATTTTAGGGGAATTGGGTAGAATGATTAAACCCTAGTTTTTCAATTGGATTCAAGTAGAGAGGAACAAATTGGGGCGAGGAGAGTGGGAGCTGGATTTCCCTATTGTACATTTTGGTGCTTTAGGTATTTTTGTTTTGTTTTTTTCAAGTTATCGAACCGTTACCAAATATTTGAATTAAAAATTATTTTTATTTTATATATATTTTTTATATTTATTAATTCTTTTTATGCTTTTATTATTTAAATTATTATAAACTAAAAATAAAGAATATGTGTAATCATTAATTTTAATATTTAAAATTAAACTATTTTTAATTTTTAAACAAAAAAATCGGTTTACGGAATACTATATTGAAGTATCAAAAAAAGTTGGGATAATTACACCAGTCTCCCTTGAAGTTTGGTGTAATTATATGTAGACTCTATGTGGTTTGAAAAATTATATCTAGTAGCTTGATGTTTGTTTTCGTCTAACAAATAAATGTCTATTAGTCAAAATTAATTGAATTTGTCGGAGCAAAAAAATAAATAAATAAAAATTCTTATTTGTCTCTATTTACTACTGACTTAATGCATGTCAAACTTTTGACAACCCCTTATAAAGGTGAAAATATACCTCCTCAGATGCATTAGCATATGAAGATGTATAAGGTATTTTGGTTAGAAAAATATTTGTTTAACACATAATAAGTCAGTATAGTAAGTCAATCATAGGTGAATATGATTTTCATTTAATGTTTTGTTAATATCAGCAAGTTTGAAAATTTTTGAAATGGATAAATCTATTTGTTAAACGGAAACAAACGTCAGGATACTAGATGTAATTTTCTAAACAAGAAAGGGTTTACATATAATTATATCGACCTCATGACAGAAAATTAACCCAAAAAAGTTGGTAATTATCAAACTCGAGACTATTAATTCAGTCCAATATCTGGTCCAGTATTTTGGCATCTCAAAATTTTTGATTTATTAAAGTTTTAGTTCGCTTTGATTCGATTTTACCAAATGAACACCCCCATATCAAATGGGTACATATTATTATTTTGCGTGATATATAAGGGAGATATCCATATATGCTCTTAGGGTGCGTTTACTTCTGTATTGGAATTAAATACATGATCGGTTTACTGCAACAGAAATTAGTTTGTTGGATTAATAATATTTTTCTATGTATGGTTTACTACAATGGATTAAACATTATTTTGGTATTAAAATACCAAAAATACCCATTATAGTATCTTTATTTGTACATAATTTTACTTCTTGAAAATTAGTAATGGAGAGTATAAAAACTAAATTAACATTTCTTCTTTTAACGGCAATGGTCCTTTTTAATTAATTGTAATTACAAATTAGAAAATTACAAATATTAATTATAAAGTAATAGTAATTATAACATAATTAACTATAATTGAATTGTATTTTTATAATTGAAGTTGGTATATGACAAAATAATTGAGGGCAATAAAATAATCTTTCAGTCAAAAGTTGGGACAAAATAGTCTTTCTAACTACACCAAAAAGTTGGCTGACTACTTGAATTAAAAATCCACATCTAAAAGTTGAAGATAAATAGTACACGAATTAAGACATCCGTACTGGACCGAATTAATAGTACAGGGCTTGAAAAAATAGAAGTAAAGTACAACCTAATCTAATGTGGTAACACACCCTTAACCAAACCTACCCATTTAAAATAATTAAATTATCAACTCATTCCTCAAAATCATAAAATCTCCACCTATACATTATTGACAAAAATACTATTAGTAATATTTAAAATTCAAGGAAGATATAAATATGAGATTCAAGTGCATGAAAAAGGGAGAATTCCTTTCTGTCATGAGAGCTTTCCCTCTTTTGGAGAGGTCTTCTTCCCTAATATTTAGGGTTTTTGTCTTCTTTCTTCCCCTTTCCCTTTAGTGACTCAACCTGCTCCAGATGGATAATGTTCTCGTCATGCACTGTGCAACTATCATTTGGCTGCTGTATTAGCTCTGCTTTCTGGTGGTATTGGTACAGGTTTTCGCTGCCCCTATTTGCTTCTCTCTGTCCCAGTATTTCACTTCTGCTCCGTTTTATTCCTTTGCTTTTTGCTTTCTTCATGATTGGTACTGCTATTTTTCGCACTCTTCCCTGTTTCGTTCCTTGTAGGTCTGCCTGCGGGCCTCTCTCATACTAGTTTCTTCCTCGCCCTCAGCAATCCTCTACTTGGCTATGAGTCTAACTTGGGTCGATTGGGGGCATCGCTTTCCCTTACTGAGGAGGAGGAGGCGGGTTTGGTGTTCCCAACGGGATTGTGGCATGTTGAATCTCATACCCGGGGTTTTTTTGTGGTGGGTCGTTTACTTTCTAGTAAGTCCTTTCATTCCGAAGCTCTGCATACTACTTTGAAAATGGCTTTTAATCCAGTGAGGGGGATGGAGTTTAAGCTGATTGAGGGGGATCGTTTCCTCCTCAAGTTCTTCCATGTTGTGGATAGGGATCGGGTACTTGAGCGGTGCCCCTGGGCTTATGACAAGAATTTGTTGGTTCTGGCGCCGGTGGAGGCTACTGATGATTCGAATTTGGTCGATTTAGACTGGTGCGAGTTTCATGTCCATATTCATGGTTTGCTGTTGGGTAAGATGACCAAGGAGGTTGCCGCCGTTATTGGTAACAAATTGGGGAGATACAAGGATATGGACCTAGACAACAATGGGGAAGTGTGGGGGTCCTCAGTTCATATCCGAGTGGCAATTGATGTTACGAAACCATTGAAACGAGCCCTGAAAGTGCGTACAGTTCTGGGGGACGAGCAGCTGATCTTGTTTTCTTACGAAAGGCTCCCGAATTTTTGCTACTATTGTGGGTGTTTGGGCCATCTCTCTAGGCAGTGTGAACTCCAACTCCAGGATGGTTTCAGTGATCCAAGTCCTAATCCTCTGTATGGGAATTGGCTTTGGGCTCCAGCGCCCTTGTCCTACCGTGGCCGGAATGGGGGACCCATGACCCGTGAGGCTCAAACCACTCTCCGCCGCTCCCACTTTATCTCCCGCAACTCCCTTCAATCCCAACCCACCCAGCCGTCCCCCGCAGGGGCCCTGATATCTTTGGTAGTTTTGACTTCGACCAACCAATGCCGGCCCCCACTGATCACTCGCCCTCACTCACACCACCCTCCACTCTCATTCCCCCACCTATCCCTCCCCTATTTGCAGATAACTCCATCCCTCCCCTACTCTCCCAGGCACCTGAACTGACCCTCTCCCTAAGCCAACACAATATGCTGCCACTGCCAAAACCCCCGTTCCCTAAACTGCTCCTACCCAGGCCACTCAGCTAACCCCCCTCCCAGGCCTCCCCACAGATTCTCCCATTCCTTTCCCCTCAACCTACCCACTTCCCAAGAAGCCTAACCCTCGCACCCGCAAAGCTGTCAAACCTGCACTACCGGGGCCAAAACAGATTTTATCGCAGAAAAGGTACCTAGTAGATGAGAATTCTGAGGATGAACTGGAGGCCCAGGGCCCGAGTAAAGTCTGTCGTATGGGCGAGCCTCTGTTGGATGTGACTAATATAACGACGGAGACTGCGGGGCAATCCCGCCGATCACCATGAAGCTGCTTGTGTGGAACTGCCAGGGTCTAGGGGGTCCCTGGATGGTTCAACACATCGGACACCTCATCCGGGACAATAACCCCTCCTTGGTTTTCTTGGCCGAGACCAAGTGTTCATCCGACCGTATTGACTCCTTAAAAAGACGGTTTGATATGCATGGCATTGGTGTTTCAGCGCAAGGGAAGAGCGGCGGTCTAGCTCGGTTATGGACAAAATCAGAAAACGTTCTCCTTCAGACCTACTCTCATCACCATATTGATGTGTCTGTCCAACTGGAGGATAAACTGATCTGGTAGCAGTTTACAGGGATATATGGTGAACCTGACACAAACCAAAGGTAACTGACGTGGCGTCTCTTGTCTCGGTTACAGGGTCAATCACAACGGGAGTAGCTCTGCGCAGGAGATTTCAACGAAATTTTGGATCAGTCCGAGAAGCTAGGAGGACCACCCCGTCCATTTTGGCAAATCAGAAATTTTAGGAGGGCCTTGGAGGAGTGCGCTCTCTCGGATATTGATTTTTTCGGCTTTCCCTTCACGTGGAGTATCCGGCAACTTGCTCCAAATACGGTTCAAGAGCGCTTGGATCGGGCGTGCGCCAACCTTGGGTGGTCCCAGTTATTTCCTGATGCTTCCGTTCAGCACATTCACGTGAACTGTTCAGACCATAAGGCCCTGTTAATCACACTGACTGACATACCGGTATACGGCACTCGCAGCTCGCGCCCATGGAGATTTGAAGCGGCTTGGTTGCAGTCGGACCAATGCGAAGGCATTGTGACCGAGAGTTGGAGACAGTTTCAAGGGAGAAATGGTCAGGGGGTCGCGGCACAGTTGGCAAACTGTGAGGTTAGGCTTAGGGACTAGAGCAGAAGGGTCTTTAGGGGGAAAAACAGAGGGTTGGTTTCTTGGAGAAGGAATTGAGCCGCCTGCAGTCAGGGCCAGTTACTCATGAATCTAGTCAGAAAGTTGCAGATATTCGGAGGGAACTCGAAAGTGCTGCAGCACATGAGGAAACGGTGTGGTGACAATGGAGCAAGGACCTTTGGCTTAAGGAGGGGGATAGGAACACGGGCTTTTTTCACTGCCGATCAAGCCAGCGCTTCCAAACAAATCTTATCAGGAAGATTAAAAATTCAGAGGGGGAGTGGGTGGGGCCAGAGGAGGGTATCAAACAATGTATTAGATCTTACTTCGAGAATGTCTTTGCCTCCAATAGACCACATGAGGACGCCATAGCCAAGGGGACAGAGCACCTGCATGCCGTAGTGGATTCTAGTATGACGGATGAACTGCTGCGGTCCTACACAGCATCCGAGGTCACCAAAGCCTTATTCCAGATGGCCCCTCTCAAATCCTCGGGGCCGGACGGTATGTCGCCAATCTTCTTTCAAAAAATTTGGCATATCGTAGGCTCGGATGTTTTTGCATGTGTGCTTAATCTCCTAAAGTCTTTTATTATGCCCCCGGGTTTGAATTCTACTCATATCATACTAATCCCCAAATGTAAACACCCGAAATTCCTTACATAATTTAGACCAATCAGTTTGTGCAATGTGGTTTATAAAATTGCATCTAAAACCATTGCGAATCGGCTAAAAGTCTTTCTTGATAAGATCATTTCTCCAGTGCAATCTGCCTTTGTTCCGGGCAGGCTCATTTCGGATAACATCCTGCTTGCTTTTGAATTAAACCATTTTCTAAACACCAAACTAAAGGAAAGCAGGGTTGGATGGCACTCAAACTGGATGTTAGCAAAGCCTATGACAAGATTGAATGGTCCTTCTTGAAACAGGTGATGTCTAAGTTAGGTTTCCCTCCCTTTTTTATCCGTCTTGTCATGCTTTGTGTGTCCTCTGTTTCGTATTCCTTTATGCTGAGTGGTAAACAGTTTGGATCCCTTATTCTGGAGAGGGGACTCCATCGACCCTCTCTCACCTTATCTTTTCCTGTTATGTACAGAATCTTTTAGTTCTCTTCTTCAGAATGCTGAACAGGAAGGCCAACTTCGAGGCGTGGCAGTTTGTCGGGGTGCTCCGTCCATATCCCACTTGCTTTTTACCGACGACACCCTGATTTTTTACCAAGCTTCCCCTGAGAGCATGCAAGATGTCCGGACAATTTTGGAAGTATATCGGAATGCTTCGGGACAGGAAATCAATTTCTCCAAGTCCTCGGTGGCGTTCAGCAGGAACACGGTGGAGGATATTTGTGAATACATTGCTGCGGCCCTCACTATTCAAAGGGAGAACAAGCTGGAATTGTACCTTGGTCTCCCTTCCCGGATTGCTTGGTCAAAAAGGGAGTTGTTTGCCACTATCCGGGATAAGGTCTGGAAGCGAATCACGGGGTGGGATGGAAAACTCCTCTCTCAAGCCGGCAAGGAGGTGTTAATCAAGTCAGTAATTCAGGTTGTGCCGACTTATGCAATGGGGTGTTTCCCCCTACCCCTCACCCTGCTGCAAGAAATTCAGAGCCTGATCGCCCGCTTTTGGTGGGGTAACCGTGGGGCAAGCAAAACACATTGGGTGTCCTGGCAGAGGCTATGTGAGAGTAAGTTGTTGGGAGGTTTGGGATTTCGGCATCTCCACCTTTTCAACCTAGCAATGTTGGCCAAACACCTGTGGCCAATGATGAATCAACCTGAGAGGCTCCTCAGTCGGGTATTGCGGGCTCGTTACTTTCCTCATGGTAATATCTTCTCGGCCACTTTGTGCAGACGTCCTTCGTTCACATGGCGAAGTATAATGGCGGCCCACGATCTGTTTCTAGCCGGCTATCGGTGGAGAGTGGGTTCGGGGACCAACATTTGAGTATGGACTGATCCTTGGCTCCCCAGACCGTGCTCTTTTCATCCTATTACCCCAACCCCACCTTCCGATGTCAATCTCTGAGTGTCTGATTTAGTCGACCCATCTTGCGGGGATTGGAATGTAGGCAAGATTTCTGCTCTCTTCTGGGCAATGGATAGGGACATCATCCTCAGCATCCCCCTTAGTAGGACTGGCGAGCAGGACTTGGTAATTTGGCATTATTCTCGCAATGGATGTTTCTCGGTTCGGAATGCCTACCACTTAGCATGTTCGCTTGAGGATCGACTATGCTCCAGCTCTATTGACCCGCATGAACAGGCATGGTGGCGGAAGTTATGGTAGGCGAAACTCCCGAATAAAATTAAGGTGTTTGTCTAGCGGGTATGCCTAAATACTCTCCCTACAAGTGTGAACCTCAACAAACGGATCCGAGACCTGCACGCGAGCTGCCCTTTCTGTCAGTATGCTGAGGAGGACATCATCCATATCCTGGCTCACTGTCACTTTGCAAGGTAGGTTTGGGGCCTGTCGCCTTTCAGCTCGCGACTTACCTCTCCTGCTGCGCCTGAAGCTCGGGTTTGGCTGCAATGGGTCTCTTCCCAGTTGGATCTTGAAAAGTTTGGGATTTTCCTGTGTTTGTGTTGGAATTTATGGTGGTGTCGAAACTGTAAGTTGAAAACAAGACGCTTGCCTTGAGCCTCCTCAAGTGGTATCATTTGCTGTCCATTACTTGCATTCTGTTGGCACGCAAAACTTTGATATTATCCCTCATTCGGTTCCTCAAGGCCCTGTGCAGTGGTGTGTTCCTCCTCCAGGCTTCATCAAGTTGAACTTTGATGGGGCCACGTTTAATCGAGGCCATAAGTTGGGAGTTGGGGTGATTGCTAGGGATAACTCGGGCAAGTGTGTGGCCTGGCTGGCTAAGCGACTAACCAGGAGAGGAGATGGGGAGTTGGCTGAGACACTGGCAGCCAGGGAAGCCATTCTTCTGGCCCTCCGTAGGGGCTGGCAAACAGTCATTATTGAAGGAGATTGCGCCACCTTGATTCACAAGCTCCATGCAGCAGAACGGGACCTGTCGCCGCTGGGACCTTTGGTCACGGACATCCTATACCTTGCCCCGCTATTTCAATCGTGTTTGTTTCAATTTGTAAGTAGATCTAGAAATTCTATTGCTCATTTCATAGCTCAAACTGCTATTGGCTCTGTTGAGGGTGAGTCTATCACTCCTCCCGCAGTTGCAGCCCTTGTAACTTCAGATATGTTTCGTTGAATGCAAGCTATTTCTTTTCGTAAAAAAAATAAAAAAAAAGTGCATGAAAAAGGGAAAATATAATGAAATATTATTCCGATCCATGACAATTTAAAGGGAAAAAGATTAGAGACTGAAAATTGAGTGTGCTGCCCCAAAAATATACAACGCTCAAGGAGGATCCCAATTTGAAAAAGGCCCACGAAGATTCAAAGATACAATTAGTCCAAGGAAAAACTACCTCAAACCCAAATCCCCCGGAGAGATTCGATAAGTAAATAAATCCAAGGAAGGCCTATGAAGATTTATGGAAGGCCCAGGAAGGGGGTTGGCGTGGCAACCACTTGGACATCTGAACATCCTCATGTATAATTGGTCGGATGTTAGACAGACAACTCGAAGGGATGGCATCCACTTGGCTGCAAAAAGTGTCCAATTATCTAGGAAGATTGTTAGATTTTGTTTTAGCCGCCCTAAAAGAGCTGGAGTCTATCTCTCAGCAACCATATAAAAGGGACCCTCTCCAATCGGCAAAGGGTAATGTATTCACAACACTCACAAGTATAAAACCGCTATTGCTTGAAGCATTTTCACATTGGATTATCACTCTACATCATGCCTTTTCAATTTTAATTCTTATTTTGATAATTGTTTATTGACTTGAGCGTTAAAGTGCCAATGTGTTTTTTGCAGGTTCTCTTTTATAAGATTTATGAAAGCCTAGACCCAAAGATATCAAGTTGGACGTATATAAACGAGCAACTTTTGGCTCGCTTCATAGTGTTAGGTGGTTGTTTCTTTATTTCAAATTAGTAATTAAGTATACTGAAGGTATGTATAAATATCAAATAATAATAAGCCGTCGTCGTCAGAAATCGAAGGGGGTGACCGCAAGGTTGTCCCCCCTTCAGACATGGGTGACGGTAGTCGCCTACTTCTCTGGGTGACCGTCGTTGCCCAGATCTGAAAGGGGGCGACGACGTGCAGCCCTTGCCGCGTTGGGTCGTCACCCCCTCAGACCAGGCGACGGTCGCCGTCAACATATGCAACGGCGGTCGCCACTTCTCTGGGCAACCGCCGTCGGTCGTGGTGGTGGCGGCAAAAACAAGAAAAAATCGAAGAGGAAGATAGAAAATATTTTTATTTTTTTTAAGTTAATTGAAAATAATTTATTTTTAAAATATAAAAATATTAAGTATTAACTTTTTTTATCATAAATAAAATTGATTATAGTTTAAATTTAAATATTATTTATATAACTTAATTTTGATATAATATTTTGGTACATTAATCTTGTACTATAACTTGTGAATTTAAATTTAAAATTTTATATACTTATTAAGTATTTTAATATTTAATTAACATATTTAATAATTTATTAAAATACAATTAACCTAAATAACATTAAAGAAAAAACTTAAAATGAAAGTAAAAAAACAAGTTTAGAAAATATTGATTCAAATAAGACAAAAGAAGTATATTTAAGTCGTTTTAAGACAAAAAATGTGAGAAATAATATAAACAAAAGATGCATTTTCGCACAAACCATGCGTGTAACCCACCTTTCCTCCGGAACTAACGAAAAGGGGGGCTTACATAGTATTTTACAAAACACGAGGAGGTCTTTTGCATATTTCTAAAATATAAAGGGGTTTTTCATAGATAACTAAAACATAGGTGAGTTTTTATGTAATTATCCCAAAAATCAATACAGCTGTGCTACAAACTTCAATTTGTGAGTAAAAATTGTCTTTTCCTTCTATATTTTTCTTCTATATTAGTATAGATATAATATAGTTGTGGTATTCTTGCTATATCTACCTTTGCATGCGGCTTTGTACACATGGCTTTACATAATAGGTCGGACCATGTCATAGTGACACATTCATTACTATATACCTTTTATCTATGCTATTTGATAATTAAAAAGCACAAAAATCATCCTTAGAAGAGGTTATTTTGATGAGATCAAATAAAATTTTGAAATATGTCTTCTGATGTAAATAAAATTTAAAGTATTGATAATTAATGTAATGTGTAAAAAATATAAATAAAAGAAAAATATTAGAATAATATATCTAATGAGATGAAAAATATTTCTCAAGTATCTCAGTACTATCATTGTCTTGTTTTTCCTAGCACAAACATTTACATAACAAAGAATTTAGAAAATAAAAAATATTAAAAAATTAGAAAAACAGACGTGAAATTCGTAAAATCTATATTTATACTATCTATACTATTATATAAAAGAAATCTCTTTTTTTCCTCACAAACACCACTTTTTTGTAATGTAAAAAATAATCCTCAACTGATATGATAACTACTTTATTCAAATTTTCAAATTTTATATTAATTGTTAAATTAATTTTTTCTTTCTTTTCTTCTTTTTTAATGTGATGTGTTAGTTTATATATTTTACTCTGATTTATAATATAATTTAAAGCCTAAAAAATTATCGATTATATGCACACAGGAACAACGTGCCACGCCGGCTAGTTTTGTAAAAAAAGAACTGCAACAGACACAAAATGATAATTTTGACACCATCGCACTAATTTTTTTGCATTGATAAAATAACTAATTTATTCAACTTCTCAATTTTTACATTAATATAATTATTTAGTTAATATAATTTAATTATATTTGTAATAATTTTTATAAATTATTATAATATATTATTATATCACACAGAAAAAAATCAGAAAAATTGTAAAAAAGAAAAAGAGTACAATAAAGAAGTTCGCGGCCTGCAACTATAAATATCAAAGTCCAGTAACAGTTAAACTACTTGAAAGCACTTGTTTTCATTCGCCTGCCATTCTCAAACAATTCCCCAACAAAATTCTCCTTTTTGAGGATTCAACAATGTCGAGATCGCGGATCTGCTTGGCCCTTGCCGCTTTGGCGTTGTTATTGGTTGCTTCGGCGTTTGCCGATGACGTCGTTGTGCTGACCGAGGAGAATTTCGAGAAAGAGGTCGGTAAAGATCGCGGAGCTCTCGTCGAGTTCTATGCTCCCTGGTATGGTTGATTCGATGTTAGTTTGTAAATGATTTGTTTGTATTTTCTGTTGTTGTGTATGTTTCGAATTTGAGTGTTGGCTTTCCTTTTTTTCGTCTTCTAACCTTCAGTAGATGAGTCATTTTTTAGTTCGAGTTTATTTTCTTCGGATCTGATTTGACCGATTTTGTATTTTTTGTTTGTATCATTTATCCGTGATCTAATCCATATATATATATACATATAGTTTTCTTTTTGTTTTATATAATATATTGTAATTTTGGATATGTAATTCTCAGAGTTCATTAGTATTAGAAACCAAAGGCGTTCGGTATTCAATTAAAAGTTTCAGTTTAGTAATTAGTTTACAGTCATGAGGACTTGAATGTAGAGTATAGGAGTTAGTCATTTGAGCTTAGTTGTATGATGGTTCAAAAGGCTTTTTTATTCTTGCTGGCACTGCAACTGTGTGCTTGAAGAAATATATTTTAATGCTCCTTCTTGTACAGGTGTGGGCACTGTAAAAAGCTGGCTCCCGAATATGAAAAGCTTGCTGCAAGTTTTAAGAGGGCAAAATCTGTTTTGATTGGCAAGGTTAGGCTATATGATTTTTTTTTAACGTTCTGTTCATTTTGGACTGCATTTGTTGTACTTATGCCAAATTTATTGCTGATCATAAGTAATTTTACATGTCATAACATTGCCTTGAGCATTTGTTAAACTGACGCACCAAGTATTACATTGTGGTTAAGTCAAATGTTCCAGTATTCCATTGTGCTTTAGTCAAATGTTTCAGAGCAATGATGATTTTGAAACTATGCCAGATGATAAAATGATTTTATATTTTTTGTGGTGATGCAGCAATTAATATTAGTAAAACTCTACCACCATGTTTTTAACTTATACTGAACCTGAACATTAAGTTTATGCGTAATGTTTTTTAATTTTAACAGGGGATTTTTTGGGAGGTTTAAAACTGATTATGCACATTAGGATCATTAGAATACTATAGTCTTCTTCCAAAATTCAACTCATTAACAATATGTTCTTGAAAGAATGATGTTAATTTCTTTTTATCAGAACTCTGCACTTCATCAAGTAATTACTCTTTTCAAATCATAATGCAAAACAAAGAAAAAGTTCTATTGTGGTAGTCCGTAGATGTTTCAGAAACAGTAACGATGAAGAGTGTTCTTGGTGTTGAAAACATAAGATGTATTTGTTGCCTATTAGTCATAAATAAAATTTTCTGATTCCTTCATTGTTACCAACTTAATTTGTGTGTATTAGTATTATCTAGATCGGCAAAGTTATGTCTTGTTTAGCACTAAGAAAATAAATTAATAGGTAGAGATGTAGTAATTTTCAGCTGGAATTTTATATTGTGTGATTTTATTTGTTGTGTGTCACTATTCCATTAATATCCCTTAATGTATTATATTGTCTGATTCAGCCATGGATAATTCTGGTTGAAATTGTGACAGATTTTTATTGTCTTTGTTCTTGAATTGTGGTTTTGAGCTCATTTGAGGGTAATCTCATCGGGTGACTACTTAAATTTTCCTATGGAACTGATTTTACGATTATGGGTTGTTAAACATCTTGATTTCATGTTACAACAACCTGATGATTTAGTTGATGACTTGTATTTATATATTATTTTTTTGAATAGCAAAATAATGCTCTAGAGTCTAGACGTCTTTATTTGAACTAATTTATTTTGTTGTAGGTTGATTGTGATGAGCATAAGAGCCTTTGCAGCAAGTATGGTGTTTCTGGATATCCCACCATCCAGTGGTTCCCTAAGGGGTCTCTGGAGCCAAAGAAGTGAGTGCACTCTTTCAGAAACTTTTCTGCTTTTCTAACAATTAAGCACCCGTTAAGTTACAACTTTATTCTTTTTGCTGGTGGTAATCATGGATGTGTTGCAGACATATTTTAATATTCCTAATGAGTGAGGTTTTTCATTTATTAGGTATGATGGTGCGAGAACTGCAGAAGCCCTTGCCGCATATGTGAACATTGAAGGAGGTTAAAAGATCATTTCTATTTACATCTTATCCTGTTGTCCATGGTTAACCATATAGAAGCAGTGTTTACATTTCAATACACGCCAAGAAGTTTTGGTCTTACCGACATGCTTATAGACCCAATTTAAAATTTTGATTTTCTCTTATAAATGCTGTTTTGTCTTCAGGGACAAATGTCAAGATAGTTGCAGCTCCTTCAAATGTTGTGGTTCTGACTTCAGACAACTTTGATGAGATTGTAAACGATGAGACAAAGAACGTCCTAGTTGAGTTTTATGCACCTTGGTAAGTGTACACGTACAATTTTCTTTCACTCTGTTCCTGTAATGCAATTGTGAGATATGATGGTCATGCATTTTGAAAGATCTTTGCAGCAGCTTCACATGGTCCCCTATGATAACCATTTGTGTGGAGTGCATGAATAAGTGGCATTTATGTTCTTAAACTAATCCTTTGTTTTTTCAGGTGTGGTCATTGCAAGAACCTTGCTCCTGTAAGTGCAATGCTGCGCTTTAATTAAAAACTGGCATGGCTGTTGGAGTATTTACTTAAAACTTCATATCCTTTCCACATGCAGACCTATGAAAAAGTTGCAACAGCATTCAAGCTGGAGGAAGATGTAGTCATTGCAAACGTCGATGCTGACCAGTACAAGGATCTTGCAGAAAAGTAAGTGCTATAAATAGCTGTTTCTTCCAAACCTAGATTTTGATGCATACCTAGTTTTTACTTCTCATCTTAGTCCTATGTAACAACTAAAGAATCATATGGAATGGGTCTTCTTACGCATATCTTCTGCAAAGCAGGTATGGTGTAAGTGGTTATCCTACGTTGAAGTTCTTCCCAAAGAACAACAAGGCTGGTGATGATTATGATGGTGGCAGAGATTTAGATGATTTTGTTACTTTCATCAATGAGAAGTGTGGAACTAACCGAGATGCAAATGGACAACTGACGTCAAAGGTTTATAGCACAGTTACAGATATCATCCTTCTCATATTTGTTTCCAACTCTAATTTGCTTTCTCTCCTCCTAGGCCGGTATTCTTGAGGAACTTAACACCTTAGTGAAGGAATTTGTAACCGCGAAAAATGAGGAGAAAAAAGCTGTTCTCAAGCGGTTGGAGGAAGAAGCCGACAAGCTGAAGGGTTCCAGTGCAAGGTTGAAAACACGCTTATTGTATCTTGATCAGTTACATAATATGCTTTCTCTAGATTACATATAAAAATTTGGTCTCTGGGATCCTCAATGTTTCCTTTCTAATTTTCCTGTAGATATGGGAAGATCTATGTGAAAGCTGCTAAAAGCTGCAGTGAAAAAGGTTCCGACTATGCCAAGAATGAAGTTCTACGGTTGGACCGCATGCTAGCCAAGGTAAACAATTGGCTCTTGTGGTCTATAGCTCGCTGTGAATCTTCTCCCTGTTTTCCCTGATCCCCGACTGGAAACTTTTGAAATTAGATTTCCAGCAGTCTCCTTGCTATATGCCAATCATCTTTGCATGTGAAAACTAAACTGCCCGAACAATTCAATCAGTTGTTTGTTCCCTGAAATAGTTGTTTCCCAAAATTGCTCCCTCAACCAAAAGCACGCCATAAGAAGTCAGATATATCTCACTTCAGAATGAGTCCATGTCCTCTTACATGTCATATGATCTGCTACAGCATTCAGTTTTAATTTGGAAATTAATGTTTCAATTTATTCGCAATTGTTTAAACATTTTCTTTTAATAATCCCCTCATAGCCTTAGAATTAAGTTCTTGGAGAAAAATCTTAAGACATTTTTCATGGCTGTTGATGCAGTCGATCAGCGCGGCAAAGGCTGATGAGTTCACATTGAAGAGGAATATCCTATCAACCTTTGCTTCAGATCATTGAAGAAACGCACAGCTACGACTGCTTCTGGTATCTGCCTTCAAAATTTTCCTGGAATTTTTCCGTATTTGGAAATATGCAAAAGCTTCTTCCTCCAATTTAACGTTCGTCTTACAATTCTTGAATCACCTAAGAACTTAACCTGGAAGAGCAGGAGTGATTATTGTCGTTTCCACCGGATACCAACCAATGCTTGTTTCCACCCTTAGCAATAATGTAATATCTAACGTAGGGAATCTCTCTCGTATAGAACTTTTCTTTTTGACAAGCGACAGAGAAACAGCTGAGAGTTCAATGTAGGAAATTACCAGTTATTTAAGCAGTCTCTGTTTTGTTCTTGTTTAGCATCCTCCTATACATGGATAACTTGATTTTAAGTAAATTTGTGCATTTATTTGCTGATGACAATATGGTGATGGAGAATGTGAAACTACTGTTTTCACAAGCTGAGAGTTGAATGTTGGATATTGTCAGGTATATCTTCACTCTTATAAGAGTAGTTTGGTTAAAAAAAATTGTTTAATTTGTAATAGATCAATAATAATTGGGTTAAATATAAATTTTTATTCAAATTCTTTTTTTGCTAATATGAGAAAATTTGGTGAATTTTGACTCGTGGAGAGATTTATTTGTTAGATGGAAACAAATAGCAAAAGAGTATAATGTAATTTTTCAAATTATAGGGGATTTATATGTAATTACAACAAATTTTATAGGAGAACAGTGTAATTATCCCTACAATATCTGAAACAAAATGACAAGCTAGATAGGTGCACAACTGATATTTCAATCCAGAAATAACCACTTGAGTGTGACAATCAAATGATAGGAAGAGCTTATATGTATATGTAGTAGCTTAAACTTATAAACATTCATGGATTTCATTGATTTCTTCTTTGAAAAGGCAAGCAAGCACTTCAATAGGATAACATTTAAAGCCATCCCTTGTTTGTTTCTTCTTTTTTACCCTTAATAATGGATGAAACTTGGAATAATCGATACGGTAAAATGGATAATTTTTCTCTGTATTTTGCATAATTAAAGAAAAATATCAATTTTATACTAATATAAAACTAAGAGATATTTTCACTTATAAACAACGGTTTATGGCACCGTTATGCAATTTTTTCTTGTTTCAGTATACCTTTAAGTTAGTCTTCTTCTCTCTCTCTTTTTTAAATGTGACTATCTGTTATGATAGGCCGTCCCCGCGTGTATATAATAAATATTCTTTTACGCTTTAAAATATATTATTATTATAAACAAGAGCAAAATATAAATCATTACATCACATTAAAAAAAATAAAAGAAAGAAAAAAAATTAATTTATCAATTAGTGAAACTTTAGAAGTTAAATAAGTTGGTTATATTATCGGTTGAAGGGCATTTTTGACCTCACAAAATATAGTGCAGCGGTGTAATTAACCGTCGTTTGTGAGTGTGAATGAGGTTTTCTTTATATAATAGTATAGATGTATTAGTTTGTATATTTTATTCTTATATATAATAATATATTTTAAAATATGAAAGATTATTTTTTATATGCACGAGCAGATGCGACGTGCAACAACGATTAGTATTAAAAATATAATTTAGATATTTTATTGTAATTTACTAAAATCAACATAAAGCCCTATTTTCATTATAAATTAACGACAGGTGAACATCACCCGCCCTAGTTTGAAGGGAGCTAATACATTATTCAAATTTTAGTCCCTTCTTTTCGTTTTTTATTTTTTATTTTTTTGTTTTTCAAATCGTTCTTCCTTCCCACTGGCCACGCAACAGCCATCACCGTCATCCAAATTGGGTAATTTTACAATTAGGCCTGTCGATGGGCGGGTATTACCTTATTCGGATCCGAAACTCGATAAATACCCATAGTTGTTACTTATGTATTTTACTCGAACCATACCCATAGAATACTCATTGGATCTTACCCATTTTATACTCATACTAATTGGGTCCATAATGGGTCTTACCCATTGCGTCTTACACATTAAAATGAATAAACTAATTATACATGTTTCGTTGTAAGTGATATCACAGAAACATATTACTAAAGTTTATTAAATATATTTCATGAACTTATTGTCAATAAATCAAATTAAAGGTTATTTGAATTTTTAACATGTGTAGAATATCGTTGAAATATATATAACGATATTGACTTTGTTCAAATAATGAATCATATTAACCAATTACACATCGACATATATTCGATATAGGAACGTAAATTAAATAACCAACGGAAAAAAATGTATAAAAATTATATTTTAACTTTAGAATGATAGTTTTATTGATTTGAAAATCCGTTCAACTTTCATTTCATGAGTTTTTTACAATTCAAATTTGAACAAATTTTATTAGTACCATATATTAGTTTAACTTGACTTATCACTTTACATTCAAATTAATTTTATCAAAAAATTAATTCGCAGTTGTCACTACGAAAATAAAGATGAAAAACTCTGGCAATTTTTTTTTTCAAAATATCAATACGTAAAAGTAAAAAAAAAAGAACTATGTACAAAAATTAAGAGTTTTAGATGACAAGTAAAATCGACTTGATTAATCTATTAAAAATTTACAAGTTCACTAATTATAAGTTTAACAGATATTTATGAATTTTTATAGTATTAGATTTTACTCATTCAAGACCCATACCCGTGGATATTTTTGGGTCTAGACCTTACCCATATCCAAAATACATATTACAATGGGTATGGGTCCGGATCCGGTCTAATATAAAAATAATGGGTTCGGATCCAGATCTATTATAAAAGTAATGGGTCTGGATCCGAGTAATCCCCGTCCATTGACAGGTCTTTTAGATTGCAATGAAATATATATATATATATATATAATTTAGTTTATCTAATAATGATATGTATACATCTAGTTTATATATGTACTTATATGAATATATATTAATCATTATAAGTATAAACACATAAATTTAAAGTATTTTAAACCATGGACAATTGATCTTAGAAATTTGTGATCCAATGGTTGATATCATGTTCCTTACGTGTTTGTTATATTATTTTATAATTATATATATAAGCATAAAATTAGCTTTAAAATTTTAATAATTGCTCATATCTCTCATTAATCCACTAAAAATTTAGTGGTTACCAAAAATAGAAAAATAAATAATGGGTAAGGGGCACAACAAACCATTTTTTTTTATGGGACAACAAACCATTTGTTCAAACAGTTAAACGGTGCTTATTGACGGAATGGGCATTTATGCAATAATTCATAAACCACAGTGGAATGTTTAGACTATTTTCTTAATATAAGAGGCAATTTTTGCAATTTCTAAAAAATAAATATAAATTTTTTTGCATTTCCCCTTAATGGATAGGTAATAATCCCACTTCAAGAATTATAAATTTTTTTGGTTTAAGCGGGTAGGGTTTTACTCTATTCATATCCAAAAAATAATTTTTAAATCCATAGTCATACCCTATCAAATGAGTAGAAGATCCACCCTATCTTTACCTTAGACTCATTAAATTAAAGGGATAATTATATTTACACCCTCTCAGCTATTGTCCTTTTTAACAAAGTACTGCTACCTTTTGGGCAGAGAGGGTTTGACTTCAATGTATATTTTGAATTTGAAAAAATTCGTTTTTCGAAACATTTTTTTAAAGAAATAAAAAAAAAATGAATGTGTAAGATCCAAACTCTCTGATTTTTATGGTATCATTTACTTAAGACCCAATGGGTATTCTATGGGGTAGAATATGAAAAAATCAGTACGAGTATTGATTGAATATGAATCTAAAACAAATCATACCCACCTATTGATGAGCCTATTTCATTGAATTTGAAATGTTTACCAGGACTAATTGAGTTTAATTGAGTTTAATTGAGGTTAATTGAGTTATCAACCAGTTGCAGAATTAATCCCGCATTGTGAACGTTCTATAATTAATTTCAAGTTGTTTTATCATACGTTTAATCAGACTTATCCTATCACCATTTTAATCGAATATTCAAAGTAAACAGAAAATAATTAAATAATCGATACATGCACTTTTTCTTAAAAGTAAATAGTGTGTGATAATCATCCATACAATTAATACCCCAACACGAGGAATGCAACATGAATTTGGCTTATTATCAGCTTTTTGAAAATACTCTTATCTTTTAAAGTACAGACTTCATCTGTACCGTTTATCATCTTTTCTCATTCAGTGATTTTAAATATTTCAGTGTGTTGCACTTGATACATATGAAATTAATGGACGTATAATATTAATGGGTTAAATACAGTTACCATCCCTTAAGTATCCTTCCTACATCAATTACCCCCTAAAGTATTAAAATCTTCAAAAAACCCTTTGACCTTCTAACATCTTTAATTTTGAAGTTCAAAAAGTCCATTTTACCCTTACTAAAAATTGATTTATGAAAAAAAAAATTAAAGGGATTTTTAAAACACCAAAACCACTCTTTTTTTTTTTTTAAAAGTTTTATCTAATTCTATTTTCACTTGTTCATCGAGCTTCTTTTATTTTTATAATTCTAAAGTATTTGAAGCTCATTTTATTTTAGTTTCACTTTGTCAAACCAAGTTAAAAATAAATTTATACATTCATATAATTTCCACATTTATATAATTACCATATATATAAATATATATTAATTGTATATTTTCTTATTAGTTCATGATCAGCTCTTTCGATTTTATTAATTGTATATTTTTTTAAGTAAAATATAATAAATATATATATATATATGCATGTATAAATTTATTTTTATTTAGTTTGAAAAACAAGGAAAACTAAAATAAAATGAGTTTCAAGTACTTTAGGATTACGAAAATTAAAAGAGCTCGATGAACAAGTGAAACTAGAATTAGACAAAATTTTGAAAAAGAGTGATTTTGGTATTTTTAAAAATTTCTTTAATTTTTTTCAAAAAGCAATTTTTAGTAAGGATAAAATGCACCTTTTGAACTTAAAAATGAAATGAGTTAGAAGGCCAGGGTTTTTTTTGAAGGTTTTAATACTTTAGGGGGTAATTGATGTGGGGTGAATACTTCAGGTGTGGTAACTGTACTTAACCCAATATTAATCCATCGGTGTATGTGGCATACTCATTAATTTTAAATTTTAAAAGATAATATTACTTTAAAATATACATATTAGAATAAATATAAAATATCAAAAAATAGAAGAAACTATTAGAATAAGAGTGAGAAATAGAAGAAATGCGTAAGATAGAGAAAAATCACAATTAATTAGCTAATTAAAAAATAAACAAAAAAACGACAGGTCGAAAAATCAAGACATCAAAATGGTGTTCTTCAATTATATACATGTATAGATATTTAATATATATATATATATATATTATATTAAGTATGGTATAAATTAAAATTATGAAAAGAAAGTATAATATAACATACAACCAGTGTTTTCAAATTCGGACCGGACTGGCCGGTTCGACCGGTCTGATCGGGAACCGGCCAATGGTCCGATCCGGTTCAGGGGATAAAAACCACATCAGTCAAACCCGGTGCGAATCGATCAAACCTGGTCAAAACCGGCCGAAACCGGTTCGCCCAATAGTCGGTCAACCCGATTTTATTCCTTTTTTTTTAAAAAAAAAAACTATGGTTTAATATTTCACTATTCAAACATATATTTCACTAAAAAATAATATAATAAAATACACAAAGAGAAAAAATAAATGCCAAAAAAATATATTGACAAGTGTTTCATGGACAATTACTCAAACAAACTATCACATATTAATTTATAGGCTCAATGTGGGACATTAGAAAATGCTTAAATTATGAGGAAATGCCCAAGCTTTGCTCATATTTTTTCAATGTGGGTGAGACATATTTATAGGCTCAATTGTTTGAGCTTGCCTTGTCTTTTGTCAATGTGAGACATGATAAAATGCTTAAATTATGATAAAGTGCTCAAGCTTTGCCTATACTTTTTCAATGTGGGAGAGAAAATAAACCAATTTTTTTTCTTCGTCTATTTCTTTCTCCTTTTCTCCATGTTTTTTCAATCTATTTAGACTTTTTTGTTAAAAAAAAAAATATGAAGACAACAATTGTTAAAATTTTGTTATAAATTTTATTTATTTTATCAATTAATATATAATATATTTGGGGTTTAAAATTTTAAATTCTTGTTAGTTCGAATCTTGATTTAATTTGTTTCCTTCAAGAGGTTTGTTGATTTTTTATTGTTAAATTATTATAGATTGTATTTATTTATAAATTGTACTGATTTTATTAAATGTTGTTATAAATTATTTTTATGTAATATATTGATATATAATGTATAGATATATTACATATATATATGTATATAATAAAGTCCGGGTCAACCAATTTTTTTAATCCGATTCGACCAATCAAACTAGTGACCCAGTAACTTGACCGATTCTATCCCCAATCTAATTTTAAAAACATTGCATACAACACCAAAAATTTTAGATAAATAACTTGAGAGTAAAATTTCATATCTTATCCTCTATCCACCCAATAATTGCAGCTTATATTATGAGATTAATTAAAAAATTTAGAATCACGAGATTGGTAGTCAGAAAAGGCAGACAGAGGCATAAGCGCTGTCATTGTCGACAAAGCGTGACATGAATAGCAACTTTAGTTGAGGACACAGTAAATAAGAGGGGGGATGGGTAAACTCGTGTTTCCGCCACCCATGCCAAATCTGCGTCGCCCACTTGTCTCAATCTCCTGCCTCCATTCACGTGAACCACTATACGCCCAACTCATCATCCATTTAAACCCCCTCATGAAGAAACTTACTATTTTTTCCCTTTTTTTTTTTTTTGTTTCCTTATGTGTAAAAAATACATAGGGCTGAAAAAATAAAAAGATATTTGGTACTCGATTGAAATTGATCGATAAAAATTCGTTTGAACTCGATTTGTTAAACTTAACAAATCAAGTTTGAACAAAAAAATTTGTACCCCTTTTGAGCTTGGTCCGAGCTCGATTTTATTAATGCAGAAATAATAAAATATACTCAAAAAATATCAAATTATTCGAGCTCGACTCGTGTTTGTTTCAATTAAACCTCGTTTGAGCTCGATTAGAACAATAGTCAAATCAAACTCAAACACAATTCTTTAAGCTCGATAATAATTCAAAAGCTTGAATAATAATATATTCGGTTCAACTCGAATTATTTGCATCCCAAAAAATGCACGCAACCTCAATATTATTTTATTTATACACACGACATGCAGTAAATAATTCTTTAATTTTTTGAATTAAGCTTAAGAATGAGGTTAGTTTTGAATTACCTACAATTTGTAGTAGTATAATCAATTATGAAAGTGTGAACCTAAACGCTACAATCACTTTTTTGTTAAATAAAATTATCCCAGAATCAATTTTCTCAAATTTGTTATCTTATAATCAATTATGCAACCGTCAGACCAAATTGGACTATAGTATGCTATACTTCCATTTGCTATGCCTTAGTGGTTAAAGTCGAACATTGCTACACCCAAATATGAATTTGAATCATTTGTTAAGGTGTTCGGTAAGGATAAATTACGGTATGCTTCTTGATTATGTGTTGATCTCGCGTGCTTGAATCAAATCTAAGTTCTCCAATTCTAGATCAACTATATATAAGAGCCTCATATGATTGAATCTTGAGTTTTTATGACAGTAAGTCACATAATATATATTTATATACTAATTTTTATGTGATTAGATTTTAATTTTGACAATAATAAGTCAATTGTAGGGATTTTTCGAGATATCACACAAGACACAAGTGTAATTTTCCATGCGATTTTGTGGGGTGCTACCCTAATTTTTTCATTTGCTATATTGATATTGTGCTACATTTTATTTAGATAATTTTAAGTTCAAAGGATTTCAAATGCTTCACCTGTAAATTTGAACTACATATTGATTGTAAAAAATTTTTAATACGAAGTTATTGAAAATTATTTTTTTAAGTTTAAATTCATCAATCCGAACGTAGTCTTGAACAACCTCTCTTAAACACCATTAGGGATGACAATGAGTCCAAGTTGGACCTGACCCGCCCCGATTGCGGCAGGTTCTGATGCCTTAAGCGGGTCTTGGGATGGATCTCAAATTTTAGTGGTTTGGACCCAAACTCGCCCTGATTATCATTATATTTATATCATAATTATATATAAAACATAATTGCACAAATATAAAAGTCATGTATAATTTAATTATACTTACATATAATACATAAAATCAATACTATTATAAATTAAAATAATGATATAAATATTTTAATATTTATATAAGTAACACATATTCTAAATTTGATATTCTATAACTACAACATGCTCATCTAAATTTACGAAAAAAATTAACCTGCCAATAATTATATTATCTCATATTTATAAAATTACGATAAGTGAAAGAAAATATATTTTTAATATTTTAAAAACATTAATCGAATCCACCAAATCCAACCCAACATGTCCTGTGTCCAAGACGAATCCAAATCCAAAATTCCCCAATCGAGTTTCGCCAAACCCACCTCGTTGTCATCCAAATAACGCTTCATAGTGCCTACAAGGCATTACTTGTACAAACCCAAGCCATGAAGTGAAGCAAAGGCTGTGGGCTCCACTAAGACATATCACCATATGTGTACTATGCTCTTCACAGAGTAGTACCAAATCAAATGCCAACAAGCAGGGTCATTTTCGTCATTTTACACACCATTTGTATATATATGTCGTAGAATTGAAACAAGTCATACATCCATTTGTATTTTGCTCCTAAATTTTACCTCCATTCTTATGCCATCATTTTCAACGTCACAATGAGAGAGAGAGAGAGAGAGCAGTGATTTTCTAAGAAGAATTATTATTGGGTTTTGCTGATTCTGCTTTCTTCTCTTCTCACGCAGGTACCGAATTTCAAACCCCCCTCTCTTTTCTCTCTCTACAACTTGGAAAAAGCTCGCCTGTTGATTTTCTTTTTCTTCTTTTTTTTTGGAAGTTTTGTGTTTGATTGTATTGGATGTTTGCTTATCATGGGAATTATTGTCGTCTCTGTGTGTTTCATGAAGAATTCTAATTGTATATTCTGTGGACTTATGCGTTTTGCTTTTTCTAGATTGTTCTGCTGTTTGAGTTTTGGTTAGGAATTTGCTCTGTTGCTTAAGGTTTGAACTGTAGTGTTGCGAGTCATTTTTGATCTGAGGTTTCTATTGGGATTATCATTTTCTAGGTGAATCAGATTGATGATCGGTGGTTTTGATTTTTTTTTTTCCTTTTTTAGTTAGGAAGTAGCTTGCGATGAACATTTTTGGGCTTATTTTGGTTATTGTGTTTTTAATGATTTAGCTTATTTGATTGTGCGTAATCTAGAAGTGATGAATGGATTAACAATCTTGATTTTATGGGTCGAGATATTGAAAGGATTAGCTGAAGGGAATGCTTTGATCTTGCAATTTATTGAAAATCAATTGGATGCCATCTTGTGTTGTACTTTATATGGAAATGAGTTATTGAGTTGTTTCTTTGGTCTTGCTAATTATGCAATTACAAAGGCTTAAATGAGAAATGAGTAAATTTTTAGTAATTTGGATGTATATGTAGAGAGTTCAGGAAAGAAAGAAATAAAAATATGGATTTCTGGTTGTTTATGCCTTGATTTGACTTCATAGGGTTTCATTTTGTGAGTTGCAACCAATTGATTGTTATATGTTTTCATTTCTAATCATTTCTTTTGGATTCTGTTGCAACGGCAGATGGCTAGCGGAGGCAACATTGCGTGCAAGCGGAAGACTGGGAATAAGGTCCGATCAGATGAGTCAGATGAAGATTATATGGTGAGTGAAGATGAGTTTGATGAGTTAGAGGACGAATCCTGTTCTTCTCTTGCTGATGATGAAACAGAAGAGAGTTTAGGAGAACTCGAGGAGGAGGAAGAAGAAGAGGAAGAGATGGAAGAGCGGGTGAAAAGCAAGATTAAAAAGGTTGGCATACGTAGAGGGCGAAATGGTTTTCAAGGGAGGAAGAATAATGGGGTTGTCAAACCAAGAAAGAAAAAGGCAGATTATGGTGAAGAAGGAGAGGATTATTCCAAAGATGATTTTGCTGGCACTAAGCGAAAGAAGAAGAGTAAGCTAGCCCGTAGCAAGAAGGAAGATGATGATATCGGGGTTTTGAATAGACAAGAAGAGGATGATTTTGGTGATAAAAAACCAAGAAAGAGAACTCATGTATCAACTAACAATAAATACGTGGGTGGTTGTAATCCAGGGCCAAGAAAGAAAGCTAAAGTTTCGTATCGAGAAGAAAAGAAAGATAATGATTACGATGATTCTGATTCTGATGATGATGATGAGGAATTTACACCAGATGAATTTGATGGTGTAGAAGATGACGAAGAGTTACCTGTCATGAAGAAGAGGAATGTCGGCCGGTTGAGGGTGCAAGGAACACAGATTGCCAATGGAAAAAAGAGGAAGAGGAATGTTGAGGCTTTGAAGAGGACCAACAGAAAGAAACCAAAAAAGGAACAAGTTTCGAGGATACCAAACAGGTATCTTGGTAAGGAGCTCAGAGATGAGAACCGTGTCGTATCAACAAAGAAAAAAGTGGCTGGAAAGGGTAGGGGAAGGAGGAAATCAACTGTGAATTCTGATTCAAATTTCATGAGTTCAGGATCATCTGATTATGAGTACACCATATCTGAAGAAGAAAGAGAACAGGTTAGAGAAGCTAGTGACTTTTGTGGAAGGTTAGCAACTAGTATACGGAGTTCAAGTTCTTTAAAGTTGATTGAAGAGGAAGACACAGTGCCTTCACAAAGAAAATGCCAAGGAAGAAAGGGCAAGGAGAAAACGGTGGATGTGAAGATTGAGGTAGGAAAGCAGGTTTGTGGTATCTGTCTATCTGAAGAGGGGAAGAGAACAGTCAGGGGCATATTAAATTGTTGCAGTCATTACTTTTGTTTTGCTTGCATCATGGAGTGGTCGAAGGTGGAATCTCGTTGCCCTCTGTGCAAGCAAAGGTTTGCAACCATCACCAGGACTTCAAGAGCGGATGGTGGACATGATTCAAGGCATGCAGTTATTCCAGTTCCTGAGCGTGATCAGGTATTGGGACAAAACCTTCATTCTGAAGCGAGAAGAAACTGTCATTTTGTAGTCGTGTTTTCAAAGTTTACTTCTTCCCATAAGTAATACTGTTTTTTACAGGTTTATCAGCCATCTGAGGAAGAGCTGAGGGGCTTTCTTGATCCGTACGAGAATGTTCTTTGTACTGAATGTCATGAAGGCAGGGATGATGAACTTATGCTTCTCTGTGATCTCTGTGATTCACCTGCACACACTTATTGTGTCGGTCTGGGATGTGAAGTACCAGAAGGGAATTGGTACTGTGATAGCTGTAGGCCAACCGTACTTGCATCCTCTATTCCCGATCATGGAGCAAATAGCAATCTGTCCATTGGTTCATCGCCTATTGGCGCTGTTCGGGAAACTTTTGATCTCAATGAGTTGTATGTACCTGAAACTCCATTGAATCAAGCAACTGGCCACTCTCCATCTCCTAGAAGTTCTATTGGTGATGTTCAAGCTACTTCTCCTGCTTCTGGGTCAGGGGCATTTACTCTATTTGCAAGAAGAAGAATACAGCGGCAGATTCATCAGCTTCTTAATAACAGGACTAGACAATTAGACAGGAGTAACAGTATGGCCCCGGTTTCAGGGATTAGTCTTTTTGGCGCTCAAATTTGGCGTGATGGGTTAGTAGCACCTCATCATGCTGTTCCTGTATGGGCGGCGCCAGAAAATATTTGTCACCAGGGAAGATTAGCAGACTATACTGCACCTTCTTTGTACGGTAGGGAAGCTCTTTCTCAAGGATTAACCGGTTTGAGGGGGCAAATATTTCACCATCAAGCATCTACATCCACTGATCGCTCTTGTGGTGAATTATCACATATCGGATTTTCTGGGACCAATTCAAGGATTGGTCAGGGTTTGACTCAGCATCAACTCCGTCCTT
Source organism: Sesamum alatum (assembly GCA_034509735.1). Classification (NCBI taxonomy): domain Eukaryota; kingdom Viridiplantae; phylum Streptophyta; class Magnoliopsida; order Lamiales; family Pedaliaceae; genus Sesamum; species Sesamum alatum. The sequence goes on from JACGWO010000006.1 coordinate 5,517,913, forward strand.
GCAATAGTATGTCAAACACCGGGATGGATGCTAGCAGATCACTGTATCCATTTAGGGAGGAGAAGCTCTCTTCTCTGGAAAAGGAACAAGTGCAATCCATTGTTAGGAGTCATTTAAAAAGCCTCTCTCGAAATTCAGACTTAGGTATGTCAAGTTAACTTTTTTACAACATCTGCTGCATGTGCAAGTTAATCCCTCACTAAGTTCACGTAATATCTCTACGTACTTTTGTTTTTTGTCGAACACGAAGAATTTTTTTGGGTCTGATGAAGGGGTTGTACCGATGTTTCCATCACTTCTGGTCGCATGCATCTAGCTATTTCGTTGCTACTCAAATGATTTTCCTATAAGAATTCCGGTTTTAATACACTCGTGGACTTGGAATTGCCAACCATGTTTGTGCAGGCTATGTCACCTTCAAGCACATTGCAAGGACCTCTACGCATACAATTTTAGCTGCATTTGGACTTGAGCACCGGTGGAACGAAGTACACCCAGTACGAACACGACCCTTAATCTGCTACCATTTTGACAGATCATCCAGTCGGCAGATGCATCCAATTGCAGGTCAATGCTCATCTTGTTTCGACTGGTTCGTCAGGAACGTTGTGATGGAAATAATGTCCACCCGGGTTCCCCTCTTGTCCTCAGAATAGGCTCTCTTTGCAACGAGCGACAGTGGAACTTCAATCACTCCGACTTCTTTTGTTAGGGTAGGAGTTTCTTGTTTCTTTTCAGTAGAGAAGTAGACCAAAAGAAGTAGCTCTCAGCTGGTTACTTCCATTGGTGATAGATGTTACAGGTTCATGTCCACACCTTTTCATGTTATTTGAGTTGGGCATTTTGTCGAACATCTCCTCGACATTTCCTCTTATGTTTAAAGGATTATGTTGAGACACAAAAAAGAAGAAAGAAGAAGTCTTAAGTTAAAATCAGCATCAATTTATCAATTGTGTTCTATGGGAAAAATCAAGAAACTAAACATTGACAATTTTGAATATTGTCCATCTTTTCTGATTGTCTGGCACAAAATAATTGATTAGTATTTTGGATTTACGGATTTGAAGATCAAGAATCTTTAAATTTTTCATAACAAATTCTCTGATTTGTTTGTATAATTTCATATCAGAAAGAATTTCATTTGATAAAAATATTGTTGGATTTTAAATTCTTTTGATACGAAGTCATTTGAAATCCTCTTCATAATTGGGGCTTATTTATTTATTTAATATTAAGTAAAAAAAAAAAAATAATAATAAATATAATATAATATATATAACATCAATGGTAAAAGTCGAACTCATGGAGTTTGACTTTACCGAATTTTTTATTTTTTTTTATAAAATTTAAAGTCGAACTCTCGGAGTTCGACTTTCGCTTTTTATTTTTTTTAATTTTCTTATTATTATTATTATTATTAAGTCTACTGTATATTTAAATAAATGTAAAAGAAATAATTACATCCAAAAAATTATATTTAAATTAAAATATATTGGAGCAGATATAGTTGGTCCATCCACAGTGCATACACCTCTAAATGTATATGAAGATAGCTACTTGCCTCAACCGCCCCAACAAAGTGATTGGTTTGATTCAGCTCCATACACGACAAGCCAACAACCTTATTATGGACAGGTTGATCTTGACATTGGCCTTAGCACGAGTCAAACATATGCACCAGAATATAACATCTCACCAATTCCATTTTCAGCATTTGGTGCATATCGTGATTATGGAGAGTCTAGTTCTGGAATATCATAAGTCGGTTGCATATGAATGCAGATAATGATGATAATGTTGAAGATGAACCAATACAAAATATGGGTGAAGAAATACGAAGACCTCGGTGCCAACGGCACCGACGTACTTGTGGGACGGGCGGTCATTTTTAAGAATTATAATTATTATAATTAGTTTTTAAAAATTTTATATTTTAATTTAAATATAATTTTTGGATGTAATTATCTTTTTTACATTTATTTAAATATACAACAAACTTAATAATAATAATAATAATAATAATAATAATAATAATAATAATAATAATAATAAAATTAAAAAAAAAAAAAAGAAAAGTGGAAGTCGAACTCTCGGAGTTCGACTTTAAATTTTATAAAGAAAAAAAAAATTCGGTAAAATCGAACTCCATGAGTTCGACTTTTACCACTTATATTACATATATTATATTATATTTATTTTTGTTATTTTTTTCTTAATATTAAATAAATAAATATGCCTTCATAACTGTCGAATGCAACCTAATAGAAGATCCAGTTTTCATAAGCCCATCGATTTTACAAGGTTCTTCATAAATCGTAGATTTCTCAAAAAAGAGAACAAGAAAAGCCCCACAAAAACGTAATACTAATAATGCTCATCAAATATTTTCTTATCGTTTAATTATTGGGTAAATTACAAAGGACTCACTAAAAGTTAGACATAATTACAAATACTCTATCGTGGTTAAAAAATTATACTACATTTGATGTTAACGACCGTTTAACAACTAGTTTAATCCGTTAGTCTCTGTTAAGTTTTCATAATAATGCTTATCAATTTCTTTCTTATTGTTCAATCATTTTATAGTGAGTAATAAGTGATTGTTCAATCATCAAAACTTGTTAATGTATACATTTGTGTGACAATCAAAATATGATAGAAGATCTGTACCTATTTTTACACCAAACGGATCATTTCCAAGCAAAAATTGGATTTTACAAAAGCTATTTTATTTTTTTTTTCCCTTTTTAATTCTAGTTGGTTGCTCAATTCTTTGTCAAAATAAAAGTAGGTCTCATTTTGTTCTTGTACTTCTTTGATTTCTTGGTTCTTAAAGGCGTTGAGTTTACATCAAGTACAAGTAGTTATTATTTTGTGGAAAATACTATTACTAACAAGGGTAAATTACAATTAGCTTGCCTGATATTTGGCATAATTACAAATACTCCCTTATTGTTTGAGAAATTACAAATACCTCCCGAGGTTTGTAACCGTCTAACAAATAACCCATTTCAATCCATTTTTATGAGTAAATTGATCAAAATGTCCTTATGTACTGAATTATTTTTTATTTAATTCTTAAATTTTTTGGATTATAATGCATAGGGAGAGGTTTCTTAAGTTTTCTACACGGTAAAATTGCACTTTTGGTCACACAGAATATACCCTGTTGCACTTTTGCTCTCATTGTTTACGGGGTCAACACTTTTGGTCCCACAGGAACCAAAAGTGTTGCACTTTTGGTCCCATCGCCTAACGACCGTAAAAATAGACGGAAACCAGGCGAGTGAGAACACTCGCCCCGTTAATTGACGGAAGTGGTTTTCAAAACCACTCACATGTCTCTCACGTGGATCAAGTCAACAATTAGTCAAAAACACAAAAAAATTCTGAAAAAAACCCTAAGTGTCTGAAAACTCTCTCTCTCTCTCTCTCTCTCTCTCTCTCTCTCTCTCTCTCTCGTTCTTTCTCCCCCAATTTCTGAAAAAAAACCCTAGTGTCTTCTCTCCAAAATCACTCCCAAAATCTCCCAAATCTCCAAAACTAATCGGTTAAAAGTGAAGTGCTCGGTTGCTGAAGACGCTGAAGGTGCTCGTGGCCATAGCTTTGAGGAGTAGAAGGTTAAATCACCTCCCACCTAAATACGGTAAGTTCCTTTTTCCTTTTATGTTCTTGGATTTTGTCCATTTATTTTCTGTTTTTTTGTTAGAATAATACATGTTTGTTGTGCTCTGTTTCTATGATGTTTGTGCCCTGTGAAGCACTTTATTATTCTGCTTACATGTTGTTGTGGTTACATGTTTCTTGTGCTCTGTGAAGCACTATATTTTACTATAAATGTATGTTGTTGTTTTTATATGTTTGTGCTCTGTGAAGCACTTTATTATTCTGTTTTTTTATATGTTTGTCCTCTGTGATGTGTTTGTATATTTTTAGGTTCTGATGGTTGGCTATTTTTTATTGTTTTTTTGTTGGTTTGTTGCAGCTTTTAATGAACCATATGTAACTTTACAAATACATAATGGGGGGGAATTAGTACACAGTCCAACTCCTGAGTATGTGGGAGGGTTAGTACGTGTCTTTGATTACGTGGATGCAAATGAGCTAACAATCTCAATATTAAACAATTTGTGTGAGGCAATAGGATACTTGGGTGACAAAAAGTACTACAGAATTGATAGAACTTGTAATAAGTTCATACAAATCATGTATCAAACAGACATTTTGCAACTTTGTGGTACCTACCAAATCAATAGGGAAATTGTATTGTACTTAGATGCAATACAAGACACCCAAGAATCTGAACCCCCTGCTGAAAATGAATTTCAAAAGGAAATATTTGATGCTAATGATTGGGAGACAATATATAAAATAATGGATAGTGTGGTAGAAGAAATGAAAGCTAATGAGGGTGCTGAGGGTGATGCAGTTAGGGGTGGGGAAGGTGATACAGTTAGGGGTGGGGAGGGTGAAGGGGGTGAGGCAATGAGGGGTGGGGAGGGTGAAATGGCAGATGCAGTGAGGTGTGGGGAGGGTAACAAGGAGAATGAGGTGATTGAGGATGACGGGTGTAGTGATAGTACAGAATTTGATGATAATGATATTGATTTAGAAAATGATGTTGAGGGTGAAAAACTTGTTGATGATGATGCTGAAAATAGAAGGAAAGGTGGTCAGGGCTGTCTCATCTGATTCTGAATCTGTATCAGATGAGGATATGGTAGAAAGTGGGGATGAAAATGAAGAGGGTGATGGAAAAAACGTGTTTAATGCATTTGAAAAATATGATCCCACTTTTGAAATTGGAATGATTTTCAGTTCAAAATCTGATTTTAAAGATGCTGTGTATGGACATGCTGTTAAGACAAGAAGAAGCCTAAAAAAAAAAAAAATGATAATAGGAGGATATATGCAAGATGTGATGGGGAAGGGTGTGAGTGGAAGATAAACGTTTTGAAAGTGATAGGTGAAACCACCTTCCAAATAAGGGAGTATAATCCTGTACATACATGTACAAGAACTTTCAATGTGAAAAATCAGTCCAAAAATAAGGCAGATACTTGACAAGAACATGGACAAAGCAGCTGACTGCATTCCCTTAAAATTAGATCAATATAACTATGAAATATCTTGTTATGATGGGGCTAGGTATGTGGTTAATTTGCAGAAAGACACATGTAGTTGCAGGAAACGGGACTTGACTGGCATTCCATGCAGTCATGCTATTAGTGAAATATGCAGTCAAGTCCTTGATCCAGAGGATTTTGTAAATCCATGCTACAGTGTGCAAACTTTTAAAAGGGTTTACCAGCCTGCAATTATGCCTGTAAATGGCCCTAAGTTGTGGGCTCAGACAGGGCATATTTCTCCACTTCCACCCAATTTTGGGAGAAAAGCAGGTAGACCATCAAGAGCTAGGAGAATGGAGCCAGATGAAGTACCAAACAAGCAGAGGAGAAGCAGTAGAAGGGAACAGAAAAAACCAACCAAGCTCAAGAAGCAGTCTTACATAGTGAAGTGCCATTACTGTGGAGGCACTGGCCACAACCAAAAAGGTTGTGACAAGAAGAAGAATGATGGAGGACAACAACAGCCCCAGTCAAAGCTGACTGTAAGTATCTAGGCATTCTAATGTCATGTTGTACTCCAAATTCAATGTTATGTTCTTCTAATTTATATATCTTCTTTTTTCAGGCAAGGAAAAGGACCATTTCAACTTCTATGTTGCAAAGTCAGGAGTTCATATCTGTAAGTATCCTTCCCTTTACCTGATTCATTTATCAAATGGTTAAAACTGATTGAGATTATTTGACATTGCAGGTTGGAAGTCAGCCCCCTACACAAGGAATGCAAAGTCAGGATATTAATCTTATGGAACAACAGGTAATTTTTTTAGTTTAAAATGTTGGATTTTTTAGTTGTTAATGTTAATGTTGGATTTAAACAGGATGTTTTCTTTGTGTGCATGAATCTCAACCCCTTAGACACATTTTCTCACAATGTTCGAACGTCAATGAAGCTTGGGGAAGTGAGAGTCAAGTGCCTTTTTCGACAAAAGGAGAAAAAAGGTTTGTCGCCATGTCAAACCTTTTGGCTGCATTACATGCCTCAAAGAAGAAGAAGACGAAACCGAACACTTAAACTGTAATCAGTTTTTTGTTAACTTTTTTGGGATGTAATTTTTTGGCAATTGCAAACTTTGGCAATTCTTTTGTGAAGTGTAATTATATGTGCATAGTTGGCAAGGGGAAACATGACTCAATATGTATATTGCAAACAATTATGTTGGTCCTTTTCCCATTCAATGCAATCAGTTCATTTTTTGCTTTCAATTTTGCAATGTTTTTATCTTATTTTTTTTTTATAGTTATTCTAATTTTGCAATCCATAATGTATCATTTCATTTGGAATAATATCAGTATAAAATTAAGGATTATAATGAATCAAATTTACATAATTTTAGCTAAATTTAGTTATTAAAATACATTTTATATAGTGAGAATCTTCAAATTTGGGTCAAAATTTAAAAAAATACCACCTTTATGAATTTTAGTGGTTTTAAACCATATAAAACCACCTTTGACTTTCAAAGGTGGTTTTCCATCCATAAGTTAACACCATTAACGGCGATGGGACCAAAAGTGCAACAGGGTATATCTTGTGGGACCAAAAGTGCAATTTTTCCTTTTTACACATATGAGGAATAATGTAATTTGCCTCGGCTGATATTTCTACAATTTTAATAAAAAATTTAAGGGCAAAATAGTCAATTTCAAGCATTTGGTTAAAAATTATAAAACCTCAAGGGGGTATTTATAATTTTTCAAACAACGAGAGAATATTTGTAATTATGCCAAACCTCAAGGGAGGTGGATGTAATTTATCCTTACTAACAATGTTTTTGTTACACTACTACAATTTGGGGTTTACAAATGGCACATTCTTGAATAAATCCAAGTGTAACTTATAAAATTTAGGGACAATTACAGTTAAGCTCTCTAATTTATGGTCTATTTATATAAATTATCCTTATTTTTTCGCATAACAAAAAAACAGTCCCTAACAACTAAAAGTAGAAGTACTTTGTATAATAATATTGACATATCTAAAAGGTGTATATCTAATTTTTTAAAAATAGAAATGATTTATGTAAACAATGTGACGCTTTGGCAAAATATGTAAAAGGTAAGAGTAATAATATCGTTGTACTTTTAACGAAAAAAAGGAGGAAACTAGATGTAATTAATCATGTTTCTTAAATGTTTCAATCATATAACATCTCCAAATCTGTTGTCCCCAATTATGCACTACTGAGTAAAGATTCAAATCATTAGTGAACTATTTAAATTCAAATACGATAATATCATAAAACGAAATATTAAAACCATCCAATATGATCTAACAGTTTGCAAGTCACTCGAACACCATAACATAAACCAATATACATATATTCATGCAAAGCTACCGTCACCCTTTAACCTGACATCAAACACATAGCGCGTACAACGCACCATGCTGTATCCCCCCGGTCCCTTCACAGGCATGAATTCACACGATGCACCTCAACGGAAGGTGCAGCGCAAAGAGAGAAAGACGCGACGACCACTGAACCCAGCGTTTATGTATTTACGCACAGACTTATCAGTAAACATTCGTTCATGAGATGATGGAATTTTGTTTTATCATTTCTTTTGTCGAAGCATGGATCAAAATCCAAGAGAGATGCATCATTATGCTTCAACCTACCATAATTCTACACATAACATAAATTACATTTTATTACTACACCATTTTTCACTCTCGGTGATAATCGGGCATAGACGCTTGGATGAGCCTCGATGTTGCGGTTTTTGCCAACTCCCAATAATCCTTTTATAGCAGCATGACCGGGCTGTATATCATAAGTTGTTGTCAAATACTGTTGACAACAGCAATGCTTGAACAAAGTGACATCTCTTGGCCTTCTCCTCTTGATCTTTGATTGACATGGGAGGTTGCTGGATTTTTCTGCAAAAGGGATTCAGAGATTAGCAGCCGGATAAACGTGTAAGAGCGCTTTAACACCAACGAAAAACAAACAACGGAAGCTTGTGAGCACTGTACTGTAATAGTGTTTATATATATGTGATGCTTTCTAGACATATCATATCCTATATTTTCTGAGAATTGTCATATCTTGTATCCGTACTATGTAGTTTCCATGTCCCGATATCCCTATCTGTGCAGTATAGAACCGAACTCATGCTTTAGCAACCACACGATTTATTCGAAAAGAAAGGGTTTAGATATAACGAACTGAAAGAATAGAAAGTGCAGAAACACTATTGCCTTGTGGAATATGAATTTCTCATTTTCACTCTTCCCTGCTGCTCTCTACATATCTACATAAAGTCTGCATTTTTCTCCTTTTACGGTTTTACCCTTTCTCCATCATTGCCAACCTTCATCCCACCCGGTCATTCATTATCAAATTCCTCCGTAATGGTTCAGCTCCATTATGTTTTGCACCTCATGCCATCCAGATCCACAACCAGTTAAGACATTGCTGATTGCACTTTCTCACCCGCAGGATAAGGGGCTGACAGTAACAGCAGCATAAATTTGACTCACGACTTAGATTATACTACGATAGAAGCTCCGGCAGTTCTCCAAGGATTGATGTTAAAGTTGCCATGCTAAAAGGAAAACTACTTTGGTGAACGGACACAACTGCAGGTGATTGCTTTAGGTTGGTCTAGTCCCTAGTTTGAACTCCAGCAAGCTCCAATTCTTCCACCAGTCAGGAACTTAGGATCAGAGCTTCGGGCCCCTGTTTCTTAGGTGGATTATGGGAATAGGAAGACCATATAGCAAGGAGCCGGCAAAAGAAACTGATTGGAATTTGATCCCGTATACTCCTTATGACCGCCCTCTATCTAAATCTACCTCCCAAATAGTTCAGCTAAATCATCATTAGCACCAGCCAGCCGTTGGTAACCACTAAACGCCACCGACTGTACTTTCTTAGATCACCAAATAACACATAAACAGGAGGGCATATCTAAAAGCAAAGGCGGTCTCAAGCCTATTTTAGCTGAACAAATCACTTAGTTTGTGGTAACATATGAGTAAAGAACAGTACCAGGAAAATCATGAAAATTCATCCACCAAGTGTTTATTGCACTACCTAAGAGTGTTTCAGCCTGAATACAAGTTGAATCCGAGTTTAAACCAGTATGTCATTGCACAAGAAACTTGAACAGATGAGTTCTAATTATCATACAGAAGTTTAGGCGGAGCTGAGTTCAATTAGATCTAAACCAATCTTGTTTCTAAAGTTTCCACGCAAAGCCAAGAAGAAGCACAAGGAAGAGAGTTGATAATAACTGACTGTTTAAAGGAGGGAAACGTAATCTTTTCAGAACCCTTGCTTCTTAGTAACAAATGTTTGAACAACCAACAAAAACTAGAAAGCACAACTGGCATGGAACTATAAGAGGATTGAAGGATCTAGACAAACCTATATACAGTAACAATTGTGTCTGAATTTGTAAGAATGATAAAAGAACTACACAGTTTCCAAGAAGAGGTAGTAACATTAAATGCACACCCTTTCTTTGACTAGCTAAATGCTTAATGGACTCCATAATATTAAGGCCATTCATATACTTCACCAGCTCGCAGAAGTAAAGATACTTTACCCATGGAATAATTCCATCTGTTTACGATGGAATTATAAGGGCAACTTCCAATTGTGGCAAAATTCAGAGTGGAATTTTTGCACAAGTAACTGGACATCTGTGATAAAGCAATATTTAACCAGAAGAAAATCTGACAAAAAGAAGCATGCTCTTACCTTTCTGAAATGCTATCAGTTGTGCTTTTCTTGACCAACTCAGCTGAAGAGTGTGATGGAACAGTTTCATAATCTTCAACCATTGGCAAAATAAACGATGACAACAGCGGGTCTGGGGCTGCATTGCTTGAAGAGACTATGCAGGAAGACCCTCCAAAAAGAGACCTTAAATTCCCTTCTCTAAGTTCCCTCTTCAAAAAAGAAAGCGTTGATTGTGAACCAGATTTTCTTGATTTCCTCTTGCGTTGCATGTAATTTCTAGTCAAGGAACTCAAGATGCTTGATTAAGTTCTTAACTGTCAAATATGTAATGCTGTATGCATCAGGAATAAAGATATCTAAGGAAAAAAACAGTTGATCTTAGGTCACTCCGCTAAGAGTTACTTTTGAGAAACACAAAAAGAGCTTAGAATTAATAAACATTTTTTTTAACATCTATTATTACAGGCTGCTGATTCAAGTAAAGGACAGTACAAATAATAGGTTCAAACATAACAACATTTTAAAAATCAAAATTCCAAAAAGTAAAAAAAATGAAATTACCAATATCTGCATGTTGAGAAAAATACAAAATAGAAGAGAATTCAAACTAAGAGAAAAAGGATATCTTAAAGACACTCCCGTGTTGCAAGGTTATATGTGCAACCATGTCAAAACCCACCCTCATCCCACAAACTGGACATACCTGAAAATGATAACGCCCATGTTAATATCTAGCAGAAATGCCAAAACAATTTCAAATAATATATGTTCCAATCAAAGAAACCAAAATCATGAACCAAGATCTTAAGAGAAAAATGCTTCATTGGAGATGGTGGAGGAAAAACAATCTTCCTGATAGCAATGGAGAATCTTTTTTCCCTCAATAAAGCAATTAGAAAGATAATTACTCCATATACGTTTGGTAATTTCTCTCAACCATCAGGAGAAAGCAAAGTCTGACAGAGTTACTAAATGTAGAAGGACTGAAGTAAGTCGGGTCTCTCCCTTTACCCACTCATAACAAACACGAAGAAGAAAAGTCTACCCCATGACACATGCCAAAGTAACATCTCTGTATATCATGTAACAAGTAAAACCAATCATTTCCCAAATTTGTTCAGCTATACAAGAGTGTTATCACTGATCATCCACCAAGTTAAGCCTCGGCTACAATGACGTAGTAGCTCAAATATCTCCAAGAGTTACTCCTTGATATATTCACCATTTTTTGTACAAATTAGTGAGGAGAAATGCAACATTACCCCATTATTCGCCTCTACAGGATGCTCATCATCAATGTGGCAACAGAGTCCCACAATATCAAAGTGTTCCGAACAGAAAGGGCAAGGATATTCCTCCCTTATATCATCATCCACGTCAATTTCCTCAAACCCCATCAACATCTCTGCATCAAAACCATCCCATTTCATTCCTACAAGAAAATCCACATGCAGAAAACATAAGATATCCAATGTTAGACATAAGTACACAATAAGTTTCAAATTTTAGCAAACGCCAAATAAAATTCAACCTTCAGTGTTGATAAGAACAGACACACACACACACTGGTAAACCAGTTAAAGTAAATCTTTTGCATACATTCGCCGGCAAAGTTCGACAAGCCACAGAAAGACCCCGTCATTCATATGATATGCAATGCCCACATACACATTACCCAGGAAACCAAACACAACAGCGAGATGCATTTACTGCCAATACTCATACCCCAATATCGTAATCTTTCAAGAAACTCTACATTTATGTGTGAATTTACAAACCCTGTATCAAAGTTTCAAAATCTTTAAATACATGGCACGTATACATAAAAATATTGCAATTCTCTAGTTAAAAAACAAACAAATTCAACATTCAAAGGGAAGCCCATATGAGAATTACAATTAAAAAGTTGAAAATATGACGAGGTGTTTACCAGATCGAGATTGAAGAGCTGATTGATAACGCTTGGAAGCAGAAGACAGACGAGCAGCCCAAGAATTAGCATCCATGGGTTTCCCTTTAGAATTCAAATTAAAAAAACAGTAAAATGGTTGAGAAATTCGAGCTCCTTTTCTTGATTAGAGCTGGTTAAATTAATCAGCTCGATGTACCTCCGAAAATTCTCCTGAAATTTTGAATTCTGATGAGGTTTAAATGAGATTATGATGATGGTGTCAAGAAAACAGAGAGAGAAAGGAAGAGGGTTGGGCTCAGCAGGGTGAAACGAAAATTCACCAAGGGGAAGAAAAAGTTGCCTTCCACACACTTTTTTTATAATTTCTCTTTTGTAATTATTAGTTTTTTCTTTATGTGGATTGTTTAATTATTCACTATTTCGTTTGAAATTGATTGATAAAAATTCGTCTGAGCTCAATTCATTAATTTAAAATTTGAATTTAATTTTTTGTTTGATAAGTTCGAGCTCGATTCAATTAGTAAATAAATAATAAAATATATTTTAAAAACATCATAATATTCGAGCTCGACTTATATTCCATTTAATTAAAACCCGTTCGAGCTCATTTTGATTATTAATCATTTCAAACTCAAACGAATATTTTCAAACTCGACCGTGATTCAATTGAACTCAAACAACAATGTGTTTATCTCGATTCGACAAATTTACGACCCTAATTATGTAACCATCCCAACCCCAATCTTCGATGAGATTCAAAACGCAAATATGGAGATTTTTTTGGTAAAATGATTCTTTAATTTGTTTTTTTAGGGTAAACTGATTCAAATTTCATAAACGTGTGATTGATGCAAGGACTATCTCGAGATTTTGAAATTTTGTTGACATTCTTGGTTCTTCTGTTAATTTTACAATCGGTTAAATTTCATATATTTTATTTTTGCGTCATACCAGTTTGACCTGAACTCGACTTGAACCCAAATATGTATGGACTCATGATGATTACTCTATCATTTCTAGATCAATGCTTTACATTAAATCGTATAACTCCATAAATCTGTAAATACTTATCCTGCAATCTGCATCGAAAAACTATAACTCGATCCTTCCCGGTATGGTTCTTCTAATTTCCGCATCACTGTCATGTTTCCTAGATTCCCAACTTACATAAACATATTTAAATCTTTCCCTATTTGGATTAAGCTCTAATGGACTCATGAAATTAAATCACACATAAGTGATAAAGTTTTTTGATCGATAATTTATTATTACATAATAACAAAATAACAAATAAAGTTTTTACTATGCATGAGCATGATATGTAAAAATCATCACTTATATGATAAACACACTTTTGGATGAATATATATTTAAAAATAATAAAAATTAAAAATTGTGTACACATATTTCTATTCTTACATACACATTAATATTTAAAATAGTTATATAATATATTGGTAAATTGATTTGGTTATGTTCATAATATATACATATGCATATAAGAATATATGTATAATACATGTAATTACATCACTAATTTATGCATATCCATATGCATTTTTTAAACATGAACAGCTCACTCAGTAAAATATAGTTGCACATATTGAGTTTCTACATATTTCAATATTGTAAAATTTATAAAAGACTATGTATTTTATTTTTTTTAAAAAAAGTTTGAGTAAAAAATCAAATTCACTAAAAGTAGTTTATGGGGAAATTTTTGGTGATTGAATAGAACATAGTAAAGGGATGTAAATGAAAAGATTTTAGGCGTAAGTGAGAATGACATTTTTTTTTTTAAAACATATAATAAGTGTTATTAGAGGTGGTTTTATTATCATTTATATTTTAGGAGTTTATGCGACTGTTGAATATATTTACATCAGTAAAAAAAATATTTTAGGAGTTTATGCGACCCCTTTTTATTAGGATTTCGACGGAAAATATTTACATCAGTAAAAAAAATTATATAATTTTTTAATTTTACCCCTTATCTATGATGAGTGACGGTATCGCCCATCGCAGACCCCATCGCCGTCACCCAGGGGTGGAGAGGGACAGCGTCGCCCTCGCTCAAACGGGGCGCACAGGGGGCCAGGGGGTGGGCGGGTGGGATTATTATTATTTAAAAAATAATAATTTTATAATTATAAATTATAATAATAAGTATATATAGGTAATTTTTAGATATATAGAGGGGCATTTTAGTTATTGTCTAAAAAAATAGGTCCAAGTTGATCAGGGGCAGTTTGAGTTATTGTTCGTATCACAGGGATTATCTTTTATATTTAAATTTTCATAGGGATTTTTGTAATATTTTTTTCTTATCACATGGGGTTAAAGATTTAAATATATTAACTGAAGTTGAATATATAGTAAATACCTCCTTTTTCTTTTAAGATTAATGTTGTGGTTGAGGATGATTAAAGCTCTTCAACTGCATTGCTTAACAACCAAAATGAAAAAAGTGATATATATATATATATATATATATAGAGGTTCAAATGATTTTGATCTTGTAAGTATTGTGTTTTTGCATTTTTGTCCTTTATATTTTTAGGGTATTTTTTTTTCTAAACTAACCACCAGAAGGTGAGGAGAACTTTTTGGGGTCCCCGTCCCTTTTACATTACTTCAAAAAAATAGGTCAACTTTTAATGACTCACGGTGCTGGACCACCACCAATCAACTGCCCTCTTCAAGGCGAGTTGAATGCACCCTCACCTATCAATTTTCATGCAGTCTTTGACCCCCTCCCGACTTCGCCATTCTTGCGCCATTCGCCTCTGTTTTTCCGTCGATTTTTCACAATCGATGACTTTCTTGTTGGCGGACCACCACCATCGTCCTCGCCTCATCACGGCGCACACACACCTCCAGTCATTTTCCATCATCGGCCCACTTCCAAACATGTCCCCCTCCTCCCTAACTCGCCCTGCCAACTCACTGATCTAACATCAAACCCAGCCAACTGGCCAATCAGCCCCCTTTTTTAAGTTAGCAAGCTGACGTGGATTTAATGCCACATCAATTATTTTTTTTAATTTTATTTCGTTCCATGTTGGAAAAATGAACTAATCAAATGAAAAGCCCAATTTTAAAATCGACAAGGGATGGGCACATGACTTATTCAGGCCAATTCTTGAATTTTCGGTGTCGGAAGGACTGAAATTGTGAAATGCGAAAAAGTTACAGGACCATTTCTCAACCCTAAAAATATAAAGAAAAATGCCAAGACGGAATACTTACAGGACCCAAAAAATCATTTAAGCATATATATATATATATGTGTGTGTGTGTGTGTTTTAGGGGAAAGAACACTTTATGTCCTATAACTTAGGGTCTTTACACTTTGAATCTCATTAGTTATGCGATTCTCACTTTTTATCCCGTAATTTTAAAAAAAGTAGCATTTTTGGTCTCATAACATATTTTTTCGTTAGAAATTTAACGAAAAAGTCACGTGCTTAGCGCTCAGTCTGAAAATTTAACAACCACGTAGCCTTTTTCGTTAATTATCTAAAAGAAAGTGTCATGGTACCAAAAGTGTTACTTTTTAAAAAGGATTAATTGCAATTTTCGTCCTGTAATGATAGGTATTTGGTGTTTTGGTCCTTTAAGTTTCTAGGGTAGCAAAATAGTCCTTTAACTTTTCAGTTAATTGCAATTTTCATCCTGTAATTATAGGTATTTGGTATTTTGGTCCTTTAAGTTTCTAAGGTAGCAAAATAGTCCTTTAACTTTTATATTTTCACGATTTTCGTCCTCTGATCGCTGGAATTTTTAAAACTTGCCGGCATAATGGCATGCGATGAGGTTGATTGTCTTCTTGAGTGATACGGAATTCAGGCATTGCCCCTTCTTCCGACGAGTTTAAAAGCCTCATGTGTGAATCGCGTGCCATTATTTCGGCGAGTTTTAAAAAATCTGGCGACTAGAGGACGAAAATTGGAAAATTAAAAAGTTAAAGGACTATTTTGCTATCCTAGAAACTTAGAGGACCAAAATGCCAAATGCTTATTACATGACGAAAATTGCAAGTAACCCTTTTTAAAATTACGGGATAAAAAATGAGAATCCCGTAACTAATAAGACCGAAAGTGTAGAAACCCTAAATTACGGGATGAAAAATACTATTTCCAATGTATATTACAAGTTCTAATTCCAACAAATTGGTTATAGAGGATAGAATATGTTACTTTTTCATTTCTTACTATAGTACATGTGAAATATAAAATATGTATCCTTTCCTCACTTATAAACCACAAATAGAAGTTCAATAGAGAGTGATAATTTGTTCTTACAATGATGTACTATATAAAATGGAAAAATTGTAAAAATTGAGAATTGTAGATTTGAATTTTAACAGAACCTTGAATTCATTGTAATTGTAGTTTAAGTAATATATATATATATATATATACATATTATATATGGTATTGTCTTCTTCCTAATTTATTTGGGATTTACTTAAACCTAAGTTGAAAACTTTGAGACAGCAAAATACTATCATTATGTTCAAATTCATTTTTGAAGTGTTTTGTTTTGTTTATGAAAATAAAAGGAGAGAAATATATAAATAGGTATATTTTGAAAATTGTGTGTCTGTTTGGATTTGTTTTTGAAGATAACTTAAAATAGTATAAAATAAATATTTTGTATTTGATTTTGTTTCCTAAGAGACAAAAATAATTGTTCATTGTCAAATTATGCCCCATTTATATGTATTTAATAATTTTTAATTATTTATTATTAAAACTTGAAATTCACATTTTCAAATAGGGGAAGGTATTTTTTTTTTTTTTTTTTAGGGAACAATGATGGGACACTAGAGTGATGGCTGCGCAGCAAGGTTAAGTGGAGACAATTGAAAAAAGACGAGAAAAGATATTAAAGTTTGTGAATAATGTGGGGTTGTTTTTAACAGTTAAAAATGTCAAAAACAATTACAGCCAAACATTCACTTGTTTTCAGCCCATCTTCGAGATGGTCCGAAAACGATCCAAAACATAATGCATGTTTTCTTATTGTTAAGATTTAATAGTCATAAATTACTAAAACTACAACTAAAATGAACTCTCAAGGTTTTGCTAGGATTCATGTTTGTGAATCTCCATTCCCACATTTTTTTCCTATTATATATGTTTATATATGTAAAAGAGGAAAAACTAGATGTTTTCTTTTGTTTTGTTTGTTGAACTTAAGATCGCTTGTTATCAGGAAATTCATCACATTTAGACTTTGGACCTGGAAAGTTATGACTATTATGGCATTATAAATTAGGGTAAATTATATCTACCTTGTCTGAGGTTTGGCATAATTATAAATACTCCCTCGTTGTTTGAAAAATTACAAATACCCCCTGAGGTTTGTAATTTTCAACCAAAGACCTGAAATTGACCATTTTGCCCTTAAATTTTTTATTAAAATTGTAGAATAATCAGCCGAGGCAAATTGCATTATTGTTCCTCTGTGTAAAAAACTTAAGAAACCTCTCCCTACACATTATAGTCCAAAATTTTTTAAAAATTAAATAAAATATAATTCAGTGCAGAAGGGCATTTTGGTCAGTTTATCTATAAAAATAGATGGAAATGGGTTATCTATTAGACAATTACAAACCTTAGGGGAGTATTTGTAATTTCTCAAACAACGAAAAGGTATTTGTAATTATGTCAAATCTCAAAGGAGGTAGTTGTAATGTACCCTATCAATTAATAGACTAACTATGAATATTATGGGCTTGCTAGGCTACTGTAAAATTTGCTGAATGCATATTAAGTGATTTTACCTTGAGTATAGTTCCTAAATTTAGGAGCAGATCCTGATAGGCTGGTTCAAACACAACAAATGCAGGTTGGCTCTATGATCTTATATGAATATTGATAATAATCTAATTCAAGGATTGAAAACCTAGATGCTTGCAAGTTTCTTTCTTTTCACAAGTATTGAGAAAAATACAGTTTACCTCCCCTATTTAAAAAAAAAAAAAAGCAATTTATCTTCTTATATTTTGAAAGTGAAACAATTTATCTCCTTATAAAGTCAGGAATTGTGGTTTAAGTTAGGATGCATAAATCTCTCAACAAACATGGATGCTTAGCACAATCTAATCGTATATAGTTGCGTAAAATTTCACATTTAATTTTATTAATTGAATAAAGATGGCAACATTTTATGAGAATGGGAAAATAAAACCCTAGGCAGAAACTAAAATTAAACTTGGAGAAGGGTGGCCGAATTTTCCTCTAATCTTAGAGAGAAAAATTTCTTCCAAAGTTGTGTTGTTGCCGCCCACCCATGTAGGAATTGTTATGTTGTTATAGGATTAAACCTTAATCCAATAAGGGAATTAAAATTCCACTATAAAAAAACGTGGGATTTATAACGGCTTTGTTGGAACAGCCACATGGCCGTTCCTGTATACACGGCTATTGTAACAATTTTGAAATGGAAACCGTATGCTGACATCATGGTTTTGCTTGAATGATTTTTTTTTTTTTGAGCGGCAAATTAGATACAAAGGTCGTTCCTAACTTGTGCTATGCGCATAGTCGCTACAAAATTTCAACTGTTGCAGGCTGTTACGGTTTTTGGCATGTCTATTTGACTTTGTAACGGCTTATCGCATTGTGAATACAAACCATTCCAAAATCTGTACTGTAAGGCCGTACCAAATATGTTATATTCAGTGTCCGTTACAAACACCATTATAAAAGTGTTGACGGATGAAGATTGATGCGTGTAAAGACTGCATGCTCTACTGGAAGGACGGCATTGATCTGGAGTACTACAAGTTTTGTGGAGACGTTAGGTACAAGCCGACCAGGTAGCGAGATCCCCGCCGCCAGAAGTCCCCGTATGCTTTCCTTAGGTACCTAACGTCTCCATAAAACTTGCAGCGACTGCGGAGCACATGACGTGGCATGACATACATCAGACGGAGAATGGCTCCATGTGTTATCCGTCCGATGCAGAGGCTTGGAGGTATTTCGACCAGACATATCTGGACTTTGCATTGGAGCCCCGTAATGTTAGACTGGGGCTATGCACAGATGGGTTTGCGCCGCACGGACAGTATGGTTGTACGTACTCATGTTGGCCGTTATAATTACACCGTACAATCTCCCATTGGGAAAAGTACATTAAATCTGAGTATATGTTCCTAACGAACTTGATCCTCGGCCCATCAAATCCGAAGCGTTTGGTCGATTTGTACTTGGAGCTGTTGATCGAGGAGTTATTGTGATTGTGGCATATGGGTGTCCGATGCACGACAATGCCACCAACCAGGTCTTCATGATGCGCGCGACATTGATGTGGATTGTGAACGACCTACCCGCTTATGGGATGACATCTGGACGGAGTACCTTTGGTATTATAAGATGTCCAGTTTGTATGGAGGACACGCGAGCATTTCATTTGCAGCATGGTAGGAAGGCGTGCTACTTTGACTGCCACAAACTGTTCCTCCTCATGGACCATCCGTACAACAAGAAAAACAAAGCATCCACTAAAGAGCAGTGGAAAGGAAGGTTGCACATTCGAGGCTTACTGAGAGCAGATTCGCGATTGGGTAGAAGACTTCAGTTTTGTAGTTGAAGAACCATTGACACTCCCACTAGGTTACGGTTTCGACCACAAGTGGACGAAGAAAAACATATTTTGGGATCTCCCATATTGGACAACCCATCTTATACGGCACAACCTTGATGTCATGCACATTAAGGAAAATGTGTTTGGCAATATATTTAACATTGAGAAAATATTTCCTCTAACTTTCTTCAACTCCATGGAGCACCTCATTGTTCACCTTCCATACGAGGCTCATGTTGGAAGACCAGTTGCAATACAGGTGGATGTACCCATTTGAGAGGTAAGCCCCCTCACACAATTTCCTACAATCTATTTTGTTACACTTTTATTGTCATTCATGTGTTCATAAATATTCATATGATTATATTCCTTCACGGTTTGAAAAAGAAGGTAAAGAACAAAGCATATATTGAATCATCCATTATGGCAGCATATATTGTCGAAGAAATCGGACTTTCACTCCCACTACTTTGAGCCGCACGTTTTGTGCAAACGAAGCAGGCCCGATAGAAGCGATGATCTTACCACAAACGATGACAGAATTCAAAGCTCTGTTTTCAACCACCCTGACCGAGCTAGTGGTGCCTCAAAGAAGAGATGGCTCAGTGGTTCAGGATGGTATATAAATCGAAACGTATGTGTTGTGCAACTATAAAGTAGTCACGCCATATTATGAGTAAGTATATATGTATATGCCTAAAAATTAAATGTGATGTGCATTTTTATTGATATGTATATATATATTTGCAATCAAGAAATCCCTAAACGAATTATACAAACACGGCCACAATTCGGATGATCCAATTATTGATTAACTTGTAGCGACTGATTTCAAGGATTGGTCCAAACATCGTGTAAGTTGATAATTTCATATTCCTTGATTTGGTTCAAAAGTTTTTTTGTAGACTAAAGTTTCATATATACGAACTGCAGATTTATCCCGAATTGAATTACAGAGATCAGAAGCTCCTGAAGTGTCATTATTAGGGTCCGGACGCTGAGGTGACGACATTCTTGTGTTACTTTGTGAATAGTTTCAACTTCCACACGCAACGTCACAATGTCGGCAAGTCAACAATGAATTGTGGGGTGTGTGTGAAAAGCTCATCATATCAGACACGAACAATGACTTCTATGGGATACTCAAAGAGATCATTCAGTTGGACTACCCACTTATTCCGAACTTTCACGTCGTTCTGTTCAAGGGTCGTTGGGGTCGATCCAGTAAGAGGCATGAAGGTACACCCTCGCTATTACCTCCTTGATGTTAATTTCAAAAAATTATGCAAAAAAGATGAACCATTCATATTGGCACAACAAACAGTACAAGTTTACTACACAGAGTACCCAAGCATGAAGAGAGACAAAGAGGATTGGATGGTTGTTTGCAAAAATCAAGGCTCGGGGAGTAGTTGATGATTCTCGATGGACCGAGGTCGCATATCAACTAGAGGAAGTCATACCTATCCCTGAAGTTGCTACGGACAATCAGACATACGAACTGCATGATCCTGATGGTATACAATTTTTTGTTGATCTTTCGGTGGAACAACAACAAGGAGCAGGAACATCCCGGACGCCCTAAGGTCACATGGATATTGAAGAAGACGAGGATGATGAAGATACTTCAAGGACTACAAGACTGATGAAGATGACATTCCATCTTTCTAGTGTTCGTAATGAAATATTTAAATTTGTAATGTTTTATGAATAAATTTTTATTTCTTGTAAATAAAAATTATGCTTGCGTTAAAGGTAACAATTTCAAAGGCCGTTCCAAGTAATAAAATATTTGACGGTTTTTTCTGCCGCCACCTCAAAATGTGCAGGGAAATTAAAAAATTGGAACGACCAATGTATACTGGTTGTTCCTAAAACCAGTCCAATTAATAAATTTGGCAATAAAAATTTAATATTAGGGGGGAGTCCAAATTTAAAATAGCCGTTCCACGTGTTGTACCTAAAGTCGTTCCTATATTCTAAAATACAGGGCCGTGTGACAAAAACCGTTACAATAAGTGTTCATATTTGAATACTTATGTTTTCATATACGATATCTCAAACATTAATGTACCGGATTCATACCAAATTTAAATTCATATAAAACTCTGTCCATTTGATCAAATCTGATGGTACGATTTAAAATGACATAGCCAGATTGAATGATGCATCGTGTTGAAAGACTACTCTTTGGTTGCGGATACGATATATCAGCACCTATGTACCAAATTAGTCCAAAACTTCATCAAATGTATTTTTTTTTTGTCGGTTTGATCATATCTAACAGTCCGATCTAAATTTTGACGGTATGATTAAGTTATGCAGTACAACAATATTTAATGATAGTTTGATTGGTGTATTATATTTTCAATTGTGTTAGTACACACATTATATACTTTTTTTTCAACATTAACGTGTCCGGTACGGGCTTTTATTACTTTTTAATCATTTTTTCCTAAAAAAACATTTTTTAATTTGTAATGCCATTTGGAACAGCTTTTTAAATACAAGACAAATACGCATCGTTTTGATTAAGAAAAAAAATATCATATTACTGTTTTGTAATATCCTTTTTAACGGCTTTCGCACGGATAATCAATAAAATTTTGTACATAAGTTTTGTAATTCTATTTGAAACGGCCGTGTACATGGATATTTGTTTGTTTCTCCTTTTGGAATGGCTATATGAACGGACAATATATAGGTCTATGTTCGTACGACGTCGTCTTGCATCAAAATGTCATTGTTTTGTGATGGAAACAACGTTGTTTGTACATATTGTAATGGCTTTTTAAGTAAACGACCGTTCCAAATTTTGCTATATAAACGATATTTAGGCTGATTTCTTTCCCTCTCACTCTCTTTGTCTCCTCTCTCTCTCTCTCTCACCACCGCCTCCTCTGTCGCCATTGTATCCTCTCTCGCCACCGCCACCGCCACCGCCACCGCCTCTACCTCTCTCTCTCTCTCTCTCTCGCCACCACTAGCTTGCCGCAGACACCATCACTGTCGCCACCACCTCTCTCTCTCTCTCTCACCACCTCCACTGTCGCCACCAGTAGCTCCCTCACATCAACCAGGTAAGCATGACTAAATTCCTAAATATTTTCTATTTTTTTATGATGAAAAATGATCTTTTTTGGTATGGATCAAGATAAAATTAGATATAATGATGAAATGTATTGATTTTGCTGAAATTGTTGGTGTAGTTTTACTGATTTTTTATGTGTAAGCTGTTGTAAATATTGGGTAAATTGGTGTGTAAATTATGTGTTGGAAAATGTGTTTGGATATATTATTTTCTGCAAAAATACATGTGTAGTTTCTGTAAGTTTTTTTTTGTTAATTTTTATAATTTCTGTAATTTTTGTTGTTTCTTGTTAATTTCTGGAAGTTTTGTTAGTTTCGCCCAAATTAGTGTGTAAATAGAATGTGTAACTTTTAATTTTTCAGATTATTTTGTGTAAATATTTTCATAAAATACTGTAAATATATATTTTCAGATTTTTTTTTAACAGAAACAGAAAAATTACATTATTTTCTGATATTAATTGGATATTTTTTTAAACCTTTTTGTAATTAATTGGAATTTTCTGAAATTAATTGGATTTTTCTGTAATTTGAGGAAATTTTTTCAATTATATGGAATTTCTGTAATTTCTACAATTTTCTATAAATATATGGATTTTTTGCAATTATAGGAAATTTTTGTAATTTTCTGTAAATTTATGTAATTTTATTTGAACTTTCTATAATTATAGGAATTTATGTAATTCTACGGAATTTCTACAACTTTATGCAATTATAGGGAATTTTTGCAATTTTCTATAAATATATAGATTTTCTGCAATTATTGGGAATTTTTATGGAAAATTTTGTAATTTTATTGGAATTTTCTATAATTTTAGGGAATTTTCTGTAATTTCTGTGATTTTTTTGTAAATATATGGGATTTCTGTAAATTTTGTAACTTTCAACAAATATATGGAATTTTCTGTAGTTTTAGGGAGTTTTTTTGTAATTTTTGTGAACTTTTTGTAAATATATGGAATTTTTTGTAAATTTTGTAATTTTTTTGCAAATTAATGAAATTTCTGTAATTTTGTGAAATTTCTATAATTTACTGTGAAATTTTTATAAAGATATGGAATTTTCGTAAATGATGTAATTTTCTGTAAATTAATGGAATTTCTGTAATTTTATGAAAATTTTCGTTAATTTATGGAATTTTATTGAAATTAGTGAATAATCATCAAAATAGAAAAATTAGTCAAATTGTTGGAATTTAGTAAAAATTCTAATATTATAATTTTTCAATGTATATATAGATTCCATGACGATCAGCCGTCCGCCTCCTCCATGACGTGGTCATGGTTGTGCTTGTGGCTGCGGTCGTGGCCAGCCTATTCCTGCTCGTGTCGTTGAAGTGGAAGTACTCCCACCACCTCACCACCACCACCGCAGCCTCCAGTGCCACAGGCCCCGCTATTAGATCCGGCCACACTGGGGTCATCGACCGCAGGGCCGAGAGTTCACAGGACCCCCTCGGTCGTGGGATGCACCACCACCACCACCACCACCACCCGCGCTCTAGCGCCACCGCTGTCTGCACGTCACTACATCAGCCTCCACGATGCGAGGTAACACATAAAAATTTATTAAATTATTTTCATTGAATTTATCCAATTTTAATATTTTATTATTTTTTCAGGTCGGATCGATATTTTCACTGTGCGATGAATGCTACGGTGCGTATCCACTATCTCATCCATGGGGATCCATAAAGCAGATTCTGCAGGAGCACCAACTATTTTGATAGATAATCTTAAGGTAAGATTTATTTGGATTTTAAATTACGTTTTCAAATGTGAAAATTGATTCTTTTATTGAATACTTACATTTTTTTTTGATTATATGAATTTGCAGCTTATTTACTGGTCGAGTGCGACGACGAGTCGATGACCAAGGTGTTCATGTGGCAGGCCGGTTGCTTAGCAGTTCTCGGACGCCCGGGCTCAATTGTCTCGACCGTTATGGCTGGCCAATTAGATCTGGCGCCAGCTGCTGGAGTATTGGGCGAGCCCAGAGTTCCAGGTCCAGTTGGCAAAGAATAAGGCCAACCGGGCAGCCAACATGGACGCAACAACGACCATCTACCACGGGGGCTCGTCGTCTATTGGCCACCACAAACGGAAGATGGTAAGTATCTATAAGTCGTTAAATTTATTTTATTTTAATGCATTTATTATACTTTTAAATTTTTCTTTGATAGAAGGCACAACTAGATTGCCTGGCCAAGCAGATGGGGGTGTTATCCAAAGTTTACAAGAAGAAGGAGAACGGGCAATGGAGCAACCCGAGGACAGAACAGGTGGCGGTAAGTAGATTTACAGTTGTCTTGTCGTTTTCAATTTATATTGTAGTTTGATTTGTTTTTTACTAATCAACTATTCCATTCGGAGGAGGCGTTCCAGAGGATGATGGAGGAACAACAAACCCCGCCACCAAATGATCAGCAAGATCCTCCATCATCGTATCAAGGCTCGGTGGCCATGACCGAGCAACATTGTGGATGTTGCAGCAGGCGGCCGAAAGAGGGGCTGTGTATGCGGCCTCAGCTCTAAGGCCCACCACATGATTGCTAGACCATCGCAGCCGAGCTCGTCCATTGCTCCACCGCCCCCGCCACCACAAGAGCAATGCCTAGACCTCGATGATCGGGTCACGAGGCTCGAAGAGATCATACCGCGTTGGGCAAACACCTGACACGAACCTCCACCGGCCCCACCATCCTAGGCGTCTTAGCATCATCTGATCTCCGGTGTCCAACGACGAGGCAGAAGACGGGGAGCCCGATCCTAATCTAGATTAGGGTCGGGTTTTGTCATTTTTTTTAAAAATTTGTATGTATATTTTAAATACAAGTTTAATTTTGTTAATTATATTGTTACTACTTTTTCTTGCTAGATAATTTATAAAGTTTCATATTCAACAAATTCAATAACAAATCATAAAAAAATAGAAATTATAATAATTTAAAAATAATTAAATTCTTACTAAAGAAACAGATTTTTAACGACTTTTGTAAGGGTCGTAGAATTACACTTCATTCACACACAACCAACTCTCAATTCCAAAAGCCGTTCCAATGTATATGTCTCTCCGATAGAAATACCGCTCCACCAACCATACCTAAATAGGTCACAAACGCTAGTAAATAACCGTTTAAAAACATGCTCCAAACGCAGTAACAACAATCGCTCCAAAGATCGTTACAACATGACAACAAACATCCACAAATGGTGTCCCCTTGGCCGTTACAATTTGTGTTGAAATTGATACTACAACATGAGATACAAACACAATTACAAAATAAGCATTGTCCGTTACGAAAGGAGTTCATAGAGTCGTTCCTATTGTAATATAATAGTATCACTGCGTGTGAACCAAAGTCCGTGTGAAATACATATCTTATAAATTGAGATTAATCGTTATAAAACGAGTTCCAACGTAAATTTTTGTATTCGGTCAATTATTGTAATAGTGTTGTCAGTCGTTACAAAGTCCGGACCAAGTAGGAACGACTTTGCAATCTGCCGTTCAATAATTTTCTAACTCGTGTTAAAGCAACAGACGGTCTTCTGTTACAGAGGCCGTTCCAAATTTCCAAAATCTGTTACAAAATTATTTTGGGCCGTTACTTAAACCGAAAGAATATATATATTTTTTTTGTAATGCTCTGCCCACCCACATATTTTCCCACACTTTTATATCTTGTTTATATATATATATATGTATATATATATATGTGTCCCGTGCTATGCAAGCTAATAATTTATAAAAATATGTAGATACTTTTAAGCATACTACTGCCAAACACTATATATATATATATTTGGCAAATTAAGAACTATGTGATTACATATTTTTCGAGATAAACCAATAAGAAGTACATATAACTTCAAGACTAATTCTAAAGTAAAAAATAACTTGTTGAGGAATGAGTGAAACTGTGAAAGATACTGATTATGCTCACAAGAAATTATGTAAATTTAATTTAAGGATTCATTATAAAAATAAAGCAAGATTGAAATATATATTAAAAAAAATTATGCAAAAATAAAATGCACGTATTGCTTCTTAATTAATTAAAAAGTAGTTTCAATTAAAATTATGTTTTAAGAGCAATAAAGAAATAATATATGATTAAGCATAACGGATCATAAAAATTCAAAATAATAGTGATATGAACTACTATGTATATATTAAAAATCTATATTAAACAACTTTTTTTCTTTTGAGAGGAATCTATATTAAACAATTAAACATCAATAAAATGGTTGAAAATTCATATTACTCTAATTAAATACAAATTCAATGAAAACTATGCTAGCCAATGTATGTGTGTGCATTACATTTTATAGGAGAAATGGGGACTAGAACTTACAAATTAGGACCTACAAGTTAAGTTTACATGATAAGGAACTTTATGACAAAAAAATGTATAAAAATAAAACGTTTATGAATGAACACACCGAACAAAAGTGGAAAAATGCATTGAATTACGTATTTATTAAAAGACATAATAAATAAAAATTATAAATATGACTAAAAACATCTATAAATCATTCAACACCTTAAAAACAATATCTTCGCTTTAATTTATTTATTTAATTTATATGAATCATATATTTGAATAGCTTTTACTTGAGATTTATTTAAATGGCAAAGCCATGATCCATAAATAAAGAAAAGAACAAAAAGAGAAATAAAGAAAAGTTCAAAATTATAGTGATGTTCAACACAAACTTTAACTCCTATTTAAGGTTCTAAAATTTGAGAATTCCTATTTAAGGCTCTAAAAATTGTGAGATAAATTAAGAAATATTTGATTAAGCTTATGAATTTTGATGCAAAATCATAGGAATCTAAAACTCTAATTATATGTCAGTAAAACCTAGTATATATATTTTTATGGAATGTTTGCAATCTTAAAACGTTGATTTCTAATTTTAAGGCATTTCATTATTTTTTTAAATCAAAGAATAATAAATAAGAATTAATCGATAAACCACAAATGAATGGATTATTCAATGTTGGTTGACTAAATATGAACTTTCCCTCTTTAGTTGCATATATGAAAAAAAAAGGTTAAATTACATCTACCTCCCTTGAGGTTTGACATAATTATAAATATCCATTCGTTGTTTAAAAAATTACAAATACCCCCTTTAGGTTATAATTTTTAACCCAAGGCCTAAAATTGACCATTTTGCTCTTAAATTTTTTTGTTAAAATTGTAGAAACATCATCCGAGGCAAATTGCATTATTCCTCCTCTGTGTAAAAAACTTAATAAACCTCTCCTTACGCATTGTAGTCCAAAAACTTTTAAGAATTAAATAAAAAGTGATTCAGTGCATAAGGGCATTTTGGTCAGTTTACCTATAAAAATGGGTGGAAATGGGTTATTTGTTAGACGGTTACAAACCTCGGGGGGGTATTTATAATTTCTCAAACAACGAAGGGGTATTTGTAATTATGCCAAACGTCAGAAGAGGTAGATGTAATTTACCCAAAAAAAAAATGATAATAGAATCAATAACTAAAATATAGTAATGTATCAATATTTAATATTGGTAGCCTAAATTAGCTACAATTACATATTTAAAAAACTTCACTTATTAACTTATTGTATTCATAATTAAAAAGTGTAACTTTTCAATTTTAAAGCAACCAATAGGTATATTTATTATAACTAAAAAGAGCTCAAAATTCTGAAATAACATAATAGAAGCGAAATAAGGGAGTCATCTAATTCTAACTTATTCTTTTAATTAAAATAATTAAGTGAAAAATATTATTTATATTAATCATGTATAGTTTGTCCCAAATTTAAATTTAAGCAACTTATGTATAATTTTTGGTATGATTAATATAGACTAATATATAAAGCAATCCAATTGGATTTCTCTTAATCTAGACAACCGTAATATATGTTCCCATTTGTAAGTATTAAAGAAATTAATTCAGTTTTGAAAATATGTGTTGAGCTAAAATCAATGATCATATTCAGAATTATGAATTTCTATTCAAATAGATAATATTGATATATGTAAATAAAGTCAACTAATTACATTCAATTAATTATGGTCAAACACTGTCTAGCTATATGTGGCCCGTATTTATTCTCTCTTTCACTAATTAAAAGGCTAATTTTATGCTAATTGTAATCCATATCTTGCTAATACATGATAATATTTTTTCAAATTCAAATTAGATTGAAATAGTCGATCAATGTGATTATTTTCTTTAGTGAAAATAAATCTAATTATGGTCAAACACTGTATTGCTAAATATGATAGAATAGATGTGTGATAGAAAAGAAATTAAATTTTCATACTTAACAAAAAACAAATGATTTGAACTAAAACTTGAAGGGGATAATTTCCTTTTTTTTTTTTTTGTTGAGAAGATTAAAGGGGGGTAAATTCTTATTCATGTTATTTCCAAGTTAATGTTAGAAAGAATTGAAATACTTTATTTTGTGATGGCAATTTTAAACTTGTTAAATATCAACTTCAAAAGAAATTCAACAGCAAAATAAAGGTTGAAAAATACTAATGACAACTAATCGAATCATATTTAGTATGTATGAAAGGATTCGAATTCTCAAATATAGCCCTAAATTAAGGTGATTTATAATTATTTTAGGGAATATGATAAAAGTAAGTTATATACCTAGGTAGAATTTGGTAGGTTAAGGAAATATATAAAATATTATTCAATCTATAAATTTCTTTTTAAACTAATAAAAATATCCAAAATTCAGAAAATTTGGAATTTAGTCAAAATTGTTCAATTTTAGTCAAACTCCCCTTCAAATATACTAATAATAGATATATATTTGCATTTATGAAATGACACTTATTCAAGGTTGCAACAATATTTATATTCTAGATTTTATATTAACTCTTGAATTAAGTAAACCTAGGTCATCAATTAAGGACTAACAAATGTCTTAGATTACAATTTGTAACTATAAAACACAGAGTTGGTGCAAAAATTGGCAATACTTTAAAGTGATATGCGCTATTTTTTTCAAACCAAATGGGGCATACCATAGTTAGCATCCTTCTTTTATTTCTTTTCATGTGGTCTAACCAACTCCAAGTAATAGCACTAGAAAAACGCACGTGCTTATTCACAGACAAATACGAGGTTCACATAATTAACAAGCTTCCTCAAAATTCTGCCAAGTTGGAGTTGCATTGTGCATCTAAGAATGACGATCTAGGATTTCACACACTTACTTTTGAACAAGATTTTCATTGGAGCTTTTGTAGGAACTACTTTGGGAACACTTTGTTCTTCTGCCACCTTTGGTGGGGCTCAAAGGAAAGAGCTTTTGACTCTTTCAATCCTGAATGGAGTTATAAATGCAACACTGGTTTTTGTTTTTGGGAAGCAAGGGCCGATGGTATTTATATGTCCCCAGACAATACCAACCCAAGAGACTTCAAGAAAAACCTCGATTGGGAGGATAGAAAATCATGAACTAGTAGTTTTCTCCCTAGATACTTCAAGGATAGACTATTAATAATTTTCAGTAATTCTCCTATGTAATAGTTCTTTGTATCTGCAAAAATTATTATAGGACTGAAAGATAATTCTCCTCTTTAATAATTCTTTGTATTTGCAAAAATTATTATAGGACTAAAAAATATGGATAGATTAATTTTATAATTTAAAGAAAAAGGTTGCAATCTCTTGAAGGAATCTTCAAGAAGAAAGACTATTCCCTTGATTATTCTCTTTGAATTACAATTCAAGTGTTGGAACCTTGTTCTTGAATTAGATGCAATCTTCTCCGAACTTTTGGGAGAAAATAACAAGTTACCTTGGACTTTAGTACCAAGACTTGATGGTTTGATGCTGAGGAAGATGTAGAAATATTTGCGGTTGCAACACTTCGTCATGACTGCAAGCTTTGAATTTGAGAGCTTTAGCTTTTATTTATTGTGGGCTATACTTGACTTTTGTCTGACTTGATTGTCTGTCTGAATTGACTTCTTTCTTGTTGTCTAGCTTAACTTTTTGTCTGACTGATTGGTTGTGTGGCGTCTTGACTGATTGTTTGACTTAAATTGTTGGTTGTTGCCTACCTTGATTTGTTGTTTGGAATTATCGAATATACCCTTATTTATGGTTATAGAATGAAAAATCCTGCCATGATTGCTTGATAAGGAGGCGCAAATCGCAATATGATTCGTTCTTCCATGATTTAATTATTATTATTTTCTTAATTACAAGATGTGATTTAAAGTTATAAATTCATTGGCATTTGCTTCAATTTTGGCTTGAATCTCTCTTCTATTGGACTTTTTTTTTTGTTTTTTTAAATCGATGATGTATATTAAATCAACGAAACACAACCAAAATACAAGAGTCCATGTCTCTCTACTACTCTGCAAACTAACTATCATAGAAAGAACAACAATGCTTAACCACTCACCCTTGCCGAATTAGTGGTGCCTCAAAGAAGATATGGCTCAGTGGTTCAAAACAACATATAATAGAAACGTATATATTTTGCAACTGTGAAGTAATCACGCTATATTATAAGTAAGTATATACATATGTATATGCGTAAAAATTTATTGTGATGTGCATTTTCATTAATATATATATATATATATACACACATATATTTGCAATCAGGGAATTCCTGAACAAATTATACCAACATGGTCACAATTCGAATATCCAATTATTGATTAACTTGTAGCAACTGATTTCAAGGATTGGTTCTAACCTTGTATAAGTTGATCATTTCTTCGTATTTCGTGATTTGGTTCAAAAGGTTTTTTGTAAATTAAAGTTGTATATATACGAACTGCATGTTTATTCTGAATTAAATTACAGAGATCAAGAATAGTGATGGCAATGGGGCGGGTCTGGTACGGGTCCGCCCGGACCCGAGACCCGCCCCGCTTACAAAATTTTAGCCCCATAACCCACCCCGCCCCGCCTGCCGCCCCACCATGTTCAAAACCCCGACCCCGCCCCGACCCGGCCTGGCCCCGGACTCGATCCGAATTATCAATATTTTTGTGTTCATTTTTTCATTTCTTAAAGAGAAAGAAAGTAAATATATTAAGTTTTTAATATTAATTTTTATAAAGTAAATATATTATTTATATATAAATTTAGTTTTTAATATTAATTTTAATAAAGTATATATATTAGTTAAAGTAAATTTAGTTTTTAATATTATAAATATAAACTACTAATTAGTTTAGTAGTAATATAATTAGTTAAATATACTAAAAATATATATATATTGAATAATTTAATATTGTAGAAAATATCCATTTTCTGCAATAATGCAATTGAAATACATAAAAATATTTATAGTTGAGATTGATATATGTTCACAAATCACAATATGCAATAAATTTGTACATTTATAAATGTTAGTATTACATTGATGTAACTATCATCTTATATTGTTGAACAATATAGGTTAATCGGACCGTTAAAATTTAGATCAAACCGTTAGATATGATCAAACTTACAGAAAAATACATTTGGTAAAGTTTTAGACTTATTGGGTATACGGATGTTGAGATATCATACTCGTAACAAAAGAGTAATCATTTAAGACGGTGTATTGTTGAATCAGACCATGTGATTTTAAATCGTACCATCTAATATGATCTAATGGACACATACTTATATATATTAAAATTTAGCATGAATCGGATGGCTAGATTTTAAGATGTCGTAATTGTTAATTAAACTTTTTGATGTCATTATATAATATAATATATATCTAAAATGAATTATATAAGACAAATAATATGTTTATCTAAATTATTAATCTTCTCTTTAAGTAATATCATTTTATAATTTACAATGAATTATATTATACAAAGAATACATTAAACTAATATTTTATTTTTTAATAAATAATATCAATTTAGATTTAAATAACTTAATATAGACTATATCATTTTCAATTTAAAATTTAAAATAATCATTAAATTTCTTATCAACTAATTTTTTATTTTTTTTATTTCTTATATGGAGTTGGGTACATGCAAAATTTATTTGGATTTATATATAATATTATAATATTTTTATTTATAATATATATTAGAAATATATAATAAAATTGGGGCGGGGTCGGGGCGGGCCTGGGTTGGGGTCAACGGGACGGGCTCGGGGCGGCGCGGGGACAGGACCCGTACCCCGCCCCGGACCCAGCCGGGGCAATTTTTTTTGGTCCCAAACCCGCCCCGGCCCCAGAAAATCGGGTCCCAAACCCGCCCCGTATGGGGCGGGTTCGGGGCGGGTTTCCCGGATTTGGGTTAAAATTGCCATCTCTAATCAAGAACTCCTGAAGGGTCATTATTGGGGTCCGGCCGCTGAGGCCTTTGATTATTTTCTTTAAATCAAAGAACAACTAATGAGAATTAAGATAAACCACAAATGAATGGATTATTCAATGTTGGTTGACTAAACATGAATTTTCCCTCTTTGGTTGCATATATGAAAAAAATATATATGATAAAAATATAGTAATGTATCAATATTTAATATTGGTGGCCTTAACTACAATTACATATTAAAAAACTCACTTATTAACATATTGTATTTGGTGAGGAGGAATTTGGCAGGCCTGCTTCAGGCCCAACGAAAGAAGCCCAAAGGCTACCAAAGCCCTGATTGGACCTAGGTTCTGGGCCCTCCACCTTGCGGGGCCTAAGACGGAAGAGTTCGCACCTCCTCCTAGCCCAAGAGAGGAGCGAACTTAGGAATACAGGACCAACGATGATCGGCCCAGATCCGCTGGCATGGCCTAAAGGCCCAAGGTTATAGACACCTGGACTGCCAGCATGACCATAGAGGGCTCACGTTAGCTACCAACTGGGTAAGGTAACCTCAGTCCAAGAAAGGCACTAGGTGGATCAATTCTCTCTCTCTCTCTCTCTCTCTCTCTCTCTCGGGCAAAAACCGAGGGAGACTTATCCAATTTTCTCTCTCCGAAGAGCAAAGAGCCCTCACCTAGTAGCTTCTTAGAGTCCTAGATGCACTAGACTTCTCAACCCAAGAAGTCTCTTGTGCCTATAAATAACCCGTGTCCACTCTTAGTGGGTAACTATTTTCAGATTTTTGGCACATTACACAATTGTTTCATGCTACACTTAACACACTTTTTTTTTTTTTTTATTCACGCTTATTGTGCTTACCATTCATTTTCTTTTTTATCAAATTACTGACTTAAGTGTTTGAGTGCTAACGTATTTTTTGCAGGTCCTCGTTCCTTGCATTAATCCAACGCCCAATTCTTGATTTTCGGCCCAAGTCCTTTCCTTTTTTGATTGAGCGGTTTTCGCTCATATCAATATTCATAATTAATAAATATAATTTTTTAATTTTAAACCAACCATTAGGTATATTTATTATAACTAAAAAGAATTCAAATTTCGGAAATAACATAATAGAAGGGAAATAAGGGAGTCATCTAATTCTAACTTATTCTTTTAATTAAAATAATTAAGTGAACAATATTATTTATATTGATCATGTATAGTTTGTCCCAAATTTAAATTTAAGGAACTTATGTATAAGTTTTGGTATGATTAATATAGAATAATATGTAAAGCAATCCAATTGGATTTCTCTTAATCTAGACAACCGTAATATATGTTCCCATTTGTAAATATTAAAGAAATTAATCAGTTTTGAAAACATGCGTTGAGCTAAAATATAGATGATCATATTCAGAATTATGAATTTCTATTCAAATAGATAATATTGATATATGTAAATAAAGTCAACTAATTACTTTCAATTAATTATGGTCAAACACTATCTAGATAATATTGATAATATGTATTTATTCCCTCTTTCACTAATTAAGTGGCTAAGTTTATGTAGCCAATGAGGTCTAGCTCAGTTGGCGAAGTTGAGGCCCCATGATCCTAGAGGTCATGGGTTCGAATTCCCTGTGTGGGGTGATTTGTTTCTACTGTATAGTAGGTTTATTTGTTTGCTGTAATAGCAAGATATTAGTTTCTGTGATATTGTCGATATGATTGTTGTATTTGTCTCTGTCCAATATTGATACTAACAGGACTGATTATAATCGCTTTATTTCAATTAATAAAATTCATCACTGTAGACAAATAAATTTTACACCCAATCAAATGACGACAAGTGGAAAATATATATTATTTATCAATTATATTCAATTTTTCTATTTATATTTTGAAATTTACTAAATTAATTCGAAATATAAATGATTAAATTAATTGATATTTTAATATATATTTTATCATCAAATCAACGGTTGACACGTGTCAAATTGAGGTGTTCCGGCCAATCAAATCAAGACGAATATTTTTCATATTATCTCTTAAAAAACTACAAAAATTAAAGAGATAATATCGAAATTGACCAATCATGTCTTCTCAAATATTTAATATTTATCTCTTTAAATTAAAATAAAGAGATAATACAAAATAAGTGTTCAAGTTCACCACAACTCTACCTCTTTGACAACTATATAAAGGGGTCATTGGAACTCATTCAAAACACACACATACAATTGAAGACACAAGCAAGAGAGCATTCAAGAAGTCCCGAAATCCTCTTAAGCACAAGTCAAGGAAGATCCACGGCGTTCTAGGAAAGATTCAAGGCGTTCATCACGGAAATCGTACAAAGTCAGCGTTTAATTCGACAAGAAGTCCGAAGACCGGCGAATTAACGTTATCAAGACAGAAGTCCACCTTGGCGGAAGATCAAAGTCTCAAATCCACCAAGAAATATTCAAATTCAAGAAGAGCATCTCCAAGTTTATAGCGTTCAATCCGGGAATAAGTCAACGACCCTCGAATTAACGTTATTCCAAGTCAAAGTCAACGTCAAAGGAGATCAAACGTCGAGTTTCACCTCCAAAGTTGCCGAAGTCAAAGATCACGTTTTTGAAGAGAAGAATCCGAGGTTTTCAAGTAGAGATTTCGCACCCACAAATATTCAATCAATTCAACAAATTCATTTGTACTATTTTCTTGTTTCAATAAATTCAGAAACATGAAAATTTGTTTACAAATTTTGGCACGCCCAGTGGGACCTCTCTACCTCTCATCTCTTCCCTTCAACGAAGTCTGAAGTATTTCAATGGACACTCAAGGAAAAGCCATGAAGACGGTGAATTCCAAACTTGCCACAACAAAGTCTTCAAGTTCAAGTACCAAGAGTCTCGGTGTTACTACGAGGAGCATGTTGAAGAAACTCAAGGAATCTTCCCAGATGACTCCTCCAATTGAGTCTACTCAGAAGGACATATTTGTGCCTAACCATGCAAGCGTAGATGACAAAGATAAATCTCCTCCGTCCTCTCCTTGCTCCGAGTCTAGTTACTCTTTCGCAACGAATGTGGCCCCAGTCATGGTGATGAATGTCACAACCTTAGATGAGCAAATTGCAAACTTGACAAGAGCTATCGAGGGACTCGCCAAGCATGTTCAAGAACAAGATGCCCAAATCGCCAGGTTGATCAACAAGCCGAACAACGTTGAGACAAGCCATACTCGGGGAAAACAAGTTGAGGCTCACGATGAAGTAGAAATATCCACAAAGGAGAACTACACCGAGAAAGATGAACCTGCAAAAGAGTTTCAAGTCTCATCCGATAGATTGATTCCTGTAGACTAACTGAAAGAATTCATTGAAGGGACCATCAGGAGCAAGATTGAGGGAAGCTTAAGGTCATCCTTTACCTACACCAAGCCCTACACTCCAAGAATTGACAGCTTGAAGATGTCGATGGGCTACCAACCACCGAAGTTCCAACAGTTTAACGACAAAGGTAATCCTAAGCAGCACGTAGCCCACTTTGTCGAAACATGCAACAATGCTGGAACGTATGGAGATCACCTAGTCAAACAGTTTGTGCGATCACTAAAAGGCAACGCATTTGATTGGTATACCGATCTGGAGGCCGGTTCAATTGATGGATGGGAACAACTAGAGCAAGAATTCTTGAATTGCTTCTGTAGCATTCGGCGCACTATCAGCATGATCGAGCTTACAAATTCTCGCCAGTGGAAGGACGAGCCAGTTATCGATTATATCAATAGGTGAAGGAATCTGAGCCTCAACTGCAAAGATCGATTATCTGAAGCTTCCGCCATTGAGATGTGCATTCAAGGGATGCATTGGGGTCTTTGGTATATTCTTCAAGGAATTCTACCTAGATCATTTGAAGATTTAGCCACTCGAACACATGATATGGAGTTGAGTATGGCAGCGAGTGGAGTAGAAGGGCCACCCGTCCAAGAGCCCCGTAGAACCAAGGAAAGGCAAGAAATCAAGAAAGGGGGCAAACCTTTTTCAAAACCTCCAAGCAAGGAATCGATGGCAGTGAATGTAGCGCCACTCAAGCTTAGAAGCGCAACAAAAGACAGCATTACCCCGAAGCAAAATGCTCCTTACGAGAGACCACAAAGAAAGCTAACTTTGAAGGAAATGCAAGCAAAGCAATATCCTTTCCTTGATTCCGATATCCCCGGCATATTTGATGACTTGTTGGAGGCCAACCTCATCGAACTACCCAAAACGAAACGACCTGAAGAAGACGAACGAACAGATGACCCAAAATATTGCAAGTACCATCGTTTAGTTGGGCATTCGATACAAGATTGCTTCGTGTTTAAAGACAAGGTTATGCAATTAGCTCGCCAAGGCAAGATCTCTCTTGAAGAAGATACCGTAGCAGCAAACGTGACCTCGGTCAAGTATGGGTCTTTCGACAGTGAAACCTCCTACAATACCACACACGAGAATGCTACTGCAATCAAAGAGAACGCTCTGTCTGAAAAAGAAGATTCCTCTGATAGTGATGAATGCATGTCCACTATTACCTTCACCGACGAAGATTTGCTTCTTGGGTCAAAACCGCATAACCGCCCCTTGTTCGTTGCTGGATATGCACGTGAACAAAAGGTGAATAGAATATTGATCGATGGAGGCTTTGCAGTCAATATCTTACCCTTACGAACCTTGAGAGACTTGGGGATCCCGATGGACGAACTCGCAAACAGCGGCCTCATGATTCAAGGCTTCAATCAAGGAGGAAAAAGGGTTGTCGGCATTATAAGGATGGAATTATTGATGGACGATATGGCGTCAACCGCACTATTCCATGTTATAGACGCCAAGACTTCTAACAACATGCTTCTTGGCCGCCCTTGGTTGCATGAAAATTCTGTGGTCCCCTCAACGTGGCATCAATGCTTCAAATACTGTCGCAATGGTGTAGTGAAAAGGGTACTCGGTGATACCAAGCCTTTTACCGAGGCTGAGTCGCACTTCGCCGATGCCAAGTACTACGTTGAAACCGCCAAAAGAGGAAAAGAGATTTCGCCCTCTAAGAAACCAAAGTCACATGACGATAGAAGCATGAGGAGAAATGAGCAACCCACTGTCGAGATCAGATTTTCAAAGAGTCTGACTTTACCATTGACTCAAGTCAACACGAAGCAACCATCAAAACCACCACTCAAAGGATTTGTGTCCTCAACCCAAAAAGAAGAAGAAGGACATGAAACGTTGCCTATAGATGGAGAAGGGTATGATCCTAAGGCCTTCAAACTGCATGTTAAAGCCGGGTATAATCCACAAGAAAAATTAGCCCTTAAAAAGCTTCCTCCCGAAGCCACCAACAAAAATCTCCATGGACTCAACGCCACCCAAGTGATGTTAAAGGAAAAAGGGCATGTAGTCCCGGATTCACGTGTGTCTTGGATTTATCCCTCTTAAGCCTATCTGCATCGCCATAAAAAGGGTCAGCAGTAACCATGTCAGCGGAAGTCTCTCTTCAACAAAAAATGACCAAAGGAAAGAAAATCCACGGGAGTCTGTTTTCAATAGACTCGGCCCACGTAAAAGAATGGTGCATAGAAAAACCAACAATCAATCTGTCTTTGATAGACTTGGTCCACAGAAAAGAATGATGTACCGAAAGAAAGTCATGTCCAAGGTAGCTGCACAATAAAAGGAAGACATCACATCGTCACATAAACTTAGAAGTTTGGTTCCTTCCAGAATGAGACACCACACAACTCCAGACATATCATGTGGCAGAGTATTGAAAGTTAAAACAAGAACAATGGTCTTCACACAAGTTCATCTTGACGACGAGGATAATAGAGAAAGCGTAGCATCTTTCAATTATGTTGATGGTAGTGCTGAAGAGGATATTGCCTTAGCTCATCACATCACCTTAATTGAAAACGAGGAGGTTGAAGAAAAAGATGCTGAAGACGCTCCTTTAGAACTTGAGGAAGGCGTTAAAACCACCATTGATGAGTTGAAAGAAGTCAATCTAGGTGATGCCGAAGATCTCCGACCAATTTACACAAGCGCCTCTCTAACCCCGAAAGAAGATGAGGCTTATGTCGTGCTACTTCATGACTATAAAGACGTGTTCGCATGGTCCTACAAAGAAATGCCCGGGCTAGACCCAAAAGTAGCTGTGCACCACCTGTCAGTGAAGAAAGGGGCTTGTCCCGTCAAACAAGCCCAAAGGAGATTCCGACCTGAGCTAATCCCGCTGATTGAGGGTGAAGTGAACAAGCTTATCGAAGTCGGTTTTATTCGAGAAGTCAAGTACCCAACGTGGATTTCCAGTATCGTCCCTGTGAGAAAGAAAAATGACAAATTCGAGTATGCGTCGACTTTAGAGACCTGAATCACGCATGCCCCAAGGACGACTTTCCATTACCCATTGCTGAATTGATGATAGACGCTACTACGGGTCATGAAGCCTTATCTTTCATGGACGGGTCATCTGGATATAATCAAATACGCATGGCACCGGCAGATAAAGAATTGACGACATTTCGCACCCCTAAAGGCATATATTGCTACAAAGTCATGCCTTTTGGATTAAAGAACGTCGGTGCTACATATCAAAGGGCAATGTAAAAGATCTTCGACGACATGCTCCACAAGAATGTAGAATGCTATGTCGATGACCTGGTAGTAAAGTCGAATAAACGAGGGGACCATCTTCACGACTTAAGGAAGGTCTTCGAACGTTTGAGGAGATACCAGCTAAGAATGAATCCCTCTAAATGTGCATTCGAGGTG
The DNA here is from genome assembly GCA_034509735.1 of Sesamum alatum. NCBI lineage: Eukaryota > Viridiplantae > Streptophyta > Magnoliopsida > Lamiales > Pedaliaceae > Sesamum > Sesamum alatum. Next base: position 5,557,403 of record JACGWO010000006.1, read on the forward strand.
ACATTCGGAAAGTTTCTTGGGTTCATCATCCGTCAACAGGATATAGAGATTGAGCAAGCCAAGATTGATGCCATTTTGAGAATGTCAGAACCTAGGAACATCCATGAGCTCAAGAGTTTGCAAGGAAAGCTCGCATACCTTTGGAGATTCATTTCAAATCTAGCGGGCCGTTGTCAACCATTCAGTCGCCTAATGAAGAAGGATGTGCCCTTCGAATGGGATGAGGCTTGTGATAAAGCATTCAGAAGTATAAAATCCTACTTGATGAAGCCTCCGGTGTTGGTTGCACCCGTTCCTAGACGCCCCTTAATTCTGTACGTGGATGCTCAAGAGCGCTCCATGGAGATCTTACTTGCCCAAAAAACAAATGAGGGGAAAGAGAATGCCTTATACTATTTAAGCTGAATGATGACACCAAACGAGCTCAACTTTTCACCTATTGAAAAGCTATGTTTGGCGTTCATCTTTGTAATCCAGAAGCTGAAGCATTACTTTCAATCACACAGTGTCCACCTAGTCTCAAAAGCAAACCCTCTGAAATATGTCATGGCAAAGCCAGTGCTATCTGATAGACTCGCAAGATGGTATCTTCAGCTGCAATAATTCGAGATCACATACGTTCCTCAAAAGGCTGTGAAGGGACAAGTTTTACCAGACTTTCTAGCCGATTACCCCATGCCTGCCGAGTGGGAATTATCTGATGACTTGCCTGATGAGGATGTCCTTTTGATTGAAGTTACGCCCCCCTGGAAAATGTACTTTGATGGAGCTGCCCATTGAGAAGGAGCCGGGGCTGGGGTTGTCTTTGTCACATTTGAATGGGAAGTCCTGGCTTATTCCATCATTTTAACCCAAAATTGTTCAAATAATATGCCGGAATATCAGGCTTTGGTCCTCGGATTGGAAATGGCAGTTGACATAGATCAATGACACCTCAAAGTATACGGAGACTCTCAGTTAGTGATCAATCAGCTCCTCGGTCTCTATGAAGTCAAAAAGCCTGAGTTGCTTCCATACTATGACTACGCGAGAAGGCTGATAGGATGGCTAGGAGATGTAGAACTTGAGCACCTACCGAGAAATGATAATAAACAAGCTGATGCGTTGGCCAAGCTTGCTTCAACCCTCTCGATGACCGATAAGGAAACACGCATACCGATGTAAGAATTGGATCATACCACTAGTCTTTAGTGATGATGAGGATGACAGATTCCAAGAAGAAGAAAATCATGTTATGGAAGTTTTAGAAATTGAAGAGGAAGATTGGCGACAACCACTCGTTGATTACTTGAAGTACAAGAAGTTACCCGACGATCTACGACAAAGGGCCGAAATTTGGCGGCGGGCGTCTCGCTTCATCTACTTCAAAGACACGCTCTACAAACGTTCATTTGATGGTATTTTCTAACGCTGCCTTAACGATGATGAGCAAATGCAAGTTATGGAAGAAGCTCACTCTGGAGTTTGTGGTGCGCACCAATCCGGACCAAAGCTGTACTTCTGTATAAAAAGAATGGGTTATTACTGGCCTACAATGGTTAAAAATTGCATGGACTATGCACGAAGATGTCAAGCTTGTCAAATTCACGCCAATCTTATCCACCAACCACCTGAGCCATTGCACCCTACTGTGGCTTCATGGCCCTCTGATGCTTGGGGTTTGGATGTGGTGGGACTTATGACAAAGTCCTCCGGTGGTCACTTATATATCTTAGCAGCAACTGACTACTTTTTCAAATAGGCTGAAACAGTCCCCCTCAAAGAAGTGAAGAAAGAGAATGTTGCTGATTTCATCCGTATGCACATCATATATCGCTACGGAGTGCCTAGGTATATCATCACTGATAATGGAAAACCCTTCTGTAACAGCTTAATAGACAAATTGTGTCAGAAGTTTGGATTCAAGCAGAGAAACTCTTCTATGTACTATGCCGCTGCCAACGGTCTTGCAGAAGCATTTAACAAAACTTTGTGCAGCCTGTTGAAGAAAGTGGTGGCCAAGTCAAAGCGGGATTGGCACGAAAGAATTGGAGAAGCTTTGTGCGCATATAGAACCACCTTCAGAATGCCTACGCAAGCAACTCCTTATGCCCTGGTTTATGGAGTTGAGGCAGTCCTCCCACTTGAGCAACAAATCCCTTCATTAAGGATGTTAATACAAGAAGGGTTTACTGAAGAAGAAAACCCTCGAATATGGCTTGAAGAGCTAGAAGCTCTCGATGAGAAGAGATTGGAAGCACAACAGAGGCTCGAGTGTTATCAAGCCCGATTATCCAAGGCATTCAACAAGAAAGTCCGCATGCGCTCTTTCCAAGTTGGTGATCTTGTACTCGCAGTATGGAGGCCTATAATCACAACGCATCGAACAGGCAACAAGTTCTTGCCAAAATGGGATGGTCCGTATGTCGTCAAAGAGGTCTACATAAATGGTGCATATAAGCTGGTTGCGGAAGACGGCTTGAGGATAGGCCCGATAAATGGAAAGTTCTTGAAGTGGTATTACGCTTGAAAAAAAAAAGAAAACAAAAAAAAAAAGAAAAAAAAAAGAAGAAACAGAAAAGAAAAAAAATTCAAAAACAAGTAAGAAAAAAAAAACTCCTGACCCGCATGAGTATAAACTGTGAACGGCCCTCCCCTCTCCAAATAAATATTTTGTACTCCTAAACTATGAATTGACTTGATCCTCTTGATGAGGTACATAGGCAGCTTAGATATTCTAAGTTCAGTCATAATACTTACATGAGTTTTCTTCCTCTTATGAAGTCGTCGAGAGTGGAAGTAATCAAACATGCTCAAATATTGCAAGATAGAAAGAAAAGAAAAACCTTCTATTATGTAATCTCGAGGAAACATTGGAGTTCATGACATAGAACAAAGAAAAGAAAAATCAAAGAAAAGGTCCTAAGCAAATCTCAAGCAAGCAAAGGGACACAAATCCTTCAACCATTCCTTGAGGGCTTCCAAGTGTGTCTTTGAAGCCTCCAAACTCGCAACTACTTCATCGTTTGGGGGGGGGGGGGTGGTATTCTCAAGCGCTGCAATTTCCTCCACAATTTCACGAACTCCAACTTGGGCACTATGAAAAAGCTGATTTTCTTCCTTCAGAGTAACACACAAGTTCTTCCTGCGGTCTTTCAAATCCGCAAGCTCCTTCTCAACACGCTTCAACTCGTCCGTAGTAGATTGGACCTTGGAAGCTTCTCCACTTTCTTTAGCGCGGGCCTCTTGAAGGCGATCGTTGGCTTCCTTTAACTTCCGATCGAAAAGATCTTTGGATAACCTTGCAGAAGACGACGACCTCGCCTCATCATAAGCAACAGCCTTGGCGAAGAACATGTTCATTGATTCTTCCACGTTTGAGATGTCAAAATTCTGAAAGCTTTTCATAGACTCAAGGACGAAGTAAACATCGTCTTCGATTGATGAGATGAAATCAATTGGGGTGTTTGATATTTTCACGAGAAGATCACTCCATAGCTTCTGAAGGAACTCCTTTTGATGATTAAGAAAGAACCTCTCGCCTTCAAATACCGACACAACGGCTTGGCAGGAGGGTTGTTTTCTCTTAAGCCCCATTCCAAGAGGACGGGTCGTAGCCAACAAAGTTGACCCTTGGCTGTCTTGGGAAGTTTCAACATCTTCAACGGCTAAGACTTCAGCTTCGAGCTATGATAATACATCAACTAGAGTTAGAAACAAAAGAAAATCTTATCACAAAAAAAAAAAGAAGAAGAAGAAGAAGATGAATAAAAAAAATAACCTCCTTGACAAAGTTCAACATCGATAGTTCATGACTTGAGCCTTCATCATCAACGTCGATGTTTACTGGTTTTGAATCCCTCTTCGGCCTCTTCCAATGACGACAGGGTTGCTATTCCCACTTACTTCCAATAAACGAGGAGCACTTTGCTTCTTATCTATTTCAAAGGGTTCGACCACTTGAGAATTTTGCTTGGGAGGGGAAGTAGCCGGCTCACGAGGTTGATCTTGGGCGACTCCCTCACCACACTTCTCGCCTTTTGGAGAAACTTGACTTGGACCTAAGGCAAGCAACTTCGACACGTTTTCTTCAAAGTAGTCACCGTGAACTTCGAGCCACCACCTTTTGTACGCCTCGGAGAAAAACTTCTTCATATTTGGGGGCATAGGAGGGAACAACACTTTTTTCATGGTTTTGGACAGAATGCAAATGCGCCAATAACGGATTCCACCCTCTAAAGAAGCTTCGCGAACGTCTTGCGAAAGGTTCCCCCGGCACTTCTTGGAAGAAACCAAATTGACGACTAAATCGATGAGGGATATAGGGCTCAACAACGAAATGATCGCCTTGCCGTAGAGGAAGGTAGTTTGAACGGACAACCATGAAATAGATTTCTTCAGATTCTGTGGCGTGCCCGTCGTCTGTAAACGAAAACGCCTTGTACCTCACGATCATGTTGCAAGTCCAAGAGATAAAGTCGCCTCAGTGTAACCGCTTTCTCGCCTCTTGCGGATCGTAGTATTTTGCGCCTCCTTCGCCTGAAAAAAGCTTCATCTTGGGCCCACGAACGCTTTGCACAAGTTGATAATGAGTCTTGAAATAATAAGCTATCCAACTATAAACAAAGTGAATCGAAAATGGAGAGTGTACGCGACTTGGTCTTGGGGAGTTAGAAATCTTATTCAAACCTCTGTAAATGCTAGCCACGACAGGAACTGCAAGGCCAATCCTTCGACTGGCTGCCATAGCACTCGCCACCTTGAAAACACTTGGGCGTATTGAACCAACATCTTGAATGGGAAGGACAAAGGTACAAAGCCAACACGCCAATACGCCGCCAAGAATGTCTCTTTCTTTGAACTCCTTCGATACCAAGCCTCGAGAACAACGCCTCGTCCGCCGTGGACCACTTGCCATGTACTCCAAAGGTCCCGGAGGGATTATGGGTTGACTTAGGACGAACGCCCTTCTTCTCTTTACACGGAGGGGGCTCGCAGTATTTCGTCGCCCTTCTAAGCCAAAACTTGACCCATTTATCGACAGGAACTTGAGAAGATTGGCCATCATTATTACTTTTTCGAAGCAAATGGTAGGCGTGGAGTAGGAATTTGCAAGAATGAGGCACAAGCCTCCGCCCTGTCTCGTCAACCCCGTTAAGCTCCTTGGCACTTGGGATAACTTCATCATAAAGGAGTCCGGTCATAGGAAGTCCGGAAGGGTATGCACGTCCCACAACGAAATAGACAACTCTCCGAAGGATGTCAAGAGAGTGTTAGTAAACGGACACCACGCTTCGCAAAATGCCTTGACGATGTCAGAATTGCGGTCGTAGGTAAATAGTGAGGCGTATACGACATCATATACTCGGGCCGCGACTATCTTGTCTTTGCACCGGCTAAGTATGTCTTCCGTCCACTCCCAAAACCCTTTGATGAAGGGGAACTCGCCGACAAAGTGAACATTGTCGCCCCACTTGGCTTTCCCTTCAATGATGCGGCGGCCTAACGTCGGTAGAAAGCTCGGTTCGTCGGGACAACGGTGATGGGTCACTTGTAAAGACCACATCTTGGAAGCCTTGCTCAATGAAACTTCTCGAGACCATTGTTCCGTGTGAAATGGAGTCGTCAACCTTGGCCATTGTTTCGCATATCGACCAATAAGAGGTGTGGGTCGTCAAAATCATTCCTTTCTCTGTGAGTTGATTTTCATCGTCAAGAATTACTAAGTTTTGTTGACCGGAGGAAAAGGACTCATCTTTAAAATAAACCATGTTGCAAGCTATCAAAACAAGAAGAGAGGATTTAATTGAGTTAGTACAAAAATTATTGAAATAAATTGCGAAAGCAATATGTGAACAAATTAGTCCAAAACCATGCATACTTATTCCTTTGATGGAATCTCCAGAAATTCATGAAGGAATATTGTCATCAAAGTGTTGTACGAGCTTCTCATGCAAGAGGAAGCCTAAAGTTTGACCTTATGTGTAGTTCTCACAAATAGCATATTTGAAAAGCTAAAAATTACTGAAATAAATTGCGAAAGCAATATGTGAACAAATAGTCCAAAACCATGCATACTTATTCCTTTGATGGAATCTCCAGAAATTCATGAAGCAATATTGTCATCAAAGTGTTGTACGAGCTTGTCATGCAAGAGGAAGCCTAAAGTTTGACCTTATGTTTAGTTCTCACAAATAGCATATTTGAAAAGCAAAAAAAAAAAAAAAAAAAAGACTTCACTTCGACAGACTTGGTGGGTTACCTCTACCAAGGAAGTAATTGGAGATAAGGTCAAGACGGATTCAAGTTTAATTTGATTTAAAGCATAAGGGCATAAGAGGCGTTCCCTAAATGAGCGTCCCTTATTAATCTTACTTGGACATGGTTTGTAAACTTTAAAAAGGTAACCACAAGTTTCTTCATGCATCTAGTAAAATTCAAGAAACTCATGCACTAAGACTTCTCAAACAATAGTACAAAGTATACGTCCCAGCTAACGAAAGTCCAAAGCCATAAATACAAGTTTGAGGATCTCGTCGTCAAATAAAGCCCAAAGGATGAAACAAACAACAAAGGACTGAGAAACTATGAGCTAGAAATATTACCGTGACAAGCGGGTTTGAAATTCAAGGAATTGAAGTTGAAATCTTATTACCGAGCCGAAAGCTTCTTGAAAGGCTGAAGATTCTGCAAAAAATTGAACTATAACTTGGCTCATGTACTGGGGCTTAGTAACTTGGTCAATTTGGTTCAATGCCTCTAATTGTCTATCTACTCCACCACCCACCGTGTCTATTAGCAGTTTGATGTTGTTGTTGTTCAATTCCAAATAATTGCGGGCCTTAATTCAACTTGTGGCGAGCTGAAGATTCTGCGAAAAAGAAAAAAAAGAAGAGAAAATCCATTGAGACATTATGACAAACACTTTGTGTGTATACCACAAAATTGAAGAAGAAAAAAATATTTGGCTATCAAAACATACCATAAATTCTGTCAATAATCGATTCTCGCAATGCTCAATCGACATCAAATTAGGTTCCTTATATACATATCCAGTAGAAGTGTTTTAGTCCAAGAAAAAAAGGGATTTGAGTTACAGTTCAATTAAGACTCATTAATTTGAAGGAAGCTTGAATTACACAGAATCACGTTCATCTTGCTCTTGGCAGAGTTAGGCCTGAAATAGAATTCATGAAGATTTAGAATTCTCTTGCCTTGAAGTAATGCGCGTTGGCTCAAGGTATCAAAGGAAGAGGAAAAGTGGTCTGAGTGTTGTTGCTCCTATTTGTAAAAGGAAACACAAAAAGAGATTAATGAAAAAAGTGTTTTTCCCCTTTTTGAGAAACAGGCCATAGACTTCATTTAAAAAGCATTTGAGACCCAAATTAAATTGGTTTGAAGCAAATCCACAAAGATGGCAGCCCATTCGATTTTCAATTCATATTTTCGCGACTCATTCACTTTGAAAATTACATTTTCAAGCATATGTTCGTGAACGAGTCTCGAGGGGGCATTTGTAGACAAATAAATTTTGCACCCAATCAAATGACGACAAGTGAAAAATATATATTATTTATCAATTATATTCAATTTTTCTATTTATATTTTGGAATTTACTAAATTAATTCTAAAGATAAATGGTTAAATTAATTGATATTTTAACAGTTCAAGGAAGTCATTAGGAAGCGTCACTGGTCCTTTTCTAGGTCGGTCATCTGTTCAATCCGTTGTATATATTTCGTCATCAAATCAACGGTCAACACGTGTCAAATTGAGGTGTTCCGGCCAATCAAATCAGACGAATATTTTTCATATTATCTCTTAAAAAAAAATACAAAAATTAAAGAGATAATATCAAAATTGACCAATCATGTCTTCCCAAATATTTAATGTATTTATCTCTTTAAATTAAAATAAAAAGATAATACAAAATAAGTGTTCAAGTTCACCACAACTCTACCTCTTTGACAACTATATAAAGGGTCCTTGGAACTCATTCAAAACACACACATACAATTGAAGACACAAGCAAGAGAGCATTCAAGAAGTCCCGAAATCCTCTCAAGCACAAGTCAAGGAAGATCCATGGCATTCTAGGCAAGATTCAAGGCGTTCGTCGCGGAAATAGTCCAAAGTCAGCGTTTAATTCAACAAGAAGTCCGAAGACCGACGAATTAACGTTTTCAAGACAGAAGTCCACTTTGGCGGAAGATGAAAGTCTCAAATCCACCAAAAAATATTCAAATTCAAGAAGAACATCTCCAAGTTTATAGCGTTCAATCCGGGAATAAGTCAACGACCCTCGAATTAACGTTATTCCAAGTCAAAGTCAACATCAAAGGAGATCAAACATCAAGTTTCACTTCCAAAGTTGCCGAAGTCAAAGATCACGTTTTTGAATAGAAGAATTAGAAGTTTTCAAGTAGGGATTTCGCACCCACAAATATTCAATCAATTCAAGAAATTCATTTGTACTATTTTCTTATTTCAATAAATTCAGGAACACGAAAATTTATTTACAATCGCTTCGAACTCAAAAAAAAGTGGTTAAATTTATGTTAATTGTAACCCATATCTTGCTAATATATGATGATATTTTTTTAAATTCAAATTAGATAGAAATAGTTGATCAATGAGATTATTTTCTTTAGTCAAAATAAATCTAATTATGGTCAAACACTGTGTTGCTATATATGATAGAATAGAGGTGTGATAGAAAAGGAATTAAATTTTCATACTTAACAAACAACAAATGATTTGAACTAAAACTTGAAGGGGAAATTTTTTTTTTTTTTTTGAGAAGATTGAAGGGGGATAAATTCTTATTCATGTTATTTCCAAGTTAACGTCAGAAAGAGTTGAAATAATTTATTTTGTGATGGCACCTTTAAACTTGTTAAATATCAACTTACAAAGAAATTCAACTGGTATTAACAACAAAATTACAGAAAAATAAAGGCCGAAAAATACTAACGACAACTAATCAAATCATATTTAGTATGTATGCAAGGATTCGAACTCTCAATGATTTAGAACTATTTTAGGGAATATGATTAAAGTAAGTTACCTAGGTAGAATTGGTTAAACAAAAAAAAAAAAGAAGGTAGAATTTGGTAGGTTAAGGAAATATATAAAATATTATTCAATCATAAATTTCTTTTTAAACTAATAAAATATCCAAAATTCTGAAAATTTAGAATTTAGTCAAAATTGTTCAATTTTAGTCAAACTCCCCTTCAAATATACTAATAATAGATATATATTTGCATTTATGAAATGACACTTATTCAAGGTTGCAACAATATTTATATTCTAGATTTTATATTAACTCTTGAATTAAGTAAACCTAGGTAATCAATTAAGGACTAACAAATGTCTTAGATTACAATTTGTAACTATAAAACACAGAGTTGGTGCAAAAATTGGCAATACTTTGTGGTGATATGCGCTATTTTTTTCAAACCAAATGGGGCATACCATAGTTAGCATCCTTCTTTTATTTCTTTCATGTGGTCTAACCAACTCCAAGTAATAGCACTAGAAAACGCACGTGTTTATTCACAGACAAATTCGAGGTTCACATAATTAACAAGCTTCCTCAAAATTCCGCCAAGTTGGAGTTGCATTGTGCATCTAAGAATGACGATCTAGGATTTCACACACTTACTTTTAAACAAGATTTTCATTGGAACTTTTGTCAGAACTTCTTTCGGAACACTTTGTTCTTCTGCCACCTTTGGTGGGGCTCAAAGGAAAGAGCTTTTGACTCTTTCCATCCTGAATGGAGTTATAAATGCTACACTGGTTTTTGTTTTTGGGAAGCAAGGGCCGATGGTATTTATATGTCCCCAGACAGTACCGACCCAAGAGACTTCAAGAAAAACCTCGATTGGGAGGATAGAAAATCATGAACTAGTAGTTTTCTCCCTAGATACTTCAAAGATCGACTATTAATAATTTTCAATAATTCTCCTGTGTCATGGTTCTTTGTATCTGCAAAAATTATTATAGGACTGAAAGATAATTCTCCCCTTTAATAATTCTTTGTATCTGCAAAATTATTATAGGACTGAAAAATATGGACAGATTAATTTTATGAATCTAAAGAAAGGTTGCAATCTCTTAAAGGAATCGTCAAGAAGAAAGACTATTCCCTTGATTATTCTCTTTGAATTACAATTCAAGTGTTAGAACCTTGTTTTTGAATCTGATGCAATCTTCTCCGAACTTTTGGGAGAAAATAACAAGCTACCTTGAAATTTGGCACTAAGACTTGATGGTTTGACTCCGAGGAAGATGTAGAAACATTTGCGGTTGCAACACTTCGTCGTGACTGCAAGTTGTGAATTTGAGAGCTTTAGCTTTTATTTATTGTGGGCTATACTTGACTTTTGTCTGACTCGATTGTCTGTCTGAATTGACTTCTTGCTTGTTGTCTAGCTTAACTTTTTGTTTGACTAATTGGTTGTGTAGCGTCTTGACTGGTTGTTTGACTTAAATTGTTGCTTGTTGCCTGCCTTGATTTGTTGTTTGGAATTTTCGAATATACCCTTATTTATGGTTGTAGAAAGAAAAATCCTGCCATGATTGCTTGTTAAGGAGGCGCAAATCGCAATATGATTGGTTCTTCCATGATTTAATTGTTATTTTTTTTTTTTTAATCATAAGATGTGATTTAAAGTTAAAAATTCATTGTATTGCTTCAATTTGGCTTGAATCTCTCTTCTATTGGACTTTTTTTTTTTAATCGATGATGTATATTAAATCAACCAAACACAACAAAAATACAAGAGTCCATGTCTCTCTACTACTCTGCAAACTAACTATCATAGAAAAGAAACAACAACGCTTAACCACCCATCCTTGTCGAGTTTAGTGGTGTCTCAAAGAAGATATGGCTCAGTGGTTCAAAACAGCATATAATCGAAATATATATATATATATATTGTGCAACTGTGAAGTAGTCACACCATATTATCAGTTATGCGTAAAAATTTATTGTGATGTGCATTTTCATTAATATATATATATATACATATATTTGCAATCAGGGAATTCCTGAACGAATTATACCAACACGGTCATAATTCGAATGATCCAATTATTGATTAACTTGTTGCAACTGATTTCAAGGATTGGTTCTAACGTTGTATAAGTTGATCATTTCTTCGTATTTCGTGCTTTGGTTCAAAAGTTTTTTGTAAACTAGAGTTGTATATATACAAACTGTAAGTTTATCCCGAATTAAATTACAGAGGAGCTCCTGAAGTGTCATTATTGGGGTCCGGCCGCTGAGGCATTTGATTATTTTCTTTAAATCAAAGAACAACTAATGAGAATTAGTAGATAAACCACACATGAATGGATTATTCAATGTTGGTTGACTAAACATGAATTTTCCCTCTTTGGTTGCATATATGAAAAAAATATATATATGATAAAAAATATAGTAATGTTCAATATTTAATATTGGTGGCCTTAACTAACAATTAAATATTAAAAAACGCACTTATTAACATATTGTATTTTGTGAGGAGGAATTTGGCAGGCCTGCTCCAGGCCCAACGAAAGAAGCCCAAAGGCTACCAAGGCCCTGGTTGGGCCTAGGTTCTGGGCCCTCCACCTTGCGGGGCCTAAGACGGAAGAAGTTCGCACCTCTCCCAGCCAAGAGAGGAGCGGACTTAGGAATACAGGACCAACGGTGATCGGTCCAAAATCCGCTGGCATGGCCTAAAGGCCCAAGGTTTATAGACACCATGCACTGCCAGCACGATCATAGGCACCAGGTGGATCAGCTCTCTCTCTCCCTCTAACTCGGGCAAAAACCGAGGGAGACTTATTCAATTTCCTCTCTTCGAAGAGCAAAGAGTCCTCACCTAGCAGTTTCTCAGAGTCCTAGTTGCACTAGACTTCTCAGCCCAAGAAGTCTCTTGTGCCTATAAATACCCCATCTCCATTCTTAGTGGGTAACGATTTACCAATTTTTGGCACATTGCACAATTGTTTCATGCTATACTTAACACACTTTTTTTATTCACGCTTATTTGCTTACCATTCATTTTTTTTTTTTTTTTTATCAAATTACTGACTTGAGCGTTGGAGTGCTAACGTATTTTTGCAGGTCCTCGTTCCTTGCATTAATCCAGCGCCCAATTCTTGATTTCCGGACCAAGTCCTTTCTTTTTTTGATGAGCGATTTTTGCTCACATCAGTATTCATAATTAAAAAAATATAAACTTTTAATTTTAAACCAACCAATAGGTATATTTATTATAACTAAAAGAATTCAAAATTCTGAAATAGCATAATAGAAGCGAAAAGGGACTCATCTAATTCTAACTTATTCGTTTAATTAAAATAATTAAGTGAACAATATTATTTATATTGATCATGTATAGTTTGTCCAAATTTAAATTTAAGCAACGTTATGTATAAGTTTTGGTATGATTAATATAGAATAATATGTAAAGCAATCCAATTGGATTTCTCTTAATCTAGACAACCGTAATATATGTTCCCACTTGTAAATATTAAAGAAATTAATTCAGTTCTGAAAACATGCGTTGAGCTAAAATATAGATGATCATATTCAGAATTATGAATTTCTATTCAAATAGATAATATTGATATATGTAAATAAAGTCAACTAATTACATTCAATTAATTATGGTCAAACACTGTCTAGCTAATATATGATAACATTCTTTTAAATTCAAATTAGATAGAAATAGTTGATCAATGAGATTATTTTCTTTAGTCAAATAAATCTAATTATGGTCAAACACCGTGTTGCTATATATGATAGAAATTAAATTTTCATACTTAACAAAAAACAAATGATTTGATCTAAAACTTGAAGGGGATAATTTCTTTCTTTCTTTTTTTTTTTTTTTTTTTTTTTGAGAAGATTGAAGGGGGATAAATTCTTATTCATGTTATTTCCAAGTTAACGTCAGAAAGAATTGAAATAATTTATTTTGTGATGGCAACTTTAAACTTGTTAAATATCAACTTACAAAGAAATTCAACTGGTATTAACAACAACAACTACAGCAAAATAAAGGCTGAAAAATACTAACGACAACTAATCAGATCATATTTAGTATGTATGAAAGGATTCGAACTCTCAATTATAGCCCTAAATTAAGGTGATTTAGAACTATTTTAGGGAATATGATTAGAGTAAGTTACCTAGGTAGAATTTGGTTAAACCAAATAAAAAAATAAAAAAAAAAAGTTAGAATTTGGTAGGTTAAGGAAATATATAAAATATTATTCAATCAATAAATTTCTTTTTATACTAATAAAAAAATCCAAAATTCAGAATTTAATCAAAATTGTTCAATTTTAGTCAAAAGACCCCTTCAAATATAGTAATAATAGATATATATTTGCATTTGTGCAATGGCACTTACTCAAGGTTGCAACAATATTTATATTCTAAATTTTATATTAACTCTTGAATTAAGTAAATCTAGGTAATCAATTAAGGACTAACTAATTTCTTATATTACAATTTTTAACTATAAGACACAGAGTTGGTGCAAAATTTGGCAATACATTGAAGTGATACTCGCTATTTTTTTCAAACCAAATGGGGCACACCATAGTTAGCATCCTTCTTTTATTTCTTTTCATCTCGTCTAACCAACTCCGAGTAATAGCACTAGAAAAACGCACGTGTTCTATCACAAACAAATTCGAGGTTCACATAATTAACAAGCTTCCTCAAAATTCCACCAAATTGGAGTTGCATTGTGCATCTAAGAATGACGATCTAGGATTTCACACACTTACTTTTGAACAAGATTTTCATTGGAGCTTTTGTGAGAACTTCTTTCGGAATACTTTGTTCTTCTGCCACCTTTGGTGGGGCTCAAAGGAAAAAGCTTTTGACTCTTTCCGTCCTGAATGGAGTTTTAGATGCTACACTGGGTTTTGTTTCTGGGAAGCAAGGCCCGACGGTCTTTATATGTCCCCAGTCAGTACCGTCCCAAGCTACTTCAAGAAATACTTCGATTGGGAAAATAGAAAATCATGAACTAGTAGTTTTCTCCCTAGATACTTCAAGGATCGACTATTAATAATTTTCAATAATTCTCCTATTAATATTTTTTTATGATTCTACTATGTAATAGTTCTTTGTATCTACAAAAATTATTATAGGACTGAAAGATAATTCTCCTATGTAATAATTCTTTGTATCTGCAAAAATTATTATAGGACTAAAAAATATGAATAGATTACTTTTATGAATTTAAAGAGAAAGGCTGCAATCCCTTGATTATTCTCTTTGAATTATAATTCAAGTGTTGGAACTTTGTTTTTGAATCTGATGCAATCTTTTCCAAACTTTTGGGAGAAAATAACAAGCTATCTTGGAATTTGGTACTAAGTTTTGATGGTTTGACGCCAAGAAAGATGTAGAAACATTTGTGGTTGCAATATTTCGTCGTGACTGCAAGCCTTGAATTTGGGAGCTTTAGATTTGATTTATTGTGGGCTATACTTGACTGGATTGTCTGACTGATTGGTTATGTGGCATGTTGACTGGTTGTCTGGATTGAATTGTTTCTTGTTGCTTGTGGCCTGCTTTGACTTGTTGTGTGGAATTATCAGAAAATGCCCCTATTTATGGTTGTATAATGAAAAATCCTGCCATGAATGCTTGATAAACAGGTGTGAATCACGATATGATTGGTCTTCCATGATTCAATTGTTATTATTTTCTTAATCACAATATGTGATTTAAAGTTTCAAATTCATTGATATTTGCTTCGATTTTGGCTTGGATCTCTCATCTATTGAACTAAAATACCAAATTATTTTTTCTAATAGGTCATATTTACACGGTCGAATCAGCCAATCAAAATAAAGAAATACTATCGTACTTCATTTGTGATCCATCCATCTATAAATTTATATAGCCAAAATTTGATATAGACTTTAATTTTGGAACCAATTAGTAGCTAATTTATAATTTATTTCAGATATTTCGATGCATTTTGCACCCTATTATGTTGTGATAGTACGAAAATACTAAAGCTAGTTTTGAACTTGGACCAAATTTTGTATTCAATTAACTTTTATTTGTCATCAAGTTTTAGAACACTAATAAATGTTTATTATTGTCAATGAGGCCTAGCTCCGTCGAAGTTGAGGCCCCATAATCCTAGAGGTCGTGGGTTCAAATTCCTTGCGTGGGATGATATTGTTTCTACTGTATGTAGGTTTATTTGTTCACTACAAGAAAAAAAAAAAAAAGTTTTTCGCTACCATGCAGTAATCGTAGCTAAAGGCCGAAAATTCGTAGCAAAAACGTTTTTTGCTACGAATTTTGTCCGTAGTCTATACGGGCGTAGCAAATGCTTCGCTACGGTCAATATTCGTAGCAAATATTCTTTTGCTACGAAAAAAGTGCTTTTGTTACGATATAATTTTTGTAGCAAATATAGTAGCAAAAACTAATGACCTTTAGTTACGGTTGTGGACTCGTAGTTATTACTTGGCATTTGCTACGAGTAAAGTATCTTTCTTTACAACGGGTAATTCGTAATAAAAAGGTCAACCAAAATCATCATCTTTTGCTACGGAACTCTAGTTGTAACAATAAAATGTTGCATTAACTTTTACTATGACCATTTGTTGTTGCAAAAGACTAAAATTTGATAATGCATTTTGATAAAAGGTACCCTAATGTTGTTTACAATAATTTTTATTTTAATTTTTTGATAATCTTATTTATATTAATAATCAAAACTATTATTAAATTATCAATATATCTAAACATTAAATTACATTAGAATAAATTTTATAATTAACTAAAGCAATATCATAAAATAACTTGCAGATGATATAGAACTAATATTTGTACCAATATTTAATAACATAATTAGTGAAATACCTGCATAGCACATATTACATATCTAATAATTTGACAAAAGGTAAAATCTCCTAATTCAAACATGTACAAATTACGCAGTCATTAGCCAAAAAAGTTAAAGTTGCATATATATATATATATATATATATATATAGTAGAACCCATTGCCGGCCAATACATGCATTTGACAAAAAAAGTAACTTCTCGGCTTGTTCAAATTTCCATGACCTGAAATATTTTAACCATAAAATCGAAGTAAATAAAAGTACAAAGAATAGTATATAAAGTTGAAGGGAGAAAACGAAAGACACACATAAGGGACTTCTTACATTGACAAATTCCCAATAGGCACATTAGTTAACAGCATCTCCGGATGGTGGTAACATCTTTACTAGGTCGTTGCAACTTCTCATCAGGAATGTAGGCCTTCTCAACATATACCCTCACAAATCCAGGAGGAACCCCCTCTTGACCAATTGTACCAACCACAACACCTTCAGCAACAATTGTTTTGGATATCTGATGACAAAATAAATGAACATTTGCCCCAATCTGCATTTAAGAAGATTCAATAATAATTTTATCATCTTCAGTACATTAACACTGAGGCTCACACATTCATTCTTCAAAAGCACTTTCAAAATAATACACATACATTCAAACCCTTAGTATAATCAGCAATGAGTTTTCCTTTTTTCGATCATTCACAACCACCTGCATTAAATCAAGTATAAAAATTAAATCAATAAAGAGAATTAAAAAAAACTAGCAAATAAATAGAATACTTCGGTTGTTGCATCTCTCATAAACTAACATTGTTCTTTAATTCTTCAATATTGATACTGACATAACTGATTCTAATAATTTTATTTGAATTAATAAAATTAAAAAAAAATAAATATTTATTATTACCATCTTCCCCATGATTTCTCAAAAGCTCATCGTATCGAGTAATGGTTAGTATAAACTTGTAAACAATCCACCAATTTGTCTAAGGGAGAGCCAAACTTGCAAATCATTTGATTGTCAATGGGCAAAGATAGAGTTAAATTATTTGATATAACATGTTCATTTTTTTGAAATTTGATATACAACTTTCAAATTTATATTATACTAGCTTGTAAATGTGATTTAATTATGACTAAATTATATCTTACAAACTAAATATTGTTTTTTTTTTTTCACAATGTATCAATATCAACAAAATTCACAGAAGTTTACAATCATCAAAATAAGATAAAGAAATATAAATTTGATAAAATTAAAATTTGATTAATTGTTAAGTCTTATCGACTTTTTTAATTGTGCGATGTAACATAAATTATTTTAATAAAATAATAGTTTTTATACTAATACCCTTCATGAAAAAATAAATACATATTAACATTACATCGTTTATTATATAATGTAAAATTTTTAAATAAATAAACTCTTTGAACAAACATTTTTCCATATACGTGTAGTAAGAAAAATTTACAAAAATGATAACTGAACTATCATCAGAAATCATAATGAAATGATAATGGAAGAAAAGATAAAACAATCCAAATAGTTTACAGTTCTGAAATAAATAAAGGACTATATTTCTTTAAATGTTAAAAAATGCACCAATATTAAAGGGAAAAATCAAATATCCTGTTTTTATAAGTGGAAAAATTCATCGGATGTCAAAACTTACTCTTTTTTTTCAAAGGATACAAAACATATATACTAAATATGATTCTCAGTAGTTCTTCAAAATGGAAAATTAGTAAAAAAAAAATAAAACGATGAAAAAATGGAATATTAGGAAGAAAAAAATGAAAATTTGATCATTAAAAATGATGAAGAGTGTATATTTATATATATATATATATATTGATCGGAACATCATGGACGTCAAGAATATGTTGCATCTATTCTTTTCCAATATGGTTGAGAATGATGGAAGTATATCTTAATGACAATATGATTAAAATAAGGTAAGTTATAGCCACCTCCTCTGAGGTTTGGCATAATTACAAATACTCCCTTATTGTTTGAAAAATTATAAATACCGCCTTGAAGTTTGAAATTTTTAACCAAAGGTCTAAAATTGATCATTTTGCCTTTGAATTTTTTATTAAAATTGTAGAAAAATCAGCCAAAATAAATTACATTATTGCCCCTCTGTGTAAAAAACTTAAGAAATCTCTCCTTGCGCATTGTCCAAAAATTTTTTTAAGAATTAAATAAAAAATAATTCATTGTATAAGGGTATTTTGGTCAGTTCACCTATAAAAATGGATAGAAATTGGTTACTTTTTAGACGGTTACAAACCTCAAAGAGCTATTTGTAATTTTTCAAACAATAAGAGAGTATTTGTAATTATGTCAAACCTTAGGAGAAATAGCTGTAATTTACCCTTAAAATAAAGTAGTGAGTAAATTTATGCAAAAAAAAAAAAAAAAAAAGCGAAAAAGAGTGACAAAGAGAGACTTTTTAAATTCCAATTTTATATATCTATTTAACAAATGGATGATGGCTCAAACTAAAAATTGGTTCCATCAGCATCAAAATGTTATATTATAGAAAAATAAAACTATGGGGAAAACCATGATCAATTGGATCAAGATGGTAGAAGGAAAAACAAAAGGAGAAATTAAAAAAAAAAAAAAAAAAAGTTTAGAATGATGGTAGCTTTCCACACAAAGGTTTAACTCCTATTTAAGGTTCTAAACATTGTTATATAGATCAAGAAATATTTAATAAAAGTTATCAATTTGGATGCAAAATTATAAGAATCTAAAACCCTAATTATAATGCGTGTACAACCTAATATATTTTTATGGAAAGTTCATAATCTTAAAATATTGATTGCTAATTTTAAGGCATTCGATTTTCTTTTTCTTCTTTTTTTTTTTTTTTTTTTTGAAAATCAAAGAACTGATAAGAATTAATCAATAATCAGCTAAGAAATTATCCAATGTTGGTTGACTAAACATGAACTTTCCCTTTATGGTTGCATATATGAAAAAATATGATAATAGAATCAATAATTAAAATATGTCAATATTTAATATTGGTGGCCTATGTTAACTACAATTACATATTACAAAATCCAGTTATTAAATTATTGGATGCATAATTAAAAAAATTAACTTTCCAATTTCAAAGCAATCAATAGGAATATTTATTATAATTAAAGAGAAATCAAAATTCTAAAATAATATAACAGAAGCAAAATAAGGGAGTCATCTAATTCTAATTTATTCTTTTAATTTAAATTAATAATTAAGTGAACAATATTATTTATATTAGTTATGCATAGTTTGTCTCTAATTTGAATTTAAGCAATTTATATATAATTTTTGGTTTGATTAATGTAGACAACCATTAATGCTCTTCCCTTGGTAAATATTAAAACAATTAATTCAATTTTGAAAATATATGTTGACTTAAAATCAAGATGATCATATTCAAAATTATGAATTTGAATTCAAATAGATAATATTGATATGTAAATAAAGTCAATTAGTTTTATTTTTTAAATCCAATAATGAAGCATGATTCTATGAGGAAATCATACTTCTATTAATGTTTCTATTGTTAAATAAGGGGAAAAACTAATTAAATTTTAAAAATCTAGGTGTTGAACTCAATAAAGGAGATCATATTCAAAATATGAATTTAAGATGAATAATATTGATCAATGTAAATAAAAGTTAATTAACTATATCGTTTTAATTATGATAATGAAGCTAAGTTTCCCAATTGAAGAAAACAATTAAAGATTAAAATGCAGTAAAAAATTAATGAAGTTGTAACAAAAAAAATATTTATACATACAATACTACAAATATATATGAGGAGTGTTATATATGTTAAAATCAATATTTTTGAAATCATAAAATGTAACATTAAATACGATTATGTAATTTAAAGAGGCCAAATGAATGGAAACTATTAAAATAACCATAAACACTTACCTACCAATTAAAGTATTTTTACAATTAAAAAAATTTAAATTCTAAAATTTCACCATTTGGCCAAAATTAAAAGGTTGGGCCAAAGGACCCCTTCAAATATAATATGTAATATAATACATAATATATAAATATATACATTTATGCAATGACACTTATTCAAGGTTGCAACAATATCTTTTAAATTAACTCTTGAATTAAGTAAACCTAGGTAATCAAATTAAGGACTAACTAATTTCTTTAGATTACAATTTATAACTATTGGATTCTTAACACCATTTTATTTTTCACATAATGAAACCCTATTAATTCTTTATCTCAACTATAAAACATAGAGTTTGTGCAAAAACTGACAATACTTTGAAGTGATATGCGCTAATTTTGTTCAAAACAAATGGGACACACCATAGCTATCATCCTTCTTTCATTTATTTTCATGTGGCCTAACCAACTCCAAGTAATAGCACTAGAAAAACGCGTGTGTTTTTTCACAGACAATTTCGAGGTTCACATAATTAACAAGCTTCCTCCAAATTCCGCCAAGTTGCAGTTGCATTGTGCATCTCAGAATAACGATCTAGGATTTCATACACTTATTTCTCAACAAGATTTTCATTGGAGCTTTTGTGATAACTTCGTTCCAAATACTTTATTCTTCTGTCACCTTTGGTGGGGCTCAAAGGAAAGAGCTTTTGACACTTTCAATACTGAATGGAGTCCTAGATGCCACACTGGCTTTTGTTATTGGGAAGCAAGGTCTGATGGTTTTTTATATGTCTGCAGTCAGTAACAACCCAAATCCTTCAAAAAATACTTCGATTGGGAAAATAGAAAGGCATGAACTAGTAGTTTTCTCCCTAGACATTTCAAGGATTGACTATTAATAATTTTTCAATAATTCTCCTATGTAATAGTTCTTTGTATATGTAAAAATTATTATAGGACTGAAAAATATCGACAAATTAAGTTTATGAATTTAAAGAAAAAGGTTGCAATATCTTAAAGGAATCTTCAAGAAGAAAGTCTGTTCCCTTGATTATTCTCTTTTATTTGAATTACGATCCAAGTGTTGGAACCTTGTCCTTGAACCGAATATATGTAATTAGAGAGAAGCTCATTGAACCTTTTTATTTTATTGATCGATTAATTTATTTTATTGAACTTCTTCAATTCAACTTTTACGCTTTCGTCCTTGGCTTTGCCCTTATTTATTTTGTTATAAAGATGATTGATTTTTTTTCAACAAACCAGGAATCATTTGCTTCGATCTTGGGCACATTTTCATATCAAAATATCTAAAAACTCCACAATATTTCCTTTTCTGTGACCGAAAAAATAAAAGCAAGAATTAATGCTAAATAATAAAAAAACACACAAAATAAATAAGACTAAAAGATAAATTTATCTCGTAATTAGGACATGTCCCAAACCTTCTTCCAGGATTTATTTTAATCCCGAGAATCTTTAATGGTAAATCACTTTCACACTCACAATATATTTTTTCCGCATAAATGTTCTTATTAGACGAACCTTCCCTCGTATTTGAGTAAGATTGAAACTTATTTCTCCTCATTCCTCTCATTTTTTGCCAAAAATTTCCCAATTTTACTATTTCAACTCTAATTTTTGTGGTGTATGAAATGGTAGCCAAACATGTTCTTAAATAGGCTTGAAACCGCTAATTTTTCCTCCAAAATGAGGTTGACCGTTAAGTCTAACGGTCAACTAACGGCTAGTACTTAGCTCGATGAAAAATGCAAACTTTGGGTATCAACTCTGATGACTTGAAAACATGGGGTATCAAAGGTGAAATAAGGGTATACCTGAGGTATGAAATTATCCCTTTTGTCTATTTAAAGGTATGTTTGACTATCATTTCATTCATCACACAAAATAGTGTTGACATAATTAAATTGAGAACATTTATATGGAATATTTGCTATTATTGATCATTAATTTTTGCTTTTAATTTATTATTTACCATGAATTAAAAGCAAAACTTAATGGTAAATAATAGCAAATATTCCATATAAATATTCTTAATTCAATTATTTCAACACTATTTTGTATGATGAGTGAAATGACAGGCAAAATATACCCTTAAATAGACAAAAAACCTCAATTTTCCCTCCAAAATTGGGTTGACTATTAGTTTTGACGGTCAACCTAACGGAGGTTGACCGTTATTTAATTAATGGTAAATAATAAATTTAAAGTAAAAATTAATGATAAATAATAGCAAATATTCCACATAAATGTTCTCAATTCAATTGTTCCATATAAATGGGTTCACCATTTTTTAAGTAATGATAAATAATAAAGAAAAAAATTAATGATAAATAATAGCAAATATTCCAGATATATGTTCTCAATTCAATTATTTCAACACTATTTTGTGTGATGAGTGAAATGGCAGCCAAATATACCCTTAAATAGACCAAAAAAAAAAACTCAATTTTCGCTCCAAAATTGGGTTGACTATTAGTTTTGACGACCAACCTAACGGAGGTTGACCGTTATTTAATTAATGGTAAATAATAGCAAATATTCCACATAAATGTTCTCAATTCAATTGTTCCACATAAATGAGTTCACCATTATTTAATTACGATAAATAATAAATTAAAATAAAAAATTAATGTAATAATAGCATATATTCCATATAAATGTTCTCATTCAATTATTTCAACACTATTTTTTTGTGATAAAATGAAATGACAGCCTAATATACCTTTAAATTGACAAAAAAAAAAAAAAAAACCCAAATATTTCCTCCAAATTGGGTTGACTGTTAGTTTTAACGGTCAACTTAATGGAGGTTACTCAGGTCGAGTAAAAATTCAAACGTTAGATACCAACTTTGATGACTTGAAAACATGGAGTATTAAAAATGAAATAGAGGTAAACCTAGGGTACCAAAAGTGAAATTATCCCTATTCGAAACTATTGCAAAATCAAATGCATGGACTTTTTTTTTCTTTTTGACTAGGTATACCAAAAGTGAAATTATCCCTATTTGAAATATTGCAAAATCAAATGCATGGATTTTTTTTCTTTTGCCCTATAGAACATGTGGATTTTCTTTTATCAATTTAGTATTTGTATAATTTTAGATTTGACGATAAATGTTGAAAGTTGACAATGATACCCAACTTATTTCCCTTAATAAACTCACATGCATTGCACATACACTCTTTTCCGTTGAAAAAAAAATGCCTGGAGAACAAGAAAATATGGCAAAGTGAAAAAAATGAAAAGTTGGGAGGGTTAATTGACACAAAAAATAGTTTTGTGGGTAAGTATAAAAATACCTAAAGTTCGGAGGGCAATACGTAATTGATCCAGAAAAAGGAAAAGATTATATTGCCCTTAAGACATTCACATGCACTGTACGTGCATTCTTTCCAACTGAAAAAATGACTGGAAAACGGGATCAGATGGCAAAATGGAAAAACGCAAAGTTTGAAGGATTAGTTGATAAAAAAAATAGTTTGATGAGTAAAATGTGAAAAGACCTATAATTCGAAGGGCAATATGTAATTTACCATCTCTTTTTGTCATCAAAGTGGGAGTGAGTGTATATATTGACTACTTTGATGGATTGCTCTCGGGACTTTGTATAGTTTGAAGAATGATATGATATTGATTCTTTTTTTTTTTTTCTCATGAAACAATACCACAAAATACATGATTAATGAAAAAATAATAAGTGATAAAATGAATGTTGTCATAATTAATTCTATTAAGTGGTGATATTTTTTTCTTTTGCCACTATTATTTACAATGAAGTTCATTCATATTGATAAAGTCACAAAAAAATAGTTTTATCACTCTGAAAAAGTTTAGATAGTCCAAACATAAATAACTTGTCACACATAAAGTGACTTTTTGTCACTCTATAATTTTTTTTTTAATATGGTGACAATTTTAATATATTAACATCATAGTCTTAAATTATCACTTTAAAATTGTAATAATACAAAGATGGGGAAAAAAAGTGATGTTATTACAATTGTGTACTCCGCAACACATACCAATAGTAATAGAACTGTTTGGTTAAAATTCGCTTGGTACAGTTGATAGATCTTCAGAGGATGGTAAACATGTGCAAACAATTCATGTGGAACGACTCTTGAATAATCTTGACAGTGTTTACTGAGTCAGCCAAAACATACCTACTAGATATGCATTGCAGGTCGTTGAAGCAAGCATTGTGCCAATATTACAATCTAATCACGCAGATGTACAAATGGCTTCTGTAGAGAGAGAATTTCTTCTCAAAGTATTTCGAACTTAGATAGTTGGGAGGGCACATATTATATGCATCTTATTCATAATCCATTTCAGTATGTAGGGTCTTAAAATTTAATAAAAATTGAGATGTTTTATTCAAACATTGATGCAGCAAGCAGAAAATGGAGAACACAAAATACACATAAATTTGAAAAAAACAACTTGTTTCTTGCTGCCAGTGGCTTATTTATTTTAATATTATATATATATATATATATAAATTGCAACAACTATTTAGTAGTAACGACAAGCAATAATGACATCATGCGCTTTTAAGAATAAATATAAAAATATGAGTGAGTTGTAACGACTCACCCTAAATTTGCGACTATTCCCCAAATTCAGGTATAGTTGTAATTTTTTTTATAATATTTAAATAAATAGGCATGTTGTTATGTAGAGTATTAGAAAAAAGAAGAAGAATCAATTGGGAAGCCACTCCTTTTATCAGAGCCAGGTTTCGATCCTGGGACCTGTGGGTTATGGGCCCACCACGCTTCCGCTGCGCCACTCTGATTCTATTGATAATTAATTGCGCAATTAAATTATGTCTATGAAGCAGTTGAATGTAGTTCACACGAGTTCAGTTCACTTCGGAATAATTACTTTTTATGAAAACATTATCCAAATTGTGCTCTAACTATAAAATCAATTGTCGGATCAAACATTTATCGTTGTACCAAAAATTATAACTGATAAAATTATATGCATCTCTTTTTTTTTTAATGTGGTTCCATTATGAAAGTATTTTTTGGGCACATACCAACATATGAGGAGTTAGAAGATTTACAATGGTGGTGCGAGATGAAACATCTCAAATGTATCGAGAACCTGTTCTCTCTCCCCTGAGTGGAACCCCTTGTGGATCTGAAGGTTTTTCCTTCCTTCTAAGTAACTTAGAGCCTTGACTCTTGCAACCCCCGGTGGTTTAATTCATCGTCGTTCGTCACCCTGTTCACCTTCCCTTGGATTCCTTTGATCACCCACCCCAACCATACCTGTACCATTTCCCAACGTGCATTTACTCTGAAAAACCATCCCCAACCACCCCCACCAAACCCAGTATTTATGACAGACCCAAAACTCGTAAAGGGCCTTATTGACAAAACCAATCTTTTGGAGTTCCCTGATGACGAAAATAACCCAAATGAGTCCTGAAACCTGTCCACAAAATACCCTATCATAGCAAAAATCCTAAGTGACAAAACCCTTACCAACAATATCGTTAAATCCACCCTCACTAAAGCTTGGGATCTCCAACCAAAAACCCACACAAATGTGATTGATATAAATACTGTAGTTTTTTTCTCCTTGAAAGTGAAAGTGATCGTAGGCAGATCTTACAGCGAAGCCTATGGTCGTTCCGAGGAAACCTCATCGTATCAAAATCGTGGTACCCCGAGGAAGCTCTTGAAGAAGTTAACCTCTCCAGTTTTCAAAATATTAGGGTGCAAGCAACTAGGCTCCCAGTGATGTTCACATCAACAAGAGAATCAGCGCAAGAAATTGGCAATGTAATCGAAAAAATTTATTTGGTGTAGACCTAGCCGCTGAAAATCACAAATGGAGGAAAGCCTTCCGAATAGGAATTGAAATAGCGGTCACAACCCTCTCAAGGGATCACATTATTTTTCAAAATGCCAAGGAAATAAAAGTTTTGTCTTGGAGATCAAGTATGAAACGTCCTTGGTATTTTTTGTCATGTGTGTGGCTTTGTTGGACACATAAATTGCCTCCTGCAAATCAAAAACCAAGCATACCAGAGAACTCACCAAGTTTGTTTCCAGTTTAGCCCATGCTAAAAAAGAAAATAGGGTAATCCCAAATCCTTTCATTGTCGAATACAAAGCCAAACTTACGCCAATAATATACTCGTTCCTGGTTATTCCGCAGCCACCTCCACACCTGATCGAAAAATCAAACTCCGACCAGTCAACCCAAGATGCCATGGAGAAAAAAAAAACCAAAATGAAAATATCACAGATAGCCTCAAAAGCCCTGGCCAACCTTGCATAAATAAGGAAAGGGCCACCATAATGGGAGCTGACATAACCACCTACCACATCCAAATGTTGATTTGATGTCTGATGAAAATCACTCAGGTACCCGCCGCATTTGCTACTAGCTTAGCCCAAAAAACCAACCAAAATTTTAAAACCAATGATATGGAAGCCCAATCAAACCCATCGGCCCATCTAGCCCAAAAAATCCACAACCCAATTCTTTAACCAAAACAGCCCACCCTAGTGGACCAAACTCAAAAATAGGGCCTACCTGTTAGCCTAATGCATACTGGGTTTACACTTTTGGGCCCCGTCCGCCAAATGAACCGAACTATCCCTAACCAATTCTTGAACCCCACCAACTAAAGCCCCCGGCCTAAATTAACTCTTCATAAAGAAAACATTCACCCAAACTGTTGTCCCCACCGCACCAAAAATCCCAAAAATTACTCTTGATTATCAATGTCTATCTCCATCACCAACCACTCACCAGGTTCAAAAGATCCCCCCCCTCCCCCTTGGCTCCAAAAAAAATACCCAAAACAAAGGTTCCAAGAAAACCAAACTACGGGAAGCCCTGAATCCCCAAATTTATCGCCTATGATACCTTTCCAATTTGAGAACCAGGAGGAGCGAAACACACATGACAAAAACCAAGGATTTGTGCTCGAATTTGTGGAAGAAAGAACCATACTGCAAGAGGAAAGAAAACTCCTCCGAATGAAGGAAAGAGCGCGTTGTAAAATAAAAAGTTGATGAGGATACTGAATTTACTGAACTCCATGCTCAACTGAGTGAAGCACCACTTTTGGAAAAAAATACTCTTGTTTCAGTCAATTTCTTCAAGGGCCCACGGGAGTGATACTTTCCATGAGGATTCTTGCTTAGAATTTGCCGCCGGGTTAGCCTAAACCTGCGACAAGGAGAAAACTACAAGAACTTTGCAATCACACAAGCCAGACATTATTTTCCTCTACGAGATCAAAATAGCCCATACTGATAAGCTTTTTTCCATCCTTTTGTTTTTTCATTTGTGTAATACTGCTTTTGTACCTGTTCTAAATAAAGTTGGGGGACTCTGCCTTAGTTGGACCCCCAACATTGGTGTTAATGTTATTTTTTCGAAACCCATAGATGATAAAATGCTTTGACTTACCTTAATGCGGAACACATCCATGGCAATTCACTAGTGTCCACTGCCCCGCCATTCCCCATCCTTAAACCCTATTTTGACATACTTTCAATGACATTTGCTCCCTCTTTTGATGGCCCCTGGCTTGCCATGGGGGGGATTTAATGCGTCATGACTCAGAAATGAAAAGAGGGGGTAAACTTTTGCATCGGCGTCTCGAAACGCCCTTGGGGATGAACTTGAGTATTGCAAACTTATAAAATTAGGATTTAGGCGGAACAGTCCTCCGTTCGGTTCGCACTTGGTCTCCGTCACATTGTTTCGCATTTCTGTTGTAAAAATGTGTTTGAACATTTGTATCTCTGCGCTTCTATTTGGGTGGTTTTTTTTGTGTTTTTGTATTTTTTTCAGATTTGGATGTGGATTGGTTGCCGCAATTGTTCGTTGGTTTGTTGTGTAATTGTAGAATCTGTTTGATTTCTGATGTTTAGATCTGTTCGGAATTGTTGTTGATTTCTGTTGATTTTGTTTGGATTGTGCGTCTGCCACGTTGTGTCTCTGTTACTTTCGGCGTTTCTTTCCGGTGGATTGGTGTTTGTGGAAGCCTATTCCGGCGATCTGGCAATGTTTCGACGAGCAGATTGCATTCTTGCCGCGTCTGTTCGCATTCCGCCGCAGGTCCGCCGCGTGTCTCTATTGCTTCTGGTCACTGGAGTTTTTCCTAGCAGTCACCGGAGTTTTCACTGGAGCTTCGTCGCCCGCCGCCGTAGACCATCCGAGAACTGGGACTGTGCTGAACGGGGCTGGTGACTAAGGTGCTAACGAGGCAAGTGACTGGGTGCTGACGAGGCAGTTTGACTGGTGTGCTTGACTGCACTGGTGACTTGAGTGCTGACTGGACAGTTGACTGGGCTGTTGAGTTGGCTTACTTAACGGATAGTTTGACTGGGTATTGACTGAGGCCCTATGGCTGATGCGGCAGGGGGTTTACCGCCCCCGACGCGCTTCTATAGGGATGCCGTTGCTAGTGTAGCTGTGAGACCCCCACCACCTCCGATCTCGTTTGATTCAGCTTCATTTAGGCCAATGGGTACGCTGACACGGGATCAGGGGATGAAGGTTTACGGTTTTCAGACGACGAATTGTGAGGCTATCTTCAAACTTTTCGGTATGCATTAGTTGGGAAATTTTCTCATGGATATTCCGTCCATACAGAATTTGCGTCGTTTGATGCTTGCCCAAGGCTTTCGAGGGGATTTCTCGGTTGGGGGCTATCAATTTCCGGCACGTGTTTTATCAAGTTCACACTTGAGGGGGACTATACGAAATTGTGGATCAAACGATTTGGTTTGTAGATAGTTTTTCCTATGCGTGTCTTCAAACAGACACCGACATTCAAACCCAAGGGTAGAGTCGCCAATTGTTCTGGTATGGGGTTCGCCTACCAGAGCTGCCGATTCCAGTTCTTTGAGCAAGGGCCTTGTTTAGCATTGCTCGTTTGTTGGGGACGCCTCTCCGAACAGATGTCTCAACGGCCACTTTGGTTCGACCGAGTGTGGCGCGTGTATGTGTCGAAATTAATCTGCTTGAGCCACTGCAAACAGAGATTGGGCTAGGCATCGGTACAGATGTGGTTATCCAGAGGGTGGTTTACGAACGACTTCCGAAAATATTGTGGAGCTTGCAAAACACTTGGGACACGTGAGGATGAGTTGCTATGAGAAGCACAAGGCGAGGCGAAAGTCCCAGTTCGGCCAGTGGAAAGAGACGGTCAGCAGATGCCTGGGCCTGCTCGTGAGGACCTTCGAGTGAAATTGGATGCGCAGCAGACGCAGCGGGCGCAACGAGCCTTGGATGATCGTCGACGAGGCAAAAAGTGTAGCCTTTGCAGAGCAAATGCTACCCGTCCACCACCCCTGGGGCAAAGTACTAGTGGTGGTAAGGGGGACGGTGAAGAGATGTGTGGAGATGCGCTCCACGAAGATACGCCTAAGCCTGTGATGGAAGAGGTGGTGCATTCTCCGGAGATTGTGACAGGGGTAACGGAGGGACCAGGCCATATTTCTGTATACCACCACGTCGGGGTTGACCACCAGGGAGTTGAGGATTATGACTAGGAGTGGGATGGAATCAATCCCGGGACCCACGATTGCTGCCCAGGACCCTGAGGAGCCGACACCTGGGCCTGATGCGCAGGGATCCGGTGACCCAGTTGAGATGAGAATGGATGTACAACAGGCATGGGGAAAATACCTGTAGCCCCGACAGCATAATCCGACCAGAGAAGAGCTGCCGAGGTTTGTGTGGAAAATACATCAGTTTGGGATATGCTCACTTGGCTATTGGTATTGAGGACGATGTCTTTACGCTGACAAGAGAGGGCGGAGTTCAGACGGATGACGATGTTGTGTCTAGAAGAGTGGCGCGTCACCGGCGTGGTAGGTCATAGATGATGATCCTTCGGGTGATTCTGCTCACGACTATGGGAAGGCGGTATCACCGGCCTCGTCGAAGAGTCACGGGGAGTACAGCCCGGTCAACCTTTGGATATTAGGGTAAGACTTGAGATTGGAGGAAAGATGGACACCACAGGTGAGGAGTATGGTCACTAGTTTAGGATCCTTAATTCTTTGGTAGGATAGATTCTAGTTTGTAAAGGAGTAAGTACTCCTTGTTTACTGTTTCAATTTGTACACATACGTGGATTGTTTTTGGTAATAAACAGGTAGGAGTCGCCAAACCCCGCCTAGGCACAGACGGCTTTGCAAAAAAAAAAAAACCTTATAGAATTAGGATTTTCTAGGAACTGTTTCACCTAGAAAACAAAAGACCGGGGACTTGCTAACACCCAATCCCGTTTAGATATTCGCAAATACTGACCGTGCCTTCTTTACCCCAAAACGATCATCACACACATTCGCAATTGTGTCGTATCACTTTCCCCTTTTGCTTGATACTCACCCGAACACTGGCTCTAGACCCCAACCTTTTTTCTTTGAGAAATGTGATTCAGGAATTTTTCTTGTGAGAATCTTGTGGCTGATATTTGGTTATCTAATTTGACAGGTGGCCGAATCAGGAAACTTCACGGATTTTTTTTTGCTTAAGAACTATGGGAGAGCTTCGAACTTGGAACAAGAAGACCTTGGTTGGTATCATCAAAAGGAGCTTGGAAAACCTCCAAAAATATACCCAAACCCAAGAGGTCATTACCTTTTGGAAAATCACCTCCAAGTTGAATTTGATGAACAACTTAAACGTTTGGAGGTAAAATGGAGGCAAAACACAAAGCAAAGATGGCTTGAGGAAGGAGACGCCAATACTAAGTACTTCCATCTCACTGCGTCCTCCAAACCAAAGTCAACTTCATCCACTCCATCAAAACAAAAGATGGCTTGAGGAAGGAGACGCCAATACTAAGTACTTCCATCTCACTGCGTCCTCCAAACAAAGTCAAACTTCAATTCCACTCCATCAACAACAAGAAGGCAACACGGTAAAGCGGATTGGGAATTTATTTGGTAATGAGTTCTCTTACCTTTTTAAGTCACTTTTTTCTTTTGAGTGCTCTTGGTCTACTAATGAAATGTCCTCTATAATTGTTGAGATTGTGCCAAGTTCTATTTCAGATGCTGAAAATTATGACCTTTGCCAATTCCATCACCAAATGAGATTTCAAAAAGACACGGTTTTAGAATGGCAGCATTCAAAAGTCCGGGTTCTGATGGTTTTCCCCCAGGTTTTTTTAAGCAACATTGGCACATGTTGTTGGAAAGAAGGTCGAGGAGCTGTTACCTAGGCCACTTTTTCTCCTCGGCCACCTCCCCCAAGCCATTAACCATACCTACATTACCCTAATTCCCAAGAGTACGAAAGCCCAAACAGTGGATCAATTTCGCCCCATTAGCCTCTGCAACACCATTTATAAACTCATCTCCAAAATCAAGCCCTCATTGACAAATTATCTCCCCTTTCCAAATGGCTTGTGTCCCTGGTAGGAATATCAATGAGAACTCCATCATCTCCCAAGGAATCATGCACTTCCTTCAATACCACGAAAAATGAAAGAAAGATTATATGGCATCAAAATTGACATTATCCAAGCATATGACCGAGTGGAGTGGCCTTTTCTTATCAAATGCTCGAAGGAATTGGTTTTTATGATACTGTAGTTAATTGGATCTTCCAATGTGCCTCATCAAGCAGTTTTTTTCGTTCTCATAAATGGGGACGGCTTTTGATTTCTTTCAAACCAACTCGAGGAATTAGACATGGAGACCCCATTTCCCCTACCTTTTCATTATTTAATGCGGATTTATTTTCTCGCTCCTCCTCCGAGAGAAGATTATGGGAAACATTAAAAGGAGTTAAAATCTCTCGTTCTGCCCCGACTATCTCGCATTTATTTTAAACGCTGATGACCTCATGATTTTTTGCTATTGGGCCGAAGAAAGGGACACTATACAATCCAAAAATGTCTTTCGACCTTTTTGAAGAGTGGTTGGGCCAATTTACGAACAGTCAAAATCACGAACGCCCTTCAGCGAACGTTCAAATAGCAAAAAACAGTCATCTTGGATTTCTCGGTATGCCGGATTAATCATCACTCCAAACACCTGGGATTACCTTTCTGTAAACCACCAAATAGAAGTAACGCTTTCAAATAGATATTGAAAAGATGACCAACAAAACTCTCTTTTGGAAGTCAAAATCTGTCAAGGGCGGGGAAGCTGATTCTCATCAAGAATGTGGCCCAGTCGGTCCCAGTTTATACATGTCAACTTTCGTCATCCCCAAAAAATGTGTGAAAGCATGTTGGATGCACTTGTCTGAAGATTCTGGTGGCAAAATGGTGCGAAGGACCAAAACAGAAGGTTTTTGGCCATGAAGTCTTGGAGTGCAATCTGTCAACCAAAGAACAAAGGCGGACTCAGAATTTGCTATTTTTCAGATTTCAACGAGGCTTTGGTGGCAAAACTATTTTGGAAGCATCCTTCAAATCAAGTAAACTTTAGGTTCAAATCCTGTTGGCAAAAACCTCCGGAATGGAATGACGCTCGAGCGAACGGTGAAAGTTAAAGGTGCCTCGTGGCTTTGGAGGGATATTGTAAAGTGTGCAAATATTATCCGTTTAGAAGCCTGTTTCTCAGTCTACTAGTGCAGCAATTGACATTTGGAATGATCGTGGATACCATCAATCCCATCTTTCAAGCCGCCACGCCCGCCGGATCTCAATCCCAACTAGTCGTCCTTCGTGAGAGACCTCATTAACCAACATTCTCTTTAGTGGAAGCATGAACTTATCACAGAAATGTTCACTGCTTCAGTTGTCCAAGAATCAAAAAGATTCAATTCAGATTCACTGGAACCCTCTCATATCCGTTCTGGGCCCCCTCGACATCAGGGAATTCACGGCAAAGGCGGCATTTCATGAAATACAATGCTCCAAAAGCACATCAACAGAGGATGATAGCTTATTGGGAAAGAGAATTTGGTCACCTGATATGCATAATAGGCTCAAATTATCATCTGCAGAACTCTATCTGATACCTTATCTATTAAATTCAAACTTGAGCAACGTTTTTCAATTATTGACTCCGGTTGCTTTTTTTCTGTGATTGCCAGGTCGAACCATTCATCATCTCTTCATGTGTTGCCCCTTTGCGGAAAGCATTTGGCTACTCTCAAAGTGACAAGTTCGACTTCACTCTATGTCCCACTTTTCACTTAGAGAGTGGTTTTAGGAGCTCTCGGTACAAACTCCAGTTTCTATCCGGAACAAAGCATCTAACGGGAGTTTCTCATCTCTTGGGCCATCACTTTGGAAACCATTTGGAAGGCATGAAATGATAAAATGAATGACAACACCCAGATTCTCCGGAGATTTTGCAGAATGATATTATGGGAAAACAACCGAGTACCTCAATAATCTCTCATCAAAGAAAACTAAAGTCCAGCTGAATGAGATTTGGCTTCCACCTCCACAAAAATGATTGAAGGTTAACACAGACATCGCCATGAAAGAAGACACGTGTTTTGTTGCAGTCATTGCAAGAGACAACTGTGCGTTTATCAACTTGTGCAATCACGACAAAAAATCTTTGCAATTTAATGGCGTCCTTAGCAGAACTCCATGCAATACGAATTGCAACTGAGCTTTAAAATGTAACAATATAAAGTTGAGCTTAAATTAATCACTTTTGTAACAATATAAATATGAAAAAAAAAAAAAGTGATGTTATTGCAATTGTCTTACTCAACAACACATACCAATGGTAATAGAACTGTTCTGGTTACAAATTCGCTTGGTACAGTCGATACTACATCTTTAGAGGACGATAAACATGTGCAGACAATTCATGTGGGACGCCTCTTGAATAATCTTGACAGTGTTTACTGAGTCAAGCTTCAAAACATACCTACTAGATATGCATTGTAGGTTCGAAGCAAGCAAGCATTGTTCAATGTTACAATCTTAATCACGCAGATGCCCAAATGGCTTCTGTAAAGAGAGAATTTCGTTTCAAAGTATTCGAACTTAGATTAAGTTAGGAGGGCACATATTATATGCATCTTATCATGAATAGCCCATTCAGTATGTAGGGTCTTAAAAATTTAATAAAAATGAGATATTTTATTCAAATACTGTTGAAGCAAGCAGAAAATGGAGAACACAAAAATACACATAAATTTGAAAAAACAACTTGTTCTTGCTGTCAGTGGCTTATTTATTTTAATATGATATATATATAAAAAATTGCAACAACTATTTAATAGTTAACGACATCACACGCTTTTAAAAAATAAAAAGAAAATGAGTGAGTTGTAACCGACTCACCCTAAAATTGCGACTATCCTGGGGTATAGTTGTAATTCTTTTTTTATATATTTTAAATAAATAGGCATGCTTTTATGTAGAGTATTAGAAAAAAGAAGAAGTATCAATTGGGAAGCCATCCTTTTATCAGAGCCAGGTTTCGATCCTGGGACACCTGTGGGTTATGGGCCCACCACGCTTCCGCTGCGCACTCTGATTCTATTGACAATTTATTGCGCAATTACATTATGTCTATGAAGCAGTTGACATTTGTAGTTCACATTAACGAGTTCAGTTCACTTCTGATAATTAATTTTTATGAAAACATTATCCAAATTGTGCTCTAACTATAAAATCAATTGTCGGATGCAAACATTTTCTCTATCGTTGTACTAAAAATTTTATAACTGATAAAAATTATATGCTCTTTTTTTTTTTTTTTTTTGTTAAATGGTGGTTCCATTATGAAAGTATTGTTTGGGCACATACCACATAATGAGAGTTAGAAGATTTTTAAATTGAGTTGACTAAAAATGAGAAATTATTATAAAAGTAAAAAGAAAAATTGGAAATGAAGACATTGATGGCTATTTTAAAATTATTTTCATTTTATGTATATTTTGAAGTGGCCAATTTTGTAGTTCTAAAAAATATGGAAATAGAAGAACCAAAATTTACAACATCAAATCCTTTGACCCCTTTAACATCTACTGGACATGATCAACACATGGTTTGCACTTTATATATCTATATTTGCGTCACCTCAATCCCTCCTAACTAAAAACAACAATAAAAAATTGGCCAATAATAATAATGATGATGATGATTATAATAATAATAGTAGTAAATAAATAAATAAATAAATAATAATAATAATAATAATGAACTTATAATTGTATATAGATAATAATCATAAGTTTGATCTTTTCTCTTAATTATATTTTCAAATCAATGGTTTTTCCTCAACCACCTCAATGAAGTGGAAATGATAAATTATAGATGACAACTTTATATGATCATTTTTTTATTTAAAACTTCAAAATGTAATTAAATATTTTTTGAATGACATAAATTATGGCTACTGCATCCATACGAGTTTGTGTTACAATATATCAAATAGTTCAGAGGCAAATTTAGTTTTTATTATAAAATAATATTACATACACATGTCATTTTATATATGCACATTAGTTATTTAAAGATTTTAAATAAAATTTATATTGAAAGTGTAATGTTCGTAGGTTTCTATACATAATTGTGCGGCCAATGGGTAAGTATTAAAAATTTCAAAAAAAATTATAAATAAATTATAGATTGAAATTTGAATATATAAAATTCTAAGAGACTGATTGGAACCTTATAAAATTTAAGGGGTAAATTGTATAAATTTAGAAACTTAAGGATTTGTGACAATATACATATAAAAATTGTCACTTTTTAAAAGTTTCTTTTTCCAAACAAGTGGTCTTTATAATTTGAGTGTTGCAAAATAACCCCAAATGGCCCATTATCTAACACCAAAATCCAAGATCAAAGACCCAAATTGTCAAGATTCTTGTTCGCATTCACCT
Source organism: Sesamum alatum (assembly GCA_034509735.1). Classification (NCBI taxonomy): domain Eukaryota; kingdom Viridiplantae; phylum Streptophyta; class Magnoliopsida; order Lamiales; family Pedaliaceae; genus Sesamum; species Sesamum alatum. The sequence continues at coordinate 5,593,026 of JACGWO010000006.1, forward strand.
TATTGATTTTGCTCTAGCATCGATTATTCTTTCATTCAGTCGCCCACTTATTTTTATTTTTTCTAAAGGAACCATCCAAAGGTGGGGGAGTTTTTCGGGCCCCGTTCCTTCTTCATTAAATCAAGTCAAAAGAAATATATAGCGGGGAGTACTAACTCCCTAGTATAATCTAGGAAAGCATAAAAAGGAGTATTGCCTCCTTACAGAAATAATCAAGTAAAACCATCAAATAAGGAGAATAAGTCCCTTACAATTTAATGGTCCAATTAATGCCATAAAGGAGTTTCAACTCCTTTACAATCAAGGTCACAAAAAAATTCAAAAAGGATCGATGCTTTCGCCATGTCAAAAAGTTTCTGCCAAGAAACTGAAACATCGGGCCCAACTGACCACCTGTCGTAAACAAATACTTCCAAGATAGGTGCGCAGAGAGTATCATCATAGTAAGGCTTGTTTACCAATTCCTATTGGATTTGACCCCTACAATAGTAAGGCTCTACTATTGTGTTGGATTGACCCCTATTGGAAATGAGCAAATTACCCCCTAGTGAAAAAAAATAGCAAATTACCCCCTTAGAGGGAGAGTGTAATGCACTTGCCCCTCTTGCGACTGGGCTTGATTTTTTTAAAATTTAAATTTTATTTTATATATAATATTATATATATAATTTATTAATAATTAAATTACTTTTTAAAAAATATAAATATTATTTTTATATAAAATATATAATATTTTTAATGAAATTTACATTTTTATTATTAAAAAAAAACCCCTCAATCCACCCCCTCCGGCGGCCACAACTGCATCATCTCCATTCTTGCCGACGTTGCCGTTCCTGCACACCTCGCCGACGTCCTGCGCCACGCACGTCAGCCCGAGCCCTCGTTGCCGCCCCCTCCTCCCTGTCCCAGATCCCGCCCGGCGCCGCCCCACACCCTACAAAACCAGGCGACGTACCACCCCTCGCTTGCGCCTCCCTCCCCCCCAACCAGGCCACCGCTGCCCCCCTCCCCCCCAAGCCACAAACGTCGCCGCAGCATCCCCTTCCCCTCCAGTCCACCGCGCGCCCCGCTGCAATAGTCGCCGCCGCATCCCGCTCAGACCATCCGTCGCCCCTCCCCTCCATTCCCAGATCTGCCGCCACCCCCTCCCTCCCAGATCTGCCGCCGCCCCTCCCCCAAATCTGCCGCCGCCCTCTCCTTCCCCCCCGACGGCGACGGACCCTCCCTCCGTCCAGCGCCCCCTCCCCAGCCTCCCGTCGACGACAATGGGCCCTCCCTCCGTCCAGCTCCGATCCACTCTCTCTTTCTATATATACATATATACATACATACATACATCTATATTATTTTAATTATTTAAAGTATATATAAATATACTTTTATTGAATTTTATAAAAAATTATATTAGAAAATATATGTTTTTAATCTGAATCATTGATTAGATCAAGTAAAATCTGAATTATTGATCTTATTAATTCAATTTTGGGTCTTAGATTCAATTAGATCTAACGGCTATAAATAAGGATATAATTACAATTTTATGATTAAAAATTAAAAAAAATTCTAAAAAAGTAAAAAATGTGCGTGTACAACATGAATTTGCGCGAGGGGCTTAATTGCTCTATTTTTAACAACATAAGGGGGTAATTTGCTTTTTTTTTTTTTTCACAGGGGCGTAATTTGCTCATTTCTAATATCACAGGGGGTAATTTGTATTTAACCCCTAGTATAAATTATTTTGAGGCAATATGGTTTGTCAATCCAGTCTCATATTTACATTGAGCCCATGTTCATTGGATAAAACAAGAAGATTACATTTTTACCCCATCTACAATAAACTATCAAATCAGATTACTGTTGTCATATTTTTGGGGCTGAGAAATTCATTTCCCCCTTGCATTTTCCAATCTCGTGAACCCTAATCGGTTGGAGATGTGGGTACCCGCGCCAGAGCAGGTATCGACCAAATTCGTCATCGTCCATCACAGGTAACTGAAGCCTCCATCATTTCTTTGTATACTTCACAACACTCGTGATGCTCTCTGTTAGAATGGGTGACCAGAAAGCCAATAGGTTTGGCATTTTGAACCTATTTGACAACTCGATGTATGAGTATTCGTTACCTTTGGTATTCACTTTGTTGCGCTCATTTTCTATATGCTAAAATGGTATTTTACATATATAGCAACAAAGCTAACAGACCATGATTAACAACTCATGCAGTTGGGCCACGCATTGGATGATGGTCATGAAATCAACTGATTAAGAGTTGGGTCTGACACTATCCAGGTCGAGGACCTCGAGATAGGGCATCGAGAGTCCTATAGAGACTTGCATCAAGAGTCGTGTTCATTGGATGAGTGTCGTGTTTCATCGGCGACAGGCGTGAGACGCCTACACGATCTTAATGGGTTGGTCGACTGGGGTCGAGCCGACTGGACTGACTCGCGGGGATCATCATATGGAAGCTTTGGAGGCTTAGTCGGTATGATTGGATTTTCCAAGTTCCGATAGTACGGGGGTAGTTCTCATACTTGAGGAACCATGGCAGCTACGTGCACAGGACGACTATATCTTGGATCTGGCGAGAGGTGATCATTCTGTAAGATGATCATTATAAGCCTTATCCAATGCAGTCAGAATATGTAGCGAGGACGGTGGGTTCCAAGAAATGGATCCGTCCCCTGTCAGTATGTGACAGAGGTATCTCCTATGCACTCAGAGACACGTTCATGATGTTTAAAGTTGTGGCCACATTGGTTGGTCGAACAGGAAATGGTTTCCTATGTCGACGCAATGATGCATGCGTAGTCTCGAGTATTAAGCATAGATGCCTAGTCAAGGATGGGAACCGGGAGACGGTAGACGGAAGGACCGTACCCGTACGGAATTGGCGCCTAAATGTTCACACCAACATTCACCTAGTCTCTAGTGCCATGTACCGTTGCTAGACGGCAACCCATGGTAACGGGCCCTTGTGGGACACGGGCCCAAGTCTAGCTAAGGGTGAATCTAAAGGGTCACACACAAATCACCGAGAAGGTTGAGAAATTGACTTGGAGTCAATTTCGAAGGATGAATAAGTAATTGGATTGCTTAAGGGATTGTCCATTGGATGGACGGGCCGATATTGTATCGGGCCCTCGTTTAATCGGTAAATGGGATTTATCGATTAATATGGAAAGTTGAGATGTTGGATCTTTTAATTGGATTAAAAGATCAGCGGGAATTATTTAGTGGACATTAAATTAAATTGAATTTAATTTTGGGTTCATTGTAATTGGATTACAGTGGAACTCAGTCTGTTAAATTTGACCCGAGAGTTGTGTTAATTCCATTTTTGGAATAGGAAGAAGTTGGACTTCTTTCCTAAATAAGTATGGCCGAAAATTGCTACCTTGGAGGAATCAAAAATCGGCCATGTTAGATGCTAGGTGTTGGTTGACTTGTCTCTTTTGGTAAGAGACAAATCAACTTCAATCAAGCCTTTCCCTTTTGGTATGATTTGATCATACCTTAAAGGATGGTAGGCTTGATTGAAGAATTGATGGTGATTGATTGGGATGTATCTAGATATCCTTGGATGGATCTATACACATTCCAATAATCACATTAATTATGTATATATATGAGTATATACTAGCACCTATGTAAGAAGATTCATTATTCATCTTTTCTAGGAAAAGAAGAAAAATAATCACACACTCTCTCCCTCTCATTTTCGGCCACCTCTCCCTCTCCACACTTGTGTTCTTCATTTGATCTTGGATCAATTGGAAGAATAAAGTGAATTTAAGAAGAACACTAAATTAATACTGTTCATCTTCTCAAACTTAGTCCTTCTAAACCCGTTTTCTTCTAGCAAGAAAAATAGGGGTTTCTTCCGGTGTGGTGTGGATCACCTTTGGAGAGTTCATACGTTTAAACTTCGTGTACATCCGGAGAGGAACAACGCAAGTAGCCGATTGAGAGATAAACTGCAAAGGTAACGCTGGTTTAATTACGCTTTCGTAGTTTATCATTTTATCTATGCACTATGTTCAATATGTATATTTTAATATTGATACATCCTACATCTGACGCCCGGTTGAGCACCCAAAGGTTCACCCCTTGGGATTTTATGACTATGCTATTTAATTTTTTAATATATTGCATTCTCATGCTTCCGCTCGCGCTTCAGGCGGATCCGCTTGTCGTTCACTCTATTTCTTTTGGTAATAGTGATTATGTTGAAGACTGAGTAGCAACTTTGTTGTACTATACTCTTTCGCCCCATTGACATTTAACTGTCAGAATTTGGGTTATTATATATATTTCAAGCGCTTGAACCCTTCATGCTCTCAAGATTATTATAGAGAACAATAAGAATAATCTATTTTATCAGTTGTTCAAGATTCAAGATTACAAGAAGAAGAAAAAGAGGAAGCTGAGAGTTCTCAAGATTCAAGATTGTGTTTCTGGGTTTCAAGATTACAGAGAAGAAAAGCAAACACATTACTGAAAATGATAAGCATTTCAGTACCAGAAGAGAAGAATTGGGATTCAAGAGAGGAGGTGTTTTTGCTTACGGAAAGTAGGAAAGAAGACAAGAGGGCATTTCCAAAGCTTGGATTGGTGAATAGGCCAAGAAACATACGACCATTTTGTACGGTTGGAAATTTTTCTTACAAAAAATCAAGTGGTTCTTTTTCTTGATTTTCTTACAAACAGGGAGGAACTTTGTTATGGCAGATCTAGATTGCAACCGAGCAATTGCAAATCTGTAAAATTGGGGCAATGCCATAAGAAATTACCAATTTAGTATGGAAGAACTTAAGAAGAAACTTGTGAAGACACAGGAATGGAGGTGGGTTATAAATAATGGAGTACTGCATTTAAACACCCACCGACCATGTGTCAGAGCATTCATCATCAGCTGAAAATTAAGACACTTAAAGGGGCAAAAATGTAAAATGGGGATAAAAACAAGGGACATGAATGGAAAGAAAAAAATAATGGTGGGGAGGTGGGACCTCCAAATTACTAATATCAACCCCAACTCCCATATTGCAATCGAACGATTTGTAGAGGTGAGTAGTGGGCAGTAGTGGGCTTTAGCGGGCCCAACATTTTTCAGGTAAACGAGTCACTCCCTCCTAGTAACCAAGATAAGGCTGCTAATAGCATCAGGTAAACACACCCTAAGTTCATTCACCTCAGTATTACAAAAACCAAAAAATAGGGGCAAATGAGTACCACTCCCTTGCAATATGCACATAAAGAGTAGAGAGAGGCCCAACCTTATAAACAATGATATTTACCAATTTAAAAGAGAAAAGGTAATACACTTTATTTTCAAAGACTGATGTCATTGAAACTAGAGGTACTACGAGCAAACAGTGCAAAAATAAGGAAATCATAACGAGTCAAGTCTAATGATACCTGTGATCTTACCTCTTAGTTGGTCAATGTAGAGGACGGTGGAAGCTTTAGTTGAGCATGCTAGGTTAGCAAGGTAGTCCGCAGCTTGATTTCCATCTCTAAAAATGTGTGTGATTTTGACTTCGAGTTGTGTAAGAATCGCTCTAATTTTTCTCAACAGAGCTTGGAGGTGCCAAACGCCTTTGGAATGCTTACTGACAAGATGGATGATGTGCACGACATCGAGTTCAATCCAAATTTTGTGAAGCTCTTTTATGTGCAAATCTGCAGGCCCCTATAAAGGGCTTGCAATTCAGCAACTGTATTGTTCCTTAGTATTGATCCTCTCGTTGTTAATTTTTGCAATTTAGTTTATTGTTTGAGTTTTAGATTTATTCTGCAAAAAAAAGTTCCATCACGTCCCGATTATAGATTTCGTGTTTGTCAATTATAGGTTTCACTAATTCTGTGTTCATGCTATTAATCTAGTAGAGATTGTCATGGAAGACTGTACTACAAGTAAATGCATTTGTTATTTATACTAATATATAAAAGAAAGGCCTTTATCACTCACAAATGACGTTTATGACACCGCTACATCGATTTTTTGATTTTGCCGATAATACCCCTAAAGTTAGTTCTCTTTTCTTTCTTTCTTTTTTAAATGTAATTTATTGATTTATATATATATATATTTCATATGTTTGTAGGGACGGCGTGCCACGACGACTAATTATAAATAATTGTAACAAATGTACAAATTGTCACAAAAACTAGTATTTTTATCATAAAGTGTGTTGTTACAACTAGGTTGAATTTTCGTAATATTTGCATTAATTTGTTACAAAAAATTAATTGTCTTACAAAAAAATAATTTTTCGTAACGAAAGAAAAAATTTCGTTACCTAAAGTTAAATAAATCATGAATAGAATTTATTGTGACAAATAATATTTTTTTTCTTGTAACAACGTTCTGAATTGTTACAAGTAAAATTGACAAAAATAACGATAGTCGCAATAAATTTTAAAACTTTTAGAAAATAAAATTTATTTTGGGGTAAACTTTGGCGCTTATTTTTTCTATTTTCCCCTCATTTTGGTTTTCTAATTTATTTTTGTATATTTCAATTACTATATAGGAATATACATGTATTAGTAATATATACATTTACCAGAAATTTTAGCAAGTAAATTAATTTATTAAATAAATAAAAAGAGCACCTTTACAATAACCAGAGAAGAATGAGCTCCAAACCCTAACTTTCCAAGAATTAACCCATCTCCGGCGCGTCTCCAATCTCCGTCGCCGGTGCAGCCGGACCTCAAAGCTGCGTCGTCGCCTCCGGCACACCTCCAAGCTCAATTGTCGCTGCTACCGGGGCTATCCTCCTCCTTCAGGTAGTTTCCCCTCATTCTTCTCACAACAATAAGCTCTCTCATTTCTCCTTTAAGCGTTTAAGCATTTTCGATTGGGTATTATGAAGGTTGTGCAAGTGATTATAACTCATAAGATTCTATTATTGTGGTTTGAGAGTGAACTTTTTATGACTACTATTTATTGGGGGATTGTTAGTGGAGGGAAAAGTAAATTAGGGTGTAGAATTGCCATCTATTTTTGCTACTTGCTGTTAAATTCAAGTATATGTTGTTAAAACATAGCTAGATTGAGCTTCTTCTTATTCTTTTTTCGTCTTTTGTTTTTTTGGCTGTCAAGTAAGAGGCAGGTTGCCGCCTCTGTTTTTCCTCTGTTTTTTGGTTAAACAGGTTAAACAGAGGCTGGAACGCCGCGTCTGTGACAATTAGAAACAGAAGCAGCGTTGCTGCCAGGCAGTATTGCTGCGTGTGTTTGTTGATAAAAGAGGCACTGTTGCTGCCTCTGTATCTTGGTAACAGAGGCAGCAATGCTGGGCCTGCTTCTTGGTTGTAAATACAGAGGCAACAAAGTTGCCTCTCTTTGTTGTAAAAACACAAAATCCTTTCTTTTCGATTTTTTATCGCCATTGTTTCATTTGTTATTTCTCTAACTTTATGTGTCCACTAATGAAGAGACTATGGACATGATTTAATATTGGTGGTTATCTATTGTAAAATTAAGTTGTAAATATTGTTTTATTGTCTTCTGTTTAAGGTGAGTCCTTTTGAGTGAAGTTTGAATTTGGTAGGTATAATCATAGAGGATTGTGGACTTGCATTGTATCTAAATGTTGTAGTTCAAATATCTACATCTATTTATATGTCTTCAAATGTCTTGCATTTTCAATTAAGAAGTATGATGCTATGTTTAGTTGTTTCCTCTATCTTGTTAGATTTTCAAGTATTCAAGTGACCTTGAAGTGGCAGATGTTGATGATTTTGTTTGAAAAATGAAAATGATCTTATGTATTATTCATCTTATTATCCATTCTGCCTTGTCTCCTGTTCTTGATTTTTAGTTTCTTTTTCATTTTTTTGACGGGTAATTATTCTTTATGTAAGGCAATGAGATTCAAATTGGGTATTCAATAATGTTTAGAAGGATCCGGGGATATGATCTGGAAGTTTGATTTTCTTGCTCTCGTTTTTCTTGGCAATGAGATTCAAATTGGGTATTCGATACTGTTTAGTAGGATTTGGGGATATGATCTGGAAGTGTGATTTTCTCTCTCATTTTTTTTATTTAATGTTTAAAGATTGGGAAAAATTTAAATGCCTCTTCCCCTACCTTTTTCTGATGTGTATATGAGCACGATTATGGTAGCTAAGCCATCTTTGACCTGCATCAGCCCAGTAATGAAAGCCCTCCTCGTTTGTCTGTGATTCAGATTCATGCTCTTTGTGATTTATGTTTCATTTATATTTTTACCCACACAGGACAGCTCTTGTATTATAGGTCATACTTATTACCCTATCTTGGTGAGACATTGTGATGTGAGAAGTTTATGTACTGAAAAGTTAATGTTTTCGCGAATTGAATGAATATCTTGCATATGATGTTTGACCCTGACTTATTTATATTTATATTATAAAAAGAATAAAAAATTGCAAGTCTACCCCCAAAAAGGGTAGACTTGCAAAATTATTGTGAGTCTCTGACTAGCGGCCAACATATTTTACTTTCTTTTTTTTTTTTTTTTTTAAAATTTTCGCGATGAGCTAGCGACCTCAGCCCATTTCTCTTATTATTATTACTTTTTTTTTATATATAAATTTGTTATTTATTTTTTAATCAATTATGAATTTCACATGGGCCAACAATTTAATGTTGGCCCAAGTAAATTATTGTTAATTGTTTTTGTTAGTTTTTAGTCGATTATTAATTAAAATTTTAAGTAATAATTAATATTTATTTAATATATAATTAATATTAATATAATCAATTAATATCTTAAAATTTTAAATTATAATTTTATGATTACTATTTAATAATGTATTAATAATTTATATTAAATAAATATAATCAAATATTTATTAATTAATAAATATATGTATTAATTAAATTGACCAATAATATTACCTTGTGTATAAAAAAATAAAAAATTATTATAAAATTAGTGATAATTATAAATTATTATAATATAAATATAAATAAAAGGGATAGACTTGTAATTTTTATTTTTTTTATAATATAAATTAGGGGTGTGCAAAAACCAATTGAACCGAAAAAATCGGTTGAACCGAAAATTCGATTCGGTTTTTGGTTTATCTTTTTTTTTTAAAATTTGGTTTTCGGTGCTTCGGTGGACCGAAAGCTGATTTTTTTAAATAATAATATTAATAATATATTATATAATTTTTCACTTTACTAATTTAAATGACTACTTTGACTTCAAATTGAACACAATGAACAGAAGTTACAGAACACCACTTCTTCTCTCTGTACAAAGTTTGACTGGAGAGTGGAGAGAACTCTCTTCTTCTCTGTGAGAGTGTGAGTTGTGAGAGACGAGAGAGTGAGGACTGCGGAGACGAGATTCATTCCGGCCAGTCGGCGACGGCGAGGGAGAGAGACTTGGAGTGAGGAGATTCCGGCGACTACAAGGAGATCCCGGCGCGAGGACGAGGAGTGAGTTCTTGAAATATTTTTTTTTTTTTTAGCTATTTTGATTTTCTACCATTAATACGTAAGGATAAGGTGAAATTGATTCATTGATAAAATGGGTTTCTGAGTGTTTAATCTGGGGTTAATAATGTGCTGACAATGGGTCTCTGTTGTGGAACGTTGGACTGTTGGAAAATGGGTTTTATGTTCGTGTCTAAACGGCAATTTTTTTTTTAAAACTATTATTCGGTTTGAAAATAAATATAAATAAGCCGTTTGACCCTTGATGCCAGTTTTTCTCCATTGCTTTGCCGTGGTTTAGACTTTGGATAACTTTTGAGATGATTAATGTAATAGTACTCAAAAAAGAAAGAAGCGAATGGTATGGTTATGATTCATCTCATGAGTCATGACTAAACAAGTGAGGGTATAAAACATATGCATTGTTTTCTCTCAGGGACTCAGGAAGGTTTAGGAAGGGCATCTATAGTAAGACCTGCTATTTTGGACACGAAGCTTCTATTTTCCTCATCATATTCAGAAAGCTCAGGGTGCTTCTTTCTTCTAAGGTAGTTCGTCATTTCTTCTTTCTGTTTTCCTTTTGTTTCCTGGTGTGCTTGTGTTCAAAGTACATGAAGATGTATTTAAGAATCCACTTACTATATCATCCCATCTATTTCTGGCAGAATTTCTATGAATTTTCCTCAACATTACCTTCCTTTGTATTCTTTCTTCCTCATTGAAAAGCATTCTGTAGAACTGCAGCAGAATTCTGCAGAATGAATTAACAAGAAAATCTGCTGCAGAGTTTTTTTTCAATTCTGCAGCAGAATTTCTGAACTGATGCTGAAGTTCATCATCTTGAATTTAAACTCTGAAATCCTATGTTAAATTTCCGTTGTTTTTCGTCTAAGTAGCTAAAGTATTGGCTGGACATCTTATGTTGCAATTTGTTGTAAGCACTGCTCTTGGTGGTCTGTGATGTTAGTCAGTTATGGTGGACACAATCAATTTACAAGTCCAATAATTGCATACCTATGCGTCTAACCACTTTGTATTTATAGATAAGAACATTTAATACATGTACTGCTAAAATCATTTTATTCCAACTTTAATCAAGAGGTCTTATAGATTGTACCAAATGTAATTACCCAAGAAATGCTTTCTAAAATTAGCTGCTGTAGACTTCAAGAATCACTGTCTAGGATCAGATTTCTGAATATGGTGTACCTTTCCTGCTTGCATCTTTTGGAACTATCGATGGTCAAATGTAGCAGTATGTTTGTATCTAACAACACAGTCTTCACAGTTTTCATTGAATTCTATGAATCTGTTGTAAGTTATTTAACATTCCTTGAAAAGATCAATAGTTTTGAGATGATATAGTGCAATTCTATGAATTCTAGTTTACTATCATTGCGTTTAGGAATAAAAACTCGAAAATTTTTATTTAGCAGGAGTATGGGAATGCTTTTCTATTTTTAGTAAAGCTGTGAAGTTACATTGATAAGTGATAATGATGTATGTAATGGCTACTTGAAAATTGAAAGGGTGTAGTAAGACGTTATGAAATCAAGACCTGTCTCCTACTCCTCCGTTGTCGAAGGAGCTAAACCCCAAGCAAATCCCCCATCCTCCCTCATTGAAACCTCACACAATGACAGAGGATTAGTTTACTACATGTTTAACTTAGCCCCATTTGAATACAATCAGGAGAATGAAGGAGATAGTCACCATCCAAGTTGGAAGCTACGCAAACTTTGTGGGATCACACTTCTGGAATTTCCAGGTACAAAACATTTCAAGTTATCGTCTATCTGTAAATAGCTTCATATTGCTCATATGTCCAAGAAAACTGTTCTTGTTTGTCCTTATATTTTTGCTGTCCCTTTTGGATTTGCAACCTCAAAAAAGTAGTAGTAGATCATCTTGTTTTGTTATTTGTTTGATGTATTGACCCCTTACTTGGAGCTGAACACTTAATTAATTTTCAGGGATAAGTCGTAATGACTTTGGAATTGTGTTAAATTTTCTATAGATAGAGTGCACGATTTGCTTCTTTTAGGCTTTTTTGTTTCCTCAAGTGGAAATTTGATATGATGCTTTGGCACTGGTTAACAGTCTTGTGCCTTTGCTAATAAAATTATATTTCGTTTCAATTTTGGAGGATGAGTTGCTTGGATTGGCTGACAACCCTACAAGTGACCCGATATTCAGAAGTCACAGCCTTAACATGGACGTTCTTTATCGGACTGGTGAAACTCAGCAGGTCAATTTTGTTTGCATTACGAGCTTAATAGCTAATTCCTCTTTCCTTTGTGTTTCCATTTCTAGTTTGACTTGTTTAACCAATATTTCCTGTAGATTTTATTGCATATACTAAGTTGCTAACAATCTTGTCGTTCTTATGCGTTTATCATGTCTAGGGTATTCTAACATACACCCCTCGCTTGGTTTCGGTGGGTTTTCAAGGTACAAGATAATTTTATTCGGAATCACCATTAAAGTTCCATATATGGTCAATTCTGTCACTTATGTTCCAATTAAACTGCTGTGATTTATTCATTTCTGAATTCATTTACTGCAAAACAGATTTAGTTTGTGACTAAAATTGTAAGTGGTTCAGCTAATTCATAATTGTGCATTGTTCTGGAACTCATGCTTTCAAGAACTTTTGCTCTTCAATTTTTTCATCTTCTTCACTTTGTTTTTATCCATCTCCAAAGTAGGGGCCTTGTAAGATTAACTTCTAGGATAGGCAATGATTTTAAACTTATAATCTAGATTATATTTTCTTTATGCATTTACTTTCGACCAAGTGTTTGCTTGGATAGAAAATAAAATTACAGATTATGCCTAGTTTTCTTCCCTGCTCTGTGCTCTCTATGTCCATGTGGTATATTTACGTCTATGATTTAGGATGCCAAATGTAAATATGTAATTACCATCTCATTTTCGTTTCAGCATGCTCTTTTTCCATTTCCCTCCATTCTTCTGGATATTACCTGTCTCCTCATCTGTCCCTCTCTCATACGTTTGCTTGGAGCACAGAATATCGGAAAAACAATGGGATGCTCTATCATTTCAGAACTTCTCCTTGTTATGAGAATGGATGATGAACCCCATTGAGTACACTTTTGAGTCAGGTGGACTTTTCCGGAGAGAAATTATGTTCACAGTATGAAGAATCTTAGTTTTTAAATGTATTTAATTGTTTGACAGTTGGTTATTGTTTCACTTAATTATTTGGGGTGCCCCATAAAATAGTACCCTATTAACAATCATTCTTACCAAACAGGCCCTGCATTTGAGCCCCAGTTGTTCTCCATATTCTACCAAATATTAATTGAAAATATGATGGTCTTTCTTCCTTGTTGCATTCCAGATATAATCTTGAGTACTTGAAAAATAATATAAGGCATAAATCTCAGAATTCCTTGCAGTAAAGATTTGGCTCATGGTGAAGCTATGTTGCTTTCTGCTGTTCCGTGTTACACATTTTGCTAGTGATTTAGGTGCTGATAGAATCTAGCAGTGCACCTCTTTTTCATTAGTCTCATAACTTTTGTGACGCACTCTAAGGCATAGTTACTGAAGTAAATTTATGATCCTTGATACAATATGACAAAGTAAGCTAAAAAATGTGTCCATAATTTTGGGCTGCAGAACTCGTTGGCATCATGTCTATTTCTTTTATTGAAGTTTGATGTCAAGTTATAGAGTGGAAGTTGAAATTCATGGAACTACACCATTCCATAGTTGTAAAGGTGCGCTATGGCACATGTTACGCCATGGCGCATACTGCAATATGCAAGAGCCATGGCGTGCGCCAGGGCGCCAGGAGCACCATGGTGCAGCTGGCTGAAGCCCAGCCTTAAAAGGCTGGGCTTGGCTGGGCTTTTTATAAAATACAAAAAAAGAAGAAACAAAGCTGAAGAAGGAAACCCTATTTGCACCAGTTTCTTTTCCGTTAAAGGCAGTAGTTCTACCTCTTTTTTGTCCTCTTTTGTTTTGTGTTTTTTTCCCGTGAAACTTTAGTAAATTGTTGATTGCTTTAATATGATATAGTTTTAATGTTATAACTCAATTTTCTTGCTACATCTAAACTAATTTGCTGAATAAATTAATTTATGATTTTCTTGCTAATGGTTTTTATTATTTGCTTTTTATCTTGAAACGTTTGGGTAAAAAACTTAAAACATAATCTTGAACATGCTAATTTTGGTAAAGATACTAATGGTATAAAAATATGAATTATTTATGCAAATATGGGCTGTGCTTCAAAAAGGCGCGCGCCGCACCGTTGCGCCATGATACGCCAATGTGCCTCAAACAACTATGCACCATTCACTTTTTCTTTGATATTCACATATATGATTTCAGGCATATTCCTCCATCTGAGTGAACATGGCAGGATATGAAGATGCCAAAGGAACTTCCTACATGGGGCTGCATATATGTGTTGATGCTCTTGTTTTTGCCATGTTTCCTGATTCTAGAAATGAGATATTTAATCTGTATTTCCAGAATTGCTCCTTTAGAAAAATGAAAGGAAAGCAATGGTTAGCTTGAAGGTGAGATCCTTGAGCACCAGAAAGATGGTGGAACTTCACTGAGAACTCAGAGGCTATACCTGTGAATTATAATAATACGTTGTAGAAAGGGTTATTGGCAATAAAACAGAAACTTGCAATACATTAACACTGTAGTTTGTTAATTTTCTTTTTCCTGTATGCTTCAGATCTTCCTAGGAAGTTATGTTAGGGTAGAGTAAAAGGTTGTTCAGGCAGTTAGAGAACAATGTTTCGGGTAAGAAGATGAGATATTTGGGCTGCTTGGGTGACGATGTTGTGTTGGCTCTTACGGTTACAACCTTTGTCAATCTTGTACAAGTCATATTTCTGTGCATGAATTACTGAATTCGCAGTCAATTAAGTTTTCTTCTACAAAGATACTGATGGATGGCCTTGGCTCAACAGGATCCCTAGGATCGGTGAGTACACGTGGAACTTTGTACAATGAGGTTCCGGAAAGATCTGTCGATACTTTAACTTGGTGAGGCTTGAATTCTTCTTTTTTATTCTACAAATGTCTTTTCTTTAGAAATGTCAAATGTGCTATGAAGAGATGGAAGAGTGACTCAGGGCATACATGCTCTAACTTTCATTGAACAATTTAACATTGTGTTAGCTAGCCTTAGTTGTCGATAACTTGGTTAGTCTCCTTACAGTTGCTATCTTGATTTCTAATACATCATCATGATTTATCTGCATCTTATGTTGTGCTTTCAGAATTGTTTTCTTTTAGCATTATTTCTAGTTAAGCTGCAATGAGGAAAAGTTCCCGTACCAAGCCAAATAACCAGTATTTTGCATCATATGCTTGTTAGTTGTGATTTTATATCTCATCCTATTTTCTCCGAGTTCAGATAAGACTTGAGCCCCTCATCCTTTTATCGGTTGCTTACAACCCATAGGTTAGAACAGCTTTAATTGGTATAATAAGAACCCTTGAGGTCTCTGTGTTAGTGTATTTTATAGAGCAATTTTGACAAAAACTCAACTTGTGCTCGACCCCTCACCACCAGTATTTCACATTTTGAATCTACCCTTCACTTCACACCACAAGTTCTTGTTTTGATTTAAATGTGCGCTTATCATTTGAATATATTTCTAATTTGAATCTGAGTATTTGAATTACAAATTTAATTATGCTATTAATCTGGGGTGATCCTATACTTGTTACTTTTAAGAAGTTTGAAAACATGAGTGCGGTGGATAGGGGTACCTAATAGTTTTTGTTCTTGTATGTTCAAGAAGTATTTGATGTTTAGTTGGCTACATTCTCATATATTCGTAATCTCTATATACCACTTGAATTATCATGGCCTCATAAGTAAAAGACCAGTAAAATATTGCCTATTAAAATATTTTCATAAATCATTTGTGCAAGAAAGCATTTTGCTTCTTTCCTTCACTTGCAAATTGTTGGGGGAATGGTGAGCATGCAGGATCACATCGAATTCGTTTCTTTTTTCCAGTCAACTATCCGCTTTTCTTCTCTTCTTTTGGAGAAAGTTGATCACAATTTTCTATCTGTGCTTTCAATTTTTATGTTTTGGCACTTTGGCATATCCAGAAGATGCATGACTTTCAAGTTTATATATCTGATACGGAAGAGCTTTTAAGTACCATGTTTAGGTGTTCCATCTCGAATATAATCATCCTGGCCTTTGAAAGTTATAGAGTTCTGTCCATTTCTCAAACACCTTCAAGTGCTAAACATTATGCCCTGGGTGCTGCTTCTGAAGCACTTCAGTTAGTAGATGTACTTTCTATTTTGTAGAGTGTAAGACTGGAATAGTTTTTACTCTCTTATTTGGCATTCTGACCTTTGGAGATTCAAGCGGTATGCTGATTTATAATTTTTTTTTAAATAAAGATGTATTTTATTTATGATTTTCAGGCGCCTTAAAATGCTAATTTAAGCTGTAGCTGCTACTTTTTCTGAATGACTGAATGTAATAGTTGTACTTTCTAATTTAGAATACATAAGATTAAAAAAACTTTCTACTGTCTGATTTTGGGATTCAAATGAATTAAACATCTCCAGATTAATGTGTAGGACAGGTCCTGTAACAACTCATACATCTCAACCTTTAAAGAAGAACTTGTTCTTGCAAAGTTTGTATTTGGAAGAGACTGAAAATGTTGGTACCTCGAGAGATTGCGCCAGCAGAAACGCCGATCTTTGTCCTGAAGTTCAAGATAAGGACATTGTTGAATGTCTGGAAAACGAAGTTCAGTATTGGACAGACTTTTCCAAAGTTCACTATCACCCTCAGAGTCTGTATGAATTAAGTGGATTATGGGCTGATATTGAAGATTTTAACAATTATGGGATTGGAAGAGAGGCATTTTCTGGGGGTCTACATGCAGAGGAAATTAATGAGAGGCTCCGTTTTTTTGTTGAAGAATGTGACCTTCCTCAGGTACTACTTATCCATGATAACTGATACCTCCTGATTCTCTCTGTTTTCCCATGGAACCTTATGTCTGCCAACCTGTAACTTTGAATTTTTGGTTTGTACGCATTTGATCTGTTCCAATAGGCTTGACAGTGATGGATGGTCTTTTTGCCTCTTAAGAAGTGCAGTTGTGAACTTGATTGTGTTTCCTGTCCCTGTTGGTGGTGATCACTTACTTTGTGATTAGCTTTTCGTCACATTTTATCTGTTCCCATAGGCTTGACACAGTGATGGAATGGTCTTTTTGCCTCTTAAGAAGTTCAGTCCTGTACTTGATTAGCTTTCTGGTTCCCCTTGATTGGTATCACCTGCTTTCTGTTTAATATGCTTTTGCTGTTTGCCCTATTAGTCCACCAGTTTAATACTTCAATAAAGTGAAGTCATACTTTTCAGTGGACTTAGTTTAACATGAGGAACTTGTTCTCTCTCATAAAAAAACTTTACAACTGCAGCAGTGGTGGACATTTACCAAACATGTTAATGATAGAAACTAAAACAAGTACTCTGTTTATCTTTGTTGAAATGCATGTGAAACTCTTCCATCATCAGAAATTTTAATTTGCCCTGGTGTTCCAAATTCTGTCAATCTGAATGTGAGTGGTGATTATCATGTTCACCCATGCAATAATATGTTATAGTTCGTTTTGTGATTGGGTAATGAATTTGTCTGCCTGGATGACTTGCCATAAATTTCTTTTCATTTTCCATGAACATAGTGTTTCTGGAAAAGATTTTGAGGATGAGAAAATATGGTAGATACCTGTGTGGAGAGTTTCGCATAGCATGAAAATGCATTCAGAAGAAGTGTGTTGAAAAGAGTAGAAAAAATTTGAATTATCATGGGGATTTGCCCATTCAATGAATTGGAGTTGGTAGATGAAATGCACTATTTCTTTGGGGGATTTGTTCTCTTTGTTTTTCTGTTTCTTCTGTCATGCCCATATGCCACTATGACTTATCAGTTCCGTGTCCTCTTGTTCATTTTTCTTGTTTCTCTTTTTGTCTTTTACATTTCATCTTTTCCGATTGTTTTTAGAAGGAGCAATGCTCTCCACTCAGTGATGGTAGGGGTTAGGACAGATGAGGTGCTTTCATAGTATGGTACCAGTGGCATTAAGTTGGTGGTGACCGGGGAGATTGTGGGAGCACTGAGAAAGAAGAGAAAAAAACCCAGGTTCATTGTGGCAGTGGCAAATAATCCTTGTGGCAGAGAAGGACTTGAGTTGCTCAACCATACCACAAAGTTGGCGGTTGGGAGGGAAGACAAAGAAATAATCTATACTGTAGGTGGTTTTTGGTTGGAGGTTGAATGAGTTTCATTAAAAAGAAACAGAAAATAGAATAGTATTTTAGCAGTTGGCTTGGTTAGGTGATTGATTTTGTTGGGGAGACAGTAAACTCTGTTTATCATATAAATTTGGCTCTTGTAAATTATATTCCCAACATTCTTTCCTTTTCTGATGCAGTGACCCACCATTTCTTCGGGACAACTTTCCGGAAATCAATCTAAACGGGCTATAATTTAGTGTTTGTGGAGATATGCACTTTTTTTTTTTTAAATAATTATAAACTAAGGAACTGTGGCTGACACTTCACTAATAGGCTGGACTATATTGATAGTGTATTCTCAGGGTATTTAATTCTTGTCTTGGCTTCTTTCTATGATGGTGAAATTTATATTTTTATCTTTCTTTTTGCCAGGGAATTCAATTTATTATTGATGACTCTGGAGGATTCTCTGGTATAGCAGGAGAGTTCTTAGAGAGTATTGCAGATGAGTACACAAATATTCCGGTGCTACTATACTCTGTTCGTAGTCCATACTCCTCCCTGGATTCCACCAACCGCAAGCTGACATTATCCCGTAAACTTCATGATGCAGTTTCATTCTCAAAGCTAGCAACTTTCTCTAAATTGTTTGTCCCTATGGGTTTGCCATCCCTGAGAACAAGTAAGCACTGCAACCATTTGGCTGATTTTATTATTTCAATGATTGTTTCTCCTTACATATCTCCACAAATTTTACCCTCAAATTGAGGCGCAATTAAATTATCTTCTTAAAAATTTGTATGATCTTCCTTTTGAGTGACTCGGTTACAAGTACATCATAAATTTCGATTATCAACAATCAATATACCAACTATCAATGTCAAATATTTATAACTAACAAACAACTACTATTACAATAGAGAAACAACTACTATTAGAGTAGACCAATACCTACATATTTGTGGGAGACTCGGACTAAGCTAGGCCACATTGGAAAAATTTGTACGGTCTTCGTACTCTATATTTTGTCTTACTTTTTTATCTCTATCTTCCCCTCTTTCGTTGTCTCAATAATTCTATGTATTATATGTGTGTTAATTCTTCAGTGCAGTAGGCAGTACTTTGATTATGGCAATATGAAATAAATTGTGTGATCAAGTGAGGTTACAATGTGCTAACACATTCACAATGTCTCATGTTATATTATTTCCCTATGTACACCTTCATCACAAAGTACGCTAATTCGATCCTACTGTCAAGCTTGCGAGGAACATATCAGGTCTGTGTTTGCTTAAGGATTTAAGTTGCAGACCTAAATTTTGGCAATTCATGTGGTAGCCAGTAGTGGTACCCAATTATGAGCAACACTGAGGCGAAATGTGTAAGTTTCATGGCATGTTCAGAAATGGTGACTTCATTTGTCAAAGAAGTTTGGGAAATTGCTATTACCGTTTGCTATAGGAGTATTAGAATATATACCTTTGCTAATTCTTGTAATGGTGTGATGCACTTCTCATATTTACACAGCATCTAGTTGTGAAAAGGCACCACAGTTGCTCCTTCTGGCACAAGAGTCACTGAAATGTGGGCTTCGGCTTTTATTTGGTTAGGTTTTGGAGCATGCTATCTGTGATTTCAGCCTTTTCTATAGGTCAAGAGCCAAAAAGGTGCTTTCTAGTTTTCATCAGGTTCTGATTGTCGGTTATTTGGATGCATGTTAACTATGATGGACTTTGCTAACCGTTATTTTCTTGTTATCTAAGGTCGAACCTGAGATGGGTTTCGATCTATGAAAAACTGAAAGCAAGGCCAAGTATAGTTTCTGTATTCTGAGTTTTGTTTATGGGATAGTTATACCACCTTCTTTTCTTACTTTGATTTATTACACTTGGTTTGGAATTAGCTTATCATAAGCTTTGTGTAAGTGTGCCCCATTATGTTTTCTGCTAATTATACTCCATGAATTTAAGTGTAAAAGGATTAAAAGAGAAAAGATATTAAATGTATATAACATATATTTAACTAATAAAAATTTTGGTGAGGGTAAACTTGTTTATTCATAGAGTCCAAGTTTGACCAAATTCCGATTATCAGGGGTCAAGTAAGATTTGAAGAAAGAGGGGATGATTGACAAATATCCATAGTATAGATATTGAAGATAAATGGTAGTGTACTTGAAAGAAACCGTAAAGATGAATGTACACTTGGTCGAGCTGACATCCACTGTTCATGCAATTAGTATGAAAATTTGGGTCTTCTAGCATTTTAGTTTGTATTATTTGTTTGAATGGTTAATCAGGTAAGACTTATCAGTAACAATAAATGTTATGGTTTTCATCATTTTCTTTTTATCTTGAAGATCCTCACATATATGCATGATATACCTGCACTCTTTGGTTTCTTTCTTCCTTTTCTGGGCCAAAGTTTGGTCCTAGTTTTGAGGGAAGTCTTATATTATCATGCTTACATAGTGGGAGAACTTTCCTCTTTCGTTGGCCAAAAGAATTAAATGGATCTAGTTTGTACTCTATATAAACCTTCTCCTTTCCATTTTGCTGTAGCTTGGGCGGCCTGAGCTTCTTTTTTCTTTTCTTCTGTAAAGAGTACGTCTTACAATGATAGCATTTTGCTAACATTTTGTTTTCCAATTATAAAAGGTAGAATGTCCAAGTATCTCTGTTTGGAAGATCAAAAGCCTTACCACACCAGTGCAGTTTATGCATCTGCAATACACTCCATCAGTCTGCCTTTCAGAATGCCACCGCTTGGGCCCAGTGCGCAATTGAGCTACACATGTGGTGCAGTGGATGTAAATGAACTTGTACAAATGCTAGCGGGCCAGGCTCGGCAGAATATGGTTATGGCTTTGGATATTGCGATGCCAGCTCCTGCTTTGTCAGGTACTACTTAGTCTGAGTTCTGCTTCTCCACTTCCCTTCCAATTTGGTTCTTTGCTGAAGTATGAAATAACATAATACAGATGTCCAATGCCGGCAATCTTTGTTGGAGAATTTGCATCCATTGACTCCAGAAATTGCTGAAGATGTTGAAGACATGCATGCTTTGGAGTCCATTACCATTCATGGAGCCTTGGGATCAGGTATTATTCACACCCATACTGTTTTTGCCCCGTACTTGAAAATTCAAATATGGTGTTTTCAGTCTTTATAGTCAGTCTTTTAGGAAATGATGATAAGCATATTAAGAAGCTAGAAGGAAGGTGGTTTTTCTCATTGTCAGACCCTGATTTGGACTTCTGTGATGTATTGTAAATTATTGGGGCCGTAAATCATAAAATGAACTGAAATGTCGACTCCTTGGGTCCCTAAACTTAAGAAATGTAAATTTACGCGCGGTTAAAGATTGGTGTCTCATTTCTTGCCGGTTTAAAATTTTTAAGTGAGATGTCCATGATGAGACGGGGTTAAAGAACTGTGTTTCAGTTGCTTTGTCATTTGTTTCAGTTTTGAATACAAGAAGGCAATTCTGCTGAGCCAGCCTTTAGGTGTTAATGGGCTTGATAATAATAATTGATGATGTTGGATTCATATTAAATATTCTGTGAAATTTACAAAGGAGAGAACCAAATCTTCCATTGAATAGCAACATTCGGTAGTTATCTTGCCCTTCAGAAGTTTCCTAGCTGATCTGAACCATTTCCTTGTCAACGCTACTATTTACGTATTCTAATTTGTCGAGCAAATTGTGTATCTCAAAAATCTTTGGTTTCTTCTAATTTCAGGATGCAAAAGGGCGTCGGTATCTGAAGTTAAGGATGCAGTTGAAGCTGCTTATTCGAGTGCAGCAGAAAGACCCAGGTTCTCTCATCTATCCGTTGCTCAATGTCCTCTTCCAATACCGTTGCCTTTCCCTTCAATATTCGGGAACCGTGTTGGTCGACACGGTGAGCTTTCGGACACCCCGATTTCAGAGTCTGCATCAAGAGGGTCACTTGAAGTGCACTCCATCCATCCCAATGGCAGCAAGACTCCGTTCTAGCAATTGCGTGTTGCCGTTTCTGGAGAACAGATTGGAAAACCTTCGGAAGTTTGGTATTGCACGAGGAGCACTAGGGTCGGAGTTACTTGCAAGTTGGGGTTTCGGAAAAGATGATGTTGAAGACATGGGGGAGATGCTGTCGAACGTGGTCAGGACGCTCAATCCTGTAGCGGACCTATCGTCTGATTCTGATTGAGTTCGTACTCGATCGGAACAAAGTTGGTCATCTTTTGTATCTTGAGTGAAATGTGAAACGGAACTACTTTGATGAACTGGTTGACGAGTACCATTATCTCAGTGCTGATGGGGTAAAGCAGGTTGTTCAGTTTCTTAAGCTACAGATGAGCAAAACTGCGGAAGGATAATATGTAGGTAGCCTTGGAACAGGTCATAGAACAAAATAGGGTAAATTATGGCGAGTTCTTATGAGGTTTGCTATAATTTTGCAAAATTGTCTGTTGTATGAAAAATTACAAATATGTCCTTGGAATTAATGGTCGTTTAACCCTTACATGGGTTATTATGAGGGATACTTGTTAGATGATTATTAATTTTAGGGCTATTTGCAATATCTCAAATAACGAGGGGTTTTTGTAATTATAGCAAACATTGGACGAGTCCATTGTAATCTACCCAAGTATGGGATTTGGATTCTGTTTTCCAATTATGACATTTCAAGATGGTTAATTTCACTGGTGAGAAGGGTGAATTCTGATGAAAAAAAAGTATTGGAATTGCAAAAATTGAAACATGCTACCCTAAAAAGTTAAATGACAAAAATATTGGTTAAAATGAGCCAATAGGAATAGTAGTTCAATTTTAAAAGGTCATACGAAATATCTATCTATGCTTTTTTAAGGTAGAACAAATTCCGACAAAGAAAATGGGATTGAGATCATGAAATTTTAATAAATACAAGATCAAAATGTTGCTTTAGAAAATTAAAAGATTAAATAAGCACATTTTCTAAGTTATGGGATTATAAATACATTTAAACCTTGTTTATAATTACACCACATCGTTGGCATTTCAACAAAAAGTGCTGAGTTCACCAAAAATTTAATTGAACTTCTAGTTCGCCCTTCATCATCCAAAGCTTTATTGACCACATTATTCTTTGATAATGTTTTGAGATCGGAAAATCGCATGTATCGTCATATATGTAATATTATTTTTCTATTTAATTCTATTTGTTATGATTTTCTAACTTTCCTTCCTATTACTTAAAAATTTTCTCTATTATAGTCCTCATCCACATTTCCCATCCAATAGTTAATGAAAAGTACGTGTTACACGTGTGGCCGTTAAAGTGTTGATTTTGAGGAAAAAAATGAACATGTGAGAATCACGTGTATTGTACCTTTGACTTGAATCGATCATTAGGTTTCTTTCCTCATTCCTTAATTTGCCTATCGCCCAAAATATAAAATCCTAAAATTAAATCCACCCGAATTCACATTATCGAGCCTCAACAAATCAAAGAAATTGAAAAACAAAAGGTAGATTAAGTGTGGCGGATTAAAGGAGTAAGGGGGGAATTGGTTTTATGAGATGGTCGCTTAACTATTTGCCCCCTCCATCGTACTATAAGCCGTTTAGTGATTTCATTCTTGTAGTTTATTCACTTGTGACATTTTTAGTATACTAGCAAGGTCAACATACGTTGCGCGTGGACAATTAAGATTTATTTTATTTTATTTTTTTAAAAAAAGTTATAAAACTTGTAAATATTTTACAAACTTTGAATTATTTTGAACAATATAATTATTATTAATTATTTATTTAAACACTAATATAATAAATTTTATATGATTTATAAATAATTGCAATTTATTAAGGCTTTTTATGAAACTAGAAAGTACCACGTGCATTGCACGTGTATAAACATATTTTTAGAGGTGATTAGATAATTTATTAGTTACAAAAGATATTAAACTCATAATTTTATTTATTTTTGTATTATTAATCATTAGTATATAATTATATTTTCAAAAATATTGATAATAATTATTTTAATCGATGAAGAAACTATTGAATTTGTTATTTGTAACTTACTTTTAAATTTAACTGATAATATTAAATGAAAGATTTCTTCCGCTTAAAATTGAATTTTGCACTTCATATTTAATAATATTATGTTTAATGATTTTGTCTTGGAACAAATTAATGCAAAAGTAAAATATAATGCAAAAAAGATCCAAATTACAATAAAGTTAAAGAAGCCCCTTATTTTTGGATTTTTCTATATCAAATTATCGTTTAATAAAATTGATCATGTTTTATTAGTAGTGTTTTTTAATGTCTATTTGCTTCTTTTTTTTTCCAATTTTATTTGTGTTTATTATATTACTTTTGTGAAATGTTATATGTTTTATTTTACTACCATATCCTGAATTCTTTTTCTTAAATTTATTAATGTGTAATAATCTTAAACTAATTATTTATTAACTATTTTTTTTGGAAAAACATTAATCTTATTACACGTCCATAGTATAGTATTAATTTGTATTGTAATGTCTTATATTTACTCTAATTCTATTTTATTATCAATTTTTAAAGTTTGTCAAAATATTGGTTACATTCTTCGTTCACTTCTAAATTTGGAATCTTATTGCATAAATTGCTATTATTTGAATTTTTAACTTCATATTTTTAGTGTGATTTCTTGATCTATTAATTCATATAAAGTTAATTGGTATTATCTATTTCTCATTCAATAGTATTTTATGTTTTTGAAAAATTTAATCTTTTATGTATATACACGATTATCTAATATTGAAAACTATTATATAATAAGATATTCACTAGATAATTAAATTTCATATGCAATTTAAACTTAATATATAAAATTAGTGCTTCTATTTGTTGATAGTTTTTATTCTTAATACTTAATTTACTTTTGTTAATCATGAGAGCTTATAATTATGTTAATTGTATTTACTACTCTTTATAAATTCTAATGTGTACACTCTTCTTCAACCTTATTAATTTTTAACCGATTCTTACATACAATATTATTTGTTTAAGGCGGGTGTTTACAGGTGTGTTTGGTTACCAATTGCATATTTGTATTTCATATTTTTTAGTATGTTCTCATAGTACTTTATTTACTTTGATCAAGTTGTTATTGTTTTTTTTTGTTTTAAATAGCATATATTGTCATTGCAATTTAATCCTAAAATGTACTTATTAGTATTATTTTACCTCCATTAGAGAAAAAAAAAAGGAGTAAAAGAATTATCTAATGTTAATATTACAAAAATCAATTAGTTTGAAGTCACTCATTTTAAAATTTTCAACTGACTTCTATACTAAAATTGAGATTTTTTATTTGGAAGTTTTTAATATTTACTTTATTCTTTTATTTTATGTTTTGAAGTTTGGATTAATATATATTTGCATCTTAATCATATGCTATTCATTTTAAATTTTATAACGCCCGAGTAAATATATCACTTTTTTTAAAAAAAAATAAATCGTTCCTAGCAAAACAATATTAAAATTTATTTGCCTATTATATTTTATATTGTTCTATTCTCTTAGTAATTCAAACAATTTAGGATACCAAATACTTTTCTGCTTTGATAAAATTTTGTTCTTATAACTAATTCTTATTTAGGGATAATTATATTTACACCCCCGATATATTGTTTACAGAGATTACCCTTGTCTTTTGGATAATGACACATATACCACTAGAACGTCAAACTTATTTACACAAACTATCCCTATTTTTTTAAAAATTATACATACACCCCTAAAAAATATCAACATCATTACATAACTGCTACCCTTATTCTTTGGCTAGTAGGGGTAATTTCTGTAATTATACAAAATGCATGGGTAATTTTTATAAACATGCCATAAATCAAGGGGGTGTAAATGTAATTATCCCTCTATTTTATTATTGAAAAGAGTACCATAGTAAAGATACGAATATCTTCTCACAATAGGAATAAATATTCAAGAGATTCTCACTATTATATATTTAATCATAAGTTACACTTAGTAGTATTATTTTATCTCCAGTATATTATGGTAAAATCAAAAGTACATGAAAGTATAATCTCAAAATATTTTTAACTACTAATATTAAAATAAAATCAATTAGCCATGTTAATTTTTTCAAAAGCATTTAATTTAATAAGATTGATAAATTTTATTTAAAATTTCATTATATTTATTTCGTCTATATATATGTATACATATTGAATTTTGATGTTTAGTATTTTATGTATTATTCCAATGCTTTTCATTTTAAATTGTACTGTGCCCTAGTAAAATAATATTTTTAAAGTATATAAAAATATATTCGAACAAATTAATCACGTCGACATATTATTAGCTATTCTTTTTTAGTAGGATATATTTATCATTGCCCAAGTAGTTTAGAGGTATTTGGACTCTTAAATAGTCTTTCTTTGATAGAATTTTATTCTTTTATAATTAATTTTTATTTATTATTAAAAATATAACTTAAGTGAGGGTATGAATGTCTTTTCACAATGAGGAACAAACACATAAGAGATTCACACTTTTATATATAGTATAGATAGATATAGATATAGATATAGATGTCCTTAATAAATATATAGCTTTATGGAAAAAATTGTGAATTTTGTCGATTCTATTATCTTTCTGTATATCTCTTTATTTTTGTTTGTCTTCGTGTTACTAAGCCAATTATTTTCCGGTCGTTATTGAGATATATAGTTCTAATATTGATTTTCTATGAAAAGTTTAGACGAAATACAATTCTGATTTTTTATTTTTGATAAGTTCATGACATATAATTTGATGAGCTTGTTAATTAATTCAAATGTGTCTCATTACTTTGTTGGATCGAAAATATAATAAACAAAAACTATTTTCTCGAGCTTGTTCGAATTGTTAATGAGCTACAACATTGTGTTTAAATTTGATTGAATTATTAATTTAATCGAGCTCAAACGAGCTCTATTAATTGGACCAAACATGAGCGAGCTCCAGTAATTTAATATTTTAATGTATATTTATTACTTTTGACTAATCAAATTGAACTTGAGTCAAGTTGAAACTTAATTGTACACAAATTTTGTTCAAATTTGGTTTGTTAAGATTAACAAATCAAGTTCGAACGAGTTTTTATTGATTGACTTCAATCGAATATCAAATAATTTAATTTATATTAATTTCAACCCCAACCAGAGAAAACATGTTATTCTAATCAAATTAGTCCGAAAATCATTTTCATTGTCTTATCAATATTAAGGGCACCTTTTTTAATTAATTGTATTTTCAAATTAATGTAATTGAAGTAGAAAAATGGAAAGGAGATGCCGATGAGGCCTACAGCTGGCGAAACTGAGGCCCCATGATTCTAGAGATCATGGGTTCAAACCCCCTGCGTGGGATGATGTTGTTACTAATGTATAGTAGGTATTATTTCTAACTGTAATAGTTAAGTGTTATTTATGTGATTTTAGATTTGATTTTTGTAATTAACTTTGTTCAATGTTGATATTCAACAGGACTACTTGTAATCGTTTTACTTCAATTAATAAAAAGTTCATCACTTCCAATAAAAAAAAAAAAAGAAAGGAGATGATTCGAACTTCGAAGAAACAATTAATGGAAAATACAATATTAAAGGAAAAATAGAACATGGGGTGTACAATGTAAAAATCAAGATCCTACAAATAAAATATTAAAATTGACCAATGACAACAACCAATTTATTACTTTTTCCTTCAAGCATGAAAGGAAAAAAAAAGACTTTAATTCAAATAGTAAATGATGGATGAATATTGCCACACATGAAATGACACTCTCAAAACATGATACCTATTCACCAAATATGGAGTGACGGTATGTGTTTGATTTTGTGATAATCTTCTCCTTCTTCACCATTCACCACTTTTATTCTGTCTACAAACTTTTTGGACATCCAAGTGATCGACAATTCTTGTAGAGTAGTGATGGATTTCAATCCATCGGGAATCATTTCCAATTTTTCGCATTTATGAATATCTAGAAAACTGAGATTGGGCATTGCTCCCTCCTCGACTCTCCACTCCTCTAAATTAGGCAATTCCCAGAGCATAAGCTTTTTGAGTTGAGGAAATCCGGCTGCACGACAAACCATCTCTCTGCCCACATAACTATCTTCACGGAAGATAAGTTCTCGCAACATGGGGAGCTTCTCCAATATTGCCATCGGGTCTTTCGCAATATTACATTGACTGTGAAGATTCAATCTAATCAAATTACGACCCAACTCAAGTTCGTAGGCTGGTAATTTGCTCACATGCCCAATACTCAACTCACTTAATGAGCGACACATGAACACCTTCCTTAGAAGACTTGAGTCTTGTTCCGAATTGATATTGCTAAGAATCATAAGATGTACCTCACGAAATTGGTCTTGATGATTGAAAATATGATCAACAATCATGGGGAGACTTTGATCGTCTGTAACGACTGCATCCAATACTTGAAGCTTCCGCAGTTTAAGAAGATGGGTAGTTTCATCTATATCACTGCGAAACCCAATCAACGTCTCCAACTCATTCAAGCCATCAAGTTTCAATTTTTTACCTCCAATAACACTCCTTAAAACATTATTAACAAATAGATGCTTCAAGTGCCTCAATTTATGGATGGAATTAGGTAATGTAAAATCACTTTCTACTCGTAGATCCAATGACTGCAGACATAGTAGCTTGCACACAGATTTTGGCAACTCATCTACCTCACTATCTTTTATACTCAAATACTTCAGCAGAATCAGTTTCCCGATTCCATTGGGCAATTTCTTATTCTTAAACCGATGCTTTTCCAATATTAAGATTCGGAGAAATTTGAACATTCCTAAATCCAAGTTGTTCCAACATCTTTTTACCCGTCCTCGCCGGTTGTTGACTGATAAAAGAGATCGCAAATCTTGATCTTTCCAAATGTGATCATCCTCCCGTTCATCCAAATGGATTGCCAGCCTACTTGTTTTGCACGTTGAAGGCTCGTCGTCTACTCCCATCGGCTTATCAACAACCTTAAAAAACTCTTCATCTTTTGCCTTGGATAAGCAAAGCTCTCTTATCATATCATGAAGCCGACATGACTCAAACCTATTAGATGTCGACTTTTCATCCATTTTCACCTCAACCATACACTTACTCGCTAGCTCAAACAAATAGTGCTCCGCGACATCTCTCAAAGTTTCTCCTCTTCCTCTGTCTTCATTCGAAATCATTCCTTCAGCCATCCATATTAAATATAGTTTCTCTGTCTCTATCTCTTCATCCTCTGAAAAACATCCCAAGTATAGAAAACATGGCTTTAAATTGTAAGGAAGCACATTGTAACTCAACTCCAATATTTGAGCTATTCTTTGATCTTTCTCCAAACCTTTCCCATGATGTAGATACGAATCAATGTTTTTGCAAACCTTCTCCCACTCAATTAAAGTTTTTTCCTGCCGTAAATGTCCTCCAATAACAGAAATTGGTAGTGGTAGACACCCACATTTCCTTACAATTTCTCTCCCAGTTTCTTCCAATTGCTTTATTTCATTTGGAGTTACCTCTGCATTGCACAATAAGTAGATATGTAAGTTACTTAGATTTGTTAATTAAAAGCATTAGGCTAATTCTTTACCATCTTAATAGTTTGTCTAGGACCTATTTAAAATGTTTTATGTGGTCTTCGTAGGGTTTAAGACAGCACGTAAACTTTCAATCGTTTTTTAAAATTTTTAAAAATATTTTATGTTGATAATTAGAAACCAACCAAAAGAGCTAACATTAATGACATAAATAAAACAAGTTTTAAATGAGAATAGTAATAAGGGCTGAATACAGTTATCACCCTTAAAAGTATCCATCCCACGTCAATTACCTCCTTAAAGTATTAAAATCTTCAAAACCCCCCTACCTTCTAACTACTTTACATTTTAAGTTTAAAAAGTCCATATTACTCTTTCTAAAATTTGTTTTATGAGAAAAAAAAGTTAAAGGGATTTCTAAAATATCAAATCACCTTTGTTGAAGCTCTTTCTAATTATAGTTTCACTCTTTCACCGAACTCTTTTTATTTTCATAATCGTAAAGTATTTGGAGCTCATTTTATTTTAGTTTCACTTGTTTGTCAAACCAAATTAAAAATAAATTTATATATGCATATATAAATATATATATTTATTTAAAACAAATATACTATTCATATATATTTATAATATATATGGTACGTAATTATATGGGTTAATTACACTCCCATCCCCCGATACTTTGTGAATATACAAATTCCCCCCTCTAGCTAACAAGCGTTAATCAAATTTAATAATAGGTGCTTAAATGATCATTTTGCCCTCATTTATAAAACTGAAAATAATTCAATAAAATTAATAATAGAAGTATTTTTTAATTTTCTTTATTTGAAATGAAAAGAAGGAAAAAAGTTTTTCTTCAAATAATTTAAAAATATACGTATGTCTTCATTTTTCTACGAATTGTAACGTATAGAACTTTAAGAATTAAAATATACTAAATTGACTTGTTTAAATTTTAATTCAACATGCTAAAATAATGAAATTTGCCTCAATATTTTTAACATTTGAGTAATATAAACCCTATTTTATTACTTGCTATAAAATAATATAATTTTAACAAAATTTTCAAGCTTTGATGATTGTTAGGAGTAGAAATTAATGTTACAACCTACACATACACAATATTTGATTTAAAAAATATTATAAAACAATTGACTAAGAATTACGAGTATACACCCTTATTAACTTTAAAAATAACAAATTATTCCTTAAGAGTATTTAAGTCATAGAAAATAGAGTTATTCAGGTCGCGGGTATTATAGAAAGTTTAGACCATTTTTTTTTTTTTTTTTTTTTATGATATCAACGAAATCCATTAAGTTGACTAACGAAGGGGGCAATTTGTAAGGTGGGTATATTTGGAAGGGAAGTTTATCTAATTTTCATACTAAGATGGGGGAATTTGTATATTCCCATAATAATAGGGGAGGTCAGTGTAATTAACCCTAATTATATGCATGTATAAATTTATATTTCACTTGCATGGTTTGACAAATAAATAAAATTAAAATAAAAATGACCTCCAAATATATACTTTAGAATTATAAAAGAGCTCGATAAACAAATGAAACTAGAATTAGACAAAGTTTCGACAGAGAGTGGTTTTTGTATTTTAAAAATCTTTAATTTTTTTTAGAAAGCAAATTTTTGCTAAGGATAAAATGGACATTTTAAACTTCAAAATTAAAGGAGTTAGAAGGTCAGGGAGGTTTTTGAAGGTTTTAATACTTTAGGGGGATAATTGATGTGGGATGGATACTTCAGGGGTGGTAACTGTATTTAACCATAATAATAACATACTGCTAAACTTAAAATAAGCAGATTTTTTTTAGGGTTAATTACATTTGCATCCCCTCTGAGAATGTATAATTACACTTTCCCCCCAAAAAGTTTTGAAATTACACTTACACTCCCTTCGAAAATTCTCTGTTTACACCTGACCCCCATCCGTTAGAGTTTGGACGAAAAATGTTCACGTCAACAAAAATAATTACACAAATTTTCAATTTTTCTCATCATTTAACATTCTCATATATATTTTTGTACTTATAAGAGGATAAGTGTAACGTATATGTATGGAGTGAGACCAATATTATTATATTTTTTTTCTTATAAGTACAAAATTATTGCACGAGAATGTTAAATGAGAGGTAAAATTGAAAATTTATGTAATTATGTTTGTTGAAATGAACATTTTTCGCCCAAACTTTAATGAATGGAGGTCGGGTATAAACAAAGAATTTTTAGAGGGGGTGTAAATGTAATTTCAAAACTTCTTTGGAAGAAGTGTAATTATGCATTTTCAGAGGGGGTCTAAATGTAATTAACCCTTTTTTTAAATATATTTTTCAGTAGTTTAAAAAATCTAAATTGTGGATTAATTTTATAAAACCTATCTAATCAAAACATAATAAAAAAAATTTTAAGTCAGTAACTTTTTTTGTCTTAAGTATTAGAGACAAGTCTAACAAGTCAAACCTTAACAACATTTATTAAATATTTGGAGTTTCGAATAGAAAGTTGGTGTAATATACTTTTGAACTATATTCTTTGGCGGATTATGGATATATAATTTATTTTAAGAGGTTTTTTTAATAAAAAATATATAGTTCCATTTTATAGAAAAAAGTTTTCATAAAAATCTCTTAAAATGAATTATATATATATATATGTGTGAAATCCACCAAATAATCTAGTTAAAAAGTACATTCTACCAACTTTTTGTTCATAACCATAGATGGTAATATTTAATAAATATTGTTAAGATTTAATTTTTTTAGACTTATCTTTAACTCAATTATTAAAAATTACCGACTTAGATTTTTTTATATTTTTATATTATAGATAATTTTTATAAAATTTATCATAATTTTAAATTTTTGTGTAACTTCTGAAAATGAAAAGCAAAGAGACTATAGTAAAAACCTCTATAAATTAATAACTTCTCTAAAATAATAAATTTTTGCGACTTGGGCCCAAGGTCTAAATTAATAATTTCGATAAATTAATAAGATAATAATTTTTTCAAAGACCCTTATATTCATTATGGTTCCTTCAATATTATAAATTAATAATTCTATAAAATTACAAATATAACTAGGACAACTTAGTAAAATATGCTTCTATTGTTGTTTGCTTCTTTTTAAAATTTATATCTAACTAAATTTCACCTCTAACTTTCTGTACTGTATCCAAAAGCTCGGATGTTGCGTTCTCATTGTTGAATTTTGGATACCTTTTAAATGTGAAACAATGGTTTGAATTGACTAATTAGGAATGCTTGATGTTGTTTATGTAGTGGTTAATTTTCTTACCATACATGAACTTGCATAAAGTTTTAACTAGTACTACATACTACAATGAACTTTATTTTTTTTAGGGGATGTATTATATTTAATCAGTCATATCGTACATGAACACTATTCAATTAGTTAATACTGTTTTATTCATGAAGAATAATGTAAGTTCGTTGAATCAGAAAAAATATTTTTAAATTAATAAATTATTAATTTATCGGTTAATTAATACTTCTTTATAGCAATAAAATTACGTGGTCCTAACATTATTAATTTATAGAGATTTTACTATATTTTATTTTAAGTTAAGCACTATGTTATTATTATGTTTACAAGAGTTCAAAGTTTTCATTAATTATTCACACAAGATAATCACATCATATTCAAAATACAAAAATATGAAAAAAAATTCTTGCCTAAAAAGAGGACTAATTTGATAGTTTTACAAACATAAGGGGCTAAAGTGAGAAATTCAAACTTATATTGATCATTTTACCTTTAAAAAAGTCAAAATTTAGCCATATTTTCACTGAAAAATTGTCAAAGGGAAAACTAAGAAAAAAAAAAAAAAACCTAAAATTTAGAGATGTTAAAGTAAAAAAATGAACTCGAGGACTAATATGATTTTAAACGAAAATTTAGGTACCAAATGTAGTGTTTATTCTTTCTTTTTGTGTGTAATTTATATTGTTTCAAAAGTAGTCACAATTCAGAAAATAACGTTAATACATAATTTGTATGGCATATATATCAATTATTTGGGGAAGAAAATTAAAAATTCAATTAAACAAAAGACAAGAAATCACAAACTAACCTTGTGGACAGTTGGTTGGAAGTGCTATCTTCTGCAAAAGCTCCCATCCTTCATCTTCTTCTAAACACTTGAGTTCATGCACATATTCTGTGGAAGCAATATTTCGATTTCGTGTAGTGAGCAAAACTTTGCTATGTGTCTCCTCAGTGGGAAATGCACGACTTAAGCTATTCCAGTGATCAACTTCCCAAATATCGTCCAAAAACTACTAACATCTTTTCTCTTTCTGGACATTGTACAACTGTCGTACTAACTCATCTTCATGATCTTGCTCCGCGCCTTCCTGTGGAGCAAGTTGCTTTAGAATCGCTCGAAAAACAGATTTAGGTTGGCATTGTTGGGTTATGCAAGTCCACGCACGGGCTTCAAAGCTACGCTGCGCAACCACCCCTTTGTAAAGTTTTGTAGCAAGAGTGGTCTTTCCCAGGCCGCCCATCCCACATATAGAAATCACTTGATGTGATACGTTATCACTATCAAGAAATGATTCTAGCAGTTTTATATCTTCGTTCATTCCAACAAAATGTTTTCCAACATCAAGACCGTATGTTTTTCTTGGATCAATATTACCTACTGGTTTTGATGAGTTGTCTCCTTTAGTCATAGACTCCGCCTGTTTGGTGAGGTCGGCCATACGAGACATGATGTCTTCAATGTCCTTTCCAGTTTGGTGAACGCTCAAGCATTCACTCAGTATACAAGTGAATCTTTTGAGTTTTTCTTTCAAATTCTTCCCTTCTCTTCTGGATGTGACTTCAACAACATATCTTTCCAGAATATTTTCGGCTTCAATGGACAAATTTCGAAGATTAGCAACCCAATGACGGACCGTCTCTGAGTTGTTTATATCTTTTCTTTTATCAGCATCCTTCAAGAAATCGTGCATGGCTGTTAGCTGCCTCCGAACTTCCTCAACTTTACCGCTCACACTTAACAAAAACTTTGTTTCCTCAATCAACAGATCCCGAAGTGTTTCGAGAGCTACTGTTGCAACAGAATCAACCATTTTGCTATCTATCTATTTGGATGAGTTTTTGGTAGGAACTTGGGGGCTAGTTGAACAAAGTTTGTAGATGTGATTGTGTTTTGATCTTTTCACTTGTGCCACCAAGTTCAACAATTGGCACTTTTTATAGGCCAAAAAGGAAAATTAGAAAAGTATTTAAAAACCAAATTTTATTGCAAGTTGGCGTGGATTGTGGTGCCATTTTTATTGTATAATGCAAAATAATTAGCCCAACCTCAAATATCTTAATAGATATACAACTAAGAGTATGTCACGTTTGCTGTCCAACTAAGAAATCACAATTTCTTATTCAGATCCGTAGTCAAGATTAGAATCATTCTTATTTTTATTGTGTTAATTTAGCGATGTTAATAGTTCCAAAGATAAAATAGTGACAGCCAAATGAAGAGACTTTCAATTATTTCTTATGTTTAGATTATTGTTATATATTATATGTTTCAAAAGATTTATGAATCTTTATTAAATGAATAATGATGCATAACTAGAGTTCAATAATACTTTGGTCGAATTTTGTTTTGTAAAAATTCTAAGATCACCTGAGAACTAACTTACAAAACAACTATTAGTATTTTGATGTTTAAGTCAGTAATTGAATTAAATAAAATAAAATAAAAAAACTTGAATAAACACGAAATAATATTGGAATAAGTGTTGTAGAGTGTTTGAATATGCAATGAGAGCTAAAAATGCCTATAGCATGCAAGAATAAGCAAGCAAGGTACTTCTCGAGAGCGAGAGTGTGTTGAATGTAAGTGACTTGCTGTGGACTGTTAAGAGACCTCTATTTTTGGGAATTTCAGGTTAGATTTAGGGGATGGTTATAGGCAAGTTGTATATCTACCGAATCCCCTGAATAACTTTAAAATAAAAGTATCCAGACCTAATTTGGAGGTATCCACTTGTAGCAGTGGGGGCATTAAGACCTCCCAATGTTTGCTCTAGAGGTGGAATTGCAGAACTTGCTGTAGTGGGGAAGGAAGTGTTTTCCTCACAAGAGCCGTTGTTACCTCCATTGTCCAAGCTAGCCATTTCTCACGTCTTTAGCTCATGTTTTACCACAGAAAGCACCAATGATGCGTATTAGAGCCAGTAGCACTACAATGGTCGAAGGATTTTAAAAAAAATAATCCTGATAGGAGCGTTCCAATCTTTCTCCTTACCAATGTGTTCTCCCAGCCCTTCTGTCTTGAGGAAGCATTGACAAAAGTTGCTCGCCCCTTCTGTTTTTATTGTTCACAGGCTTGAATCAACTCCTCAAGCAAAAACATTGAGACCGTCTCTTTCTTTTAAGATCAAGGGAGGATTAACCTGCAAAATAGGGGTTAACACTCTAATACTTAAGTCAGTAATTATTTAACTGAAGAAATAATGGGAAACTTGAAATAAGATAAAAATTAGGGTGTAATAATCAACGTGAGATGATGAATATTGATACGACGTGATAAATAAGCGTGTGGAGTGCCAAAATATGCAAGAGACTTGCTGAAACTCGAGAGAAAACAACAAGTTGGAATGAGTGACACAAGTTACCTTTATTGCTGCACACTGACTTCTATTTATAGGTTGACTGGGAGCCAAATTCGAAAGTGGTTACATCATATGATATACCATTTGAAAGCTGCATAAGTCAGCTAACTAACCACAAAAAAAAAAAAAGACTACAATTTGAGTTTATCTGGACCATTTGAATGATTCATTGAGTTCTGCAAATTCTATTTTACTTGTTACTGCTAGGTCGACCGTCATGAATTTAGGAGAAGTTTGTTGGAGATTTTTCTATATGACATGTCTCAAGGTGTCAGGAATATAGATGACGTGTCATTCCTATTGTCTGTTGAGTAATCTTGCCTAATTGGGCTTGCTTCTGGACTTGCCATGTTAGTATACATAAATAAACTATCGGCTTGATATCTTGCTTGTAGGTCAGAAGAGGCAGACCTGTAGGCTGATCAGTGGGGGTCTACTTTCTTAGTTTTATGCTTTAGGAAAATGATTGATGAAGTATAAGAATTGATGAAGGAAAAGGGGAGGAAACCTCCTAGAAAGTCCCGACTGAACCAACAGGCAATTGATCGAACTATTGATGGGCCACCTGAAGAATGTAATAACAAACGCTTGGCATTGCCCTATTCGTGTAGTAGTGAAGGAGAGTTGTATTCTCGAACTGGGATAAGAGTTCTTGGGTCCATAGACCCGTCATACTCCACATAATTAGGGGTTGTTAAAAGGGATACCTCGCTGTTCCTCCGATGGAACTTTGAGGACCTACTTGGACCACATTTGAATATTGGGATAAAATAGGGATAATTTTACTTTTGGTACCTCAGGTATGACCTTAATTCACTTTTAGTACCCCCTATTTCCATGTCATCAATGTTGATACCCAAAGTTTCCTTTTTTCATTGAGCTGAGTACCTGCCGTTAGTTGACTGCAGAGTTAACGGTCAAAGTCATTTCGGTGGGAAAATTGGCAGTTTTTTGCCTAGTTAAGCACATGTTTGGCTACCATTTACTACACTACAAAAATTAGAGTTGAAAAAGTAAAATTGAGAATATTTTGGGAAAAAAATGAGAGGTATGAGGAGAAATCAGTTTCAATCTTACTCAAATACGAGTGTGGGTTCGTCTAATGAGAACATTTATGTGGAAAAAATGTATTGTGAGTGTGGAATTGAGCTACCATTGAAGACTTCTTGGACCAAAATAAATACGGGAAGAAGGTTTTGGGCATGTCCTAATTACGGGATAAATTTATATTTTATTCTTATTTATTTTGTGTTTTTTATTATATACCATTAATTCTTGTTTTTATTTTTTCGGTCACAGAAAAGGGAATATTGTGGAGTTTTTAGATGGTTTGATTCAGAAATGTGCCCAAGATCGAAGCAAATAAAAATATAAAAAAAAAATATTTTTTCCTGGTAAAAACAAGAATTAATGGTATATAATAAAAAACACAAAACAAGTAAGAATAAAATATAAATTTACCCCGTAATTAGGACATGCCCAAAACCTTCTTCCCGAATTTATTTTGATCCAAGAAACCTTCAATGGTAGCTTAATCCACACTCACAATACATTTTTTCCACATAAATGTTCTCATTAGACGAATCCACACTCGTATTTTTGAGTAAGATTGAAACTGATTTCTCCTCATACCTCTCGTTTTTTTCCCAAAATATTCTCAATTTTACTTTTTGAACTCTAGTTTTTGTGGTGTAGTAAATGGTAGCCAAACATGTGCTTAAATAGGCAAAAAAACTGCCAATTTTTCAGCCAAAATCACTTTGACCGTTAACTCTGACGGTCAACTAACGACAGGTACTCAGCTTGATGAAAAAAGGAAACTTTGGATATCAACATTGATGACATGGACACAGGGGATACCAAAGGTGAAATAAGGCTATACCTGGAATACCAAAAATGAAATTATCCCGGATAAAATATGTGATTGGGGCATCATCAACTTTAATAAAGATTGATAAAATCTTTCAAAAGATATATTAAAGAACAATTAATTTAAAAAATAGGGTTAATTACATTTAGACCCCTTTAAAAATGCAAAGTTATAGTTTCTCCCAACTTTTTTTTTGAAATTACACTTACACCCTCTCCGAAAATTCATCATTTACAGCTGATCACCTTTCGCTAAGGTATGGAAGAAAATGCTGAGGTTAGCAAAAAAATTACATAAATTTTTAATTTTACCCCTCATTTAACGTTCCCATCTAATAATTTTGTTCTTATAAGGGAAAAAATGTAATGATGTTAACCTCACTCCATATACACACACACATACATATATATATATATTATATTTATAACCTTATACATACAAAATATACATGGGAATGTTAAATGAGGGGCACAATTAAAAATTTATGTAATTTTTTTTCTGACGTTTGCATTATTCGTCAAAATCCTAACGAAAGAAGTTAGGTGTAAACGGTGAATTTTCGAAGGAGGGTAAGTGTAATTTGAAATTTTTTTGGAGAAAAGTGTAATTCGCATTTTCAGATGAGGTCTATGTGTAATTAACCCTAAAAAATAAGAAATAGTTATGTAAAATATATAAATATTAGCATATAAACAGTAATGTATAATTTTTTTTTTTAAATATATAGATATGTTTTATCTAATAACACTATGTTGTTAAGATAAATCATAAATATTAATTATATTCTTCCTGACTAATGAAAAATATATTAATTAAATATCGATATTTTTAAGTATAATTTTTTAATTAAAAAAACAATGTTATATATTAGTTGTTTAAAAATGTTTAATTCTTACTTCTAAGTATATAGGTTATAAAATATGATTGAGCAATTAAATGCGAATGTTCATTGTAGTAAAATAGACAATGAAGTTTTTATAATTTTAAATACTTGGGTCTGAACCCCATGGATAATAAAAAATTTTAATCAATGTGTGCCACATCATCAATTTTTTCATCTAGTTGAAAATTCCAACAAAACACGTGAAAATTTGGCAAATTTCAATTAAAAATACCAGAAAATTAATAAAAAAAACCCCTAAATCAGACTATATTTACAATATTTTGCAAATTAAGGGATAATTTTACTTTTGATACCCCAACTATACCTCTTTTTCACCTATGATACCCCACATTTTCAAGTCATCAGACTTGGTAAAGTTTTCATTTTTCATCCACCTGAGTACCCTTCGTTAGGTTGACTATCAAAACAAATGGTCAACCCAATATTGAAGGGGAAATTGGGCAGTTCGTTGTCTGTTTAAGGGCATGTTTGGCTACCATTTCACACACCACAAAATAATAGACTTGAAATAGTTAATTGAATTTTTTTTGGCAAACATGAGAGGGATGAGGAGATATCAGTTTCAATCTTACTCAAATTTTGAGTGCGGGTTCGTCTAATGAGAACATTTATGTGGACAAAATATATTGTGAGTGTGGAATTGAACTACCATTGAAGACTTCTGGACAAAAATAATTTCGGAAAAAAGGTTTGGGCATATCCTAATTATGGGATAAATTTATTAATTTTTTTCTTATTTGTTTTTTTTTAGTTATTATTTACCATTAATTTTTGCTTTTATTTTTTTGTTTACAGAAAATGGAACATTGTGGAGTTTTTAGATGGTTTTGATCCGGAAATATGCCCAAGATCAAAGAAAATTATTCCTGATTTGTGAGAAAAATCAATCATCTTGATGTGTCATTACATTTATATAAAATAAAAAGAATATTTTTTTCATTAATTTTAGAATTTAAAATATTAAAATATTTTTACTTACTTTTTAAGAAAATAAAAAAATACATATATATAATTATATATATTCCACATAAATATTCTCATTAGACGAACTCGCACTCGATTTTGAGTAAGATTGAAACTGGTTTCTTCTCATCCCTCTCATTTTTTGCCAAATTTTCTTAATCCCACTATTTCAAGTCTATTTTTTTGTAGTGTATGAAATGACAACCAAACATGTCCTTAAATAGATAAGGAACCATCCAATATTCCCTCCGAAATTGAGTTGACCGTTTGTTTTAATGGTCAACCTAACGGAGGGTACTCAAGTGGATGAAAAATGAAAACTTCAGGTACCAAGTCTGATGCCTTAAAAACATAGGATACCATAGGAGAAAAAGAGATATAATTTAAGTATCAAAAGTGAAATTATCCCACAAATTAATAACAAAAATATGATAATGATAACACTTATATGACCAAAATTAATTGGGGATAAAATTAAACAGCGAAAAAAAATTTCTTTTTGGTTCCACAGTCAAGATCAAGATCAAGATCAAAGATCAAAGATCAAGATCAGGATCAATCTTATTTTTTATTGTGTTTGATGATCTTGAAATCCTTATTTAAATTTAACGTTTCCATAAATAAAATAATGACAGCATATGAAGAGACTTTCAACCATTTTTCATTATCCAACCTACAATAAATTTGTGATTTTGTATGTGCCTTAAATATAAATGTACTGGGGCACCTGCCCTTATTAATTTGTATTTACGTGCTAGCACGTACTAAAGAAAGTCAATGCACAAAATATATGCTTAAACAATAATGCATGTGATTCGACTTGATTCATTTGTATAATAAAGGAAATTATAAAATTATATTCAATTTTCCCTTAAAAGTCATTTTGCAAAAAATCACACCTTAGGTATGTCCTATGGGTCAATTTTATTTTAGTGCATTCGGTAGTTGATTTTCTGATACAATATTACCCTTATAGAACATTTCCTTCCTTTACAAATAAATCATTTTAGTACTTTATTTTTCATTTTCAATTGTGATTTGGTCCCTCCACATAAACTTAGAAAAATATAATCATTTCAATTAAAAGAATTTATCGTTGGGTAATTATTCTAATGATAACTTGATCATAGACAAATTAACATCGTTGTTGTGAATTTAATCAACTTCTTGAATTTTTCAAATAAAAAAGCATTTGAATTCATAAGTTGCGGAAAAAAGTATAAATAAAAAAATTAGAGCAAAAAATATTTAAAGAAAAAACTTCTAAATTAGAATAGAATAAGAAAACAAATATGTCGGCTAAATGTTGAAAAATGGGGTATAAAATTTCGTATTTATTCAAGTGTTTTCCCTACTTTTTGAAGGATAAAATAGTCAATTTAAATTTGATTGTCTCACTTTAGTCCTTGATGTATATGATAGCGATGACCATTTATTTTCAAGGGCATAAAAGTAATTTTCTTATGAAAGTCATATAATAAATATATATACCCTATCACACCATATAATAACCAACACCACTATAATAATAGATATATTATTTTTTTAAAGCAAGTTTACTATTCAATGATTTGACAAGACATATAGACAAAATTCTCACACTAGACTTGGGGTGTAATTGTGTCGAGGGTGATTTTCCCGATTATTCCTTCGCTTCAAACCACTTCCACATCATTGGCGCCATCTGTGGGAATCTATTGCCCCGACATTGAGAATGCAAACCAGGTCACGAGCACGAGACGTTCAGGGGATGGACACTGCCCTGGAGACGCACGAAAACGGAGCAGAGCAACACCCACCCCGTGAACAATCACCACCCTAAGAACAAGCTCCCCCGAACGGAATGGCTGGGCCACCCCCTGGCCAGGAATCGCCCCTTGAGCAACCACCTCAGAATGAAGCCCCCCTCTAGGAGGTGTTCCACCCCAAGAAGCAATGATCCAGCTGACACAGGAAGCGTTGCTAGCACTGATCCAGGATGCCACCACTCGGGCAGCTGTGCAGGCAGTAGCTCAGTTTGCGAATAACCACCACATGAACCCGCCCCCTCCTTCTCCTCGTCGAAGTCGACAAGAATCCTCGGCTCTCGAGGGGAATGAGTAGAGACAGGAAGAGGTGAACAACAAAGTCTCTAGACCAGAGATTGCCCAGGACCAGGACCAACTCCCCCTACAATCAAGGCAGCCCACAACACCTCTACCTTTAAGAACAAGGGTGAAGGTCTCGAACCTTTCAGAGTGTGGTGGAATAGGAGACTCACAAGAACACTTGGGTAAATTTTACACTAAATTGATTGGTACGATTTGAGTGACGCTGCCTACTGCAAGGTCTTCCACACTACGCTATCAAAGCGTGTTCTAGCCTAGTTCAATCAACTGCCCGCTGGAACAATTTCTAGCCTCGATTAGTTGACCCAGCGTTTCCTACATGACTTCTCCATGAACAAGAAGGTCCCAAAAACGGTTTCATCCATTCGTCAGAAGGAAAATGAGTCGTTGAGGGATTACATTCAAAGGTTCGTGGAAGCAGTGCATGAGGTGCCCCATGTCAACCACAAGTTGTTGGCTAGCATTGTCCAACAAAACCTACTCCCAAGGAGGTTCAAAGAGTCTATAGCCGAAAAACCCCCTGCCACTTTGGAAAACTTACTCCTACGATCGCAAAAGTACATTCGAATAGAGGAGGTGAAGGCCGCGAATCCTTCCCTCGGTGTCAAGAAGAAGGGTAGGGAGGAAGAAAATAAGCCGAGAAGGAAAGGGGAACGCAAGCACCAGTTGCCAACCGGATTTACGTACTATTCCCCTATTAATGCCCCCAGAGGAGAAATCCTGGTGGTGGCGGGCAGCAAGGTTTGATCAATACAAGTGGCAAGAGCAGATAATGTCTTGGCCGATCAACTAACCAAGCTGCAAGTTTAATGGCGGCAATCTGAAGCAGAAGAATTACTTTTCTCTCTTCAGACCGAGACGCCACGGGGGAAGAAGTAAGTCATGTGCACGGATCCGGCACCTCCAAGTTGGAAAGAAGAGTATTAATATCCTATTTGACGGGCCCGAAAATCCGAAATAAGCTCGGGCCTTGAGGGTGAAAGCATCCTGTTTCGTGATGATCGATGGTGAATTATACAAATGTGGTTTCTCGCAACCTTTTCTGAAATGTCTAACTCTTGAGGAGGGGAACTACGTTCTGAGGGAAACACATGAAGGGATTTGCAGAAATCACCTCGGTGGGAAAGCACTAACAGGAAAAGTTTTGAGGCAAGGGTTCTTTTGGCCCACTATACTCCTAGACTCCCACGAGCTGGTGAAACGTTGTTGTGCATGCCAAGAGCACACAAACATTAACCACCAGCCGACTGCACCAATGCAACCCCTCGAAAGCCCTTGTCTATTTAATCAGTGGGAATTAGACTTGGTCGGACCATTTCCTCAAGCCACGGGACAAAGAAAATTTTTTATTGTGGCTTTCGACTACTTCAAGAAGTGGGTGAAAGCTGAACCCTTAGCCAAAATATCTGAGAAGGGGGTGATCAAGTTTCTTTAGAAGAACATCGTGTGTCGCTTCGACATCCCTCGCACCCTAGTATCTGACAATGGAACTCAGTTTTTAGGGAGTAAGCTTAAGGATTGGTGCAAGGGGTTAGCGATTAAATAGTTTTTCACCTCAATGAGCAATACGCAGGCAAATGGTCAAACTGAAGTGACCAATCGAACTATACTCCAACACTTGAAGACTAGGTTGGGAACCACCAAAGAAGCATGGGTGGATGAACTTCCCAGCATTTTATAGGCATACCAAACGATGCCAAGGGCTGCTACGGGGGAGTCACTGTTCACTCCATCTTACGGGACAAAAGCCATAGCACTGACCGAAGTAGGAGAACGCAGTTGGCGAGTGAAGTACTATGATTTAGCCTCGAATGAACAAGGCTTGAGGTAAAACCTGGACCTAGTCGAGGAAGCAAGAGAAAGAGCAGCAGTGCGCGCCGCAATGTACAAAGCCAGGATGGCAAAGGCATATAACTTAAGGGTTAAGCCAAGGAGTTTTTGGGTGGGGGATTTGGTGCTGAGGAAAGCTGAAGCTTCCGGTCCCGTAGGAAAATTGGACCCGAAGTGGGAAGGGCCCTACAAAATTGTAGAGATCGTGAATGCATGAGCCTGAAGCTGGATGGGAAGAGCATCCCACGCACTTGGAACATAGCGAACCTTAAGAATTATTACTCCTGAAGGTCGACTAGGAAGCAAAGTTCCCCTTTTGACTCTACTTATTTCATAGGGCTAGTATAGAAGATCAACATTTCATCCCCTCCCCTTTTGGCTAGTTTCCTTTTCGATTCTTGTGGAACTTTGTAACTCGAACTCAAGAAATGAAGTTATTTTGCCATTGTAGTATGAAATTTCATGATGTGGAGATTTCTGAAGTTTTACGAGGTCCTTTGAGGCATCAACGAGTGCCCCGAAACTCCATGGACGAAACTTCATTGAGATCCTCCTTGATAAGGTCATTCCGAAAAACTTTGCCTCGCCTTGAAGTTGGTAAAAGAACAACCCAAGGACTCGAGCAAAAACACCCATGAGGCAACGTCCAATAAGCATAAGTTAAATCATGCGAAGTTATAAATGTATTGATGATAGGAAATAAAATCCTAAATACTAAACATTCTTAAGTACAAGACGGTAGTCCGCAATAAACATAAAAACATAACACAAGGACCCAACACGGGGAAGACACAACTCACCCCCATCTCACTCGCTGTCCTGGGGGGCTCTGCCACGAGTAGGATCGACATCTTCTTCTTCCTCTTCACTCAAGTTGGGGTCAATGCCGACGATGTCTTCTTTAGTGATCTGACCTTTCTCACGAAGAACCCCACAGAGAAGTCAATGACACTTATATATCGTGGATTCACAGACAGGGATAGCTTTCTCGGCTACGATAACCTCGAAATCATCAAAAGCCTGAAATTCGGAGACTGCCTCCTCCTTTGTCTTACCAACAAAAGCAACTTCGGAGGAGGAGGCCAGAAAATTTTT
Organism: Sesamum alatum; assembly: GCA_034509735.1. NCBI lineage: Eukaryota > Viridiplantae > Streptophyta > Magnoliopsida > Lamiales > Pedaliaceae > Sesamum > Sesamum alatum. Next base: position 5,637,761 of record JACGWO010000006.1, read on the forward strand.
CCCTGTGGTCACCTCCCGCTCATAGCGATGCTCCAAATTGGCTAAATTCTCTAGAGCCCTGTCTTTCTCATCCTTCAGCTTCGAGCATTCCTCTTCGTGCCACTTCACGATCGCATTCAACCGGTCAGCCTCTTTCCGCCTAGCTAGGCGCTGATTCCGCACCGGTGCGGTAGTAAGGGACTACACGAGCAAAATAAAAAATTGGTAACCAAGTAAAATTCAAGTCGGAAGCAAGACAAATAAGGCAAGATAATAAACAACGTACCCAGGCCATTTCCCCGGCCAACAACTCATCCACCTGCTCGTCGCTAAGATTTTGAAAGCGTGTTAGATCATCGTCGCTCACCACATTCCTTGTGCGGTTCCACGCTAAGGGGAGGTCGGCGGTATCCCAATACGACTCTATGTCCCCCCCGGTTCACACCAGTGGTGAAAATGCCACCATGTGGAATACTTGTGGAAGCCGAAGCTGAAGAAGCATCTCGTGCTCTTTCTCGTGGAGGAGAAGCCGGAAGCATCAATAGAGGAAGACGGACGACTGCCCCCAGCTGAACTTGTGGACGCACCAGACGGCGGGTGCGCCAACCCCTGCTCCAAACGGTCTCTCTACTTTGCGGCCACCTTTCTCAAGACAACAGTGTCGACATCCATCTTCTTACCTAAAGCAAAAGGTAAAGCAAGGGAAAATCATTACATCGGAAGGAAAAATGAGCGATATATCCAAAATGAAAAATTTGACAAACATCAATACCAGAGGGGAAACAATGTGTTATATGAATTAAACGCCTAAACAACTCTGCTGCAACAAAACTCTCTCGTAGCCTACCGAATTCCACACAGTGGCGATGCAGAATTGGCGAACTACACCAATCCGAAGTAAAACCCCAACCATCATCCCTGACATAGAAATTTTTTCTTTCCAAGGGCCTTTAGAGGAAGTGAGCCCATCCAAAAATGTACACCCCAAACGGTGGCAGAAATAGAAGTATCGCCCGTCATCCGTAGAGGATGACAACTCGGCCACGCGTCAAATATTAAATATGTCATGAAAACTATCCAAGGTCAGGGGAAGTCCCAACTCACGGAAACGCCGTCGCCAAGCCTCAAAGTACATGGACCTCGATTTATCGTCATTCCTCTCAATTCTAGCTATTTTTCCCTCAAATTGGTGCCTCGTACCTTTTTTTGATCTTGCAGGTCAAATACTGTCAATTTTAGGGCATTCTAGTTGGTTTACCACCTTTTTTCCCCCTCCAAAATTTTTCTTTCGTTAGTTTTTACGATCAACTAACGACGTGGATTAACATAAATTGATCGTTTTTCACAATAGTGGGATACCAAAATTGATGCGGCTGGAAAATGAGGTACTAAAAGTAATTTAGTAACTTCTTCAAATGGCAAGAAGTGAAATTACCCCTCTATTTAGTATCAATAAGTTAGATTATTTAATATAGAGGTAGTAGAAATATTTTGCTTTGGGGTAAGTTTGTCATACCAAAATATTCAATAGTATCGGTAGACAAAGTTTATTTATTGATGAACTCAAATTTTGGTAAAATGCAATGTACCTCCTTTTATTTTTGGAAATGATTAAAAAAACCCCCTTTTAAAAATAAATTACCAAAAAGCCCCTTGTGATATTCAAAATATAGCTCATTCCCCCTAAACTAAATTTTAACTAAGTGCAACAGTTAGAAGACAAAATTACCCTCGTATATATATGATGCTTGTCAACTGTTAACCTTCAATTTAGACGAAAATTGGAGAAGGAAAAAAATGTCACAGTGCTCTGGCGATTGAAAAAGCCCTAGATCTAAAAAACCCTAGAAATCTTCATTTCCACCATAGAAATCAGCAATAATTGAGGAATATTAAGAGGGTGTTGTATTGGACTGAAAGCGAGAGAAGAAGGAGCAATATTTTTGGTTGATTTATTCTTCGTGTTGCTGTTTTTCACTTCGAATACGAAGAGGAAATGAGACATTTACACTTGAGCAAAGCGTAGTGGGACAAAAGGCGATGGAAAAATCTGATAGGCATTCCATTATTTTGAATGATAAATAACTTCCACAAGGCTAGCGTTTTTTTTCCTTTATTGGTTTGTGTTTATGTGTGTTTACAGATTTTTGCAATGAATAATAAATGAGGAATTACAGATTTTTTTTTGTTGTGTTTACAAATTTTTGCAATGAAGAAGAGAGGAGGAATTATAGAATTTTTTTTGTTGTGTTTGTAGACGTTTTTTCTTGTGTTTACAGATTTTTGCAAGGAAGAGTGAAAAGGAAAGAAACCCACATGTGAAGATGGATTTTAATCCAGCCAAGAAAAGACTTGGGGGACCTTTGGAGTACATGGCAAGTGGCCTACTGCAGATGAAGCGATATTTTCAAAACTTGGCAATGAAGGAAGCTTAAAAGAAGAGACATTTTTTGGCGGCGTACTTGGCATGTTGGCTCTGCACCTTCATTCTTCCCATTGATGACATTGGTTCAATACGTCCAAGTACCTTCAAAGTGGTGAGTATCATGGCGGTCGATAGGAAGGTTGGCCTTGTTGTTCCTGTCTTGGCGAACATTTATAAAGGTTTGAACAAGATTTCTAACTCTCCAAGACCCATTTTCGTATATTCTTCATTTCTGATTTATTTTGTTTATAGTTGGATACCACATTATTTCAAGACTCAATATCAAGTCTTGCAACGTGTACATGGGCCTAAAATGATGCTCTTCTCGGGTGAAGGAGGTGTCAAATATTACGTCCGCAAGAGGCGAGAAAGTGACTTCATAAAGGTGACTTTGTCTCTTGGACTTGCAACATGATCACAAAGGACAAAAACTTACTTCATGGAAATTCGTTCAAATTACCTCCCTTTGCAGCAAGGCGACCACTTTGTCATTGAGCCATATAGCCCCCACCGATTTGGTCATCAATTTGAGTTCTTCCAAGAAGTGTTGGGAGTTCTTTCGCAAGACATTCGCAAGGTTTCCTTGGAAGATGGAATTCGCCATTAGCGTTTATGTATCTCATCCAAGACCATGGAAAAGGTATGGTTTCCTTCTTTGGCCCCAAATGCAAAGAAATCTCTTCCGAGGCGTACAAAAAATGTTGGATCGAAGCTCATGGTAATTATCTTGAAGAAAACATGTCGAGGTTATTTGTATCAAACACAAGTAAGCTTCCTCTTACAGACAAAAAATATGGCAAAGAAGTTGCTCAAGATTCTCCTCATGAGCATGTTGCTCCTCAAATTATTTAGCCCCTTGAAGCGAGTAAGTGGAAAAGTACATATCGCTCCTTAGGTGAAAGTTGGAGTAGCATCCCCGATCGTCATTAGAAGAGGCTGAAGAGAGATTCCAACCATCCAAAGCCAACAAACATTGATGTTGATGGTGATGCCTCAAGTCATACAACCATCAATGTTGAATTTTGTCCAAGAGGTGTTTTTTTTTTTAACCTTTTTCCTTTTACTTTTGAGAAATAAAATCCTCTTTTTATTTCTAACTTAAGTTGATGCTTTGTCGCAGTTAGAAGATGAAGTCCTAGATGTTGAAGATGACGATATTTCTCAAGACAACCAAGGATCGATTTTGGGGTCTCTTCCTCTTGGAATTGGGCTTAAGGCAAAACAAGCTCCTCGCCATGTTGCAATGTCGATATTTGAAAGGGAGAGATTCGTCCTTAACCATCAAAGCGAGTTTCTTCAAATGATGTGGGGAGTGATTTTCTCGTGAATGTTAGAATAGGTGACCGTCAAGCCAATTTATTGGCTCTTTGTAAACTATTCTGTACGATCTTTTTCAATAATATGTTAATTTAAGAAATGTTCTTTGGCCATCTTCATCATATGCTTTTAACATTATGTTTATATGAGCATTTGGTTGAAGCCCTTAGATCAATTATGCTATGGGGTTGGCTCGCGCATATGATGGCGACCATGAAACCAGCCTCTATGGTTTGATCTAAAAGTTTCCAAGTCGATGAATCGGTCGAGACAGGGCATCGACCATTCCTTAAAGACTTGCACTAAGTGATGCGTTCATATGATGAATGTCGAGTTTCATAGACAGAGTCGTATGACGTCTGCGCACTTTAGTGGGTGCTTGATAAAGAGTTATCAAGTTCACTGAATTGACTCGCAGGAGTTGTCATATGAAGTCTTATTCGGAATGATCGATATGACTAGAACTCCTAGACTACGATAGTGCACTAACTAGTCCTTAGACTTGAGGTTCCACAGTAAACTTGTGCATAGGACGGCTATGACTTGATCATGTACAATGTGGTCTCAGGTTTCATCCTGGATCACTATAAGGTTATGTTTCAGACATAGTTGAAGCATGCATGGAGGTTGGTGAGTTCCAAGATAGGATCTGTTACTTATCATGAGATGATAACAAATCTCTTATGTTCTCTACATTATGCGTTCCTCGAAGCCTACGGCCATGGCTATTGATTAAATAGGAGAAAGGGTTTTTCCTATATTGATAAATTGGAAGCATAATTTGAAGAGTTGATACATAGACATCAAAGCCGATAATGGAAACCGGTAACTAATTTCATGCCCTAGACTTTGATCGGGAGGTTAGTAGCGGAGGGACCGTATCTGCATGGTACGCGTAGCTCACAGGTTCATGCAATAATTTACCTATTCTCTAGTGCCATGGACCATTGCTAGATGGCCACCCATGGTGACGGGTACCCTCCAATTAAGGAATTAATTGAGGGTGATTAATTATGATAAGATCTAATTAATCTCATGCAAGTAAGTTGCTAATTAAATTGTATATATGATACAAGCCCAAGTCTAGCTGAATAGTGAACCTAAAGGGTCACACACAAATCCATGATGGAATTATTGGAATTAATTTATAGAATTAATTATGGAGAATAAATCAATTAATTTAAGGAATTAAATTAATTGATTGAAATGATTTATGAAATCATTTCATGGGAATATTAAATAATATGATTATTTAATTTGGAGTCTAAATTCACAAGCATTAATTTGATTAAGTAAGACTTGTGATAGATTAATTAAGATTAATCTATTTGAGCTTGAAAATCAATTAATTAGATTAATTGATTTGGGCTTATATTTAATTAAAAAATTAAATATCATGGGCTAAATAATTAGTTGGGAATTAATTAAATTGGACTTAGTCCAATTGAAAATTAAGATAAAACCCAAGACCTTAGCCCAAGCCTACAAGCCCACAAGACAAGATTCATTGAACATAGACATGACTTGTTTTCATCTTTAGATGAAGAAGAAAATATGAGTCATGCTAAAGCTTGTCTATAAAGAAGACAAGTGTAAAAGAGGAAAATATGAGTCATGTTAAAGCTTGTCTATAAAGAAGATAAGTGTAAAAGGAGAAAAGATGAGTCATGCTAGTACTTGTCTATGAAGAAGACAAGTGTTATCTAAGAGCAAGACAAAAGGGCTTGTCTACATTCATTGTATCCAGTACAAAGAAATGCCTATAAAAAGGGGTAGAAGGCAAGAGATTTACATACCATATTTTTACATACAAAGATACAAAAACTCTTGCTTTCCTTTTGCTCTCTAGCTCTTAGACTTTCTCTCCTTCAAAGTTAGAAAGTCTAGCTTTCACTATAGCATTGGTCTTATGTTCATTTCTCATCTCCAAAAGATAAGAATTCCCTTGATTTCTCCATAGATCAATAGTTGATCTACCTTAATCCTCCAATACCTACTAGCATAGGTTTGAGGGTGATTCCACCATAAGTGGTGTGGACTAGCTTTAGAGGGAAGACACTTGTGTTCCTACCGTGAACAACAATTAAAAGCGGTTCTGTTTTGACGTTCCACCATTTTTAAGGTAAAGTCGTTCTTGAGAAAGTTCAAGTAACCAATATCGACCGGAGAGCTAGAAATGTTGGTTTCTCTTAACCATTCAATTGACATCCTTTTATGCATGAGATCCACATCGTAATAGCAACGAGACGGGCGATTTGATCGCTAATTATAATATTGTTTTCTAATTAAGAATTTAATTTCCGTTGCATTTAACGTCTCGGGGCTTACACAAATCTAACAGTGAAAACATCAAGCACTCCAGTTGACTTTACTTCATCAATCAAAGAAGATGTTTACTTTGTTCTTGAATCTACGAAGGGCTTTAAGAAGTTTGATATTCCAAAAGTGGAGGAGTCGTTGAACGCATTCTTTTCCAAGGTTGTTGCTTACGATGAAGCAAGATTGTCATCCTCTGAAAACTTATCAAAAAGTCTTCTTGAGTGTCAGTTAAATGAGACCAACAGTCATCTCCAAGATGCCCAAGTCAAAGAGAGTGAAGAGGATTTTAAAATTTAATCCACTTTAGACAAGTTAGAGCGCATCAAGAAAGAGATTGCAAATTTGAAGGGACGACGAACGAACTTGTGTACCACTTTGAAAGGATAATAATAACTTTTTTCAGAATGGTCAAGTTGAAGTTCGTAAGATCAAGGAGGAAATTGCAACGCTTGAGAATACCACTCCACTCAATGATTTGTTTAAGATAAGAATGAGACCAACAGTCATCTCCGAGATTCCCAAGTTAAAGAGAGTGAAGAGGATTTTAAGATTTAATCCACTTTAGACAAGTTAGAGCGCATTGAGAAAGAGATTGCGGATTGAAGGGACGATGAACGAACTTGTGTACCACTTTGAAGGGACAATAATAACTTTTTTCAGAATGGTCAAGTTGAAGTTCGTGAGATGAAGGAGGAAATTGTAGTGCTTGAGAATACCACTCCACTCAATGATTTGTTTAGGACCTTATCCTCTGTTTAGTTCCCTTATTTTATTATTCTAAGTCATGAATCTCGATATTTTCTTTTCAGATTACGTAATAGAAGTTTTCTTTTTCTATCTTGTAATCTATGCGTATATTTACTTTGAAGTTCATGAGATAGAAGGATATGCAACAAACCAACTATCCATTACGAAATAATGTAACTCCAAATTTGCAATGAATAATTGTCCAATGTGGAAAACGTAATTCATTTCAAACTTATGACTGAACTTAGAAAATATCCAAGCTGCTTACGTACCCCATGAAGGGATCAAGTCATAATACTTCAAAAAACCTTCAATTTTATTTTCTCTCTTTTTTTTGAATAAAGGGGTGCCATATACAATTTATACTCATGCGGGGTAGGAGTAATATGTAGTTTAGGCTCGTGTGTTATGAAGCATTTTCTTCTTTCTTTTATTATGCATAGTATCTTTTCAAAAACTTTCCATTGATTAAGCCAATTCTCAAGCCATCTTCAGCCACCAACTTATAGGCGCCGTTTGTATAAACTTCTTTGACGACATAAGGACCATCCCAATTTGATGTGAACTTGTTTCCAGTACGATGAGTGGTAATGATGGGTCTTCTCACGGCAAGCACCAAGTTGCCAACTTGAAAAGGGCGAGACCGCACTTTCTTATTAAATGCTATTGAGAGATGAGCTTGATAGGACTCGAGTCTTTGTTGTGCTTCTAACCTTTTTTCTTCTAGAGCTTCAAACTTCTCAAGGCGCTAGCGTGCATTTTCTTCTTGAGTTAGTCCTTCTTGAATAACTATTTTCAACTATGGGATTTGTTGTTCGAGAGGGACAACAACTTTCACACCATACCCCAAGGCATAAAGGGTTTCTTGAGTAGGTGTGCGATAAGTGGTTCTATAAGCCCATAAAGCTTCTCCCATTCACTCATGCCAATTTCTTTTTGATTTAGCGACCACCTTTTTTAGCATGTTGCACAGAGCCTTGTTGAATGCTTTAGCTACTCCATTTACAGTCGCGTTATACATTGAGGATTTCCTCTCATTGTAGTTGAACTTTTGGGGGAGCTTATTTATCAGGCTACTATAGAAAGGCTTCCCATTATCAGTGATGATGTAGCGGGGAACCCCATAGCGGTAGATGATGTTGATATGGATAAAACCAATGACATTTTCCTTCTTTACTTCCTTGGAGGGGTACGGCTTCGGCCTATTTGGAAAAGTAATTAGTCGCAGGCAAGATATATAGATGTCCAACAGAAAAATTTGTCAGAGGTCTGACCACATCTAAGCCCCAAGCATCAAATGGCCATGATGCAACTGTCACGTGTAACGGCTCCGATGATTGGTGAAAGAAATTAGCATGGAACTAACACGCTTGACATCTTTGTGCGTAATTTATGCAATTCTTGACCATGGTAGGCCAATAATAACTCATCCTCTTTATGCGGAAGTGTAACTTTGGGCCTGTTGATGAGTGCCACAAACCCCGGGATGAGCTTCTTTTATAGCTTGAACTGCTTCATCATCACTTAAGGAATGTAAGAAGACCCCATCAAATGAATGCCTATAAAGTGTGTCCTTGTAGTAAATGAAGCAGGTCGCACCTTTCCGAATGTCAAATTTTCGATGTGGATCGTCAGGCAACTTTTCATCAAGGCTTTTAAGTTCGTGGATGTTTTGAGGGTCGGGCATTTTTAAGATCGCATCGATCTTGGCTTGTTCGATCTTGATTACTCTATGGCAAACGATGAAACTGAGGAACTTTTCCGAGGTGACGCCAAATACACACTTCAACAGATTCATTTTGAGTGGATGCCTCTTTAGCCATTCAAATATCTTTCTCAAATCTTGGAGATGATCTTGTCTTCTCTTGGATTTTACGATAAGGTTGTCAACGTACCACTGAACGTTTTTCTGAAGCATATAATCAAATATCCTCTACATGGCCCTTTGAATGTTGCGCCGGCATTCTTCAAGTCAAACAGCATGACCTTGTCGCAATATATCCTTTTTGGGGTACGAAATGCCGTTAGTTCTTCACCTCTTGGCGACATATCTATTTGGTTGTACTCGGATGACCTATCTATGAAAGACAAAGCTTCATGGCTGGTTGTGGCATCAATCATGAGTTTTGTAATGGGTAAGGGAAAATCATCCTTCGGGCACACGCTTTTCAAATCCCTAAAATCGACACTGACCTGAATTTGTCCATTTTTCTTTCTTACGAGGACAATGCTTGATATCCATGTCAAATATTTGACTTCTCGAATGAATCCAACCTCGATGAGTTTATTGACTGCGACTTCAATCAAAGGGACCAACTCGGGTTGGAATCGACGTTGAGCTTGCTTAATAGGGCAAGCTCATTTCTTGATTGACAAGTCATGGACTGCTACCTTTGGGTCTAGGTCAGGCATTTCTATGTACGACCACGCAAACACATATTCTAATTTGTGCAGTAACTCAATGTATGATTCCTCCTCGTCAACGGTTAATAAAGCATGATGTAGATTGGTGGAGGATTTGCAGTGTCTCCTAAGTTGATTTCTTTCAGTTCATCAATAGTGGCTTTAACACCTTATTCGAGCTCAGGAGGAGCAGCTTCTGCATCCTCTTCTTCGATTGCATCCTCTTCATTCAAAGTTATATGATGTGTTGTTACAACCTCATCTTCAGCATGATCAATCGTCTCTTCATTATTACTGATACAGTAAGATGAAGCTACACTTTGCTTATCACCATCTCCATCTTCTTGAGCTCTCGTGAAGATAATAGTTTGCAACTTAACTTTCAAAATTCTGTCGCATGATATAATCAGATTGGTGCATCATTTCATGCGGGATGGAATCAAGCTTCGAAGTACTTGACGAGCTTGCAGTCCATGAGTTTTCTTCCAATATTTGGACTTTGTAGAGATGCTCAATCCTTGATTTTGTACCCTCCTACATCTAAATTTCCTAAGGGGTCCAAGTTTGTCGAAAACAGATTTGTGCTTCATCTTCTTTTCTCTATTGCCAAGGACATCATTTCTTGACGAACATTGTCCTTCGACAATATGGTTGGTGCTGGCTCTTTCTATAGCTATATGGATGGGATGATGTGGAGTGAATCCAAGGCCCGACCAAGAGCTTTGAACAATATGCCCCTTTTCTCTTAATATCCTTTCGACTGCGTTAAATCCGTGTTCTTCTTTACCATCGACTTTCGGTGGGAGTTTCCCTAAAGTAGTCCCTTCTCGTGGATTATATCCGGCTTTAACAAGAAGTTTATATGCTTTGGGGTCAAAGCCTTTTGCAGTTATAAGCTCTGAAGATTCTCCATGCTCTATTTGGATCCTTGAGTTGGTCGCATGAACTCTTTGAGTGGTTGAGGCTTCCTTACATCAAGATTTGTTAATGGAAGTACCAACTCTTTCAGTGAGTCTAACCCTATGAGGGAGGAATTTTCTTTTTGGCTACTTTTGTTGTCATCCGTTGAAGAGGTTGCTTCGTTTTTACTCTCCTCATCTTGGCTGATTTGTTGTCGGGTTTTCTAATGGATGAATCTTGCTTAACTCTTGTACTCCCGAGATAGTATTTGGCATCAGTAAAATGAGACTCAGCCTCGGTGAATGGTTATCATCAGCAAGTACTTTCTTTAGAACACCATCCTGTGAATTCTTGAAGTACTGGTGTCAAGTAGAAGGACCCACGCCATTCTTATGTAGCCAAGGTCGGCCGAGGATCATGTTGTATGATGTCTTGACATCTATGACATGGAACAATGCGGTTGACTATATATCCTTCATCAGCAAGTTTATTCTTATGATGCCGAAAGCCCTTTGCCCCCCTTAGTTGAAGCTTTGGATCATCAGACAATTATTTGTTAGTTCGTCTATGGAAACCCCTAATTCCTTCATTGTGTGTAACAACAAAATATTGACTGCAAAACGTCCATCAATTAGTAAGCGGTTAACTTTTTGCTCATGTGCATAACAAGTTACGAAAAATGGTTATTATGCGGCTTGGGCCCCAGTAATAGATCTTCATCAATAAAGGTCATTGCTGACATGCATTCCTCATCAGAGTTATGTTGGAGAGACAATCTTCTTCAAAAGTAGTTTCTTCCACATGCACAATGTTGCATGAAGCTTTTTCTTCAAATTCGACCGTATTCTGCATCACGACGTCGAATGATCCAAATGTGATGGTAATTAGATTTGAGGATGCATTATCCTCTTCGAGCGAGATCTTTCCTTGGCGGGCTAGTTGCATGAATTTGTCTTTGAATATGAAGCAATCATGGATTGGATGTCCCACTAGTCAGTGGTACTTGCAGTATTTTGGGTCATCAGTTCTTCCCGCCTCTTCAGGTCGCTTCATTTCAGGCAGTTGAATGAGATTTTCATTGAGCAAATCATCAAAGATCCCGGAGACATCAGAGTCGAGGAAAGGATATTGTTTGGTTTGAATTTGTTTCAGAGTCAATTTCCTTTGCCTTTTTTCTTGAGGGGCTTCCTTCTTCTCGCCACTCATATCGCTTGACTTTCCTCGCAATTTGAAAGGGGTTGTATTCACTGCCATAGACTCTTTGATTGGGGGTTTGGACGAAGATTTGCCCCCTCTCCTGGCTTCTTACGTTTCTCTAAACTTGTGGGACTCATGGATAGGTAGCTGCTTGGTCCCACTTGCGGCTATGCTTAGTCCGGCTTGGTCCCGCTCGGTCTGGCGGTGTTGGACGACACGTCCGTGTTGGAGAATGCCGCATATTACACGACAACACAGCCTAACCGTGTTTCCTGCACACGAGCATATTCTTAATTTAGAAACAGAATCTCGCAGAAATTTAATTCCAAAAACTCCACCACAACTATAAAAGGAGAGAGAATAGACGTGAATGGGGCATATGGGAACGCAGACACAAGCTTTGAAGAGAGACGAAGAAGTCGTGGAAGCGTCAAGCCGGCTAAGAGGATTGGATTATAGTTCTTCCTTATCCTTTCTTCTTTTTAGCACTTTGCTTGATGTATTCCCTAGAATATTTATTCTACTTTTTCGTTAATCTTATGGTTGAGTAGAATATTTGTCCTGGAATCATGTTGAACTCTTTGATAGATTAATGAAATTATTTTAGTCTTCTTCTTCTATCTCGTGTTAATTGATCCGATTTAATTTCTGAGCATTTATTTGTCTTCTGAATATGTTGGCCACGTATTTGCATGTTTTAAACATCGAGAAGTACTGAAAGATGAAATTCCATGTTAGAAAGTTGGAACTTAGACATAAAATTAACCACGAAAGTAGGCTTAATTTCTATGAGGATTGCATAAATTATCATGATCTCAATGGATTCGATTTAATTATATTTCCATGAAAATAGGTAGATTAATTGGTCAAATACATTTTTCCACACACTTGAAAAAGGGTGGTAACGACGCTGTGACAATTTCCTCCGGATTAATCCCACAAAGTAGAATAGAATTCTTGATAAGCTCATTAATTGATCATTGTGGGGATACGTGGTTCTAGGCTATCATACCTTATTGTCTACCTTCTCGCTTCAGTTTATCTACCTTCAATTTTAATCAATTGACTCATTCATATATCTCAATTTGAGTAATCAAAATTGAATAAATCCAGTAATCACAATAGTCCCTATGAGACTGACATTTTGAGTACAACACGATAAACCATACGCTTGCGATTGGGGCTTATCAAATTTTTGGCGCCGTTGCCAGGGACTAATTGTGATATTAGATTTATACAGTTTGATTAGATTCGACGATTATTTTATTTTACTTTATTTCTTTTCCTTTTCTCCATCAAGTCTAGCCAATTGATACCGTTCCTACTCTCATTTGTCAGGCTTATTGATGCGAAGAACTCGTAGCAGTGACAATTTGGTTGCACTCGATTCAAAGATTAAACGAACCTTCCATGAAAAAAGACGCGAGCATCGACAACAGATCGTTGTCCATATGGCGGGACAAGACAACAAGGAAAGGGGTCTAGCATAATTTGGGATACCTACTACCCAATGTTTACTCCCCAGTATTGCTTGACCCACCATAGAAGATAACAATTTCGAACTTAAACCGACTCTACTAAACATGGTACAACAGAATCAGTTTGGGGGTTTAGGCACGAAAGATCCTAACTTGCACTTATTTATCTTTTTAGAGTATTGTGATACACCTAAGTTTAATGGGTTCACCCCTGATGCAATTAGACTTAGGTTATTTCATGGCTACATTCCCTTCCCCCCAACTCCATCCAAACTTGGGCTGAAATGTCTAAAGTCTTTTTGGCCAAATACTTTTCCCCAAGCAAAACTGCCGAACTACGCATGAAAATTCAATCTTTTACACAAAAAGAAGGGGAATCTTATATTGATGCATGGGAAATGTTTAAGGACTTACTTAGCGCATGTCTTCATCATTGGTTAGAGAAGTGGTTAATTGTGCATACTTTTTACAACGGTCTAACCAATAGCACTAGATCTTCAGTTGATGTAGCTGCAAGAGGAGTTCTGATGAACAAGAGTGTTTGGGAAGGATATAATCTACTGGAGGAGATAGCTCTACACCATCACCAATGGTCTAATGGGTCAGCAGTCCTGGCGAAGATGCCAGGTAAGTATGAGGTAGACGTTTTCAAAATGCTTAATGCTAAGATGGATGCACTTGTTTTCAAATTTGATTCCATGAATTTGAGTAATGTGCATGCCATGAACTCTCATACCAATGTTACTTGTTAAAATTATGGGGTAACTAGACATGTGGCCGAGAGTGTAGACTTAGGAATTTTAGTCTTAGCTAAAGGAGTAAGCCAACTTTGTGAACAACCAACATAGCGGAAACAATCTATATTCTGAAACCTATAACCCTGGTTGGAAGAACCATCCCAACTTTTCCTACAAAAACAACCAACCCCAACCGAATGTTCGCCCCCCAGCACTTAGTTTCCAAAGACCATTCAATCCACCCCCTCCTTCCACAAAAGTCTAACATAGAGGCTGTGCTTGAAACTTTCATGGTTGCCCAAACTAAGACGAATTAGGAATTTAGACAAGAAGGACAATCTATGGGTGAGGCTATAAGACAACTAACGTCTAAGGTGGAGTCTTTCGTTACCCATAATAAGATGTTAGAAAATCACATAGCCCAACAAGCTAGCACCTCTGTTAGGCAGCCTGATATGCTACATGGCCAACCCGAGATGAACCCGAGAGAACACTACAAGGCCATCACCTTATGGAGTGGGAAGTAGTTAGGCGAAGAAGTGAAGACTCACACATTGGGATTGTCAAGGAACAAACTTGAGCGGGAAAACTGACGAGGTGGCAGAAAAAGACAAGGAACCTAAGTACGAGCCACCCAAGCCATATCAACCTCCCATCCCATTTCCACAGTGGTTAGCTAAGGCTAAGTTAGACAAACAATTCGGTAGGTTCCTTGATGTGCTCAAAAAGCTATCAATATTCATTTCACTGAAGCCCTTTCACAAATGCCATCGTATGCCAAATTCTTGAAAGACATATTATCAAACAAATGAAAGTTGAAAGACTATGAAACCGTGGCTTTAACTCAGGAATGTAGTACTTTGTTGCAAAATAAACTACCCCCTAAGTTGAAAGATCCCAGTAGTTTTTCTATTCCTTGTTTAATTAGTGATATGAATTTTGATCGTGCACTATTATGCAACCCCCTGATTGGTCTCTTCCCTTTGATATCATGTGTGACGAAAGTAATTTTGCAGTAAGGGTTGTTCTCGACCAACGAAAAGAGAATAAGCTATATGTAATTTATTATGCAAGCCATACTCTTGACGATGCCCAAATGAACTAGCTACCACTGAAAAGGAATTTCTTGCCATTGTGTTTGCTTTTGACAAATTTCGTTCATACATCATGGGTTCTAAAGTGATCGTTTTTACGGACCATGCAGTTATTAAGTACCTCTTTAGCAAGAAGGATGCGAAGCCACGTTTGATTCGATGGATACTTCTACTCCAAGAGTTTGACCTAGAGTTACAAGATAAGAAGGGGATGAAAAACGCCATGGCAGACCATCTATCCCATCTAAGGTTTGAGAACCAAATGGATAACGAAATTCTAATTGATGATTATTTTCCTAATGATCAATTATATGCTTTAATGTTTGCTGAAGCACCTTGGTATGCTGATTTTGTGAATTATGTAGCATGTGGCATCCTACCCCCCGACATGACCTTTCATCAGAAAAAGAAACTTCTCTCGGATATTCGCTATTTTGCTTGGGACGAACCGTACCTCTATAAGCATTGTGCTGATGAAGTGTTACGACGATGCCTACCAATAGACGAAATCCGAGATGTCATACATCATAGTCATTCCCCTTCATATGGGGACTATGCTAGTAGCTCTAAGACCACTGTTAAAATTTTGCAATCTGAATTTTATTGGCCAACGATGTTTAAAGATGTTTATCAATTTGTGCTTGCATGTGATAACTGTCAACAAGTGGGAACATCTCGAAACGTCATGAAATGCCTTTGAAATTACATACTTGAGGTTGAGATCTTTGATGTTTGGGGAATTGATTTCATGGGTCCTTTTCCTCCTTCTTTTGGAAATAGGTTCATTTTGGTTGCCGTCAACTACGTTTTCAAATGGGTAGAAACCATAGCATCCCCGACTCGTGATGCCAAAATAGTGATTAAACTTTTCAAAAAAATTATTTTTCCACGTTTTGGTGTCCCCAGAACTGTGATTAGTGATGGAGGTTCCCACTTTATTGAAAAATAATTTGGAACATTCAAGAAATTCGGAGTTGTCCATAAAATTTCCACCCTATACCATCCCCAAACTAGTGGGTAAGTCGAAGTGTCGAACTGGGAAATCGAGGCTATTATGGAGAAAACTATGTCATCCTCCCGAAAAGATGGGTCCTTTAAGCTTGGTGATGCCTTATGGCTTATTGAACAACGTACAAAACTCCCACCGACACTACCCCATCTCGTTTGCTTTATGGAAAACCTTGCCACCTACCCGTCGAACTTGAGCATATGGTTTTTTGGGCCATAAGAAAACTGAACTTTGATCTCAAATCAGTCGGTGAGAGATGAAGTCTCCACTTAAGTGAACTTGACGAGCTTATGTTAGATGCATACGATAGTGCCAAACTCTACAAGGAACACACCAAAAAGTGGCACTACCAATGCATCCTTCGGAGGGAATTCAAAGACGGTGATATTGTTTTTGCTATTTAACTCTCGCCTCTGCCTTTTTCCAGAAAAATTGCGTTCATGTTGGTCGGGACCCTTTCGTATCCGTAAGGCTTTTCCTTATGGTGCAGTCAAGGTTTGGAGCGAAGCGACGGGCGCATTTAAATTTAATGGTCAATGGCTAACACTACGTTGACGGAACTCCAATCGAGAAGGGGGGCATATTGCTGTTGCGTGATCCATCGGCTTGAACCCCGACAACACACAGTCGAGCTAACGACTTAAAACAAAGCGTTGCTCGGGAGGCAACCCGAATCCTCTCTATCTCTACTTTTCCTATTTTTATCCTTATATTTTCTTCTTTTTTATTTTATTTTGTCTTGTATTCTCCTCTATAATTCTATTTGTTCCATGAAGTTGTTCTATATCTCTGCAGACTTGTTCGAACGACAACGAGGGCCATCGCATTTCGAGAACACGCACAGGCCGTGTTAGGCAACACGACTGTGGTATTTCGCCATCCGAAATTTTTGAAAACACGCCCACGCCATGTTTCCACAACACAGTCGTGTTGTGTCAGCATCGTCAAATGAAGAAAAACCCGTGAAGAACACGACCGGACCGTGTTCTGCAACACGATCGTGTCGCGCAATTTTCAGATTTTAAAATCCTGAAACGACAAATCTGTTGGGCACCACAAAAATTTTGCCAAAACACTCCGATTGTTCGATTATCGTCACTTGGGCTCTCCAAAAAGACCAATTTTTTTTATTTTCACCTAACGTATGTTCTCATGTGGCACCAAAAAGAGCAAGAGCAACTGAAGCTTCTTCTTTCCAAGCACAACACGTTGCTCAACACGGGGCTTGCCAACGACCAACCTGTGACTTGCAGTTCATGGACATTACCCATCGTAACAAGTATGAAGGTCTTCATTCTCATACTATTACCAACACCCGTTACAGATAATGAAGTTCTTGACGTGCTTGGAATCTCTAATGACGTTGAATACCTATTTTCTAGACTAGGATGGCATGGTTTTACGTTTACTAGACGGGCCACGTATCCTAGGATTGTTCTTGAGTTTTTGAGTACATTGCAAGTTGAGGGCATCTTGTCCGGTCCTCGTGTCGCTACTGGTCATATTATATGTCGATTAATGACCACAGAAGTTCATATGGCCCCTGCTGATTTTAATGAAATATTTGGTTTGCCAATCGGGGGAGAATGGCAGGAACCCCCTACGTTAAACACAACGAATTTTGGTATGACCTTACTAGGCAGACATCGTACGATGAAACCCACTCTAAATCATCTGCCATTATCAATCCCTGTTTTCATTATCTGCATCGTGTTCTTGCAAACATTCTATTTGGTCAGGGTGATAGTGAGGGTGTTGTACGTTGTTCTGAATTGTTTATCTTGTGGGCTATTGTTGATGACTTTACTATTGATACCTGTTCATTTTTTATTCGTCAATTGTCTAAAATCGCTAACTCTAACTCGGGCGCCATAGTACTTGGGGGATTCATTACCCCTATTGCTTTGAGGTTTGGTATTTCAATGCAGGGGCTTGAAGAAGCCAACGGTAGAAATTGAGTCGACCTCACCACTTGCCAGGCCATGAAGATTATCATGAGAATGGGTGACTGCTACCATCTGTTCCTCCCTAAACCCCAGCCATCCCTCTCGTTGCCCGACCCCGCCCGACTCACCATCTAGATTTGAGAAAATTGATGGCTACAAGCACTATCCGAAGATGCCGAGAACGATGACCGTCTCACTCCACCGCCACCCGTCCCTTCTCATGCGGTCGGATCGTCTCATGGACCCCGGCCCGATGCCTCTACCACCGACACCGTACAGCGGATCCTTGATCAGCAACAACAACTCCTCGACAGGCAAATAGAGTTTTGTGATCGGCAAACCCTACAGCGGGTCCTTGATCAGCAGCAACGACTCCTCGATGGGCAAATAGAGCTTTGTGATCGGCAAATACAGCTCTAAAACACCGTCGATAACATGGCCTATGTCCTCCAATCATGCACGATTGGTTCGTGACACAAATCCACTTTTCCCCTCCTCAACAAATCGGTACACCTTTCCCGCACTCCTCTTTTTACATTGAGGACATTGTTATGTTTAAGTATGGGGGACTTTCTGAAACTTTTATGTACTACGCGTATAGGTGTCTATTTCTTTTTGTGTTCTTTTGCTGCTTTTGTGTCCAATTCACGTTATGGAACATTTGACCTTTCGATGATGCATGCAGCTAGTTTGGACAAATGAATGTGATTTAGGAGGTCATAGAATTAAAGCTTGCATAACCGCGTTGTTATGTGATTGTTGCTTAGATTTGTTGTGAAGTAGTTAATTCTAACACCGCACACTTTAGATCATTCTGGAAGGGGATTGAACTTTCTTGCCTTACATTAAACCGTACTGTTTTTGTGGAAGTCATTTTGTTGTTTAAACCCCACCTGATTGAGCTTTTCATACATCTAAAGTAGGACGTATACCATTCAGTGTTAAAGAAAAAAAAAGACAGAACGGAAAAGAAAAAAAGGAGGAAAAAAAAAGAACGAAACAAAAAACAGAACACAATGCACCTACTCCACTGACTACGATTACTTAGTGACTGGGTGACTTCATCATAAATGTTGTCATTCGCATAAAACGACAATCATGAGTATACAAAGCACTTTAGGAAACATTTTTGGTTCAGTAATCGGGTGCCTTCATAAAAAATGTTGTCATTTGCGTAAAAAGGCCAAAATATGACCTAAAGAACGTGGTTACTCAACTTGGACAGAAAAGAACAACAAAGAGAGAGTTATCGAAAATGGGGGCTTTTGTACTTGGGTAGAAAAAGAAGTGAGAAAGGGTGTTGTCTTGAAACGGCGGAATGACGACATTAGAGACCTATAGGTTTAATAGAGACTTGATCGCTCTGTCCTTTATAGGGAGAAATGAAGTGTTAGGGAATGATCAACCCACTACTCTCGTCAAAACGAGTTAATTTTCACATAATGTGTCGGTGTGTTTGTGTTTTGGGACTATGTGCCCCTAAGTTGTGCTTGTTTTCATGAATTGTTACCACAATGTTGAGTAGGCAAGTTCTACACTCATTCGCTATAAATTTTTGTTGCTTGGAGACAAGAAAATGTGAAGAAAACATGGTCTGGCCGTGTTGGAAGACACAACCGTGTCAGAGAAAGCGCCGTATTACATGAGAACACGGCATAACCCTGTTTCCTGCGCACGGGCATGTTCTTCATTCGGAAACAGAATCTCGCAGAAATTTTCTTCCAAAAACTCCACTGCGACTATAAAAGGAGAGAGGATGGAGTGAATGGGGCGGATGGGAACACAGAGACAAGCTTTGAAGAGAGACGAAGAAGTCGTGGAAGCGTCAAGCTGGCTAGGAGGATTGGATTACAGTTCTTCCTTATCCTGTCTTCTTTTTAGCACTTTGTTTGATGTATTTCCTAAGAATATTTATTCTGCTCTTTTGTTAATCTTATGGCTGAGTAGAATTTTTTATCTTGGAATCATGTTGAACCCTTATACAGATTAATGAAATTATTTTAGTCTTCTTTTTCTATCTCGTGTGAATTGATCAAATCTAATTTCTGAGCATTTATTTATCTTCTGAATATTTTGGCCACGTATTTGCATGTTTTAGACATCAAGTGAGTACTGAAAGGTGAAATTCCATGTTAGAAAGTTGGAAATTAGATATAAAAATTAACCATGAAAATAGGCTTAATTTCTATGAGGATTGTATAAATTATCATGATCTCAGTGGATTCGATTTAATTACATTTCCATGAAAATAGGTAGATTTATTGGTCAAATACAGTTTTTTTCACATACTTGAAAGAGGGTGGTAACGACCCTGTGATAATTTCCTTCGGATTAATCGCACCAAGTAGATTAGAATTCTTGATATGCGGGGATACTTGGTTCTAGGCTATCACACCTAATTGTCTACCTTCTCGCGTCAGTTTATCTACCTTCAGTTTTAATCAATTGACTAATTCGTACATCTCAATTTGATTAATCAAAATTGAATAAATCCGGTAATCACAATAGTCTCTGTGGGATCGACTGTTTGAGTACTACATGATAAATCATATGCTTGCGGTTACGGCTCATCACCCTTGTTATCAAACTATTGAAACTTAGGAGGTTGATAGCCAACTGGCATCTTCAGATTATCAAAAAAAAATTTGTGTATGGTTTCGTGTAGGTCATAGACGACTTAGAGCCTCCATCGAATTTGTCTTTAATAGTCCCAATCATAAACTCTTTCAGTTGGTTAACTAGATTCAACCCATTTGAGAAGACTTGCAACTCTTTTGTCGATGACTTCTTCCTTTCATCGGGTTCTTGCTTTTGGGATGTTTCGGCTTCGTCATGGCCCTCAACTTGTTTTCCGGCAACATGATTGGCGTCAGTATTGTCTATCTTGTTAATCAATTTGCTGATTTGATAGTCTTGCTATTGAACATGTTTTGCTAGACCCTCTATGGCTCTCGTCAAGATTGCAATTTGCTCTTCAAAGGTTGTAGTGTTTGTCACCATGACGGGAGCTACGGTTGATGTCTAGCGAGGAGTAGATGAAGAGGAGTCATCCTTCAAGTCTCCATTATCTTCATTAGCCTTGTTGAGATGGAGTAGCTCTTTCTCAACGATTTCATGGAAAGTCATCTCAGGATATGTTTGTAACTTCTTCGACCTACTTCTAGAGATGACTCTGATACTCTCATTTGAACTTGAAACAACAACTTTGATTGCCAGAGTCTTCTTGGCAGCCATTGCGATACTTCAAAACATTTTTGGTGGAGAGATGAGAGGTAGAGATAATTCCACTGGGCGTGCCAGAAATTTGTAACGCAAATTCCGTGTTTTTGAATTTATTAAAACAGGAAAAATATTACAAATAATTTTTGAATTTAATCAAATATCTTGTCGATGCAAAATCTCTATTTAAATCCTCTGATTCTACACGATCTTCAAATTCGACAACTTCGGAAGTGGAACTTGACGTTTTAATCTCCTTCGAAGTTAATTTAGATTTTCAATATTAATTCGGAGGTCTTTAAACTTATTCCCAAATAAAAAACTAAATCATCCACATAACCATCAGCAAGTTTTCTATATTTTCTTAGAACATATATCAGTAATTACTTTGTTTCAATCCATTAGATATATGGTATGAAGTCAATGAAATACAATTTTTACTTTTAGTTTTGATAAGTTGATCATGAAATATATGGAGTGTTTGCGTGCGTTTTGAAAAGCGTTTTTCAGCTTTTGTATGCACAAAAGTATTTTTTATATGGTTGGGATGTCAATTTTTACTTTTGAAACTACTACAAAAAAAACACTTTTAAGCCAAAAGTTATAAGCACCCTCGGGGGTGCTTCTAGCTGCTTTAACTTTTTTGTAAATAAATTAAACTTTTTTTAGACTATTTTACCCTCGTTATAATAATTTCAATTCGATTTTACTTTTTTTAATTCATTTTCAAAATTTCTCATCAAAAGTTGATGTTAGAATTTTCAAATAAATTGAATAATTTATAATTTCACATATTTTATATTTTATTTTCTATATTATAAGATATTATTCCTCATCATAGAAAAATATAGTAAATTGCTATGATTAATTTAAAAAATAATTTTTTTTGTTCAATTGTGAAAGTTTATTTATTATACATGAATGAACAATTATATTACTTAATGGGAACATTATTGAATTAAACATCCAGTTTTTCTATTATTATTGAATATTTTTAATAATATAAATAATAATTATTTTATAAAAAATTAAATATGAGATATAGTAATTGGAATAAATTTATTATTTTTTGAGGAAAAATAATTATTATAATCATGAGATGAATATACATGTTAAGGAAAAATATCATTTTTTAATACATTGGGATAAAACGATCTTTGATCAATAAAACTTGTTTTAGAAGTGTATTTTTCCCAAACATTACTTAATTTAGCTTTTATCTGCTTTTCACTTTTTTTTTTACAAACACTACCCATTTTTGTTTTTACTATCACTTCCAATTTTTTCTACGAAAATCATTTCTCTAAAAACAGAAGCTTTCACAAAAACTCTCATAATTAATTTGATGAGCGTTTTAATTGATTCAAATTTGCCTCATGACTTTGTTGGACCGAAAATACAATAAACTAAAACTATTTCCTCGAGTTTGTTGGAATTGTTAATTATCAAGCTACAAAAATTGTGTTTGAATTTGGTTTAATTATTAATCTAATCGAGTTTAAATGAGCTTTATTAATTGGATCAAATATGAGATGAACTCTAATAATTTGATATTTTAATGTATATGTATTACTTTATGACTAATCGAATTGACTCGAGTCAAGTCTCAAAATTTATTGTATAAAAATTTTGTTCGAATTTGATTTGTTAAGCTTAACAAATTGTGTTAGAAACGAATTTTTATCGATCGATATATTCAATCGAGTATTGAATATATAATTTAATTTATCTTTCAACCCGAACTAGAGAAAACAAGTTATTCTATCAAATTAGTCCGAAAATTATTTTCATTTTCTTATCATTGATATTAAGGGCACCTTTTTTAATTAGTTGTATCTTCAAGTATACATCGTCCATTACTCATGAAATTAATGTAATAGAAAGGAGATGATTAGAAGAAACAAGAGTATAGCAGAGAAGATAATGGAAAATAGAATATTAAAAGAAGCATAGGACAACAACAATTCTATTGTGTTTTTTCTTCAAGCATGAAAAAGAAAAAAATATTTTAATTGGATTAAATATAATTTTCGTCTTGTATCTTTTGCATTTTTGCATTTTAGTTCTTTATCTTTTTAGGGTAGCAAATAGATCTTGTATTTTTAATCTTTTGCGATTTTGGTCCTTCAGTCGGTGAAGTTTGCAAATATTGCCGGATTTTTTGTTTTTTAAATTTGGGGCTTTTGTTCCCATTAGTCAATTCAATGGACCAAAATGGAGAAAAAGTATAAGTTACATAACCTATTTGTTATACTAGAAAGATAAAGAGGACTAAAACGCCAAAATATAAAAGATGTAGGACGAAAATTTGGTTCCATGCTGGCAGTAATTTAACCAATGGGAACAAAAGTCCAAAATTAAGAAAAAATTCCGGTAACATTTGCAAACTCCGATGATTGAAGGACCGAAATCAGGAAAAATTAAAAAGTTACAGAACCTATTTGCTAACCGAGAAAGATAAAATACTAAAACATTAAAATAGAAATATACAGGACGAAAATATATTTAAGCCATATTAATTCAAATAGTAAATGATGAAAGGGAAAAATGCAATTATCTCTCTGCGTTATGCAAAATGTGCAAAGACTCTTTTATAAAAAAAAAAAAAAAAAAAATAGCATTTCACCCTCTTATGTTTTTAGAAATGGTGCAAAAAAAACCTCCCCCAAAGGCTCCGGTGGAATGCATGCGCTGATTACGCTATTTTTACTTGATTTTAATTATTAAAATATTATTTTTATGTATAAAATATATTATATTAATATTTATATATAATAATCATTTATATATATTAATATATTTTATATATAGCATATATTTATTATTGATATATATTAATAACATATTTTCTTTTAATTCTTTTTACCTTTCTTCATCTTTCTGCGCCGGCCCCTCCATCGCTGCTGCCCCTCCCCCCTTTTCCCCCTCCGTTGCGTCGTTCCCCCTGCCCCTCTCCTAGATCTCGCGTCGTTGCCCCTCCCCCCGTTTTCCCCTCCGCCGTTGCTCCCCCTCCCCCCATTTCCCCCTCCGCTGCGTCGTCACCCCTACCCCTCTCCTAGATCTCACGTCGCTCCCCCTCCCCCCCTGTTCCCGTCCGCTGCTCCTCCCCCTCCCCCACCCCAGGACTCGCGTCGCTCCCCCTCCCCCTTTTCCTCCTCCGTCGCTTCTTCCCCAGATCTCGTTCTGCCTCCCCCTGTTTCCCCCTCTGCCGCACCTCCGCCTTCTCTCTTTCCCTCGGCCATCGCCGTGACTGCTGTCTTACCCTCCACCCTTGATAGTGTGTATATATATATTTGTATTTATATTTACAATATATTTTAATTATACATATAAAAATTATTATATATATAATTTTAATTTTAATATGTATACATATAAGTTTTAAACCGTTTATTTAAATTAAATTAAATCTAAATCATCGATCGATCAGTCAAATCTGAATCACAAATCTAAATCGATCAAATGACTTTAAATAAGAATATAAATACAATTTTATAATTAAAAATAAAAAAAGTAAAAAAAATGGGAGGGTGCATCTCATACAATCGTGAGAGGCGTTTTTGTTTTATTTTTAAAAACACAGGAGATAAATAACTGCTTTTTTTTATACGGGGTTTTTTGCTCTTTATATTTAATACAAAGGGTAAATTGCATTTAACCAAATGATGAATGAATATGACATTCTCAAACATATTTGAAAAGATCTTTCCATCCTTCACCAGCCACCGCTCGTACGCTGTCTAGAAATTTTTCGGACATCAAACTGATAAAAAATTCTGGTAGAGTAGTGAAAGATTTAAATCCATCCGGAAGCATCTCCAATTTTTGGCATTGATGAATATGCAGAAAGGTGAGATTGGGCATTGCTCCTTCCTCTATTCTCCAATCCTCTAAATTATGCAATTTACTCAGCGTAAGTTTTCTGAGTTGAAGAAATCCAGTTGCCTTACAAAACATCTCTCTACCCGCATATGCATTTTCATGCAATACAAGTTCTCGTAACATGGGGAGCTTCTCCAATATTTTCATTGGGTCTTTCTCAATATAACATTCTTCAAAACCCAATGTAATCAAATTACGACCCAACTCAAGTTCATAGACTGGTAATTTGCTCACAGGACCGCGAATAACCAACCGACTTAATGAGCGACACATGAACACCTTCCTTAAAAGATTTGAGCCTTCTTCCGAATCAAAATTGCAAAAAATAGAAAGACGTACCTAACGAAACTGGTCTTGATGTCCCAAAATGTGATCAACAATCATCGAAAGACTTTCATCCCCTTCAACAAGCGCATACAATACTTGAAGCTTCAACAATTTAAGGAGATGAGTAGTTTCATGGATTCTACTATGGAACCAAATAAAAGTCTCCAACTCATTCAAGCCATCGAGTTTCAATTTTTCACCACAAACACTCCTAAAATTCCAATGTAAAAACAGATGCCTCAAGTGCTTCATTTTATGGATGGAATTAGGTAATGCAATACGAGAATTTACTCGTAGATCCAACGACTGCAGACATGGTAGCTTGCACACAGATATCGGCAACTCATCCACCTCACTGTCTCTTAGACTCAAATACTTGAGCAGAATCAATTTTCCAATTTCCTCGAGCAATTTCTTATTCTTAAAATGGTGTCCTTCCAATATTAAGACTCTAAGAAATTTCAACATACCTAAATTAAACTTGTCCCAATATTTTCGTTCCCCCTTTATCTTGTTGATTGATAAAAGAGCTCGCAAATCTTGATCTTTCCAAATGTGATCATCCTCCAATTCATTTAAATGGATTGCCAGCCTACTTGTTTTGCACATCCAAGGCTCATGATCTTGTCCTCCCATCTGCTCATCCACAACCATAAGAAACTCTTCATCTTTTGCCTTGGACAAACAAAGCTCTCTTATCATATCATGAAGCCGACATGATATAAACCTGTTATATACCGAGCTTTCATCCATTTTCACCTCAACCATACACTTACTTGCTAGCTCGAACAAATAGCATTCTGCGACATCTCTCAGAATTTCTCCTCTTCCTCTGTCTTCATAGGAAATCATTCCTTCAGCCATCCATATTAAATATAGTATCTTTGTATTTATCTCTTTATCCTTTGGAAAACATGCCAAGTACAGAAAACATGGCTTTAAATTGTAATGGAGCACATTGTAACTCAACTCCAATATTTGAGCTACTCTTCCATCTTTCTGCAAACCTTTCCCACGTTGTAGATAGGAATCAATATTTTTGCAAATCTTCTGCTACTCAATTAACGTTTTTTCCTGCTGTAAATGTCCTCCAATAACAGAAATAGGCAGTGGTAGACACCCACATTTCCTTACAATGTCTCTGCCAATATCTTCCAACTGCTTTATTTCAATTGGAATTACCCCTGCATTACACAATGAGTAGATATGTAAGTTACGTAACTGATGATTCTTTGCCCGAGTGGTGAGGTTGAGGTCCCACAATCAAGAAGTCGTGGATTCGAGTACTACAAATGTAGGAAGTTGTTTAATTTATAGGATGATTGTATTATTCCTTTGATTGGTGTTGGTAGACGTAGATTTGTTATTATACCGTGGACAGAATAGATATTGTTATATTGTACACTAGATATTGTAATAGCAATTGATCGCTTTAGAAACATTATTGTACTTTCAAATTAATAGTTAATCGCTCATTATAAAAAAAAAAAAAAAGATAAATAAGTTATGTAGATTTGTTCATTATAAATATTAGGCCTAATTCTTTATCAAATTGATTGGCATAAACTCAATGATTTATTAGCTACATATTCACTAGAAGAAATATAATTTTTTACTATGGTCAATTATCGTGGTTAAAAGTAAAAAATCGTAGCATATACTAATTAACCACTGTTGCCCAATTACAACTATTAGTGTTTCTATAAGTGGGACCAAAACATTTGCTACAGCTAAAAATTGTGGCAAATATTTTAATTGTAGGTAAAACTATAGCAGATGTTGAAAGTTTTGCATCGCTTTTGTCTTATCATGATAAATACTATTGATTTGTAATGATTTTAAATCCTAATGATTTACAATGTAGGGATCAATCATTTTTTTTTATTGTGATTATACATTATATATATATGCTGTAGATATTTATGTCAATATGGAACTCTTTTTGGTGATGATCAATTAAACAAGGTTTAAATGAAACTTGTATGTATTAACATGGACAAAGGCTATAAGCCATTAAAAAAGATTTAGAAAAAAGGAGTAAAATTTATTTTGGTAACTGAGATCATTAGTGTTACTTTGGTACATTAGTACTCAAGTTTTGATATTAATATCATTTTGATACATGAGTAATTATAAATGACTTAATTAGTACCTAAATTCAATATTAATATCACTTTTGTACCCAATTTATATATTTTTTTATTTATTTTTCTATTATCTTTTTATATAATAATCATTTTACCCTTATATATTAAAATAAAAAATAACAAGTATCACAAAAAAAAAATTGCATAAACTTCTATGGATATATTTATTTATGTTTGAACCAATTGACTTTCATTTTCATATTTGATTATCAAAATTATTAAATTTTTTATTTTGATACTTTCTACTATCTTCATCTTTCAATATATATAGAAAAATCCATTATTAAATAACTTCAAGTTCCCAGGAATGTTAAATTTTCATCGTCAAAGATATTCTTTTTCGTTTACTTGAGATATTTGAATTTGATGGCAAAACTTAGATATAGATTCAAATGTTTCATTTTACATTATAAAGTTTCAGAATTTAGAATGCAAATTCAACTTCTCCATGATTGTAATGCATTTTTAATTTATTTTAATATAATTAATTACTAAGTAATGAGTTATTTTATAAATATTGATAAGTAAAGTGAATAGAAAAAATAAATTAATGAAATATTATTATTAAGTATAATACTCAAATGTAGAAAATTGAAGTCAGAAAATATATTGATTAAATTTTATTCAATTTGTTTTGTATATTTATTATTTTTATTTTGTATCTATATAAAGGTAAATGATCATTACATAAAATCAATAGAAAAAATAAATAAATAAATCATTTGAGTACCAAAGTGATAATAATGGTGAAAATCTGGTACTAATTAAGTCGTTTGACATTTTTCGTGTACAAAAGTGATATTAATATCAAAATTCGAGTACTAATTAATTTATTTATAATTATTCAGGTAATAAAAGTGATATTAATGTCAAAATTCGGGTAACCATATAAATTTTACTTGTTAGAAAAGTATAATTAATGATGAAGTTCTAAATCAACTAACTGTCATGGATTTAAGACATTCTTAATATTTCTGTGATAAGTGAAATTATAATACATTAATGTAAATTTATTTTCGTACTTTAAGAAAGTTTACAACTATTAATTAACATTAATTAAAAGCACTGTTAAAATTTTATATATAACTTAGGAACTTATTCTTTTCTTTGAAAAAACCTACATAATTCATATAATTTTTTATTTTAGTTATCAATTCCTCTCCCTAGAAGAAAACCTTATGAGGTATGTTGTGCGTTTTATAAGATGTTTTATGCTGATATTGATATCTAATTATGAGTTCCTTTAGAACACTAGAGATGTGATAACTATTTTTTAATATTTTAATAAGCTCATTTACTTTTGACCATAATAACAAAATAGTTATTCTTAATATTTTATGAACTCTATGATTGTACTCTATAAGATACTTTAGAAACTTATTTTTAAATGAAATCTAATTATATCATAATTATAAAAAAACTTATGTATGAAATCTTATATAAATAAGCTTAGTCTAATTTTCACATAAAAAGAAATAATTAGTCTAATTATACCAAATTAATAGTTTGTCTACGGACCTATTCAAAATGTTTTATGTGGTCTTAGTCTAATTATACAATCTTAATTTTATAAATCTTTCTAAAATATTTTACAAAAATTTACTTATTAAAAAATACAGAAAATATCCAACAAATTACAGAAAATTTTGAAAAAAATAGGAAATATATTCAGACTTTTTTTAATAATTACAGAAAATTGTTTTCTAGAATTACAAAAACTTACTTATTTTTTTTTAAAAAAAATACATAAAATATCCAACAAATGACAGAAAAAATGGAAAAAATAGGAAATATATTGAGATTTTTTTAATAATTACAGAAAATTATTTTCTAAAATTACAAAAATTTAATTAATTTTTTAAGAAAAATACATAAAATATCCAACAAAGTTTTGGAGTTTCAAAATGACGTCATGAAAATTTTTTCGTTACAAATTCGTGGCAAAAAAAAGCCATTACAAATCCCTTGTTTTTTTGGAGTATTCTCATCACAAATATAGAAATGAAAGATACGTATCATGGAGAGAATTAATTATAAAATCTAAAAATTTATAAGAGGAAAATATCTAAAATGTAACAATACCTACCTTCTTTTGTAAAATTGAAGATCATAAGTCCAATAAAACATAAGAGAAGATTCAAACGAGCTAGCTATTAATTAAGTGAATTTTTTAAATAAAATTAATCATTTGATGTTTAATGGTTATCAACTAGTTATTTACTGAAATTTTAAATTAAAACTCCTCATCTTAATCATCATTTCATCAGAGACAACTTTGATTTTTAAGTTGAAGTACAGATTTGTACATACAAGATATTTATTTTATATATAAGATTAATTATATTGATATCTATACCACAAGATTTATGAAATATTCAAAAAGTTTCTTGAAATTTATTTTTCTAATAGCCAATAATATAATAACTATCATGTACTAAATAATAGAAAAGGAGGGATCCTTGGGCTTTCTTTTAATGATAATATAGTTTAAATATAATACCAAGGGTACTTTCTATGTTCTAAATTCCTCTATTAAAATTAGCAATGTGGTTTCATTCTATCGTAATATTTTGATTACATTAGATCTTCAAATAAAATCAATCCATATGAAACTAGACTTCAAGAGCATTTTAGTCATAGGTGATAATCATATAATAAAGTACCTCCTATGAGATAATTGTGCTTGTTTAAATTAATAATTTTTATAATTGGGGAGATAATATGATACTTTTCTAATTTTTGACACTAATTAAATATTGTCCATCTACTATAATTCAAAAGTACAAATTAAGATGAATTTATAGGAAAAAATAAAGAAAAAATATAAAATTTTAACTCTTTAAAACTTTGCTACTAAATAAAAAAGAACTAGTGATTAAATAAGTAAATAAATATATATTAAATTATAATATTATTTGGATATGTATCTTTTCAATCCTATTTGGATTATAATATTATTTGGATATGTATCTTTTCAATCCTATTTATCCAATTGATTATTCATGATATATTTATTTACTTGAATAATTCTAGAATTATTGTAATATAAACTTAAATTTTTAAAAGTACATATTCATATTAACGAGCTCAATAGAGTAAATAATTTTAATTTTTTTTATTTTAGTTTTTAAGTATTCAGATTTAAAAAAAGACATAAAAGTAAGAAATTTAATTTTTTATACTATTATATTTTCTTTTCATATTTTTTCTTGATTAGACTAATCAAATCGTATATGGTCTTCTAGAAAATATAAAAAGAATAAATGATAAAAGAAAAAGAGAGAATTAAAAAAATTAATAATTTATTTTTGCTTTTTCCTAATATACTTTTTCTTCTGGTGTATTGCAATTTGATTTTATCATGTTTCTTTATGAAAATATCAAAATAAAAGACATAGATAATTTTTCTGAATTATTACATAATAACTACAATTTTTATATGGCAATAAAATAATATTATGGATGTCTACTTAAAAGTGTAATTAGACCAATAATTGGACTCTTAAATATTTAATAAATTGAAGTTTTGATCATTAAAATTTCAAAATTGAAGTAATTATATTTGTATCATCTAATTAGTTAAAAAATGTAATACTTATCATTCCACTTCAAATCATTTCATAGATGGTTTAATCAATTTAGAACTTTGTTCTAAAATCTCTTTGGACAACATGATGAATAAAATAACTTTCTTATAATGAAACTATTATTAGAAACTTATGTTATAAATAACTTTAAATATGGTTAACATAAGGAGTAAAAACATAAAAGAAAAAAAAAAGAAATGACTAATTAATATAATTTTCTTTTCAAAATTTGCACAACCCAAAAGGATTACAATATTATTTCATAAATGAAACAAGTTTAGAATAACCACAAGTTCAATGAAAATAAAGTTCCATTAGAAACAAGAATTTTTATGCTTATTCCATAATTCAATATTAATTGTATTTTGTTTTTATGATTTATTTTAAATAGAGCTAATTAATAAGATGAAAGATCTAAAAGTTTTATTTTCATTGTTTGTTCCTATAATGTGATCATCAATGTAAAGCAATATTTATTGAGAATATAAGAGCCTTACTAAATAAATATTTGATAACAAACATTAAACTACAATTAAAAAGCACAAGTCAAAAAAATATATATATATATATATATATCGTAAATGATGCATATACTTAAATTTTTATATCCATTACTTCTCTGTTTAAAAAAATCAATCACTGTATGTTTTTTATTTATCAGTTTTAGTCATTGTATATTCTACACACACATACATATAGTGTGTTTTAATCTTTTTATGTATTTGTTATGTACGTATATGATTATTTTGACCCAAATTTACTTATACGAATGTGAGTTACTTATACTAAAAAACATGTATATATTGCAAGTAGAATAAATATAATTATATTAAATAATAAGTAAAGTGGAGAAAAAATTATTTAATTTTTTTAACTATATTGTTTTACTTTGTAACAATAATAATATTTATTTATAAAGTGCCTATTAAATTTAGTTAATATATTCTTATTATAAATTTATTTTATTGTTATAATTTAAAAATTTATTGAGATAATACGAATCATGTGCAACGCACGTGCTTCTGACTAGTACCCTAAAATACCCATGGGTATATATTGTCTAATGCCCAAAAAGATTGATTTATCCATTAATTTAAAATTATAGAATTAGTAAACTTTTAATAAATCAATCACTAAATTTACTTAATATCTAAAAACCATAAATAATATATAATAATTTCGTTACATATTGTATTTGTATTTATTACGTATTGAAAATTTGACCATTTGTTAGAGATTTTCATATTAATCAATTTAATCAAAACTTAACTTGACAGTTTAGGAAATAAAAAAAAATACCGATGAAAACTAAACTAGTTAAATTTGATAAATATATGGAATAAATAAAATTTGTTTGAATTCAAACTATTCAAACACCATCAAATTAAAGTTGAATGCAAATGCTTCAAATAGATACTTAAGAGATTTAAATGAAAGTCAGATATATTATACTTAATTTATTTACATTTATCAACTCTTATTCCTTCATTCTTATTTTGAACTTATCTCGATTTCATAATCAATTAATATAAATGGTCCATCATTTGGATAAGTTTTAAGTTTCTTATTTAAAATTTTTATTAATTAATATCGGTCCGTCATTTCGACAAAATGAAGTTCATTATTTAAATCTTAATGATGATCAACTTGCACGTAAAAATTTAAGTAAATTAGTTCGATTTTAGCAACCGACGGGCTATGAAATACTACTATAAATTAGTTCCGCAATGTACATTGTTTTACTTGAATGTAAATTTAAAATTTAAGAATTTTTATTTTTTGAAACATATTATAAAAAAAAACCAAAAAAAAAAAAATTGGGTCTCAAATGGGTAAGCTCCAAACTCTATCCAATTCTAATATAATTTGGGAAGACCTAATGGGTCTTTCATAGGGTAGGGTATGAATAGGATATGAAAAAATCATATGGGCATTAGTTGGGTTCGAGTCTGGGTAGGACCATACTCGCTCATTGACAGTCCTACTCCCAATTGTATTTCACGCGCATGCACAATAATTCTGAGTCGAGTGGGTAGTTTGCTACACTTTGAATAGCACAGGATTTTTTTTATAGTTTATTTCATAAGAGGATTTTTTAAATATTTTCGAAAATACAGGGGGTAAATTATATTTTACCCAAAATTATAATAATGGACATGTAACTATTTGAGTTTGGTACGTGATCTCGCAATAGAGTTGTTACCTTCCCCGCAAATTACATAGTTAGAATTAGAGAGTGTCACATGAAATCACAATCATAATTAACAACTTGCAAATTTTTAATTAATATTTGATTTTTTAATATAGGAACACGACGAGACGATCAAGAATATGGGTGGGCACCCGAGTGGGTGTCATCGATTAGCTATTGTCCATAAGGACAAGTTGCGCCTGTATAATTAGACGTGATCTATTATTAATACGAATTAATATATGACACGATTCGTTTGCAGACACAAAACGACAAACTTTATTTTATTTATAGAACTATTAAGTTTTAATGAGGCTTTCAACATCACCAAACACAATAGAAAAAGAAGAATAATTCTAATCATGACTGTGAAAAACAAAAGCGAGGAATTTATATTTAATTCTATATTGATCATTAATATTTATTTGAGTTTATTTAATAATAATATATAAATGAAACTTTTAATATCTTTTTCTGCTCAATAAGTTCTAAACTGTCATTCATTCAAATTGAACTTGATTAATTAAATCAAAGGCAACAAAATATATACGAAAGTATTAAATTATTTGAGTTTGATTTTTATCCAATTCGCTTAAAATTTGTTCAATTTATGCTCATTAAGTAATAGTATGGAAATAAATCCTTGATTTGATACTTGTCAAAAATTCAACCTAGTGTCACTTGTTACTGTACATAAATTCTTAGTTCGAAATTAGACATACAAACTAAAAAAGGAAGACACTGTGAGATCTCTCTGCATGAGAATGGTTCTCTAGTACGTCCTAGGCTTGTGGTGTTTGGTGGTGTTCATATCTGGTTTTCTCTTTGTTCCTGGTTTTCTTTGTGCTACAATTGTGGTGGATATTGTCGTTTTGCTATTGACTGGTATGGAGGGTGATATTCTGAAGCTTGACTCCGTTCTCTCACTCTCGGAAGAGGAAGCATCTGGGCCTGTTATTCCCCTGTCGGAATGGAATAAAGGTTCGGATGGTTATGGTTTGACGTTGATTGGTTGCCTTTTATCGCATCGCTCTGTTCACTTTGACGTGCTCAAAGGCATGCTAGTGCAACTTATTCAGGCCGCTCAAGGAGTTACGATGAGGAAAATTTCGGAGGACCAGTTTTGTCTTGTCTTTAATCATATCGAGGATCTTCGTCGTGTGCTTGACATGCGTCCGTGGATTTTTTATCGTAATTTGGTTGTTTTACAACCTCTTACTATGCATGATGATCCTCTCTCGATGGCTTAGACTGGTGTCCTTTTTATGTTCATATTCATGACCTCAACTATGGTCAGAGATTGGTGGTTTTGTTCGTCATATTGGTCAAGCCGTGGGTACGTGGCTGGATGTTGAGAATGTGGAAAAGGATATTTATTGGTTTGAGCAAGTACGGATTCGTCTGAACATCAATGTGGCTGCCCCGCTTAAACGTGCACTGCGCATACAGTCCGCGGCTGGAGAGTCCACTATCGTTCGGTTTTCGTACGAGCGGCTTCCTAACTTTTGTTATCTTTGTGGAAAACTAGGCCATATTAGTCGTTTTTTGCAAACTTCGATTCCAGGAGAATTTTTCTGGTCCAGATCCAAATACTCCCATTGGTGTGTGGTTATGTGCACCAGGTCCGATGAAATGCATTGGTGCCTTTTCGGAATCCATTCGGCCAACCTATGTCTGGAATACCCGTTGTTCGGAAGGGCAGTCCGGGAGTAGGCAACGGGGGCACAAATTTTTGGCTCTTTCCAGGGGGTCCGTGGTGGTGCGGCTGCAGGGCCGCCCGATGCTTCGTCAGCTGCTGCGTGGCGAATGGTTGAGACGGGGCAGTTTTTGCCAAAGCAGTTGGCCATGGCATGCGGCACGGATGGGGGTTTGCGGTTTCGATAATTACGGGACGAAAGCTCCAGCAATTTGGATTTGTCGGTTGGGCCTATCCCGGATTTAGGGCTGAAAGTTGATGGTCCTGGGAATGCTAGTGAATTGGGCCCTGTCCACTCTGAGCCCATGCTTGGTTTGTCGGATGTCGAGGTCTTTGGTGTGGCTACTTTGGGCCCCCGACCCTTTGCTCCGGCCCAGACCCAACTTGAGTTCAATCATCAATCTCCTCTCCCTGAGGTTGTTCCTTCTCGATAATCCTCTTCTCACCATCGTTCCGGAGAGAATTCC
Source organism: Sesamum alatum (assembly GCA_034509735.1). NCBI lineage: Eukaryota > Viridiplantae > Streptophyta > Magnoliopsida > Lamiales > Pedaliaceae > Sesamum > Sesamum alatum. The sequence goes on from JACGWO010000006.1 coordinate 5,672,828, forward strand.
CCATCGCTATCCCCTGTTTCTGGCGGATCGGTGGTCCCGAGGCCGGCGTCTTCTTTCTCCCTAGTGGTATCTTCGTTTCCCGCCTCTCCAGCATTAGTGGATGTTCCTATGTTGGGTGAGTATTCTTCCTCCTTAGTTGTAGATGGGGCTGGTCGCATGTTTGGGTCTCGCCGCAGTGGTGGCGGGCGTTCTAGAGGGCGTGGACGGGGCAGGGGCCGTTCTGTTGTTGAAATGGGTCTGGGTAATAAACGCATCCTGCCCTCTTCTTTCCATGTGGGTTCTTCGTC